>CM037464.1:9920480-11120480 GCA_021014325.1 Plazaster borealis | reverse complement strand
TCAACAGCATTTAAATATATTAGTCAAACACAATTGTTTATTTATGCAAGATATTATACACAGTGAGGTATTATTAATCAATTGAAAAACATAAGACAATCGGACTTTTCCAGGGGTGAGTTTACTGGCCCGACAGATATCACCTTTAATATCATGTTATTGATATTGTTATTTACATAGCCCCAGATCCATACAAAATGTTCCTGGCACTTTACAGCAACATCACAAAACAAAAAATTAATTTTAAAATTATAATATCGTTTTGGGTTTCTATAGCCTACACTGATGTGTTTTAAGCACTGTATACTCTGTGCTTTCTGAGTTTCTGGGGTAAACAATCTGCAGTCATACTGCAATTTAATAGATTTAATAGATGTAATAATTACATCAGGGATAAAGAATATCATTTTGTTTTGTAAACCAAAATAATATTCTTTATCCCCAATGGAATTAGTACATTGTGTACATCTATCACAAATTATAAAAATTCCCAAGTGAAAATACACACTTACACATCCATAATTTGAATGGTAAACCGATAAAATAAATTTTCATTCCAAACTGACAATTGCTAAAAGTATTTTAAAAGAATTTTTTTCTTCGAAATAACCTTGGTTTTCAAAGTCATCAAATATACACAATAAAAAGAGATATTTTTTGTTGTCGTAATAATTCTACAGTTTTAACAAAAAACACAAAAAACACCTGTGAAAAAACTCTTGATTTATTGCTAAAAACCACTCGGGACAGTTGATCAGTCATGCACGAATACATACATTCTTACACAACAGTTTGCATCTGTTTAGTCAACTCATGGTTAAGAATGGGTCTAAGTCAACTATGGGAAGAAAAGGGTTGAAACAGATGAAGATGTTTGGAATACATTCAAATAGTGTTTGGTCCGATCAGTTACCAAATTCAAACACACCGAAACAAAAGTAAAACTTTACAGTGGAAATGAGAGTCTAGAATTACACAGGGTATCGTTATCATTGTAAACCATATGGACTCATCACCCACTTTGTCATTATTGGTAACTTAAAACCATATACTTTTGTGTGTTCAACTCACCGATATTTTGAGGATCTTGTCAAACACCATCTGTCGAGGATCGTGGAAGTCGAACACAAATAGCTTTAAAAATAAACAACAAGAAATTTTAGGGTTACATTGAATAGAAATACAGACATGAAATGGACTGAGAGACGGACAATACTACAATTTAATTCAATAATGCTGTACATATTATCGGTTGCATCCGGACATTTTGAAAATTATATTAATTAGAGGAATTTCAAGAGAAAGAATACAGGTGAATGTGGCCGAACAAAACCTTCAAAAATGATGTTTAGGCCAAGACATGCATTTTTTGCAATTTAGTTCAGTTAAATTAAAAACAGGCATGATCATAGCAGGCCTGCGGCTGAACATGGAATTATGAACTCTCACCCAGTCACTGCACACACGTGCTTGCCACCCATAGATATGATAAGGCCAGCTGCGCGCCTGCAGTAACTGGGTAAGAGTTCATAATTCCTAGTACAGCCGCAGGCCTGCTATGATCACGATGACAGTGCCCCTTGAAGTTTATATAGGAAGGAGTTTTGTTTGTGCACATGTACACTTCAGCGGTGACCATGTAAGTGCAAGATGGTGATCATAACCCCAGCCATGAAGTTGGGCCCTGATGATATGACAGCAAGAAGAAATGCCCTTGATGAAAACAAGCTTTTTCTTAAAAGAAAATATATATATTTGTTTTTCTCTTTTTGTTTTGGATTGGTATCGATGTGATATGACATTACGCATCACCGGTAAGCAAATGGATTCAAGGATAGAAACAAGTAATATAAGTATCACCCCATGTACTATTCACTGGTAACCTGACACAGAGCAGTCTGGATAGTTCACAGTAGGAGGGTCATATGCATGTACCTTCTCTGGATGTAACCTACATTTGTACTTCTTCTATTAAAGGATATTTTGATTCTATTTCATAAATACCAAAAATAATTACCTGCACCCATACAAGTTTAAACAGGGTCATTAACCACTTTCAGGATCGCTTCTGTTTCTTTGAAATTCTGGTAGATGTTGGTCTGTGCTCTACAGAAGCATTTTCTGTTGAATTTTGTTTATGAATGGGTATGGCACTTTTGTTTTCCAATGATTCCTTTCATTTTATGGGAGTATTTCAAAAAGCTTTATGTCAAAAAGACCAACAGCATCGGCTATCTTTTAAACCAAGGCTTATGCAAAGTTGCATCCCAAGTTTAGGAGGTATTTTGAAGGAATGACAATTCTACCTTTTAGTCAAAGCAAAAAATATATTTAAAGGAGCTTCTGGGAATAGTATCCTCAGAACAAGAGAAGTAAATCAAAGAGAATGATTTCTTTATATCTGGTTTAGGTACAGTCCATCTGTTTGAAGTCCCGTACTGAAAGTGCCGCTTCCAAAATAACTGATGGAGCCAACGCCAGAGCCTAAGCTGAAGCAGTGGTTTCTATAAAAAGTACCATAAAGACAAAAGACCTCTATAATGCTGTTACCATCTCGGTCATGTTGCTCGAGTACGATAGCAATAATGAATACTGATTCCTGTCACACCAAAAAGGGGCCAGGCTATTTGTCCTTCCAGCCTCGCTTTAGTTAATAATGACTTGATTGGTAGAGAAACAAGATAGCTTTACTATGCTATATGTAGGTCTAGTGCATCTGTGTAGCTGAACTCACCTCATTATAGAACGGGCAGTTTGTGGACTGTTTGACGCTCGTAAACTTTTTCTTGTCTCCAACTTCGATACAGATGACTGGATCAATGTCTAATCCAGCAAGCTGGCGTGCTTCATGAATTGTCACCGACACCTGCAAGGGGCAAAAAGAGGGGCGTGGTTACTGGTGAAACAGACATGTGCGGAGCGCTTCTTCAGAAGTTTCAGTTGGATTCAAGAGGTTGTGCTCTTGAACACTACACAATGAATCTTACAAAAAGGAAAGGTCAAGTTGTTGATCAGAAAATGGTAGCAATTATGTAAAATACCTGGAGTACTCACTTGGATCAAAAGTTTCGGAGGTATTTTTAAATGATGGCAATTCAACCTTTTAGTAAACCCAGTAGTTATATATTTAAAGGAGCTTCTGGGAACAGTATCCTCAGAACAAGAGAAGTAAATCAAAGAGAATGATGTCTTCATATCTGAAGAAATTAAGAGCCACTTTTTTCACCAAGCAGACAAAAAAAAAGGTCTGAATGCAGATAAATGTCTGAAATTGTCCAATCCCTGATTTGTTTGTTTTACCTGGAGATCTCTTTATTTTTAAAAGTGCAGTTGACAGCTTTCTTACAACCACTTGCTTTCTGCTTGCTTCCGTATTGCGTATTTATGCATTAAGTTTCCTTATTAAACAGCACAAGACTTCAAAAATTCTGAAATCAAATTTAAAATTTTAAATTTCGGTTCTTACATACAAATAAATCCATGGCACATGTATAGCCCCTGTTTTATCTTCAAAGTTTAGTTCAGGAGTACAAACCTACTGGCAATCTGCACTTTACCAATAAATCTCTTTTGACTTCCCCAGTTATTAAATCTACATGTTCAATTATGGAACAATTCACCAGAAGTTGACAAACAGACCGAAACATCAGCACAATTCAAAACCCAGGTCAAAACATATATGTTCAATTTGAATAATTGTATGATATAATCAGGGATGAGATTTAATGAATGTGAAAATTACTTTTAAAAATGGCTTGGGCTTGGATATCCCCTTATTCTAGACCCAGAACCTCCAAGATGTTACAATTTAGGCGGTTTACAGACTCTGTGTGTCACCAGGAACACACAACTACAGGTTTGGACACAATGTGGACTCTGTGTGTTTCCCTTTGGTGACTGCGTTTACTTCTTTAATGAGATTTTGTGAAAATCCTGAGAAATCAAATGCCTAAATAATTTGTATAACTGTTGAATTCACGACAGTGCATAGGGACCTTAAGGTGATATGCGCTACATATGGAAGTATGGTTTTATTATTATTCTTATTAAATATCAAAGTGCTTTACCATTGATTCCTGAGGTGTGCTATAACAATTGCTTGTGACAGGGATAAGATTTGACGAGTCTGAAAATCTCTGAACAATGGCTTGCTGGCCCAGAGATCCCCATATTCTAGACCCAGAACCTCCCAGATGTTACAATTCAGGAGGTTTACAGACACTGTGCACCACCAGAAATACAAAACTACATCTTTGAACACATTGTGGACTATTTATTTCTCCTTTTGACAACTCCTTTAATTCTTTCAAGAAAAGTCAAAGGCTCAAGAATGTTTTGAGAAAATCCTGAGAAATCACATGCCTGTTGTGATTAAACATAATTGTCCTTAATGTCCTATAAAACCAACTTTAAATCATGTGTTTAACCTAACACTGATGAGCTACTTGAAACCAACACTGTTTCTTCTTCTGACTGTGTACATACCTGATAGTCCTGAGACTTGAAAGATGCCTCTAGTCCCATCATTGGTCGTATTTTCTTAGCGGAAGCTATGTCCCCATCGTCATCTTGTGCTTCATCATCGCTCTTTGTTGAGCCTAATGAGATGACATCGTCATCTGGCCTGATACCAAGCATCCCTGCGGATGTCAACAGAATAGTCACAATAAATATTGACAGCACAACAAAAATAACATGTGTTACAACCATCATGGGGCCAATCCGGAGGATCGTTTGTCCAGAGGATGCGACTCATCTGCCAGGTGATGGGCAGTCGTAAATCCAGTGCGTCATAATAACGGATGATTTAATCTGATATTATATATTTATTTTTTTCCTTTCTTAATATGTTTTTTGTTTGTTTGATTGTTTTTTTGTTGTGTTTTTGTTTTGTTTTTTGTTTTTGTTTTTTTTGGGGGGAGTAGGAGGCTGCCACTTTTGCATTGGCTCCCTGGAGTTGGATCCCTCTTTTGATACAGCTCAGACAAGTGACAAGGTTCCAACCTGTCTCCATACAATTAAAACAGATAACTTCACCTGTTTGGGGAGAGGGGTGGGGTAGTGTTCCATCATCTCTCCTGAATTTGAAATTCTGTACCTCATTTTATCAACGTAGAAAATTAGTGAAACCACAGGGGTAGAACAGCTGCACAGTTACACACTAGAAATGCATCTGATTGATTATGGGGTGGGCAGAGAGGAGCATTTGGCTTACAGCAAAGTAGCACCAGTTAACACATTATTTCAACAGTCCCTGGTCTAATTTCTTTGTTTAGCTAAGCACATAACAATTTTGCTTACCAGAAAAGGGTTGCCAACCAAATGCTTCGTCATGTGTACTTTCTATAAAACTCATTCCCTACATGCTTTTCCAAATCGTTCTCTCCGAACAGTGGTGCCCTGGCCAAATGCTAGTTAAAACACCCGAGGACCAGTTAAAATTCACTCCATGTGGTCCGGCTGGCTAGTTCAGTGTTGAAAAGCATCCCTATTTCATGGACTAGTGAAAAAGCTGGTGGACTAATAATAATAATACCAAGCTCTTATATAGCGCTTTATCACACCCGATGGTCGTATCAAAGCGCTCAGTATTTTTTCCTGCAAGGTATGTGGAGCTACGTTTTGAAGTATGAGACCTATTCATTTACATGTATAGTAGGCCTGGGCGACGAGTGAAATTTACTACTCGATTAATTGCGCTCCAATTAGTCGCGACTACGACACTAGTCGCGACTATTTTTTGTTTCCCAAGATGCATTGCGGTATATTTCTAAGCGGAATTGCTTAAAGGGCCAAACAATTATAATTTTATTTAGGCTTGATACAAAATTTAAAAAAATAAAAATAAAAATTAAAAAAAAAATCCTTTTTGATCTGTTCACTGTGCATTCTCATTCAACCATGTCGTCTTGAAGAAATGTGCTGTATTGTGTTCGTTGTGTTGAGTCTTGAATGATTGTGTTGGTTCGTGGTTTGTGTTTCGTAAGTACATTATGTCGCCGTGAATAGTGGTGAGTGACACATTTAGTTCACGCAGCAAATAATCACGATTATTTTTTCAGTAGTCGTGGCGGCGCGGTTAAACGGGTAGTTGAAAAACGGTAGTCGCAACTCGACATAGCAATCAATAGTCACCAGGGCAAACCCCTTCTCTTTATAATAAGTGTACTGGGTTCTTTTATGTGCATGACACAACACAAGGGACCTATGGCTTAATGTCCCATCCGAAGGACGCAGTGATAATGGTTAAGTGTCTTGCTTAAGGACACAAGAGACCGGGACTGGAACCCACACTCTGCTGATCAGAAACACCAGAGCTTGAGTCCCATGTTCTTATCCGCTCGGCCATGAGCTGACTTGTCCTGCTAGCTAGTTAAGGGGCAAACCCTGAAGCAGAAATTGGCAAGTCTCTGCTTACTCAGCACTTTGTAATTTTACCTCCATCCCCAAAGTCCATTCCAAACTGTTGATTTTCAATCCCCAGTTGGTTCGTTCCTCCCTTCTTTTTCTTCTTGCCTTTGCGGAATTTCATCACTCCACTAATGAGGCTCTTGTTGCTGTGTAGAAAGAAAAACATCATTGTGAACATGGCAAGAACATTACCCCCTTGTTAAAGTTGCTTTAGTGATTGCCATTGAAATACTTATCCCTCATACTGCATTGAATAAAAAAAGGTTCAACTACAAGGGTGTAGCAAGGGTGATTTGTTTGGGAAGGTGTTTGGAAGCCAGTTTGCCGACTACTGCCAACCGCAAATGTGTAGAACTGAAAGAAACCCCACTATAATACTCAACAATATCACAGCAACAAATATTATTTGTAAATTGAAAAGCTTCAAGGAAAAACAGCTGCAAAACGATTGAATTTTAGTCCTATGCTTCATTTGCTGACTGAGGCTCCAATTACCAACTGAGAAAAATCATTGGTGGATGTCTACAACCCTGTACACCTTCATGGGTGGTACACCCTTGTTCAACTACTCCCTAGTACAAACAATACAGACTAAACAAGGCCCTGATTTCATAAAGCTGCTTAGAACACAACAATTTACAGCACAGATAAATAGTGCTAAGTGAATTACAAGTCACATGTACATTAAATCTTTGCTAAGAAAATAAATTCATTACGAGATTTATTTCTTCTGATCAACAAGATGAGATTGGACGCAGGGTCAGTTTCACAGAGCTGCTTAAGTGGAAACTTGTGCTTAAAATATTTCTGCTAAGCAAAAATAAACAGGATACCAGTTAGATTTGGTACATGTGATATGGTATTTTAGCTGGTAACCTTATTCTGGCAAGCATAATTTTGTTGTGCGAGCTATTTTTTGTGCTTTTAAGCAGCTATATGAAATTGGGCCCAGGTACAAAGTGTAGACATTTTTATCATCTGCACCAACCTTTTGATTGTGTTGAGACTCGTCTGTGATCCATAGTGTTGACCCCCATGGTACTCAATATCGTCGTCATCAAACAAAAGATCTTGCTGGGAGCGACTTCGACGCTGGCTGAAATTCTCTTGCATCCAATCACCAGCCGTGCCATCAGGGGCCTGGTAGTGGATCTCAAAAGAAATGATGATCTGTGTAGGAATTACGTACACGGTTCATAACTAAGATAGCAACTAATAAGCTATTTCTTTTCAGAACTAAGTAGTCTCCCAAATTCCAAAATCTACTCCGCTGCAGTAGAATAGATAACTAGACAAGTTCTCAGAGAACAAATCTACACACTAAAGTAGATATATACACATGGTGTTACCACACTAAATATACATTAATACCTCACCATGCAATGCCATGAATTTGATCTGAAGTGAAAATGATAATAATAATAATAAAATAAAATACTCAGTTCTTACTTCCTACACCAAGCTTCAAAACCTTACACAACACCACAATGCTTTTTGTATAATGTTTTAGAAAGTGACTCTTATCCATCCAGTCACTTTTCCAAAACGTTGACAGAACTTCAAGGTGGGAACTTTCTGAAGGTGACTGATGCTCCTACAAACATTACGTTAACTGAGCTTTTGAATACTTATGTTGTTATTTTGCAATGAGGTTCACAAATTTTCCTCAGAAGGTTGCATTGGAAGACTGGATTGTTACCTACCCCTGTCTCAGTGTTATTGGCATCTAGAAGTGGTTCTGAAATGCTGATACGAGGCTCTGTATTCAATTGTTGAAGGATCATCTTAAAGCTCCCAAACATCCTGCAAAGAATTAACAAAATAATCGGAAACCATAATGCCCAGACTCTACTGAGTGCAATAACCTTGTTGTAACTAAAAATGGAAAGGATTTAACTTATAGACCCCTTGCATATGCCGCCATCACTGAGGTCAAACAATGGTATCGCGGACGTGTGTTCGCGCCATGCACAACTATCAGCCAATGACAGGTCATGATTAGACCGCAGTGAGGGCGCTGTTTGAGCTCTTGACGGCATGCAGAGGGTCTATTACAATCATCAATCATACTTAATAATAATAATAAACAGGACATTTATAAAGCGCCTTTTACCAGAGGATGCAAAGCGCTGGAAAAGAAAAGAAGAGCAAGCCAGAAAGATTGGGGGAAGGCCAGACTCGAGAAACCCAAAGTACATGGGGAACAAACAAGCAAAATGCTTTTACAAAGCAGGTTTTGCTCAAAGGCAACTTAAATTTTATCCACGCTTTGATGTAGTGTGTTGAAATGCTAGCCTATTGTTAAAAGTTTGGGTTTAAATTGTGTACACTGGAATGTGGTACTTGTCCCATAATTGTGAAACACTTGGGCTTCTCTCCAGCTTGCAACACTACAGTATGGCTGGCATTATGACCAGGGGTGCGTTTTCTCAGTCGGAATCATAAATGTTTCGGTTGAATTGGCCATTGATTAATCACTGACCGAAACAGTTATTGGTAACAGCCGCCAAAACCCACCCCAGATGTGTGCAGTTTAGACAATAATAATTAATCTGTGAATTCAACAGGCCCCCACCCCCTCCACTAAGTAAGGGAAGCAATATTGGAAGTTTGGACTTACTTGTTAGTGAGGATCTTGTTGAAGTTGTATACACCAACCTCGATGGCCTCATGTGACTCAATTGCACTGCCAATTTGCCATTCAAAGCTCTGGAGGGAAATAAAACCACAATATATGAGTTATGGTCAACTTGTCATTAAGACATAGTTTCAGACATGACAGATGGGATGACATTTTAAGTAAACATTTCATTTGACATATGAAGTTGGAACATAACATTTATAACTTAAAACTATCAATAACAAAATACTTTGTAAGTTTAACTGTGTTAGTGGACTACAAAATAAATTTACATCTACACGTAAGGGCATCAGTTGTTTGCATATGCCTGGTAACCTACTGGTAGAAACCTGCCCTTGAATGCATGGTTATGGGTTCACACCCTTTCCCTGGTACTCATGAATTTTTCCCTGCAAAACTGCTCACATTTCTGTAACCTTTTTTATACCAGAAACAATACCTATTCTTTATCACAATTTGTCCATGTTTTATGACTCAATTTTAGACTGGAATTTGGGGGAGGAATTGTGAGAAAGGGCTCAATCCAATAAATGTTAATATCTGGATCAACAAGCAAAAAGCACCGCATGGGTTGGGGCATGATCACGTAAAACTTTAATCAAATACAAGTATTTTGACATGACAAAACACACCCAAAACAATTGAGCATTTCAGCTTTCGACAAGTTTATCAAACCCACCAAAATGATGCGTGTAATACAAATTTGCTTAAACTAAATGACTTTCAATCAAAATGTAATTGACATAATGGTCGTGTTGCACAGGTATGCCCAGTAAAAAATATACAGTTTTTATTACACTCGATATCATAAAATATATATATGCCATGAGTTTACTACCACACAAAGAAATTTGCTTGTAAATAAGCAGGAAAGCCGATTGTTCCCTTCTGGTTTGCTTTGGATGATTAACACATTGTTCAGCTACAGTGACTATTACAATAATTTGAAGGATCTCTCTTGTATACTATCCAGTGCATAAAGATCAAAGCGCACACACACTAATGTAGCCATGCTTTAATAACCACCAAATCCTGAGAATGCATGCACAACCTGTCTGGGTTGAGTTGAATAGGGACCCTGTATTAGACCAGCGGAAGAGAATACTGATCTGGAATACTTGGACATTTGTCTACAGGGCGGATCAGTGACTCGCATGTGATTTCACTAGATGTGGGCTAAGAGAACAAAAATAGACCCCTTGCCTGGTGTACATGTATGGCAGCTTTTCTAAAGGTACCGCTGTGAAAGTTGCTGTGAATCCAGAAACACCAAATTAAAACGGCACTGCAGGCCCGAGGCCAGTGATTTTAGCATTGGGCCAGTAAACTTATGACCGGACAAGTCCAATGGTCTTGTGTTTGTGTTCAAATGTTGACTAACAGTCTGGTAAATGATGTGATTTATATTGAAGAATACTTACCCATAATACAAAATGAGATTTAATCTTCTCTTGGGGCTTTTTCAAATTCAAACAGTTCAATTGTTAAATACAGGAATGTTTTCTTTTCATTTCAATTCTGGTCCGTTTGTAAACAAAATTCTGGTCTGGTAAATATTTTGAGCTACAAGCCCTGCAGTCTTGTGGGTTTTTTTCCCCCAAATCAAGCCCTGCCATGGTGTGTTGTGTTTTATCATTATACTACACAACTTACTAAACCTTCACCTTAACATCTAATCTTAAGGACTCAGACCATGACCATTTCAAGAAGATGGTCTAACATGTCCTAGACTAGTCTGTACATGTATGATGCAAATTACAAGGGATGGTTTTCCATCAAAACTCTGACAAACTGTGCACTGCAACTCAGGGTTTGCTCGTAACTTTTCAAGTGACTAGAACTATTTCACTAGTCCATGCAATACATGCTTTTCAACACTGAACAAGTCAGCCCGACCACTTGGAGTGAATTCTGACTGGTCTTCAGGTGTTTTAACTGACATTTGGCCAGCAGGCCACTGTTAAGGGAGAACGCTGCAACTCTATTATATTTGGTTTTACCCGTACACCGATGTGTGTAAAGCACTGTATACTCAGTACTTTCCCGAGTCCTGTGAAAAAAATCCACAGGCATACAACTTAAGAATAGCGATGAATTTTCTTTTTCAAGAATTATGTGAAGATAGAGGAGTTTATGTTTTTATATAGAGTTTAAAGTTTTGTTTATGTTTAATACTATAATAAATAATGCCTTGCATGCAACTTTGTTCAATTTTGTAGTTCTTGTATCATTTTCTCAAAAGCTGAAAGAATTTCAAGCTTAATTAATATTGTATTTCATGTACTGTAAGCTTTGAGAGAACTTTTAAAGCATGCTATCCAAGAGTACATCATGGGCACCCCAGTATCCCATAAGTCCTCTAAAACTGGTCCTTTGGTTTTGCCTAATTATAATTCACTTAGTATGGCACACTGCACAAATTACACCCAATCCTACAAAGCTTGTCATGAAGCCAGGCACACCAATCTTATTAGGTCCACAGGTTTGGCTGTCAAGTGATCTGCCAATATGTTACATTGTTCTGATGGATATACAGGGAAGATTTCCTAAGAAAACTGCCTTGAGAGATACAGACATCATTATGACCACCATGTAACACCCCCTGAAACCCACACAGAATTGAAGAGTGTGATTTTAAACTTGACTTACTTCATCCCAAAGTACCTCTCCGCCATGGTTCTCAATACAAGTTGTGGACTGACTCACACCTGGATATAAACAAAAACAATACAATACTAGTCAGTTAAACAGCTTCTAATAAAACAGGGCATCATACATTGGCTAATCAGTCCCTTAAAATAAACCTGAAGATTCAAGGTTTTTCAATTACAAAAATCCAAGCTTGCATTTATAAAACAATTTTGATGATGATGATGAGTCGGTAAAGTACTTTTACTATGTCTAAATGTATTGATTCTACATTTGTAAGAAAAGTAAAAAGTTCTATGACATCTGATAAGAGAATGTTAATTATCTCTCAAAAAGATTCAAGATACATGTAATACTCAGTTAGATCAGACGTTCTGCACTAAATTTGTTATCAAAGAATGGTTCAAAGCTTACATGTACTCCGCTAAATTGTACATCAGAAGTTGTGCGCTTACTTTGTAAGTAGTTTTGGGCTGAACAAAGAAAAATTTACAAGAGCAGGATTTGAACCAACGACCTCCGGTTTAACGTACCGGCGCTCTACCAACTGAGCTATCTAGCCCTATGTTGGCAGTCTCCTTATTTTGTCAATATCTTTGTTCGGGTGCCAGTAAGAAGCCATTCAACCTGTAACCATGGTAACTGCCATGTAGCCAGGAATCACACCCAAGTTTACGATACAACCTGGGAAGCAGCAGCCAAGGGATCACCTTAAGGGGATGCGACTTTGTAAGCACGGAAAGTTAAACATAAAAGATTTACAGTTCTGGATCAAATATCTAGGCTAAATCAGAAAATAGTGGCTGGATTGGGACAAAATATTTTAATAGCTCACTGCAAAGTTCTGAGCTAACTTTGTAACAGATATAATGGGCCGTGCAAAAATTATTCACAAATTTTCCAGGCAACTCAGAGGTTTTGTGCCAAATTTTCAATCAAATTTGGTAACAAAGTTAATGAATGTAAAATGTTGCACTACAACATGTTACATGTATTTCTAAACTCAAAATGGCTGTGCTAACTTTCACAACAAAGTACTGTAACCATGGTAAAAATTGCATCAAAGATAATAAAAAATAAATTGAGAATGTAAGAAGATTAATCACTGTTATACTCAGTCCAGAGATTCATAATCACCTTTGTAATTTCTGAAGATCGCATCATTAAACTACATGTACTACTACTGTTAAAGGCAGGGTATACTTTTGGTAATTGTCAAAGACCAGTATCCTCACTTGGTGTATCCCAACATTTGCATAAAATAACAAACCTGTGAAAGTTTGGGCTCAATTGGTCACCGAAGTTGCAAGAAAATAATGAAAGAAAAAAACACCCTTGTTGCTTAGATTTGTGTGTTTTCAGATGCCTGAGAAGATTCAATTTTTTTGGTGAAAAATTACCTCTTTCTCTCTAACTACATTACTTCAAAGGGTAATCCGAGAATGGTTAATAAGCTTACCCTGATAAATTGTCCCTCAGAAGTTTCATGCTAATACTAACATTTATCAACAGCCCTCCAGTGCTCTTAACCAGGTAAGTTTTCATGGTCATTAATTTTTGGAGTAATTGCCAAAGATATATCCTCACTTTAAGTAGTAGAGCTGATAAATTTGGGCACAGAACTTACAAACAGCTAATCATTTATAAAACGAGAAACAAAAAATATTACTAAAAGCTTGAAATTTCACATGAATGGACTGTACACACTTATTTACATTTTGTTGTTTATTCTGGAAGGAATAATGTGCAACATCAACTGCTTAGTTTTAACAATCCAGCAGGGCTTGAATTTGGGGGGGGGGGGAATCCACAAGACCACAGGGCTTGTGGCTCAAAATGTTTACTGGACCAGAATTCTTCTTACAAGACCAGAATAAAAATAAGAAAAAACTTCCTGACACAGTTTAACATGCATTTAAGTTCAAGCGCTACAGTCAGTGCGCAGCTACCGCTATAATGAGGCTGTACACAGGTTTTTATTTGCAGCAAAAAACCACTCTCGTGTGTCTTGGACGTGCGCGAGAAAAAACAAGTGTTCGGTAGTAGCCCTGGTAAAACGATTGGGAAACCCGTACGCTCACTGCTGGGCCAAGATGGATTGGTGAGTACATAGTTTACAAAATATTACGTCAAATAAAATCGTTTTTGTCCATTATTTCTTAATTTTTGGACTTCAAAATCTGTCCGGAAAGTGTACTACAAAATCAGTTTTTCGTGATATAACCTCCGAGTTTTAAGTGCTCCTGACTGTCTCACAAAAGATACATTTTAACGTTGTTTATAATCGGTCTCTTTGGAGTATTTGCCATTGTTCAATACCCAAAAACTTTCTGCCGGGGCGGTGTTTTTATTAGATTTTTACATTTCAAAACTATGAGATTTTGTGTTTTCAGCAATCGCACCGCTATACTGAGTGACGTCACACAGTGATATTACTATGGTGTTTCAAAACTGCGGGTTATTGTGATTTTCGCGATTTTGTTCAGCTATTGGCTTTAGTGTTTCACCAGTTTCGTGAGAAAATGAATCGTACCTGTTAGGCCTATTGTTTTTATTTGTAACGGTACAAAATCTGTATTTATGTTCCAGATGGATCAATTAACACATTGAAACAACATAAGATCGTTTTTTTGTTTTTTTGTTTTTTTAATATTAATTTTTCTTTTGCGTGCGGTGTCCGTGTGTTTATCAGGCCACATTGGGAAAAAAAGTTGTTATTTTTTTTTTTTTTTAAATGAAATTTATCATTGAATTTTGTCGGATGTTGGAGTGTATGTTTTCTTTTAACTTTGTTTTTATTTTAACACACATCTTGATGGCTGCTTAGTAAACACTAGGTTTGAAAACACATTTAGGCTAGCCTGATTACATTCGGAGGGGGGGGCTATAGTTTGACATGTGGATGTGGCAATCGGACAAACCAATTTTACAGCCAATGTCTTTATAAAACCAATCAGTATGGTAAGGTATTACTGTTTAAAAGTTTTACTGATCATTATTGTTATTATCCTCAACCCCGCAGGCCCACCAGTCAAACCGACTTGCCATTCTACAGGGTGAAAATCTTTGGCGGTTCCAGTACCAGGTACTTGCCTTGTAACATTGAAAGCGAGTGGCTTCTACCTGACGTTACAACAAAGCCAGGGTGCACGGTCCCTCGGATGGTCAGAGCGCTGAGAAATTTTGAAACACAAGCGAAGACGTACTTTCATGTTGGGACCAACGACTTGAAATGTAGTGTGTTTCACCGAGATGTGAAGAACTTTAATTTATTGATTCAGGCAGCCAAAGACAAGTTCCCACAGTCAAATATTTTTATTAATGCCATTTTGCTGTGCCATGATGACGATCGTCTAAAACATGTTTATTATGCCAGTAAATAATGTTATTCCCAATTGGATGATGAGGCAAGAATTTTTGTTTAGGGAAAGTATGCTAATTCTTGCCTCATCATCCGTGCATACTTTCCCTAAACAAAAATTCTTGCCACATCATCGAATTGGGAATAACATATGTTTTATTTTTAAAGCATTTTGAGAAATAAATGTATGGGTTTAATGAAATATTTCATATTCGTTTATTGTGCAACATAATGGTATTATATATATTTTTTTTTGAACTTGTAGAAATAAAACATTCAAGACAAAATGAAACAAAGTCAAGTTTGTGTTCAAAAGTTTCCTTTCATACAGTTAGTGTAAAGGACAAAAGTTATAAATTATTTGTGTTCACTGATTTGACAATTAAATCTTTAATGTCTCATAAATAAATATTATACTCATGAATACCCCCCCCCCCAAGAAGCCTCGTCCTACCCGATAATGGTTCGGTACATCAACCCCCCCCCCCTCCCCCCGCCCAAGGAAAAATTGTTTTGCCCCAGAACATGAACAAGACCAGTTATCAACTTATTTTTAAAAAAAATCATTAATCAGTGGCTAACTAGATAATTTCACTTGTTTATTTATTTGTGAGAAAGGGAATAATTTGGTTTTGGAGCATGGAGGTTGGCTTTTGATGTGTGGAATCGGTCATTTGTGATAATTTTTTGGGCTGGAACTAAATTATCATTATAACATTGAGAAATCAATGATTGAACTTGTGCCAAATTTGTGGAGTCCCATTATTATCAAATGCTCTTTATTTCTGATTTCTTTCTCAGTTTGGAAGTTAAAAGATTACTTTACAACATTCAGGTATTTTCAGCGCTTACATGCTTATGAGCCCCACAAACAAGTTTTTGTTACGACAACGTCTGGTAACACTTCAGTTGTATTGAGTTAACTCACGCACATGTTGGGTATACTGACTGTAGCTTTGCTGCGGTTGCTTTACTGTACGCGAGACTTGATTGGTCCATATATGCACCAATGAACGCATTGACCAATGACAGTTATCCTTTGGTAAAATGTCCTCGTTTCCATTTTGTAGTTTTTACGTGAACGAGCGAGCAAGCCTGAAAAAGCAGAACATTTTAAGTGCTCCTGACTGTTTTGCAAATGATCATGAAATAATAATGACATTTCAACTAAGATGGACAGTTTTCCTACAAGTACATGGGTAAGTTTTTTCTGCCGAACAACGTTCCAAGGAAAAAAATGCCGTTTTTCGTTGACCTTTTTTTCTTGACAAAAATGGGTTTGTATTCGTTCCAAAATCTCTTGAAAATACCAACCATGAAATATAGTACAATAGAGCTCTTACATGGATCGTTATCCTTTCCAATATTTACTTATTTTTGAAGAAGGTTTTGACATGAAAAACATACTTTTAAAACGACACCTTTCAGCTCATTATATATTCATAACCACACGGTCTATGCATACGTAACAAATAAACCAAAGCACTTTTCGACTGGCTGCGCACTGACTGGCTATCAGAAATGTAAGAGAAGATTGATTTCATTTGTCTTTATATCGTATTAAGTATACTTCATTATGTCATTACTCAGTAGAATTGAAGGTATTTTATCAGACTCAAAGTCAACAATTGAACATTATTTTGTGTTCAAGATGTTACACAGTGAGATTATTATTCTAAAAACACAAGACTTGTCCGGTCAAAACTTAACTGGCCTGACACCAAAACTACTGGCCTTGGGCCTGTGGTCCAGTGTAAAATTTGAGCTCTGTCCAATGTAGTAATCATGTGTACAAACAAGGTTGATCAGGCTAATGTTGCAGATATTATTGTTAGGATTTCCAGCCATAAACATGATACACTGTCACATGATGACCATTCACACATGGCCTTAAACTGAATCACACTTGATGTGGGATGATACTTGATAACACCAAGTACTACCAGCAATTCTAAAGAAATCTGTGGGCATATTTTAACTTGCTATAAAATTCAATGTTTGCCCTTAACTTTTTCAGATACATGTAGCTGTTCATTTCACTGGTCGGTCACCTTTTGCACTTGTCCATAATTCATATTAAACAGGGATGATTTTCAACACTGAATTAGCTGGCCAAACCACTTGGGAAGAAATTTGACTGGTCCTCAGGTGTTCTAACTGGCATTTGGCCAGCGAACCACTGTTAAAGGAGAACGCTGAAGTATAACCACATTTTTTTTCTGCAAACTTATTTACAATTTATGATGAACCCCTGGGTAGCACAGTGCTCAACATCACAAAACCATATTCCTTTGAATATTATTTGGAATCCCGTTTGTGTATGTTTATTGCAGTGTTCTCCCTATTTAACATGAAATAGGCCCTATAGACACGTGAAAAAGCTGGCGAACTAAGAAAACAGCAAGCTAACTGGTCCAGATGGCCAATCACTGAAAAAGTACAATGCAAACTCTGTATTGTCGAGTTTAAAGTTTCAATATAATATGCATTTTCAATCTACATGTGTACTCCTTTTCTAACCCTTTGTTTCTCTAAAACATTCCAGCACTGGGTTTGGTTAGATGTACATGAATCATGTAAGTATCAAATGTTTTTCTGTATTGTTCCGCTATCTCAATTTAGTTAATTTGGTTCAGTGCCAATATTGTCTATTTGCACACAAGGTACACTTTTGACAAAAATGAAAATAAAATTAAATCGACAAAGTAATGAAAGTTCATCAAAAGGCCTTGTGAGGCAGTTAACAAGAATATAATCAATATAGTGCATTTTATTTTACATGAGCCGCACTACTCATTTGCAAGAACAAAAGTGTGCACAGTAGGCCCATTATTGCTTTAAAAAAATAATAATAAACAAATTATACTAAAACCCTAACTTTCCTGAGTGATTTACTAGGATCTTTCCTCCCTCTACCAAAATGGTAACCCAACACCCAAACTGTTGGACTACCTTTATGGTGGTATGCCTGATCCCATGTAAAGGATAATCAGTTAACTGTTGCAGTCCTCAGTCCAACAGAATCAAACAAAAAAGGCTGTTGGATTTTGATGGGTTGGGGCTGGTTGAGGTTAATTAATAAAAAAAAGCTAATTAATGATAAACCCATATATGATTAGTAATCACATTGTGTAATAACAATGTCAAATTTTAATTTGAAATGGGGGTGAGACTATCTAGCATTCTCACTTTCCATAATTCAAAATGATTACATTATTTTTAATGAAAGAAACAAAATGGCTACAACATGACATAAATTGAGCCTTAAGCCCGGTTCATACTTCTTGCGAATGTGAAGTAATTTGAGGTCACAGCTTGCGAAACATTTGCAGCGAAAAGAGAGTTGTGACGCCATATTCGCTTTGCACTCGCAGGGAGTATGAACCAGGCTTAAATAGCCTTCAGCCAAAATCCCTCCAAATGTGTATTATGTATGGTGCATACTGGGCAAATATAAATATAATGGAAGTATGTAGAAATAGAATATTCTGGACACTGTGTACTGATCAACAACAAGTTTTCACAAGGACGATTAGTCTATTATTGATTGATATTACAATTGAATTCTTCATGCTTGGTTTAATCTATTCACAATGACGTTGTACATTGGACAATGATACCAGCACTGATTAATACCATTAACGATTGACGCACGTCGTTTGTTTTATGGTTTGCGTGTATTCAGAACTGAAATTGTTTTGAAATTAAATGTACCTTAGTTTCAAGCATTCAGGGAAAAATTTGTCATTTTAATTAATCTGCAAATGCAATATTGCTGGATTGTTGTCACGAAAATCATTTATAAACAGGTACATTCCCTATTACTTTGAAAATACTGCATATTTTTTATAATACAAATTTCTAAATAATGAAATTTATTTAGCTGAATTCAAGGCAAAGTACATCAATAGTTTCTCAATAGTTTTTTGGAAGACTAAATTCATTCCTATCCTCTAGTTTTCAACAAGCACAATAGAGAAGTAACCTCAAAAATTTCACCGAATTTGGTGAGCATTTATTTTATAGTGAAGACAATAAAAACAGTCTATGTTTTGAAAAGGAATTGTGAGCAGGATTTTGCAGCATAGTATTTCAATTGCAGCAGTCAAAATAGGCAAAAGTGATTTACAGTTCTTCTTGACTTTTACTCTATTTTATACCTTGAAACCTCAGAAATAGGAACACCAGTTTTACGAGTCCACAGATAGCAACGCAAGAAGTCATGCCAGTAAAGCTCACTACATGTACACATACTGATGTATGTATTTAAAACCAAGACAAAAATTACCGTAAGAAAATCTCTACTATCACAAGCAAATGGCACCCTCTTTTGCCAAAATTTGTTGATCTTATTCATTGCTGTCTCTTGTCAGAAATAGGAATGTTCTGATTTTTTGAGACGTATGTACTCTCAAAAATCTGGACAATTTCAATTAAATCTGAATACTTGGCAGGTAAGTTATTTCAGACGAAAATATTTCTCAGGAAACTTTATGCTCTAATGAACTTATCTGTGAGCTTCCAAATTGAATATTTCTTTCCTGGAAATCACCAATCCTCTCATTTGTCTTTCAAAAACTTTTCAAAAAAGTATGTCCCACATTATTTCTAATTAAAAATAAAGTCTGATTTAGTTGTTATATGCTAGAGACAACTCTTAGAGCCAAGTCATACAAGGCAATTTACTGAACAGTCAGGCAATCTTCAAGAAGGAAACCAATTGACATGTTGTTTTGTTGGGAATGGTGTGACACTGTAAGGAAACATTGTCCTTTGTATAATGTACTTTGTCCTTTCACTTACTGCAGGCCTGGAATTACACAGAGGCCATTGCCTCTGTTTCTCATGGTCTTGACCTTGGTGCCCCTCCAAAAGTTTCTTATAGGCTTTAAGATATAAAATGGCCTCGCCCTCTCAAAGATGAAATTCCAGGCCTGAACATGACTGATCCTTTTACACAAAGTTTGCAATCGCAGTTGGTTGCCTTGGAGATGCCTTAAAAACCTGCCTCATGTTAACAAGGCCTTCCATGACTGAACGGTAAAGTCTGGAAGTCTTTTGAATCTTCCTTTCATAATTTTAACAAAGTTGGGATCAGAAGTGCTCAAGCAAAGTTGTTAAAGTTATTACAACTGTTTCCAATTGAGTTGTAAGTTGTAGAAATGGTTTAGTCTTTTTTTATGACTTTATTCTAAATTTGCAAACAATAAGAAGGCAGATTTGTTTGTAACATGACCAATACAATCTTGAATATTGAAACTACATGTACCTGTAGCATGGAGTGTTTGTTGAAGGGTTTTATGTATGCTACATTATGCTATTACTCATACTTTAGAATGGATTACATTGATTGTTATTGATGGGGTCTCAAAGTCCAAACATTCCCTTTCCAAAAGGTTGGTGAGAGATAATTTCACACATTCATTTAATTGGTCTATATTTCTGATCCAGTATAACTCATGATCACAAAAACCCTTTCATCTACGCAAATGTACACACATTCTATTCTATGTATGCCCGATATATGTACTATGTTCTTTAAAACGGCAAGACATGAGGGGAAAACAAATATGTATTGGAATGATTTCATTTTCATTTCATTTATTCTGGCTGTGAAGCCAAGGACTCTCAGAAAAGTGAACTTAATCACTGTACTAGCCAAGAACCCAATGGAGAGAAGACAAGGAAGGAAGTTTCAGTTTTAGATGTGGGAGGAAAACCCCAGAGAATTATTCCAGGGAAAACCCATGCAGTCAGGTAGGGACTGAAAACCCAATCCACATAGTGCCCCGGCATGATTTGAACCAGGGTCTTAGAGGTGGAAGGCGAAGAAAGATACCACTACGCCATCCCGACCACCCTATTCTAAGGGCACCAAGGCAATGACTAGGAGCATAAGCAAAAGGGGCTTTTGCCTCCATGCCAGGCATGTGAAGCCTATAGCTGTAAGCAATCAACCCCTGATACAACTTGATTTTTGACTCGAAAGTGATCACTTTATGCTCATACTACACTAGAGTTTAATGAAACAATTGATAAATGTTTCCACTTAAAAAGGAATTTCCGAATGTTGACACTTGGCAACCTTGCCCTAGGCCTCCTTATTATAATTTATAATAAAACATGTACTACATTGTACATGTAGGCCTATACAAACAAATTGTATTAAAAACATTCAACTATTTCCCTTGAATTGCAAAATGCTACATGAAACGTATCCAGTTGCTACTCATAATTCATCATTTGCTCGATATATTAGCATTCAGTCCAGATATTTTGCTGATGAAAATTGCTGGATGAAATCATTCCCTGACATACATATACAGCTTTTTACAGTCCTGTGATGACACTTTTAATGAACAGTTTTGATGACTTAAATACAGGCAATTTCTTACACTACATCTTTGAAAAAACCCGGACTGAATGTCTTCCTGTAAGTTCTTGTTTTAAAGCCATTTGGCGCACACTTTATTCCATTATCCATCAAAGGGAATGACATTCCAAGCATAATTGAACACAACTGGATCACCTCCTGTCTAGTGAACTGTTTGGGTGTTCCAATGTAAATAAAGGCATGTTCAATGTTGACTATCAGGATAAGCTGCATTTGATTTGACAGTGTTATATTGACCTTGCAATAATAACTTGTCTGATAAACGCATTGACTTGATTAATGGGTCTGTGGAGTTTTAAGCAGTTTCTATTTGACCTGGATTTACTGTTCAAACATAAGTGATTTAGAATAAGGTTAAGACAGGTGTGTGATTTTTTAATGAATAAAATAAACGAAACATTCCTACAATGCATAATTGCAATCCTCAAGGGCAGTTCTATCTTGAAAGCCCCCCAATTTTACATTACATGTACTGCTAAAATTAATATCAGGCCTGGAATAGACTGTGCAAGTCTCGCGCATATTGAACTTCCGGGACCATTGTGGTCCCAACCATATGGAGATTTACAACACATGTACATGGGCAAGATTTTGTTTTGTCAATTATTTTAGTTTAACGTGGTTTATGACCATGAAACATATACATGTTGTTGGGAATGTAATACTTACATGTAGTTATAAAAAATATGAAAGTAAAATCAATTCAACAATATAACGAAGAAAACCAGAGAATTAAAGTTGACCTCAGCTTCCGGTTACAGCAAAAAACTAAGAATTTTGTGCTCACCTCCAATCACAAAACTTATGCAAACGCTTGTTTTGGATGCGCGATGATTGCCAGATGCTGTAATTGCAACGGGAAGCCTTTTCATTGCAGTATAATGGTTATTGAGGCGTCAGTGTCCTCTATAAACTGCGTCAAGTGTTAATGTTACGCCCGTGTGACCATCACGAATCCGCGTAAGGGGTTTCTGAAAAGTTAAGATCAAATAGGCATCCTTGTCCCAAAGTTTTAATTTTGTTTCAATAATAATTAACACATTATTTGTGTTTTTATTATAAAAACTAAAAATAACTGTATAAACATGTATTTAGTATTTTTGTTGTTCAGAGTTTGTCATTAGATAAACATTGTAATTTAAAACAAAGATTTGATTTTTAGAAGAAAAAAAAGTTCTTCGTTTGACGTGTTTTCAAGTTCCGATACGCACGAGACTTGCACAGTCTATTACACGGAGGCCATGGCCACTGTTGCCCCTGGTCTTGGCCTTGGTGCTCCCTTAAAAGTTTCTCATAGACTTCAAGATTTCCCAATAGAAGCGTCCTTTGCAAAATGAAAATGGCCTTGCCCTCTCGAACATGAAATTCCAGGCCTGTAATTTAATACACACTTGTAACTAAGTTTTTAATTACAAAATGTTTGCAGGTACTATGTCTGGAAACAAAGTTTAACATGAAATACCAGCATTTGTTAATAACGTTATTTAAGTTTGCTAAGTAAAAGAATGTCTGTTGTACACTGTACAGTATGTACCTTCGTATGTTACTGTATTTTGTAATAACATTAATTTGTTGCTGATCTTACACAGAAACTTTTAAATTCATGTCAGCAATCGTTGAAAGATGGCTGTTTGGGGGGTATTTCTTGAAAAATAATGTCAAAAAGTTTAGTTTAAAAGAGAAAACTAACTAGAAAATGATATCTGGGAACATAGGGTACATTTATCTTCAACCTAAAATATAGGCCCATTTTATGTCTGATGACAATTTGTCGTTATCAGGCGTCTCACATTGTTAAAGCACGTGCCAACTGATTTAGCTTACTGTTAAAATGATGGTCATGATGGTGTGATTGTCTCAAAGTTTTTTTGCATGGAACACTTAACTTTTTGAGTAATTGACTAAAACAATTAGTTTTGATCTTATGAGTCCGAAACAATCCACTTTTTGAAAACAGTTATGGGGTTTTTCAAGTAAGTCCAGTGTTTGTGTCTCAGTCCTTGCTCTATGGTGTGTGTGAGCATGTCTACTTGTTGACATTCTTATTTGAAAAATAATTTTGGGTTGAACAAAGAACAATTGACTAGAGCGGGATTTAAACCTGCTACCTCTGGATTAATGTGCTGGTGCTCTACCAACTGAGCTGATCTAGAATGTTGGGGTTCTCCTTTTTTGACAATATCCTTGTTTGGGGGTGCCAGTATGAAGCCATTCAACCTGTAGCTGCCATAAATTGCAAGAAGGACCTTTAAAAAACGACCTCGTAAAGAAAAGCTATGATAATTCTCAGATTTTCAAAACTGTGGGGCATTCTGGACCCAAACTTTTGGATGTTTGGCCTAAGCACGCTGAATTGAAGCAAGGTCTTCGGAATGTTTTCTACTTGGTGTTTGGTTTTAAAAGCCCTACTGTGCAATCTGGAGCATTCTAATAATTCATTTCTTTCAATGTTTTTTGCGAAATTTTAAAAAGAAAATATATATAGTAAATTTGTTGTGTATAGGCACTTTGCGAACTTTGCGCGTATCAGCACGCAATTCGCGAGTATCAGCCCGATACCCTAGCTTGTGCATGGGGGAACCCTGATTCTGATGATAAAGAAAGAGTACAGATTAAAAATGAACTCTCCCAGCTTTATGTACATGTGGTGTAAACAAAAACCCAAACAAGCATTCTCACAATTTGTTCATTCAGTGAGTGATAATCATCAGCAACAAACACAATACAGTTGGTAATGTAACACCTGTTACATGTTGTAATGATCCAGGTCCATCATCATAAATGCATTGTAATCAAGGCTAACACATGTGACATACATATACCATGACCTAATCAATCCAATAAAAACATAGACAGTAGCGCAATTTTTCATTAACATTTCTCATTGCTTGTCTGTTTCTTAGAACTGATTGGTGGTTTTTGCTAGATGCAGTTTAGTTTGCAGCAGTCTCCCTTTAAGCAAGTGCTAGTTTAAAAAACACCTTAGGACCAGTCAAAAGTCTCTCCAAGTGGTCCGACTGGCTACATGTACATTTGTAGTTCAGTGTTGAAAACATTTCTATTATGAAATATGGAGTAGTGAAAGAGCTGGGGGACTAGTGAAATGACAAGCTAACTGGTCCTGCTTGCTAGTCACTGAAAAGGATAAGGCCAAACCATGGTTGGGATGTTTGTTTGTGATTTGTCAGGGCTCAACTGTTGGGGGAAAATCTAAGGAATTGTAGCTCAAAATGTTTACTGGAGCAAAATTATTTTTACAAGACCAAAATGAGAAAAAACCTACACAGTTTAACTGTTTTAATTTGAACTACCAAGAGAAGATTTATCTCATTTATATTATGGGTAAGAATTCTTCAATACATACATGTAACTGGAAAAGGTCAACAGTTGAAGAAAAATCAAAAGATCGCCAGACTTGTCCAGTCATGAGATTAATGGCCCAATGCTATATTCACTGCCCTCCGGCCTGTGGTCCAGTGTAAAGTTTGAGCCCTGGGTGGGGGACGGTGACATTTGATCCTTAATTCAGACCAAGAAAAAACAGTGGTTTTCATAGGCATGAACTTTAGGCAATGCTTGACAAATTTATAATTTTGCGTTGTACTTTCCATCATCCACATCTTGTCAACAATCTCAATTCATCAAATAAAAGTTGGCAGTTTTACTTTAACTTGATTTGGATGATGGACAGGCAAAACCAATAATGCAAAGCATTACAGGGGCCAACCAGCCACACCAATTTCAATAACAGAGTAAATAGTTTAGGTAGCACTTGTTTACTGATTGCTCAAAGTTGAGGACACTGATGGATTCAGGGAAATTCTACCGTAAAACAACTCAGGAGTTAGGGTAATTTTTATTAAATCATAGGGTTTTTGAAGTTTTACTTCAAGGGTCTGTATACGTTTAGTAATGAAAATTAATGGCAATAAAAACTGACTTGGTAAAAAGGGCAGCAGCTTTGGATAGTATAAAGCATTTTGAGAAACTTTTCACTTAGAAGTACTGCGGTTTGGAAAAAGATATCACGTTTTATCTCCAAAAATTTGAATCTGAGAGTATTGTTTCTCACAATGTGTATTCCAATTGCAGATTATTCTTTCTGCGTGGACATAACCGCTCCAGATTTTTCGACAAATATCTCAAAAACGCTACCACATTTTGAAATTAAATTTTCACAGGTTAGTTTTATGGTATTATCTACAACTATAAAGGATTTCAACAAACAGTGGGTTCCAAAAAATTACCAAACATACTACAGACCCTTTAATCATACACAGATGACTCAATATTCTTTATGAAAGAAAAGATTCAAACTAATGCACCCGCTGAAAATGGTTTTAATCTTTTAAAAAGATAAACCTTCCTCAACTGTTAACTGTTACATGTAAATAAACACTCATGGAATATAGCGGAGGAGATCAAGGTTTAGCTATCCTAACATCAATATTCTACAAAACAGGCTTCACAGGATCCCACTCCCTGACCAACAGCTGTTGTTATTAAAAAGTAGGCATACATTACCTAGCCATCATCTGCCCAAACTGCACAGAAATGTGGTCCTTTCTCTATGGAGTTGTTTTATTGATTGGGAAGGATTGAATACAGTTTACTAAATGCCTCCACATCTTACAAGAAGCTTGTTGGAATTAAGATTAGAAAAATCAATAATCTGGTCAATATTGAGTATTTTGAAGACTGGCACACACCCATGCACTATTGACATACAACAAATACCACTGTCAATGTTAAAACAGATCTTGTTTTTGTAGATTTTTCTTTACTCACAGATAAATGTTCAGATACAATTTCAATTAAAAAGAACAATTCACTTGGGGTTACTTTTCCTTCACTTTTGGAAAACAAATGGTGAAATTTTAATGGGGTACTCTTAGCAAATCAGACAATTTTACCTGATGCTGCTAGTGGTTATTAGTGGTGTCATACTATCTAACTTTTAAACAAACATAATAGTTTTTTGTAAAGTAATTTAATTCCCTTTTCTAGTTATCAATAGGCCTAAAGACCAATAAAACCAACTTGTAAAAATGTCACAGATAATTTTGGTAAGTCATGTTTCAGTGAATTCAGTTAAATTAATTTTTAAAAATAGGGTCTTCTCAGTATTTCTGACAGAAATATTTCTGTGGAGAATTTGTACAGGTAAAAACTACATCAAAGTGGGCTTTCAGATTCAAATTTAATTTTGTGTATCCCCCATACTGTCTTTGAAACGACAAATTATTTGGGGAAATATTTCTACCTACATTGTAACTAATATGAGAAATTTAATGTGTAAATTTATTTCATTCTTCAGTTTTCAATAAACACACAGTTCAACGAACCATTGAAACGGTGGTTTAAGTGTCATAACAGTGTCATGTGAGAAATTTGTTTTTTCAAAAAAAAAACAAATTGGATGGAATATCTTTTAGTTTTAGTTCTTATGTATGGCATTGCAAGGATGAATGTTTCATGCATACAGTATGTTGAGTTTTATTTTTAAAGATGAGACATTAAAATCTACATACCATGTGGACCTATACAATTATGACATTTACCTGTCGGACACAACTTTATATTTAACATGTAAAAGTACATGTGTGTATTGTAAGTGAGCAACTTGGATGACCTACTTACAGCAAGTTTGAGCAGGGCTCGTGTTTTTTGGGGGGTATCCACATGAGGGCAGGGCTTGCTTGTACCTCAAAATGTTTACTGGAGCAACTGGACAAGAAATTGTTTAACTGACATTTTTATTTGAACAAGCAGTTAGTGTAAGAGCAAATTTAGGCTGAACTCATTTTTCCTACATTTGAAAGGATATCGCACAGTGAGGTATTTTTAATCAATTAACAAATACAAGACAGTCGGACTAGTCTGGTCAATGAGTTTACTGGCACAACACTAAAATAACTGGCCTCAGTGTAAAATTTAAGCCTTGCTCTTGAGCAGTTGTCAATATTTTAATTGCCTTGAAATGTCAACCATAGCGTCTGTATTCGGGAATTAAAACATGGTAAATACTGTGACGACATCAAGCCAGGCTGAACTGAACGGTTGAATGAATTAATTGCCTAACCTACACACTTAGGCTATACATACCTGCATATTATTCCAAAATTGTAACCACAGCAGATTGAAGTCGTACAATATTGCAGATTATATCTGTTAGTATTATATATTTGGATTATCCCATATGTTTGTGTTGTTCACGTCACTTTCATTGTGCATTTGATCATGGGTAATGTGCTATACAATAATATTTCCACATTTGTATTCAATTGTTTACAAAAAGTGTTTTGGCTTTGTACACAATATAGGATATTTAATAATGTTAAATGTAAGTTGTATCAAAATATTGTCACTACACGGAAGTTGATATGCTTGCATTTCTGACAAATTGTGTTGAAATCATTGTTCCAATTTTGTAAATATATTGTCAGAGACAAACATTTTTTGAACCTTTTTATTGTAATTGATTTGAATAAACTCACACTTTTGAAAATTAATGAAAGTAGACTAGTACAGTTAGTACAGTACACTAGTTTTAGTTGGTTTTTTAAGGTAAATTCTCCCATCCCCTAGTTTTCAATAACCTTTAAAAACGGTGGTCAAGTTACAGTAACAAAAACGAAAAATGTTTTGTCATGAATTTTGTCATTTTTTCAGGCTCATTGTATGTGTCAATTACAATAATTTAAGCCGTGCAGTAGTGATTGGGGGTACCAAAAAGAGCTATTTTCTGAACTCTAACAGTTTTTCAGATGCAAATACTGAGCAAGCTTTTAGATTGAAATTTATCAACTTTTTGATATAAAATGATAACTGTCCTTGACTAATGTCTTTAAACCACGCCATTTCACCTAATAAGTAATATTTAAAACAAGTAACACTGCAGCGCAGGGCCAAGGGCCTAGACTCGTACGTGTAACCATCCATGCCATCACACAATGACTTAAAATAATTTTCAGAATAGAATCAAAATGCCCTACCCTGCACCAAAACTGGTCCAGAAAAAATAATGCACTCCTTAAATAGCTGGAACGAACTGAAAACCAGTAACGATGTCCAGCTTTAACCATAGAATCACACAACAACTTGTGAATGTGAGTACGACGACTGGACGAGTTTATGTAGTGTTTGTGGTCGATTTCCCCGTAGCTTCACACCAGACCACGGCGACGAAAGTTGCTTCAACAACTTCCTGTAATTTTTAAAAGAATTTACAAAGTATTATTCAACATTCCTAAACTTACCTCGGAATGACACCTTTGCAATTCGCTCTGCTCTGGTCCGGAAACCATGTGCACTCTTCAGTCGAAAGTGAAGAGACATATTGCAGGTTTTCAGCCTAAACACTGGCCGTCAGAATGGGATAGATTAGTCGGCCATTCCTATTTTTTGGTTCGACAAAAAAGTATGTTGTTCTGTTGACGTGTGTACTGTACTGTGTATGGATGGAGCTCGGAGGTTTTGTATGGGTATTTTGCATGTATGCAACAGGTTTGTTCGTGACGCAGCATATGGACGACTGCATACACAGTATGCATTGCAGACGATAATGTATGTTCACTGAAGCGTGTAAGATCTAAACTGGGATGAGCATCCCATACTGCTGATCTGAAAGCAATGTGTACGAAGGTCCAGTCTCCTTCATGAATGTTCAGCTATTTTGTCTAATTGTATGTGGGCCCTAGGGTAATGTTTCAAGGTTTGTTTGACTCCAGTTTCATGTTGAAGTAATAGTTACTGATTTGATGTTTACTGGCCTGGTTTTATGTTTCACATTATAATGGGGGTTTTCAATGTAAAAGATAGGTTTTTGTTAAAAATGGAACCAAAATAGTTCCAATTCATCAATAAGAAAGAAGTTACACCTCTTGATAAGAGTATAAAAACCCTTTAAAAACAAAACAAACCACTTTAACGATTATGTCTGAAAGCAATTCTTTTTTAAATCAAGTTATTTTTATTCGGAATTTTGGAACAATTGCCCAGGTAATAAATGTTGCATTATTTCATCAAATCAAATATTAATGAAATAATTATTCAAATAACAGTGTACAGTTTTAAACGAGCGGGGTTTTCCTGTTGTTTGGTTTGAAACTTAGTTTTACTTCGTTGTGGCTTTGTTTTGGTTTGGTTTTAAATTTAAAGTATTAAACTAACTTTCCGGTGTTTCAGAACACAAACCTGACAATAGCTTCAATGCAACAATGAGGGCGCTCTTCAAAGCTAACTGTGGTGACATTATCAATCAAACAACAAGGCGCTCACTGAGATAGAGTTTCATACCACCAGTCCCAAATTGAATACATTCGTCTGAAAACTATCTTATTTCAAAACTGTGGGCCTACATCGCCTTTTATAACTTTGATTGCCGTAATTGCTGATTATAAGCATGTCCTGTTGTGAACAAGCGCAAAGTCCATGACGAGAAAGTCCTCGTGAACCGCTCTTCGTTGTTTTCACTGAAAAGGGGACCTATAACGATGTAGTATCGTTTACAGGTTTGTTGTTGTTGGATTGTGTGTGCTTAGTGTAGAGAGAGGATGAATATTAATTTACTCACCCCCCCCCCCCCCACCTCCCCCCACTCCTAAAAAAAAAGTTATACAAGGCCATTTAGATTGAAACCGCTGTCAATGTCATCACCATTAGCTTTGAAGAGCGCCCTCATTATTGTATTGAAGCCTTTGTGAGGTTTGTGGTCTGAAAAACACCGGCGAATGAGTTTTATTTGAAATTTATCAACAAAACAAAGCAAAACAATAACAAATAAAACTGAACATACAAACAAACAACGGGGATCCCCACCCCCGATTAAACATTTGCAAACACCTGTTAATACGAGCGCGTTAGATGTGCTGGTCTAGATTTTTTTTACTATGTCATTATCTAGACCGGTGTGGCTGGAGATTTTGTGGTCCCCCCCCCCGAGATTCTGTCGCCCCTGGCGAACTGTGTTCAAACTTCTTCTGATAGCGCCCTTTTTTGAAGCATCCTCCTTCAGCCCATGTTAATTTCCCATAATGGGGGACAGAACCTCCGGGGGACAGATTTCCTATGGATGACACCGGCATACACTTAACGCGCGCGTAAAGAGCCTACTTGAATATGTAGTAGTTTAAAACGTTCACTGATTAGGCCTACGGATTTATATCAATATCAATCCTAATAGAGATATACCTTTGTCCAAGTAAATAGTCAAGTTGAGAAGAAATAGCATTTCAAGACCCCGTAATCGCCAAATAGGCCCATTACGAATACCGGTAGGCCTTTCTGTTATTATTTATATTATTTACAATGATTTTGGACCGCGTAAGGGCGTATTTTAACCGAATTTACGTGATGCAAAAAAAGTAAACAAACTGTGTTTTTTTGTCATTGTTGTTATTATTATGTTTATGTATTTTGTCATTAAATCAAGAAAACTACATACAGGCAATTAAAATAAGATGAAACTGTACGCGGTCAAACATTGTCAATAGGTCTGCTCTAGCTTGATACCACGGTAAGCAGAACCGGGCTGTTTCTTTATAGGTATTATAATACAGGATTGATAGAGTCGTCGAAAAAATAGTCGCAGACAGTGTCATGTTTTGTGTGTACAACTATAGGCCTACATGAAATAACAAACCTGTGAAAATGTGGGCTTAATCCGTTGTGAGTCAGGAGAAAATAGTGAAAAACCTAGCACAATTTTCAACATGTAGGCCTAGGCCTACACACACTATCCTTTGCATTGGTTGTAAAAAACGAAATCAACTGTTGCGTTTTTTATGTTTTCAGATAGGGGCCTACAGTTTTCTCGAATATGAATTTTTAGAGGGAAATATTTATCAGAAAAAAATGGTTCATAACCTATAGAATATTAGATTAAAATTAAACAATGATTTTTTAAAAGTTTTTACCAATAGGCCTAACACCTAATTTAATACAAAAAACACAATTCCCGTTTAATTCGCCGTATTTTTGACCGCGTGAGGGCGTATGTGGACCAATTTCACGTGATGAAAAACAAGTAAACAAACGGTAATTTTTGTAATTTTTGTTATTGTTATGTTGATGTATTTCGTCATTGATAAAAGCAAGCTACATACAGGCAATTAAAATAAGATGAAACTGTGATTGTGATGCAAGACATTCCCGGCTCTGGACATTCCCTGATGAAAGCGCCCTCAACCGGTCAAAAATATGATCAATTGATTTCCGTAAAAAATAGTTTGTTAACCTTTAATGTTTCAATAACTACCGGTACCAATTATTGCTGCATTCCAAACCTAATAAATATTGATTGTCATCGCAGTCACGAGACGACAGGTTTAAAGTTTATAGTCCAAGCAAAACAACAGACGCTTAGGCACAACAGACATAGCCTACGGCTCCAAGTTTACTAGAACGCATTACAGGCCCTACAAAGATCGGAAAAAAAGGTTATACAATGGAAACGGCCATGACAACGGATAATGTGAAAAAGGTATGTTCATTATGTTCATATTGGAAGCTGATTTAGTTTGACTGAATCATCCTTAAAGCCATTAACAATTAATTTCAAATGAATTTCAACGCCATCTCTGTTGACAAGTCTCTTCGTATTCGTTTCCACGAAAGGGTTCTGAGGTGCGCAAAAACCTTTGACGGTGGTACGGTTGTGTCAGATAGGTTTTTAAAAAAAAGAGAGAAGAAATTCTCAAGTAAAATCTGAACTGATGTCCAAAAAAGCACCACACGCATTTTCCGGATTTGAATTGGCGTGTGTGCGGACAACTTAGACAAGCTTGCAATCACGTGCTTACAAGAGCTACATTGAGGGGCTACTTGTTAGTAGGATCTGTACTTGTGGGCTTTTCTCGCGTTGTGGGGTCATGCCCACAATGTTTAAAACAGAAAAGATTAAAGAAAAGGGATCATAGTCACAACCTGTGGAATGCCCACTATGTCACTCTCCTAAACATGTCCGGGCTGCATGTATAATCACGTAGAGGAAACGGACATGGTGATCTGTCAAGTTCGTCCGATGCCAAGATAAGTTTGTGTTTCACATACTGAACGAGACTCCATACACTCACTGTAGGCCTACATGCAGTTTTAAAGGATCTCCAGTTTGTACCTTGGACCTCTCGAATATAGAACCGGGCATAGTGTTTGGCGCACTCAAAAAGCCTGGAATACTTCCGCTGTAGTTCATGTTGTTTCGCACGGGTTTTGTTTCCCAATAAAATGTTTTTGATAATAATAATACTGTGATCTTATGAAGCGCCTTTTCACACCCGATGGGTCTATCGAAGCGCTCAGTATTTTTGTCTGCAACTGCAAGGTATATGCAGAGCTACGTATTGAAGTATGACCCATTCCTTTAAAGGCATCGTACACGTTTGGTAATTGTCAAAGACCAGTGTTCTCATTTGGTGTATCCCAACATTATGCATAAAAGAACAAGCCTGTGAAAATTTGGGCTCAATTGGTCATCGAAGTTGCAAGAAAATGATGAAAGAAAACACACCCTTGTTGTACAAATTTGTGTGCTTTCAGGTAGGAATAAAAACTTCTTGCAAGAAGTTTTTTATTATTTTAGTGAGAAATTACCTCTTTCTCAAAAACTACGTTACTTCAGAGGGAGCCTTTTTTCACAATGGTTTATACTTTCAACAGCTCTCTGTTGCTCGTTAGTCGTTACCAAGTCAGTTTTTATGCTAATATATATTTTGAGTAATTACCAAACGTGTACAGTGCCTTTAAAGGACCATGTAATGGTTTACAAGGTGCTGTGGGGCAACGATAAGTGCACTGGGTTATTTTACGTGCATTATACAACATACCTACGGCTTTACGTCCCATCCGAATGACGCATCAATAGTGCTTTTAAGTGTCTTGCTTAAGGACACAAGTATCACCACCGGGACTCGAACCCACACTCTGCTGATCAGAAACACCAGATTTAAGTCCGGTGTTCTTATCCGCTCAGCCACGACACGCCGTTTCTGTGTTATACCCTATAATTACACGGCTGAACAATACGGTCATAATAAATGAAATCATAATAGTTCAATACAGGGCTATAAATTGAAGATCAGTTATAAAAAGTGGACACATACCGGATGCAAGAAAGGGTCTTTCTCAAAAAGGGGCGGGGCACTGCCAGTAGAAAATGTCTGAGGGAAGATTTTCCAGAGCCCGAAAGCCTGGACAAGGACAAGGGAGGCAAGTGAATCTGAAAAATGGCACAAAGTGTGCACAGCTTAATGTAGTAAACAAAATTAATATGGCAAACTACGATTTGAATCAACATTGGATTTGGAAAAATAGGGGAGGATTAGTAATTTTGTAAAACAACTTGACAAACAGACACCCCAACAAACAAACAAACAAACACCCCAACATACACCCCCGCCCCCCCCAAAAATAAAATAAAATAAAATAATAATAATAATAATAACAATACCATGATTTTGATTTTACAGTGCAAGGATGGCGGTAGCATGGCAGGCAGTTTCAAAATGATGGTAGTCATGACGACTGGTATTTTGGTCGTTTTTGTTGCCGCCAAAAACTCCCTGACGTGGATGCTTCAGCAGTTTCTATTCGTCAGTGGCAACTTTTGGACCAACCTGTACGAAAACATCTACAACCTGTTTGGCGGCAACGAGTTCTTATTGGTTTCTTTAGGTACCGTAACCACAAAAATTAAAGTTTTTTTTAAACCTTTGTTTTGAGATTGTCGGGTATCATATTCCTTTTATTTGAAAATATTGGAAAGAACGAGGGAACATTTGGGTGGGGATTTTGTGATGGATTTATCGGACTATCAAACTCCGTTTCACTGCTAAAAATGGTATTCTTGAAACAAGAAAAAACATCTTATTTTGAGAATATATTTCTTGTGTCACTCCCTAGAAAAAGTTTAGAAAAAGTTTCTAGGGAGTGACACAAGAAATATTTTCTCAAAATAAGATGTTTTTCTTATTTCAAGAATACCATTTTTAGCAGTGAGGACGTACCGTTTACTAACTTTCCAAGGTATTTGATATTCTAAAATATTCATTGAAACAGTGAACTTAGTTTTCTATTTAACATAGGATAATTTGTTATCGTATAACCGATGACTCTTTAACAATCTTAGGCCTGTGCCAGAATTTTGACAAACGATTTTGTCCCACCAAGATTTAGGCCTCTCTTCCATAAATAGTCGATGACGTATACACTCTAAAACTACCGGGTCAGAATTGACCAGAATCCTAGTCAAAATCCCCCTTTTTTATTACCAGTTTCCGGTTCAGCCTGACCCAGAAATGGATCAGGCCCCCTTGGACCCGGAATCAGGGTCAATTCTGACCCGGGAGATTTTAGAGTGTAGTGGTCCTGTACTCCATAAATCTAGAGATTCGTTTGCTGAGGAAGGTGGGGTGCACGGTTTGGGTACAATCATAATTTTGATGGTGGGGATTGTAGTCAACTGCCGGGGGTCAGGGCTTGAGCAGCGCAACATCATAATCATGCGATTTTACCATCGGCAACCCCCCGCCCTGTAAACTCCCACCCCACCCCACGGTCAGAAGAGCAGTCGGTGAGAAATGGTGGTGAAGGGGCATGATATATGTGTTTATCCCTTTCTTCTTCATCTTCAACTGTTACAGGGACTATGATGACGTTGTCCATATTCTATTGGTCACTCGTCTCTGTCATGCTATTCGTTGATGCAACGGGGAGGCCAGATTGGATTCATAAGTACAAGATACAACCGGATAGCAACATACCAGTGAGTGTTGGACTTGAGTAATTGACCTGAAATTCGGGACCCATAATTTTGACACATTTCCCAAGATCTAAATTAGCTCACATGACTTCTCCCTATTTTGTGGCGTGTCGTGGGCGAGCAGTTAAGAGCACCTGACTCAAGCTCTGGTGTTTCTGATCAGCAGAGTGAGGGTTCGAGTCCCGGTCATGACACTCTTGTCCTTGAGCAAGATACTTTACCATAATTGCTGTGTCCTTTGGATGGGACATTAAGCCGTAGATCCCGTGCAATAGGGTAGGTAGTACTCGTGGAAGAGTATGGATTAACCCCGGTGTTTCTGGTTCACATATCAAGCACCTTTTTTTACAGGTTTCTTCAGGCTTGCGAGCTACAGTGATTAAGTTCACTTATGAGGCATCCTTGGTTTCATTACCAGAAGTACAATAAAAATAATAACAATTTTCGAAAACATAGGTATTTCCTTGAAAATGTCCGCAATGTCAATTAAGGAGATCATATTACAATTCTTTTGGCCTTGGTAGGCCTGTTTGAAACTTCCTTCTTGCTGGGCATCCTATTAAGGGTGTGCGGAAATTTTCCATGTTTCAGGTGGATTCATTCAAACTCAAAAGAGCCTTTAAGAGAACACTCTTCAACAACACCGTGATCAGCCTGCCGTATTGCTTCTTGACCGAATGGCTGTTCAGACTCCGTGGGTGCAGTGCCTCCAAGACCCTGCCTGAGTTTCACTCCGTCGTGCTAGAGATGTTGGTGTTCTTGGTAGTGCAGGAGATTGGGTTTTACTATTCTCATCGGTAAGATGTGGGCCCAACTACAGCTGCTTATTAATAAGCACACAAAAAGCTTACCACAAACAAATTGTGCTTAAAAGAAAAACAAGTTCCCAGCCAAATTACCATGTCATAAGTGCCTTTGACACTGGTTTCCCGTTTATTAATTTTGCTTTGTAGGAAAAGACAAACTATTATTGAAAAGAACTCTGAACAAAGTTTTATTCGTTTTTGTATAATTTTTCAATTCAGCCGCGTTGATTTCCTTTTATGGGGTGCCCTGCTGAAAAGCAATTGTGCCAGGCAAAATTTGAAATTCAACATGTAACGGGAAACATAAATTGAGAGTTATTATAGCAACTTATATATAGCCTAAGTATTATAGTTATGTATATTATCATTAAAATGGCAATAACTGTATTGTTTAAAACATTCTGCTTGGATTATTGTTCTTCGTAGGTTGCTCGGCAGAAGGTCATCGACAATCAAAGCGCCTTACGCCGGGACCCTGCCGGGCACTCAGCGGCAAATAAGGTTTTGCCGCTTTAAAAATAACAAGTATTATAAACATCCGTTAATAGTTTTACAGGTGAGACGTCGCTTTAGTGTAAACAACAAAAAAATCCGATGATATCGTTGTTTTCAGTTTACTGCACCACGGATGGTTTTACAAGAACATACACAAACGGCACCACGAGCATACATCCCCGTTCGCAGTGTCCAACTTTGACGTTCATCCCCTGGAGCACGTTGTGGGCAATCTCGCCCCTATGCTTGCTGGTCCAATCATTGCACGTTCTCATGTCGCCACCATGTGGATGTGGTTTGTGTTTGGTTTATTCTCCAGCATTTTGGCTCACAGCGGGTATCACTTGCCCTTCATGCCGTCAAATGAGGCTCACGATTTCCACCATCTCAAGTAAGTTACATGTGTACCTTTTAACTTGATCTATAGACCCCTTGCATATGGCCTCATAAGCCCAAACAGCGCCCTCAATTAGGTCAAAGGAAGACCTATCATTGACTGAGAGTTATTATGCGAAGCGCGACACGTTTCCATTGTTTGATCTCAGCGATGACGACCAATGCAAGGATTTTATTGACCCAATTTGCCTGGTGACGTCATTACCCAAGATAAATTTTGTTTGCACCATTTTTGGAGAGTGATTCCCTGTGTTTTATTGTGCAGTGTGCATTTAAAGGCTACTCGAGTGGTGAGAAGAGCACACTATTTACACGCAGTGACTCTGATCCCAAAATGGCTGACCACGTGGCCGCGTGTGACGTCAGTGCAAGGTGTCTATCATGGTTGATAGTGTGAAGTAATTCAACTGTAAGTCACGCCCACTTCACACAAGTTGGCTCCACTGATTACCAGAAGCCGAAAGGGGTTGCATTTGGCCAGTTTTCCTTTATAGATAAGGCAAGATTAACAGTTCAATAATTTGAGATACCGGTACGTTCTTCAAAAACTAAAGCCGTCCTGAGAATTGAAAGTTTCTTTCATAAGAAATTTAAACGATGAAATTGGTGAGTATTTGGTTAAACTATACGCACAATATATGACATTTAAGCCGGAAGTAGCTAAAACTTTGGGTATGCAGCAGATGACGCACGAATGTGACTCATAAATGGCCCCAACAGGATAGGGCTCAATTTCGAAAAGTTGTTTGAGTAAAAAACATTTGCTGAGCAAGACAAATATTGAAGAATCAGTCACAATAATATAAAATGACATGGCATTAATCTCTTTTATGGGTAAATTTCAATCTAGGTCGTTTTGAGCACGCGCACATTTTTCGAGATCACTCTAAATCTGCTGCCACCTCGCGTTCCAAAGTCTCCCATTGGTATTGACCAGACGTAGCCTGAACATGACCTCACACTTCAAGGCTCTTGAATAACACCATACCTGTCTGACCGGATGCTGCCAGATGTACCTTTGACCTCGTATCCATTTCACATGCAGTCAATTCACACACGTAGGCTTACGTGTACACATATACCGGTAGTGAATAAAACAACATTACGTGTACAAACATTATGCACACGCTGCATGCAGACGACCGAAAATGCAAGCTGACAAACTACATCACCTCGGCTAATCATGACACAGATATGAAAAATGTTACGTCACTGCACGTTTATCCAATGAAATCATTGTAACCAATGAAATCATTGAGCCTGTATAAGACCAGTGCCTGTCTTTATCCTTGCCGATAAAGACAGGGGACCAGTCTATTATAGACACTGCTGAGTATACGAGTTTGCCAATCATAGACAAACCTTGCCTGGCGTTAACAGCGTATGACCACCAAAGATTGCGTGTTATCCCCGCAGTCTACCATAATTCACGAAGTTGTTCAGCGCACAATTCCCCAAAATTGTTTTTCTAGCAGAAATAACTTCTTCTTTTTTGTATTGTGTGTGTTTTTACCAAATATTTATGGATGTCAATGTTTTCTTCAACTTAGGTTTGTCAACAACTTCGGTGCATGGGGAATTCTCGATCGCCTCCACGGGACGGACGCTCTGTTTCGACAGTCTAAGCAGTATCAGAATCATCATATCTTATTGGGATTTACACCTGCTTACGAATTGGCCAAAAATACCGAGGACGCAAATTAAACTCAAAACACCACGAGATTGTTACATTCAATAATAAATATTACCATATATATAACCTGAGATGATTATGTTTAACCAATGAATGGCGATCTTGAGGCAATATTATGTTTGCTGTCAATCAATTATTTGGCAAGTTCGAGTGCTAACCTTTAGTAAATTTGCATTTTACATTACGCATGCGTGGAATACATATTTCACTCAAATGTGTCCAGTCGATTTAAATCGTCAACTCTTGTAATGTTAGCCCATGGTACGAGGCGACGACGCGATGGGCAGATAAAATGTGTTGGTCCCTCATGTTTTTCTTGTATTTCTCTACATAACTTGCATAATCATAGTGCAAGAATTACTATCTTACTGATCATTTTATCGTTAAACTGCGGAGTACAAATATTACAAAACTTTCTGACTTTGTCCTAATGCCGGAGTGACATCTGAATCGACTATGATTGAGTCTTGTCGACTCTAGTCACCCACTGGAACTTGCGCGTTGCTAACTTTGTCATAATGCCGGAGTGACATCTAAATCGACTATGATTGAGTCTTGTCGACTCTAGTCACCCACTGGAACTTGCGCATTGCTGACTTTGTCCTAATGCCGGATTTTTTCATCCAGTTGTCAATACCATCTTGCAAGTCAAGAACATACGCCTTGTCCTGTTTTAAGATATATTTTTTTAAATAAACTTTTCAAAAGTAATTTTGTATAACAAATCTTGCAGAGGAACATACTGCCGACCATTTCTTTTATAAATTAAGACCATAGACCTAGCCAATCCAGTATACACAACTATTGTAGGTTGGTCATTTAGATTTGAAGGCGCAGGGGATTGGTTGGTTTGCAATTGTATCAATGTTCTTAAAGAGTGCAAATACAAATGCCCATGTGTATTATATTAAAGCGCATGTCCCTACTGTGTCCGTTTCTGCATAATATACAGTTTTGATTTTTTCACGCAAAAGAGAGACAGGCTATTAAATTGTTCCTTTCAGTGTTTGCCTGTTTCCAAATTAGTGGCTGCGACTGCGGCTTTGGCTCTTGCTAACAGTGTTGCTAAGGGCACCCTATGCTTCAACTCACGTTGGTATTGTGATCCAGCCATAGCCGTAGCCGCCAATTAGGACACGGCCTTAGTTTAGTTGGTCGTATTTCATCTCACGGGAATAAATCCTGGGGTTGGATGAGGGATAATTCAGGGAGAAAAAAACCCACCTCGTTCAAACTACTTTGCCTCTAGACATAATCAGAAAGGCTGAGAAAGCGTCAAACTGTGTTTTGATGTTGTAGGCTTCTGAAGAGTGTGTGGTGATTACTTCTTTATTATGATAAAGAGTCAATTAAAGTAATGTCTTCATGTAAGCAAAATCATTGTTAAGTGTAACCTGGTCCAGACAAGCTGGCTTTCTCGAACGAGCCTGAACCCATGAATAATTCATATAGTGTGGTCGTGACGTATCACAAGTTACGGACTGGATTTTGAATTTGTTGCGTTTTCCTGCACTCGATAGCATTTACGTCCTTGGTAGTCACTTTTACCACTTCATCGTCGCGTTCGTGTTGTATTGCTATGGGACTTCGCACCAGAGCTGTGTATTGAGCAAGTTGAGACAACAAGTTGCCATTAGAAGCCATTTCCGTCCAAAACCGCATGTGCGACAGGGTACCACACTACGCTGTGTTGTGCTCATGGATCTTTATCAGTGGTTGTGCTACATTTTGACCGATAATGGAACCCAACAACCACGTAACCAAAGAAAACTGGTCCCTCCATGTCGCAACTCTCTCAACACATACCTCAGGCAGGAAGTATTTGCGATTTCCCCAAACCCTGGATCTGCTCTGGACAATGTTAAAGATGCTAGGTCTAGTTTTTGCCCGATTTTACACCCCCCCCCCCCCTAAAAAAAAAGAAGAAAAAAAAAAGAGTGATCACCGGGTTCCCGACCCCCCCCCCCTCGGTCCATTCGTAAGTTATTCATACTGTCAAAATTCGTTCAGAGAGAAAGCATGCACTTTAACATTATTTTCGGCAAAAATCGGGCCATGCAACCTATATAAGGGCATACGTAGACTCGATCCACCTCGCATTGGTATGTACACGAATTTCAAAATAATCCCTTTACTTTTCAACACGGATCTACTCCAATGCAATAATTCCAGGTGTTCCTCATATACTTTGGGGCACAAAGTCATGAATTTTGTTGTAAATATTCACGCCTTGGGCTCAAGTCGTGAAATTTGTCATGCTAACTTGAGACATAAGTCGTCATTTTTTCATGAATATCGACGTCAATATTTATGTTCGATGTCCTTTCAGGGCAACAATATAAAACCACGTTAGAGTTTGGTTGTTATTTGTTGCTATATAATCTCATGATAAATGGTTATAGGTACCCCCCCCCTCTCTCTCTCTCTCTCTCTCTCTCTAAAACCACTGACTGATGTCAATTTTTCCAGAAGAATAATACTTTATTCTCCCAGCCCGTGTTTACGATTAATTTACAAGAATATACATTTTGTTCTGCGGGAGACGAGCTAGCGCAAAGTGTTTTGCCAAACGACTTATTCGTAAGACATACACGCACAATGGGGTATATAAGTCCTTTCTGTACTGAGCCGAATGGGTCTTTTTTGTTTTAAAGTTCTTTCTGCTCTGAGCTGATGATGTTTCACCCTCCATATATACAGATAGGCTTATACGGGAATCGATACCGCGAGTTGTGCACTCAATACATTCAAGACAAATAAAAGTCACCTTTGATCCTGCAGTGTCAAACTTAACTCTCTTCTGACAACTCACGTGACTCGCTCAGCCGATGGTTTTGTACTTCCTCGTAGATAATGTTGACGGAGTGGATGTCACATTGTTACAGCACGGTGGAAGAAAATAAACCTCCGTGCCAGCAACATCAAGAATACAAAGACATTCACAAACTAAAAAGCATGGTGATTGCAAGTCAATCAGATTCTGTGAACCGTACAGGTCATTGAAGAAACGCACGGCAGTTACACCCCCATTATGATGCATGCTCCGATGTAACCATTGTGCATATGCCCAGTTGAATATAGTCCATGCTGTTTGCACGGAAGTGTTTCACAACAACCCAATGGCTGTCGATTCGGCAAACTACAACTTGTTAAAGGTAAGTCAACCTTTTAGAATTTTGGGAGCTTAGGTTTTCTCGGTGGTTTTCTTCCCTGCGTTTTCACCTCTGTGGATCCCGGTTCGATTCCCGGGCACGGAGTCTTGCATGTGGATTGAGTCCAGTCCCTACCTGAATAGAGACTGCGCGGGTTTTCCCTATTCAGGGTTTTCCTCCCACGTCTGATTTGTCTTCATTGTCTTCTTAAAAATAAATTGTTGTGATGTTTCCATAGGATGCTTAGTACATCAGACAATTCAGACTAAATTCAGATTTAGAATCAGAAAGGTTCATTGCTGTAAGGTCATGGAGGAAGTTCGTTGACTAAAAGTTGGTTATACTGTAATTGTAGACCGTAGACCTATACCCAGGTACGTATGAATGCGGGTCAAATTGGTCCCGAGTTAACTCGTCCAAATATATGTATGTATTTATTTATTTATTTATTTGACGTGGGCCGAGTTGATTTCGGACCGAGATGGCTTGGATTGAGTTGACTGCGGACCCAGTTGACATGGTTTTCGGAAAGTTACACTTTATCGCAAGCTCCTATGGTAGTATTTTTCTTACTTTGACACACCATAAATAAGAATATTGGCAGGGTATACAGGTCAACCCAATCCCAAAGTCCATTAGCGACCGCCACACATCACACCAAAACAAAACCTGCAGAGTCACTTGTTTGATATGACCTTTTATGCTCCCAAAATACCAAAGCATTTTATCTTGCTGAATTTTTCTCTTGCTGAATTTTTCTCTTGGAAAAGCTGTTTTACATGTAATAGAAACTGCTTTATTACAAGATAGCCATTGTGTCCAGACGTTATTTAGTGTGTGATTTTTGAGGCTCGATCCAAGAGATTTGCAAGAAGTGGATGGAAATATTGAAGGAGCATATACCGGTTTACCTTGTAAGTAATTTAGTGATATTTAGGATCATATACAATCATTCTTAGATGCTTGTTTAAAACCCAGAAGCGGTCAAACGCTTTACCAATCGTTGCAAACTGCCCAATTTACGTGACATGGTTGAACAATGTTGCAAGAAGACCTGCGCACTATGCGTTAAAAACCCTATAGGCCTAGTATATCTTTCTTCGATCTCATTTTCCCCTGGGTTGGGGGGGGGGTGGGGTGGGGTCGAGGTGGGGCCTTCGATTTGTTGTTGTTGACATTTGTTTAATCTGCTGCAGATTCTAAGTAAACTTCTTGTGACTGATATTTTAGCTCACCAGTAATAACACAAACGACTAATACAAAAAAGTCGCAATTTATTTTTGGCCTATGATAGGCCTACAGGAAATAAATTATGTTTCTCACTTTTCACATTAATTGCCCGGAAAGAGTTGAAGGCGGCAGCGCCATAACAAACGGGAACTTGATTTCATTGAAACGATTGTTGGATACAAATGCAGAAATCTGACCCCCTCTACAGGAATTACATCGAAGACTTGCCAAGAAGAGGCTGAGCGTCTGTGCTCCGGTGTGGGCTGACAAAACTTTGTTCGACCCACTTTTTAATAAAACTTACAATGCGCCCAGAATTCAGTTGTGCGGACACGACACGGTTTCGCAAGCTAGAACTATAGCGAAAGGTCAAATTGTCAATAACGCATGCCTTTATTGTTATATGTATTATGAATTATTTGATGCACATGAGTGAAAATGTCGCAGAATATAATCACAAGGTGAATTCTGAACTATGCCATTTCACGAGGCCAAGCTGAGTTATTTGGAAAAGCCAGATTTTACTGAGTGATTATATTCCGCTGCGAACGAAATGCATTCAACTAAAACATAGGTTCTTCTCATTAAAAATTGTTCACACTAAACACAAAATAGACACGGAGACTCGTCCACCCACATGGCGCTTCCAGAGCTCCGTATAAGTACTACATATATTTAAGATATATAGTAATTTTCTTATAATATGCATATTTATGATAAAACAGAAGGAGTTTTAACCCTCCAAGGGACTTTTATATATTTATAGTGCCGCTTTCCAGGTTGTATCGTAAACTTGGGTGTGATCCCTTGCTATTGACAAAGTAGGGAGACCGCCAACATTAGAGCTAGAAAGCTCAGTGGGTAGAGCACCGTCACGTTAATCCGGAGGTCACAGGTTCAAGTCCCGCTCTAGTTAGTTTGTTTTGCTCAACCTCAACCCAAAGTTGTTTTAAATAATATATAGACATATAATAATTGTTTTTTTTACATCAAACGTTTTACGTTTACAGAGCCGGGACGGCGGTAACATGGGAAGTAGTATGAAGAATCTGGTTGTTATTACGACCTGTGTTGTGGCTGTTTTCTTCGCCTCTTGGACTCCACTGATGTGGATACTTCAACACTGTCTACTCGTCAGCGGCAACTTTTGGGCCAGCTTGTATGCAAACACCTACAACTTGTTTGGCGGCAACGAATTCCTCCTGGGCTCCATAGGTATACATTTTAATGACACAGCTAATCTGAGTCGGATGAAACACTTTTTTTAGCATTGACCCACTTTGTGTGTAACTTTTCTGAGGTTTTATTCTTGGGACAGCAGAGTTTAAGTTAAACCGATGGGCGTGTTTTGGCAGCATGGCCAGAAATGCGTTTCTGATTAAAATAAATGCCCGCATTTTGTTTTATGTGACAGAACAAGTGACAACAAAATCATATTATGATTATAATATATGATTGTACGATTAATATAAAAATGATCAATTTATGATATTATTATGATTATTAACAATTTGTGGTAAATGAAACCAAGGATGCTTTATACGTGAACTTAATCACCGTAGCTCGCAAGCCTGAGGAAACCTGTAAACCAGGTTGCTTGTTATGTGATCCTGAAACACCGGTCTAACCCCTACTCTTCCACGATAAGTGTTCTGGGTTCTTTTACGTGCACTACCATTCTTAATACACGGGACATACGGCTTAATGACCAATCCGAAGGACAAAACAATTGTAAAGTATCTTGCTCAAGGACACAAGTACCACAACCGGGACTCGAACCCACACTCTGCTGATCAGAAACACCAGAGCTTGAGTCCAGTGCGCTTGGCCGCTCGGCCTCGAAAGGCCACGATACGGCCTATAGATTCGTCCATTAGGATTGTCGGGATGGTTCTCTTATTCCAGCCATTTTAAAATCCTCTTCCCCTTCGGCAATCAGATTATAACATAGAGCTAGCTCTATGGATTAAAACGGGTAAGTTTCCTAGCATGTAACTGCTGGCCTACAGAACTGGAAACGTATGTGTCCATCGTGCGTTGCGTAGTGCGCAACACGTCAAGCAATGCACACGTTGATTGGCGTCATTGATATTTACGCATTCCGCACTATACGCATTTTGTGCAACGCGTGACAGACGTCCACACAAGGATTTCCAGCCTGAGCCTTTACTTACAACCTCAGTTCTTTAAATAATGTGCTCTCAGTCTCATTGTTTTGATACAATTTTGTTCTCAAATATTTATGACATTATACTCTTCTAATGGAGTTTATATTGTTTAAATGCACAGGAACTCTTCTGACGTCATCTTTGGTTTATTGGTTGCTTGTTTCCGGTCTTATATTCCTTGACGCAACTGGGAAGCCATATTGGATTCGTAAATACAAGATACAACAGGACAAAAATATACCCGTGAGTAGGCCTAGTTGGAATAAATTGCATTTAATTTCATCTACTGTGGGTTTTATTTTACCCGCTCAAATTCAAACTGATCGCGACCTTTTTTAGCCAAGCCCGGACAAACGACTTTGGCACTCGGAGATTTTTAAACTGTATGTAGGCTACATATACAGGTACCATACAGTTATGTACATGTATTTTATATGGAAACCCAAAGAAACCCACATGACCTAGTGTATAGGCCGGTGTCATAGGGGATTTTGTCCCCTGCATACGGTAAATTAACATGAATTCCGAGCGTGGGCACCAGCCCCCCCCCCCCCCCACACTCTCCGGCTACGCTGCACAATATAATCCGTGTTTGTCAGGCCAAAGAGATACGCCCATTCCACAATTGAGGTATTTATTTCTTCTTTGAACTGATCAAGCAAAACATGGACCATCCCTTTAATATCAACCCGAAGACTTCACCTGGAGTGGAATTCTTTCAATTGTTTGAGTCTGCCGAAAATGTCTCAAAGTTTTTAATATTGGTGCTGGGAGAAAAACAACCAAAAGGTGCATTTAAAATCGAATTGTGTGAAAGTTAACCCCACTGAGTAATAAACACTCCTATTATCAGGTAGATCCATTGGTTCTGAGACGCGCCTTCTACGGTACACTGTACAACATGACTGTAGTCAACCTGCCGTACAGCCTGGTGTTGGGATGGCTGTTACAACTACGCGGGTGTAGTACGTCACTAACATTACCTGCTTTCCATTGGGTGTTTCTAGAGATGGTGGTATCGCTGGCTGCACAAGAGATTGGCTTTTACTATTCTCATCGGTAAGATGATGTAGAATTGGGAGACCTGGGGGTCTGGGACGCGTCTCGAGTTAGGACGAGTTATTCGTCCTAACTCGAGATAAGACTAGTCCTAACTCTTTGTGAAATCGGGGTCACTGACAGTCTATATGCAAAAGAGACGGCGTCACCTGGAAACAACGCACTTTTCTCATGTTCGCGTTAATTATACACATAAAGAGCATCTCAATCTCACCCATCGCATCCAAGACCGCTCTTTTGGGATGGGCTGATGCTTGTAAAAATTCTCGTTCATGTCGTGATGCATGATGGGAACGATTGTACGGCTGATCGATGCAATGCCCACATTCAAAACACGTACACGCACTTATATGATAATGCATGGAGGCTCCACGAATAACGTTAACGATCTTTTTAAACCGACGATGCAAGAAGAATGTGATGGAGCCTTAGTTCATGGCAAAGAATGACAATGATTATTTGCAATGGATTTACACAATAGAGCTAGTCGATTCAAACAGGTGGAGGTGACCGGGGGTGGGTTGGTCGGGGGGGGGGGAATGGCCCAAACGAGCCTGCGCCTATGCCAGCCCATCCCAGCGCCTTTTGGATAAGGTGATGGGACCGGAAATCTGGGTCCAATTTCATGGCTCTGCTTACCGCGGAATTCTGCGCTTACGTCGCCCTGTAAAGTATATGATCCTATGGGCTGTAAGCGCATAATTCCGCGGTAAGCAGAGCCATGAAATTATGCCCTGGTGCGAAGGGGCGGCTCATAACTACAGAGAGTCTTGTTGGTTTTTATTCCGATATTCAATATTTACAAATCAAGTTTGTACATGTCTAATATTAAGGAGTTTTATTAACACATCATTTACAATATCAGAATCAACAATTTCAGATGATATAATGTTTTCAGTTTACTGCATCACGGATGGTTTTACAAGAACATACACAAGCGCCATCACGAGTACACGTCCCCGTTCGCAGTGTCCAACTTTGACGTTCATCCATTCGAGCATGTGGTGGGCAACCTAACTCCAATGATTGCTGGGCCGCTCATCATAGGATCCCACGTCATGACACTATGGGTGTGGCTTGCATTGGGGATGTTTTCCAGTCTTCTTGCTCACAGTGGTTATCACTTACCGTTCATGCCGTCCAACGAAGCCCACGATTTTCATCATCTCAAGTAAGTTGATATAATCATTTCCAAAGAATAATTTGCTGTCACAAGTCACCAAACCTCCCGATCGAGGCCTAATTTCATAAACGCGGTAAAGGGAGGGTATACCTTTGGTAATTACTCAAAATTACCACAACAACTTCCTTGTTAAGAAGCACTGCAGCTGTTGATAATGTATAACATTTTGAGAAACGATCCCCTTCTAAGGAATGAGGCTTTAGAGAAAAGGATTCATAATCATTTTCAAAGAATAATTTGCTGTCACAAGTCACCAAACCTCCCGATCGAGGCCTAATTTTATAGACGCGGTTAAGCAGGTTGTTGCCTAATTAAAGGGAGGTTTGCCTTTGGTAATTACTCAAAATTACCAAAACAACTTCCTTGTTAAGAAGCACTGCAGCTGTTGATAATGTATAACATTTTGAGAAACGATTACCTTCTGAGGAATGTGGTTTTAGAAAAGGGATTCAAAACAGTTTCAATCTGTTTCTCAGATTGTGTATTCCAATTACGGATTATTGTTCCTGCGTGGACATATGCACTCCAGATTTTGAAATTTTCACAGGTTAGTTTTATCGTATAATCTACGTTTATATAGGCCTAGGATTAAAACAATCGAACGGTTAAAAAAAACCAAAGATTTACTTTTTCTTTAACAAATTCATATGCTAAGCAAAAATATGCCGGGAACCAGTCACGAACATTTTGGTTGGTAACCCATATCTGCATAGCAAAATGTGTCCGTACTTAGCAGATTTTTGTCAACAGCTTTATGAAATTGGGCCTAGCATACAAAGTTCCCTTATGTTATTGTGTTAAGAGTCCATTTCTTTTTCTTTCTGCATTAGCAAATAACTGTCTACTTATAAATAAACCTTTACTTTTACCTCTACCAAGAAATTACTCATTAGTTACTTGGCCAGTTTTCCCAAAACCTGGAAACTGAAATATACCATGCCCGATATGTAGCAGAGGGTGTCCCCCCATGTTCCCATACTTTAACACACTCTCTTCATTTTGTACAGAAGTAACCCCCCCTAATATCCTCTAAAGGATTCCTGAGATTCACAGAAAACAATGAAGACACAATAATTATGAGTGGGGGTACACCATGCCACATAATGAGCACCAAATGAACTGAAATTATTTGAATTATGGTTGATATGTTTCAGATAATCAATATTATCTAATTCATAATCAATTCATTATGCAGACACTATTAATACCCGTTTGTTTGAGAAAAATGCCCATCGTTATGGCGAATAAATAATCGAGAATCTATCATACAATCACTATATAATAATATACATTACAATGTGGGTATTATTTCCCCCTTCTAAACTTGCAGTTATGTTTGCAAATGTCAATCTAAGAAAAATGTAACAACTTCTGATATCAAACACAAAAGAATTGATACCAGTTAGGCCTAACTACCGTCACATTCGCAGTTTTCCAATTGGTGTAATTTGTAGGTACTTTAAACCAGCCAAAAGTGTTTCAACATGTGAATGGACACGCAGGCTTACACTGAAAATAATTTGTTATTTTTAAATCATTTTTTATATTAAAAACACCCTCAAATTTCCACCAACAGGTGGACAGAAAAACATTTCTGTTCATATTTTTGTTCAATTTTAATTTAAGAGTAATTAAAAAAGTAATGATACTTATCAACTCAAATTATTGATAGTATAAGTCTGGATGTCCATTCACACGTTGTAATACTTTTGGGTGTTTCAGGCCAATAAACAAAATTACAACCATTGGAAAAGGCTGCCGATGTGACGGTAGATAAGTTTCTCACTTTATTGTGCTTCTTGTTTTGTGCTGAATTTTTAAACACGACAATCAAGAAAATGTATCAACAACCATCGTATACACTAGAAAGATAAAACAAAGTTTTCTGACAAGTTGGGCATATTATTGAACAACAAGCCAAACAGTTATCTACAACTTTTATAATTATTTCCACAACAGGTTTGTCAACAATTTCGGAGCATTGGGAATTCTCGACCGCCTACACGGGACAGATACTCTGTTTCGACAGTCTCAGCAGTTTAAAAACCATGCTGTCTTTACAACGTTCATGCCAAAACGTGAATTGACGAAAACACCAGGTGTCAAATAAAATGGACTGACAACTGAATGAAGAATTGTTGAAATAGGTGTTAAAATTACATTGCCTTACTTAAAGGTTAGAACTGTTATACGATTGTGAATAAGAACAAAAGAACCTTTTTTTTTAAAACTGAACATTGCTTTTTTTATAAATAACTACGGCTAGAGGACAGGCGGCGGGACTGGCACAGCCAACAACGACGCCTGTCGTGCAGCAGCCAGCACCGCAGCCAGGACCGCAGCCAGGACCGCAGCAAGCACCGCAGCCAGCAACGCAGCCAGCACTGCAGCCAGCCTCCACGGTGCAAGTAACCGCTCCTAATTTTCGGCGATATCTCAAAAACGCGACCCCACCTTTTATAATGAAGTTTTCACAGGTTAGTTTTATTGTATACATCTTGATATGATCAAAACAAGCGAAAGGTTCCAAAAACCAAAGGTAGACTGTCCCTTTAAGTTTCTACTTTACACAGTGATAGTGGTGTGCATGTCCACACTGTTGGGACCAGAGATTATCGGCGCAAGATGTAGACTTGATTTCAAGTCTGAGCTTGCGGTTATTTCTCTGCATCAGCCACGCAGAATTCCTCCGCAGATTTGCTATCACGCACTCTAACTCGCAATCTCAGACTGTGATTGTAGGTTCAAGACGGAGGTTTATCCACAAGAGGGCGCTGTTTCAGCCAATAATGTTTCGGCTATCAGGACGACTAAAAACCACGATCACAGACTTGGAACCAAGTCTACGCAAGATGGGGAACTCGTACTGAATGTGAAATTTGCACCGGACGCCATTTCAGCAAGCAACCTTTTTGATGCAACATCAATAGGTCAGTGCAGACAATGAACATTGCTATCAGTGATAATAACAAAACCTTTGCTTACTGAAATGGCACCCATGCGTATTTCACGTTCCAACAATAGATAGAGATCCAGTTCCCCATCTTCGGCGCTCTATAATCTTTGGTTGTGACTGTTTTTAACACATGTGGTGTTTATGTGCATTTTCTAAGGGGAATTATAATGAAACATTTCTTTTAAATCCCATTCGAATTAATGAAACCAAACCAAAGCTGGGAGTGTTAAGTAGTTTGCCAAAATGAATATTCATTATTGTTATTGCAGAGTGCTGGCATGGAACCGCACTTAGTTTAAGGCAATCTGATAAAGTAATAAAGTGTTTATATGAACAATACATTATGTAAAATGAATATAATGATATTAATAAACAATGCTCACTAATGGATTCGAACCGGTGATCCTCGATTACAATATTTAAAACCGATACTTCCCAAGCAAGTTGGGATCCCACCATTTTAAATACCTGTCCAAACCTAGAGTTTGGTAAACCTATTGTGTATAGCCATAGAGGTAGAAATGGAAACCTACTTTTATATAATAATGTTGTAATCCTAACATTTTACTGTCTTTACAATTTTGAAATTGAAAAAGAATTCAACTGGATTCTTAACATGGACATTAAGAAACAAACTTACTGATATTATACAATGTACTATTACCTACTTTAAGATATCTTATACTGTACAATGCCTTTAAAGATGGGCTTCAAGGTCAAATACAGTTTTGTGATGCAATCATTTTCCAATAGATATAGTCCTGATGAAGTGGAAAACATTGCAAGTATTTAACCTCACACTAAAACGGTGTCAAACACCATTGTATTTGATGCCCTTCCAGTGCATATTTTTATAAGCATCCAAAAAACATCCAATGACATCACATTTCAAATACATTTCTGTACATTTTCTTGCTGGACATTTTTAGTTCATTCCTGAATTTCGATGACATTCAACCAAAAAGGCATTAAATTTGACCTTTCGACCGATGCACAATTCCTCTTTGGAATATACAGACCCATTTGTGGTTGATATCCAATACGCCTGCGTCATATTTCAAATTTCGCTTTGAGAGAGTACAAAATAAAATGACAATGTTAACGTAAGGTTCGAGATTTGTAACTTTTTTCCACTTTCATCAGGACTCTATCTATTGGAAAATGGGTGTATGGCTAAGCTGAATTTGAACTTGGAGTCCCTCTTTAATCATAACAATGTGGTGTAATAAACATGATTAATTCAAGCCTTTATGTAAATGTTTTCACTATTTTCGCAATGTTTATAAATTGTGCAATACCCATAGGAATCCTGTCTTTCTTCAAATTTAAATGGTTCTCTAAGGTGGTAAGGTAACCCATCACCAGCTAAATGCTATGGAGGATCAATCAATCAATCAAAAGTCATTTATAGAGCGCCCGAATCAAAAGTTTGCTCTAAGGCGCTGAGGCACAGTTGAATGGTTAGTAAGCCTGCTGGAACAGGTAAGCTTTAAGGAGTGTCTTGAATGAGGTGAGGGAGCTGGCATTTCTGATATGTTCAGGAAGCTTATTCCACATTTTGGGGCCATATACTGAGAATGATCTATCTGCAAAAGTTGAATAGCGAGTTCTTGGCACAACAACAAGGGAACAAGAGCTAGACAAACGAAGATGTCTTTGTTGAGATCTCAATTTGAGCATGTCCGTGATATACCCACAGGAGCTTGTTTATGGTACGCTTTATACATCAGGATCATAACTTTGAAGATGATTCTGTGAGAAATAGGAAGCCAATGTAGGTTGATTAGATGAGGACTGATGGAATCATATTTGCGTTTATTTATCAATCTTGCAGCAGTCTTTTGAACATTATGAAGCCCTTTTTCCAGTTTCTTGTTGATGTCAGTCAAGAGACTATTGCAATAATCCAGTCGCGACGTCACTAGTGTGTGTACAGCCAACTTTGTGGTCTTGACAGTCAGCATCTTTCGCTACCTATGTTAACCAGATGGAAGTTACAAGATTTGATGATACTGGATACCTGAGCAGACATAGTCATTCCTGAGTCAAACATAACCCCAATATTTCTGACAGGATTAGTTTGGATAGAGACATCAACTCCAGCAATCTAAAGAGATGGTAGGTTGAACTTGGGAAGTTGAGCTTTAAAACCAACAGCAATACTTCTGTTTTGTCTGCATTGAGCCGAAGGAAGTTTGACGACATCCAGTTCTGAACATCTGTGATGCAATCTTATATTCCCGAGACCCCAAGTAGGATACCATCAGGATGTGTAGATCTGGGTGTCGTCTGCATACATATAAAATTCGGTGCCATGTCTACGGATGATATTTCCTGGCGGTATGGGTGTAGATTAGAAATAGGAGTGGGCCCAGCACGGACCCCTTGGGAACACCATATTTCAACTGCTGTGGTGAGGAAAACTCTTGGTTAATGTGGACCAGTTGTGATCTGTCTGACAGATAGGACATGAACCACTTCAGTAAGATGTCATGAACTCCAAGCAGCTTTTCCATCCGATCAAGAAGGATGTTCTGGTCGATGGTATCGAAGGCAGCGCTGAGATCAAGCAGGACAAGAACGGTTATTCCCTGCTTTTCCATTGCCAAAAGGATGTCATTATGAAGCCGCAGAAGAGATGTCTCGATGCCCCCATATGAAAGTGCTTGTAAGCCGACTGAAGGGGTTTATGAAGATTGTGTTTGCACATACAGTCTTTCAACTGCTTAGCAACAACTCTTTCAAAAACCTTGGACAGGAAAGGGAGATTACTCACTGAGCGATAATTCTTCAAACTATTGTGATCTAGGGTTGGCTTCTTTTAGGACAGGTGAAATTATGGCAGATTTGAGAGACTTGGGTACTACACCAGATTTAAGGGATGCATTCACAAGAGAGGTGATGGATGGGATGAGAACATCTAAGAACTGTTTGATCATCCATGAAGGTAGTGGGTCAAGAAGGCAGGATGGACTAAGTGCATTCAAGATGATGTCTTGCACAGCACAATCAGAAACCGTGAAGGTATCCCATGATGAGCTAGCACAAGACTGTGGTTCGTTTACGACAGACATGAGTAGAGAGACTTTCTCTAATGAATGTGACTTTTGACGTGAAGAACGACGAGAAGCGTTCAGCCAGTTCACATTAACAATCATGATCAGGAAGCTTTGATGGTGCTTTGTTCTGAGTGATGTCCTTGATGGCACGGACAAACTTGTTGTAGTTGTTGCCGCAGTTTTCCAGCTTTTCATTGAAGTAAGTGCATTTGGATTGTTACAAAAGTCGATTGAAGTAATTTTTCTCTTCCTTAAATTTATCATGGTCGCTAGGAAAACCACTCTGAAGCCATGTTCGTTCAGCTTTTCTGCGACGGCACTTGGCTTGATGCAGGTCAGTAGAAAACCAGGGCTGTCGGGGGCGAAGTGTAACTGCTCTTATTTTGACTGGAGCTTGTCTATGTACTGTTTTTGGCAAAACTGCCAAAGAGGATCGCATTTGCGAAACTATTATGTGCCAGCTTTTATTAACTTCCAACACATCAAGCTTTATGAAGAAAATTATGTTGCAAGTTTTGCTTACCAGAACAGATAACCAGCCAAAACATCATGTGATATTATATTGTTTGTGACTGGTATCCTGCTTTTGTTTCCTTGGCAGAAATGTATTGGTCCATGCAACCTTGGGGAAATCCAAGATAGCCCAAGGTAAACATAAATCAGTGTGATTTTTCCAAGGAAATTGCAGCAAGAGTTTGGTGTGGTGGCTTTATAAATATTTAGAATGTCCTGGAGTTTCGTTTCCAATCAATGTTTCTTTTCTTTGTGTGGACTTACGGAAGGGCCCTTGTTGCTTTTATCTATACCACATACCCTTTATTTAGTACTTTTAACAAATTTTAAATTTGTATCGGGGATTAAGAATTATGTTTTTGGTTTGTACCAATACAAGAATGTATTTCAATTCTTGACCTACAGAGGGCAGTACAATGTTGTACTACCCAGAGCTGTGTATTGAGAGAGTTGCGACATGGAGGGACCAGCTTTCTCCGGTCACGTGGTTGCTGGACGCCATTTTGTTCCAAAATGCAGTACAACCCAATGGGCAGACTAGTCTGGCACCCTGTATTCGCCAATGCATTTCTTGGAGACAAAATGGCTTCTAATCGTAAGTTGTCGCAACTCTCTCAATATACGGCTCTGGTACTACCCAGAGCTGTATATTGAGAGAGTTGCGACATGGAGGGACCAGCTTTCTCCGGTCACGTGGTTGCTGGACGCCATTTTGTTCCAAATGCAGCACAACCCAATGGGCAGACTAGTATGGCACCCTGTATTCGCCAATGCATTTTTTGGAGACAAAATGGCTTCTAATCGCAAGTTGTCGCAACTCTCTCAATATACGGCTCTGGTACTACCCAGAGCTGTGTACGGCTCTGGTACTACCAGCCCAAGAAATGTCGGGCATAGAATCTACTGTGGGTTAAGTCTATCCCGAGAATTCTCGGTTGAACAGACTTAGTAATGAATATTAATGAGTACGGTACATGTACATCTCAAACACGCCCTCTTTTCAAGGGGAACTGAATGACATGCAGAGGTAGTGACGACGACGTGGCTAATTATATTGTACGCGGTAATAACAAATCATTAAACCTTACCACCACGACCACCAACCCATCAAATTCAAACTTTGATTCGTTGGATTATTTTGGAGCGAGAACTGCTGTAGTGAACTAATAAGAGTTAAACAGTTTGGGGGTTTGAACTACTGTACCATAGTTGGATTCTAGTAAATCACTTGGGGTGGAGAGAAGGCCGGGAGATGATTTTGACGTGATGAGTCTTTTTGTTGTTGTTTTTTATGTGGAATTTCTCGGGGTGAAATTTCATAATAATTTAATAGACCTTATGCACATGACGTCATTTGAGTTGGTCAAAAGAGGGTTGTTCCTTGGACCATCCTGTACGCCGCGCCATCTAATATGGCGGTGTTAGTGACATGAATGCAATGTCAAGAAGATATAACTTGCAATAATTTAAACATAGTTCATTGTCAATTATAAAATTACTGTATGAACACCCGTTACAAGTGATAATTACAACTTTGGGGAAAGTTGCCGCCATTTTACAATTTAAGATTCTATTTTACATCCACATTGATATGGAAAGCATTGGGGGAGGAAATAGGTCAAACTGTAACGTGGGTCAGTGAGAAGTCTGCCCGAGGAAAAGAAATACAAGAGTGTGTAATATTCCTATCATGTAAACTCAGCTTTTAAAAATGATTATTGGTATTTATGTATTAATTGTTAGGGGAAGGGCTTGCAATATTAAAAACCCAACAATTTTTGGTAAAATCAACTCATTTTACAAACACTTAATTACAAAATTAACAAGAAATAGTAATAAAGGATGTTTAAGCGGCAAATATGCACTAAGTTTGCACTCGGATTCAGGGCATATCTTCTGTCGCTGAAATAAATTTCGAGTCTTTGAGAATACATTTTGCTCATAAATTGCAGCAAATTTCAATTTCGCACTACGCCACAGCTTATTATGCACAACTCAAAATTATAATAAGTCTAGTGTTTTTTTCTTTAAATTCTATATATTATATTATATTTTCTTACATTTGATATAGTTTTTATTGATTGATTTATCGCTGTTATTGGAGAACTCCGCGTTGCGCTGTTTCTCTTTATGACTCGATGAGTCGTGTTTTTAATTTAAGGATCTTGACGCAGTTCCGTTCTGTGAAGGTTGCACCTTCTTGGTTATTTGTATATCTGGCAGCAATTTCAATTTGTCAAGAGATGGTCGGCAAAATGTTGGCGAGCAAACTGCTGGGTGTTGTTGGTATATTTATGATGGCAAACTACACTGCCGTAAATGGGCGGTGTTGGAGGCCATGCCCCCCTACTTGGAGCCAGTGGCCAGACAAATGCTACAAGATGCATGATGCCGAAGTTACATGATGGGAAGAGGTCAAGCAGAAATGTGATGAGTCGGGCGGTGTGATAGTTGTCCCTCAATCCGAAGAAGAATTACAATACCTTCTCAACATGTGCAGCTGCGACTCGTTCAGGATTGGTTGCAACGACATTGACGTTGAAGGTTTGTACACAATTCTAGAAATGATGTTCAATATTGTCCTTTTATTTTATGATAAATCACAAGCACAAGGCCAAAATGCCTCCAAGGTGAGGTCTACAAGGAAAATAAGGAATTATCTAAATTAAGAAGCCTATTTGTTCACGTTCCTCTTGAACGAAGTTAAAATTGTTCGAAAACAAGAAACAAGTGCAGCGGTGTGGCATACCGTATTAACAAGAGGCGTAAATCTGTGTTCAAAACCGTAAATGATGTTAAAATGTGGGAACCCGCGACAAGCAGATTCTGTCCCCACATACAGCAAACTGTGAACACATTTCTTCTGATAAGGCCCTCTTTTGAATCATCCTCCTTCAGCCCATGTTAATTTCCCATGGTGGGGGGGGGGGGACACCGAATCTCTGTGGGACAGATTTCCCCATGACACCGGCAATTGTTAACTAGACTGTACAGGTCTCGTGCGTATCGAAAACAAGAAAACAACTCGAAAGAAATCTATCTTACTCACAGCAATTTGTTATGAATACAATATACAATTTTTCAGTAATAGAAATAATTCGATAAAATTAACATTGAAACAAAATTATAACTTGGGATGAGGATGCTTATTTTTTAGAAACCATCCTTTTGCCAATCACGCCCTAATTTATGCGACCATTAAATCGGTTTAATAATAACAACATGAACGTCAGTTGGGCACAAAGTTCTTAATTGTTTGCAAGTAACTAGAAACGGAGGTCAAGTGTTATTCTTTTTAATCTTTTTATTTGTTAAATTGATGTTACTTTTATATTTTTCATGGCTAATGAATCGCGCACAAGCAAAAAACTGCTTGGGACCAACTTGGTCCCGGAAGTTCGAACACGCACGAGACTTGCACATTCTATTGTGGTTGGGTGCGGCTGGAGGTATTGAAGTTCCAACCATTAGCTGACATAGTAATGAAGTAGTTTCATCAGCCATTGACGTTTAATTCCGTCAAAGGTAAAAAACAAAAACAAAAAAAACTTTCATAAAATACCGAGACCTCTATCTTTTATAAAAGCTGCAAAGTAAGTCATTTCATAATGCTACATGAACGTTGCTGCATCTCCGGTCACACCAGGGATTGGTGCCCCGGGGTCGTGGGACACGTTACCATCCAACGAATGAAATTACAATTCTAGCCTTGATATAAGAGAAACGAAGGATAAGGGGAAATGCTTGCCTAAATTGGGAAACATTTACTTTTTAAGTCAAAGTTTTTTCTGCAAGACTGGTTACTCGGTCACGCAAACGATCACACATCACTCCTATCCTAAAACAACTCCATTGGTTACCAGTAGAACAAAGGATAGTTTTCAAACTCGGTCTCCTGGTCTTTAAATCATTGCACAACATGGCGCCAAGCGACATCTCAGATCTTGACACGCAATACACTCCTTCACGCAGTAACCTAAGACCAGCCGATAACACATGGCAAAGAACACACAGGGAGCACGTTCATTCCTATAGTTACTGCAGGAAAAGTGTGGAATAGTTTTCCTAACCACACCAGGACTGCTGTTACAATATCATCATTTAAAACTGCTCTCAAAACTCATCTTTTTGAAGTAAATGTTGACCAGTGATTTTCAACATACTTATTTCTGTCCCTTTCTTTTGAACTGTTCTTTGTATCATGAGCGAGCGCCATGAGCGCCTTTTTGGGCGGATACCGGCGCTTTACAAGACTCCATTATTATTATTATTATTATTATTATTATTATTATTAAAGTAAAGAATTGTTAATTATTGAAATAAGGAGATAAGATTCAATTGAAAACCTTCCTGAGTACAAAGTCCATCCATTACCGATCCTCAAGAGATTATTTCCGTCTGATCTGGAATACTGTCAAAGGTGAGGAAATTGAATTGAAGACTCCGGAAATCACAGTATAAAATCTTCATTCATTTCGGTTGCCACTATCGAAATAAACCATGATAAATGTGCAAGTAATCCACGACTAACGTTAACCTTTGTTTTGTTGGTTTTCACTTTATATTAGGCCTAGGCCTATACACCAATCCTTTACCGATCTTGAACTCTTGGTGGCAGCAGACAAACTGCGGTGGCAGAGCCGTATTGGGAGAGTTGCGACAACTTGCGCTTAGAAGCCATTTTGTGTCCAAAACGACGCGTGTGCGCGGCGTACCGCGAACACAGGACAAGACTAATGAAACGAGTTTAGCATGAAAAACGCGTCTACGACTCGGACGACCGCAATTTGCTGGCACACGAGATAATCCATATGTTATATTTTTTTGTAAAAACAAAGATACTACTTTAGTTTTGAGCAGATCAGCGGGAATCGGTCATTTAGGTGGACAAATAAATTCGTCCAATCTTATACTAAGATTCTTGTGCTTATAAGTTTTATGCACGTGAAAAGTTTGTTTTGAGTTTGACTCTGTATGCAAAACTCCATGTTGGCCTCCGGTCCGGTGCAACACTACTTGCGATAATCGTAACCCTCCATCCTCCCGACCGTCGGGAGGATGGAGGGTTACGATTATCGCAACTACTGCAACACATGGTTCAGACAGAAACAATAACATGTAGACCATGTCATTTCTCTAATTGTTGAAATTTTAATAACTGATGCATTGTTCATGCTCATCATATTTATTATAATTAACAATAACATGTAGGCCTACAGGAACATTTTATATTTTACAATATTTACATTTTTATGAACAGGGACAAATTCAAACAAAATAATGTAGCAAGGCAAAACATTTTTTTTTTTTAATGCAGGATTTACAATGATTATTTTGGTTTGCTTTGAATTTCATGCTGGGGTTCTCCTCAATAAGTTAGAACTTACGAAACTTAAACTGTGTTTTAAAAACATAACCACTCTAGCTAGGCTCTAAATACAGTCTGTTTCTATCTCTAAGCCCTCCTACTTCAGGGACCGTCCAAACCTTTCAACAATTTTCATTCAAAATTGAGCACATTATTTAATTATCAAATAGTCGCATGCAGTCTCTTTGTAAGTTTGTACGATGGTGAAAATTTTGAAAACTTTGGTGACCCATTACCTTAGTCTTGGCTTGATCAAGTTTATGAAGTTTCTTCTTGACTAAGTAAATTAGATAACAAATACTATAGTAATAGAGGGGGCTGCATACCTGCCTACTAACGACTGTGATACTACCACTAGTGTAGTACATGTAGTTCACTTTTGTTTTGCTGCCTCTGACCTAGTTGTGATAACGTATTAACAGATTTAGGAACCTTACGATTATCGCAACAACCCTTGACCCACAAAACCCCTGACCCATAAGATTCCCTTTAATTGTTGTAGTTTTGAAAATACACGAGGACATACATCATGCCCTAAATGAGATGAGAAATGTAAACACAGATAATTTTGATAATGTAAAATATTCTCCATTCCACAAACAGGTATTGCCACTTACATTACATGTGACAGTAAAACAACATGACAACATTTAAAAAGCAAAACCTAAAAATAATACAATGTATCATTCTTACATGAATGAACTACATTACATGTGATCTAGTAAGACAATATGACAACATTTAAAAAGCAAAACCTAAAATATACAATGTATCATTCTTACATGAATGAACAGTCTCACATTGGTTCACGGTCTTGTGTGGTTGAATATTGTGTGAATGACATCATGAAGCCAAATCTAAAAAGTAAATCAGAAATTCTATGCAAATTTCATTTCATTTCTTCGCAGTCAACAGTAACTAGATATTCCCAAAACCAGAACTTCCAGATATAAACAGTCCTTCATTCATTGTATGCTTAGCCTTCTAAATGCAGTCCCCCATTTTTGTTTACATAAATCTGTGTTAGTTAATCCCTTTTTAATTCTTGTCTCCAGCTTTTTGCTGATTTCAATTTATACAAAATAATTTATTTCCCTATTGTTCTTTTTTCTTTTTTTGAGTGCTCTCTGTTTTGAATTTTTAAATTAATTGCTTTAAATTCTCTTTATTTTATTTTAATTTATACTACTTATTTTTGATGTCACTATTTGTAAACTGAATATTTCCAAGAAGCATACAAGGCACATCAGATATTGCAGAGCAAAAGCACACTCATCCAGGGGACATGAGAAACCACATTAAACATTCTAAAACACAAACAAATGTACAATAAATTACAAGGATGGTGGGAGTGAGCTGAGAGAATTAAACAACAATTTGTTTATTTCATGTTTTTATTTTTTTATTTATAGATTTTCTGGTTAAAGTTTCATAAGAAACTCACCAGGTTAAACAAAAAAGATCTAGTGAGTATCAAGAAAAGTTGTCATATCTTGGGATTCAAACCATATTGTAGCTGCTTGTGAAAATACATTCAGGTAAATATTTATGGAGGAAATTTGTTTGAAATTGTATTGCTAGAATTTGTTAATAACAAGTTCAATCTGTACACAACAAATACTACAATTAGAAGTGGCCAAATTTACAAAAATACTGAAATAACTTACCAGTAGCTTCAAGGTGTGGAAATCATAAACAGACAAATATTTTGTTAACAAAACTGCAAAAATGTTAATAACAAATGGAAAAGACATGCAAACCTTATTTAGAATGAACAAAAATCTTGAAAGTTGAACATAAGTCACCTAAAACTTAACTCTTCGGTCGTCATGCACCATTTTCTTTTCTTTACCCCATGCTGCAATTTGTAACTCACAAATCCTGAACTAAGCACCAGTGGAATCAAACCACTCACATCCGCTCTCAATGGTAGTAGTACAAGAAAATTGCTGCCATACCAAGAGAACTGTGTGTCAATCTGAAGTGCTTTGTATTAGTTACAAAAAAGTGAGTAACAACTGAACAATTTGAAAAATATATATTTAGGAATACAATTGTTGTTTATTACTTCTAGTTTTATTTACAATTTTCAGAGGGTGAGCATTGTGATGCTGCAGAGTATGAATGCTCCGCTGATGTTGATTTGCTACCTTCTTTCATCATGCATGTCATGGTGGGCATATGATGTCTGTTTTGGGGTGACTTCCTCAGTTTGGAAACTTTCCGGTGAAGGAAAATGGTTGGGACTGCAGTCTGTTTTATCTTTCTGTCAGTTCGCAATAACTCACTGTGTTACTAAAAAGTATCTTTAATTCAAACAAATTATGTTCAAAAGTAGACTTATTGACATGTTATTGAGTCTGGATTTAGTGATACATATTATTCTATTATTCTATTATGTTGTCAAGTATCGAAGTATAGATCCAAGACCTTATACATACACTTGCCCATAACATAAAGTAAACTGAGATAAATAGTTTATTATAGTCAGTTGGTGCTTATTAAAATAAAAACCGTTTAATGTACAATAAACTGTGTATTTTTTCTCATTTTGATTCTGGTACATTTTTTTTTAAATGCGTCTAATTCCAGTGCAATAAAACAAGCCCAGCCTGCGGTCTTGGCACCAGGCACTGTAACGGAAACTATCGTTAACCATGTATTATTTTATCATTAAAATAATAAATAACCATCGCGGGACAAAAGTTAATGATTTAATCTGATTCTGATGATGGAAATACGACACCATCGACCAACTAATTTCGCCGATGGATTGTTAGTTTATAACGACGTACCTAGCAATAACTGGGGTGATGTACTCTTTTAATAAAAAACAATTGACGACTGCAGATTAATTGTTGTCAAAATAAAAACAATTAAGGAGTAGGCCTACAGCGCCCCAGTTATTAGTTAAGTTTATAGGCCTAGGCCTACTACTCTATACTTACCTCACAAAGGCATGAATTTGAGCAAGGGGAGTAAGGATGCCAGTTGGTTGCTCCGCTTCACATTCACTTCCCAAACTTCTCTCCTCGCTTTATCCCATGGGAACCGATACATCTTCAAGCCAGTTATAAAGTGCAACCCCAAGCACTACATCCCGGCATTTTGCTTGCGAGTCTTTGGTCCCGTTCCTTGTTGTTGTCGTCGTACACAGACCGTCCGTGTCGAGCTTAGTACAGCGCAGCTAGTTGATCGTTGTTGTTGTTCCTAGCTGTGTTTTTTGGACCGAAAATGGCGCCCAGCAACCACGTGACCAAAAAATTGGTCCCTCTATGTCGCAACTCTCCCAATATACGGCTCTGTACGGTGGTACTGCGGTGGTGCGACCTTGCCACTTATGTAACTATTATTTATAAACAACCATTATTTACATATAACCATTTATAAATTAACTAGTGTAGCCCAGCCCTTAAGCCCATCGATAGGCAGCGCAGTACCACCCAGGTACCACCGCAGTAATTGAGGCGTTTCTGCTGCCACCAAGAGTTCAAGATCGGTGAAGGATTGGTGTATAAAGTGAAAACCAACAAAATAAAGGTTACCGTTAGTCAAATTCGATGATCATGTTTAAAACATGATCATCGAATTTGATCAAACGTTCACTGAATGATTGTATGATGTGTGTATTGAGAACTGGAGGTGGAAACTTGAATCTATTCCTGTACAAAAACAATGTGTACTTTCCATTTAAGAACGACCCCTCTCCCAATATTTGATGCAATGAGACTTTTTATTTCTGATTGACTCGGATCAGGTACCTGGGTGTGTTTGGATGGTGAAGGTACTATTGACGTGCAGGACAAGAGATGGGACGATGGTGAGCCAGATAGTCGCAACGGCGGCAACGAAGATTGCGCCATGGGCTTTGCTTCAGGCTGGCACGATGTGGGTTGTGGTGCTACTCTCAAGTTAATATGTCAGCGCCCATCACCAGCAATGTAGTTCATGTGAAAGGTTGTTCAATATTCTGGGCAAACTACTTTTTATGAAGATTAAAGGGTCAAGTTTAAATCTCTCAACATTTTGAAGTTTTGGAACTTGCTCCTTATCCTTTTTTGAAGAGTTGTCCATGCACTAAAACAACCATAGTGTGTTGACAACTGAGTAGTGATTGAAAAAACATAAATTTGCCTAGCCTGGAAATACAACCAGCGGAATATACGGTTTTGTGTCGTCAAAGTTGTTGTTCTACAAAATAGCGGAACGTGGTCTTATACGAAATTACACAAAAACATGCAGTTCCAAGGGATATTTTTGTGAATCAGTATATATTCTACTTTTGAAGGGTCTGTATACGCTTGGTAAAAATAATGGCAATAAAAACTTACTTGGTAAGAAGTACAGCATGCTTTGGATAGTATAATGCATTTCACTTCGAAGTACTGCGGTTATGGAAAAATATATCACTTTTTATCCCCAAAAATTTGAATCTGAGAAGCGTTACTGACAGTAACGTTTCTCAGATCGTGTATTCCAATTGCAGATTATATTTCCTGCGTGGACATAACCGCTCCAGATTTTCGGCAAAATCTTAAAAATGCTACCACCATTAGAAATTAAATTTTCATATGTTAGTTTTATGGTCTACAACTATATTGGATTGAAACAAACAGTGGGTTCCAACTACCAAACGTATACAACCCCTTTAAAACATCTCTCCAAACATATTCATTTCAAAACAAACGCTTGTTATAGCCCAAAAGCGCCCAATCCGAAGGCAACGTGCTCATTCGCTTTGTGGTAATCTTTTGTAAAACACCAACCTAATATATTACACTTTGAACATTTTGCTAATTAGTAAAAAGAAAATGATGCTGTATGGAGTCATCAATCTTGATAGTTTAACCAAACTATTTTAAGTTCAGTTTCTCTCAAAAACATTCAAAAATATATTCTAAAAGCGGAGCAGTTGGCAATTTCACTTATTATTATTTTTCCCCCATGATCTTGCCATCATAAAGTTCAATGTGTAGTAAGAGCTATCAAGTTGTGATAAAGTTAGATTTGGTTATAATACTAGTTTAATGATTGTGTGAAAAATATCTTCATGTTAATAAATTCATATTACCATAAGTAGAATGATGACGTCATTGTTCAAAACAATTTTCAATAAGAAGGCAGTTGTCAAATGTAAGCATTCTTGTAATCAAGTTATTAGTATAAAATGCGACTCATTTATTTTATTTTTTTGAAACCGAGTGAAAGCCTGTGAATTTCAAAATTATGTAAAAGTCGCTTTTGGAAGCTCACTTATTATGTGAAGGTTTTGCAAATATTTGTATTAATCTTTTTGAAAAACTCTTTTCTCCAGCTGCCATCTAAAAAATTGATTATCAAAAAGGAATTTCATGACTTCATAAATAGAAAGACTTCTTACAAGATGTGACATGCATTCCCTCTATTTACGCAGTTTACTGAAAAACGCAGCCTCGTTCGAAAAGATTTGCAAGTTTTTGTTTTACGATTGTTTTTATTACTGTTTGAAATAATGAAGGAATGTCGGTTTCGAAAGGAGCTGCTATTCGACAAAAGGTGATATCTTTGGTTTGTTCTTTGGTTATATCGATGTCTGGTTAAAGGGTAGTAAGGAGTGTGTTGGGTGGAATGGAATGGCCACCCGACGTGAACCGGTCAAATCAGAAAGGAACTTGTAGTTAGGGCAGCCGCTCATGTATCGAGATATAAGCAAATTTCATTTAAAACATTTTTTTTGTGGTGATATGTTTATCGACCTTGTACCAACATATGGGCCTACTAGTTAATAATAATAATAGTAATAATAATAGTAATAATAATAATAATAATAATAATAATAATTAATAATAATAATAATAATAATAATAATAATAATAATAATAATAATAATAATAATAATAATAAAAATTAATAATAATTATAATAATAATAATAATAATAATAATAATAATAATAATAATAATAATAATAATAATAATAACAATAACAATAACAATAACAATAACAATAACAATAACAATAACAATAACAATAACAATAATAATAATAATAATAATAATAATAATAATAATAATAATAATAATAATAATAATAATAATAATAATAATAATAATAATAATAATAATAATAATAATAATAATAATAATAATAATAATAATAATAATAATAATAATAATAATAATAATAATAATAATAATAATAATAATAATAATAATAATAATAATAATAATAATAATAATAATAATAATAATAATAATAATAATAATAATAATAATAATAATAATAATAATAATAATAATAATAATAATAATAATAATAACAACAATAATATTACTTGTAATGCGCACATATCCAACAATAATTAAGCTAGCATTAATTCATTTGCCAAATCTATTTCACGTTATCAATAAGGAAACTCCAGAAAAAGTCCCCTTGTAGTCAAACACTTAACACTCCATGTTTGTTTTATAAAACTACTTACATAATCATCCCAAAGACTAATGACATACATTATTGTGGGTATTCTCCTCGCAAATGCCAAACATTAGAATCACAATTACTGAAATCAATGACTATTTTAACTGCTTTGTCCCATGTTATGTGTGTAAATTCTTGGATTTTCCCAATAGACCATTATCGTGTTGCCACCATCTTGATCATGTTCCCTGTATCCAGTAACAGTAATGAATGCTAATATTCATTGTACAGAAGGGAACCCGACTATATCTCCTTCCAGCCTCGGTTTGGTTACATTGATTTGAATGGGAGAAATCAAGATGGCCGCACCATGATAAAGGTCTAAATTTATGTGCGGTTTTGCGATTTCGCATTGGAATTATGGTTTGAAATTCAATGATGAACTGAAAATGATTCAAATGTAAGTTGAGACAATCTAGATGTATAAATATGTGAACAGGGTTGATTATGTGAGATTTGAATTTTACAAGTGAAAACAGATTATTAGTTTAACCTTACGGGTACACGATTTGAACAAATGATGGGCCTGTAAAAGCAGGTTGGTTTAGTCTCAACATTTCGACAACTGTACTCTCGTCGTTGTTACTGTCTCCTATAACGACTACTTTAGAGCACACAATATTGAATAAACCAACCGGCTCTCATAGAGCCATCACCTCAAGTTTTCCAGAAGAGACAATTACATGGTGTATCCGTAAGATTAGTAATAGTATGAGTATAATATAATAATGATGATGTTTATGTTTTTCTCAGCACTGCAAGCTCAAAATAAATTACATTATGCACAAAAAGCCATGTTTTACTCAACTTCTCAAATGACTTCTTATAGTGTGAAATCACCACTATAACCAACCCTGATCCTTCAGAATTAATCCTAACCAACCCCAACCCCTCAAAAATAACCCTAACCAAACCCTGACCCATGAAAATTAACCCTCACCACTTACCCTGACCCATGAAAATTAACCCTCACCAACTCGACTCCTCAAAATTAACCCTAACCAACCCTGACCCCTCCAAATTAACCTTAACCAACCCTGACCCCTCAAAATTGACCCTATAACCAACCCTGACCCCTCAAAATTAACCCTAACCACTTACCCTTACCCCTGAAATTTAAGCCTAACCAACCCTGACCCCTCAAAATTAACCCTAACCACTTACCCTGACCCCTGAAAAATAACCCTAACCAACCCTGACCCCTCATTAACCCTAACCAACCCTGACCCCTCAAAACTAACCCCAACCAACCCTGACCCTCCAAAATTAACCCCAACCAACCCTGACCCTCAAAACTATCCCTAACCATCCCCTGACCCTCCAAAATTATCCCTAACCATCCCCTGACCCTCCAAAATTATCCCTTACCACTTAACTCGACTCCTCAAAATCAACCCCAACCAACCCTGACCCCTCAAAGATTGGCTTTTACTATTCTCATCGGTAAGATCAGGTTGGCTTTCAAGGCTGACCATTGAACCTTCAGGGGTCCATCGCCACAATTTTGATGACGTGATGTTCGCTTTTGCATTTCCACGAGTAGTAAAGATTATCAAGTAATAAACCACCTTGAAATGAAATGTCCCATCCCCTTAAGGTGTTAAGGTGATCCCTCTCTGCATGCCACTTCCCATGTTGTATTGTAAACTTGGGTGTAATCCCTGGTTATACTGCAGTTTAAGGTTGGATAGCTCATCTGACTGGCATCCGAACAAAATATGTTGACAAAATAGGGAGACCGCCAACATGCGATCTAGATGGCTCAGTTGGTAAAGCGCCGACGTCATAGGAGTTGGTGATATTGTTCCCCAGTGTGTGCGACCCCCATACGGTAAATTACCCGAAGGAGGTTGAGTGAAAAAGGGCGCTATCAGACAAAACATTTCTACACAATTCGCCGTGAGGACAGAATCTCGGGGGAGGGGAACACATGCACTTACAGAATTTCCTGTCACCACACCGGAACGTTATTCCGGAGGTTGAAGGTTCGAATCCCGTTTTAGTCCATTTTTTTGTTAACCCCAAATACACTAAACAGTTGTGAAGGTTTTGGAACAATAGGAAGCCCATATAGCTGCAAATTGGTGACGATCACGTCCGACTGGCGTCAATCATAAACAGACGATAAACCGCTGTGAATTTGAGGCAACGACAAAATTTGCATTCGCGTCACATAGGGTGCAGGCTTCTCTAAGTGTTATCCTACTTTTGTCAGAATTATACAAATTTGTAGTACATGTTCACGTAGGCTATACGAACAGTTACTTTGAGTGGTTGCTCGTCACTCAAACTTGGAAATTAGTGTATTTCAAAAATTTCCAATACTAGTGACCAGATAAATACATTATTGGTCACGTTATCGCATCTGGGTCATTCCATGTCAGACCAACGCACTTTTTTACCTTATGTCTTCCGATTTTGATAAAAATTGCTGTGCTTGTTGGTCCTAATGAGCAATGAATGCACACCAATTTTTAGCCCGACCCGACCTACCATGTGGTCAGGGCAGAAACCACAAAAAATTGACATTTTTTGAGTAAAACACCACCCTTTTGGTACAATTATGTCAAAACCATGTCAATTTTCATCGAATATATGCAAATTTGGTATTAAAATAATGAGAATTGCATGCTCAATTTAATCCTTTTGTCAAAAATAAATTTTGTGAAAAGTAGGTCACCGTGACCTTTAATATGTCATCATGACCTTTGACCCAATTTTTGTAATAATGTATCATTCCAAAAATCAACGAAATTAAAATGACTTGATAGAGCATGTCTTCCTCTATCAGAATCAACTAAGAAATACTTGGGCTCTTTAAAATTTACAACTTTATGACTATTTTTGTACAGTTGGTAGGTTATACATTTGTCAATTTATAGATTTTACATTAGAAATCCACTAACACAACTTACTGTTCTGTTTCAATTGTTACTAAAATTAATCTTGGTTGGGGAATTTCTCATGTTGAGGCCTGATGTGGTCTAACCAGAATCATACTTTAAATTATCAGCAGTGGTGTACCCAGGATTTTGCTTGATCCTATCATGGTATACAGGATGAGATTGCAGGTTAGCATATTGTAACTTCAGCAGCATGATTATTTATTTATTTTTTTTCAAATTTCTTTACAAGATTGTTAAAAATCAATGACTAAAAAATCAAACAAACAAATTGACAAGCTGTATTCGTAGGCTAAGGTGAATATTCCAGGAATACAGTTTGATTTTGTGGACAAGAGTGAAGTGCAACAGTGCTGAGAATTCCTTAAGAGTCGTTTTTCATCAGCAGTGACTGTTCAGGGTACGCAACAGTTCCATGCTTTCTACCCGCACCCAGTTCAGCAGACTCACATCCAGGTGAAATTCATTTAAAAGGAACAAAATGCCAAGTCTGTGAGAGTCATTAAATTTTAAGAAGCGCAGTGAAGAATGCATAAGGTAACTTTGTTTGCGATTTTGAGTATTATCTTCAAGCAAACTTGAATCCTACATGTGGATCCTGATTAGTCTATCCATAGCAACACCAGTGTGATATTTATATAGGAAGCTCAAATACATTGGTAAGGCCCATTTGAGAAGCAGTGTTAGGAGTCAATGCGACTGCGAAGCCACTACGGCAAGGGCCCCGGAAAATGTTTCATTCTAGATGCTCTTTGGTGCAATATGATGTAACTCCTGGTCACTTTTCCCTCACTTTTTGCGCCAGTTATAAAATTCTTTTTTATTGGTTTCTCTCTAATAATATTTTTTAAGTACTCATAGCGCGAAGCCATTACGGCTTGGAATCCGGGGCCCGCTTAAGGGCCCCGGGAAACTTTTCATTCTAGATGCTCTGTGGTGCAGTATGATGTAATTCCTTGCCAATTTTCCCTCACTTTTTGAGCAAACTATACGATTCATTTTTTATTGGTTTACTCTCTAGATTTCTTAATTAAGTACTCATATTTCAATCTTCAATCGCCTATAGCTAGCTAAGGTATACAATCGCAAGCGCAGAACGGAAAATGAACTTGCTACTGAATAAGTTTTATTTCCAAGATTTTGTTTTTTCGTTTTCTTTTTTTCACTTGATTGTGGTGGGGAGGGGGAAAAAATAAAAAAGGAAAACAATAAATATATGTAAATACCTAAAATATTGGTACGGCCATGGCTGTACCGGCCATACCGCTTCCTACGGCCCTGTATAATATTGCACAGCTGTATTGCACAGTTGTATTGTGTGCTTTTATTTCCTGCTGCATGCACACTATGCACGTACATCCTCACCCAAACGCATTCGCTGTCAAGTTTGCTTCAAGATTCGCTAAATTCGCTATCCCACTTGCGCTCGCGGAACACAGAATGATGTAGTGCGTCGGTGGCATACATGTATGGGTCACAGCAGCATTTTTCGTATTCCAAACGTGCTCGTGGGATAACTAAATATCAGTGGCGCACCCGAGGGGGGGGGGGCGGGGAAGGGGGGGTCAGGGGGCTTGAACACACCCCCTCCAAGGTTGTCAATTTGTTTATTTGATTTTTTGTCATTCATTTCTACAATCTTCTTAAAGGGACACGTTGCCTTGGATCGGATCATTGTATTCTACTTTTTATTTATTTATTTATTTATTTATTTATTTATTTCTTGTTTATCCTGGGTAATCCATTCAGTGAGAAAAAAACTCGCTGATCTCCCATGGATCCCAGCTTACATAAAAACTACAAAAACACACTGAATATACAGGAATAAAAAGTTACAGGGAAAAACATAGCACATACGTTTAAAAAACACTGGAACCAAGGACCAGAACAAACAAAAAGGATAAAAAAAGAAAAAGAAAGTTGGATTAGTTGAGCTCTTTGAGTTGATTTAAAAATTGATTAAGATCTGTTGGCTGCAGAGATTTAAGATTATGCGGTAAGTTGTTCCAAGCCTGGGCACCCCTGAAATTAAACGTTCTTCTTCCACTCTCCGTTCTAGGGGCTGGAAGGACCATATTACCAACTGCACTATTCCTAGTCCGGTGGTAGTGTAATTCACTGACTGGAACAAAAACATTCCTAAGATAGCTTGGAACATTGCCATTTAAACACTTGAAAACCATGGTATTTACATGCATTACTCTTCTTTCTTCTAGAGTTTTCCAACCTGTAGACGTACAGCTGAACCTGATGTTCTAGATGGGACCTCAAGAATAGTCCGCCCTGCTCTATTCAAAAGAACATCAAGCTGTTGTAACAGGGTTTTGGAAGCATTACTCCATATAAGATCACAATAATCAAACTGAGGGAATATAAGACTTTTCACAATAAGGTTAAGGGTATGCGTAGGCAAGACATTTTTAAGTCTATTTAAAATACCTATTCTTTTGGAGACAGAGGAAGCTACATGGTCAATATGTTCTGTCCATTTCATTTTACAATCAATATGAATACCAAGATATTTATAACTTGTGATTTGTTCCAGGCAATTATCATTAACAAAAATATCAAGATTGGGATGTTCACATCTGGCAAGTTTTTGGGCTGAACCAATCAACATACTTTTGGACTTGGTAGTATTCAATTTTAGTCTATTGTCATTGAGCCAGTTAGATATTTTATGTAGATCACGATTTAGATATAAGTTAATCTGATGAATATCTTTACTTGAATAAAAAATAGAAGTGTCATCAGCATAAAGAACAATTTTAGTATGCTCAGTCATAGATGTGATATCATTAATAAAAATAGAAAATAATAATGGACCCAAGATAGTTCCTTGAGGAACTCCAAAACTGATGGCATCAGATTTGTTTGACAAGACATTCCCAATTTTAGTTACCTGTGTCCTTCCACAAAGGTAGGACCGGAACCAGTCGAGCTCCAGACCTCTTACACCAATAACATGTAATTTTTACTTTTATAACGTCTTTCTAACCATATGCATATTATAACAAACGGTTCCAAACGCTTTTTTGTTGACCAACTCGTCCGATCCAAGGCAACGTGTCCCTTTAAGAAATTTGAAGAAGAAAAAAATTAGCGCCCCCCAAGCCAAATCCTGGGTACACCACTGCTGATAATTCAAAGTATGATTCTAGTTAGACCACATCAGCCCCCAACATGAGAAATTCCCCAACCCAGAATAATTTTAGTAACAATTGAAACAGAACAGTAAGTTGTGTTAGTGGATTTCTAAAGTAAAATCTATAAATTGACAAATTTATACCCTACCAACTGTACAAAAATAGTCATAAAGTTGTAAATTTTAAAGAGCCCAAGTATTTCTTAGTGGATTCTGATAGAGGAAGACATGCTCTATCAAGTCATTTTAATTTCGTTGATTTTCGGAATGATACATTATTTGAAAAATTGGGTCAAAGGTCATGATGACATATTAAAGGTCACGGTGACCTACTTTTCACAACATTTATTTTTGACAAAAGAATTGAATTGAGCATGCAATTCTCATTATTTTAATACCAAATTTGCATATATTCGATGAAAATTGACATGGTTTTGACATATTTGTACCAAAAGGGTGGTATTTTACTCAAAAAATGTCAATTTTTTGTGGTTTCTGCCCTGACCATATGGTAGGTCGGATCGGGCTAAAAATTGGTGTGCATTCATTGCTCATTAGGACCTACAAGCACAGCAATTTTTATCAAAATCGGAAGACATAAGGTAAAAAAGTGCGTTGGTCTGACATGGAATGACCCATCTCTGTCAAGTTACAGAGGCTTGAAGAGTCGTAACTTACCAGAAGTTCACATTGTCCCGGTAATAGAGCACCAAAAGTCAGGTGCGAACGCGGCTCATAACAACAGAGAGTCTTGCAGTTTTTATGCTGGTATTCAGTATTAATAAGTCAAGTCTATACATGTCTAATGTTAAGAAGCTTTATTAACACATCATTTTTAATATTAGAGTCCAAAATTTCAGATAATATAATGTTTTCAGTTTACTGCATCACAGATGGTTTTACAAGAACATACACAAGCGCCATCACGAGTACACATCCCCGTTCGCAGTGTCCAACTTTGACGTTCATCCATTCGAGCATGTGGTGGGCAACCTAACTCCAATGATAGCTGGGCCGCTCATTATAATAGGATCCACGTCATGACACTATGGGTGTGGCTTGCATTGGGGATGTTTTCCAGTCTTCTTGCTCACAGTGGTTATCACTTACCGTTTATGTCGTCCAATGAAGCCCACGATTTTTATCATCTCAAGTAAGTTGATATAATCATTTCCAAAGAATACTTTGCTGTCACAAGTCACTAAACCTCCCGATCGAGGCCTAATTTCATAAACACGGTTAAGCAGATTACGTTGCTTAAAGGGAGGGTACACCTTTGGTAATTACTCAAAAACTAAATGACCATAAAAACTTCCTGTTATGAAGCACTGCAGCTGTTGATAATGTATAACATTTTGAGAAACGATTTCCTTCTAAGGAATGTGGTTTTAGAGAAAGGGATTCAAAACAATTCCAATCTGAGAAGAAGATTGTGTATTCCAATTATGGATTATTCTTCCTGCGTGGACATTATGCGCTCCGGATTTTGAAATTTTCACTGGTTTATCATTTAATCTACATTTATATAGGATTAAAACAATCGAACGGTTCCAAAAACCAAAGGTATACTTTGCCTTTAAAAAATGTATATGCTAAGCAAAAATATGCCGGGAACCAGTCACGAACAATGTACATTACATTGTATTTTGGTTGGTAACCCATATCTGCATAGCAAAATGTGTCCGTACTTAGCAATTTTTTGTCAACAGCTTTATGAAATTGGGCCCAGCGTACAAAGTTCCCTTATGTTATTGTGTTAAGAGTCCATTTCTTTTTCTTTCTGCATTAGCAAGTAACTGTCTACTTATAAATAAACCTTTACTTTTACCTCTACCAAGAAATTACTCATTAGTTACTTGACCAGTTTTCCCAAAACCTGGAAACTGAAATATACCATGCCCGATATGTAGCAGAGGGTGTGCCCCCCCCCATGTTCCCATACTTTAACACACTCTCTTCATTTTGTACAGAAGTACCCCCCCCCCCTAATATCCTCTATAAAGGATTCCTGAGATTCACAGAAAACAATAAAGACACAATATGAGTGGGGGGTACACCATGCCACATATTGAGCACCAAATGAACTGAAATTATTTGAATTATGGTTGATATGTTTCAGATAATCAATATTATCTAATTCATAATCAATTCATTATGCAGACACTATTAATACCCATTCGTTTGAGAAAAATTCCCATCGTTATGGCGAATAAATAATCGAGAATCTATCATACAATCACTATATAATAATGTACATTCTACATGTAACAACTTCTGATATGAAACACAAAAAAATTGATACCAGTTAACTACCGTCACGTTTGCAGTTTTCCAATTGGTGTAATTTTTAGGTATCTTTAAACCAGCCAAAAGTGTTTCAACATGTGAATGGACACGCAGGCTTACACTGAAAATAATTTGTTATTTTTAAATCATTTTTTATATTAAAAACACCCTCAATTTTCCACCAACAGGTGGACAGAAAAAGTTTTCCGTTCATATTTTTGTTCAATTTAAATTTAGGAGCAATTAAAAAATTAATGATACTTATCAACTCAAATTACTGATAGTATAAGTCTGGATGTCCATTCACACGTTATAATACTTTTGGGTGTTTCAGGCACATAAACAAAATTACAACCATTGGAAAAGGCTGCCGATTTGACGGTAGATAAGTTACTCACTTTATTGTGCTTCTTGTTTTGTGCTGAATTTTTAAACACGACAATCAAGAAAATGTATCAACAACCATCGTGTACACTAGAAAGCTAAAACAAAGTTTTCTGACAAGTTGGGCCTAATATTGAACAACAAGCCAAACAGTTAACTTCAACTTTTATAATTATTTCCACAACAGGTTTGTCAACAATTTTGGAGCATTGGGAATTCTAGACCGCCTACACAGGACAGATACTCTGTTTCAACAGTCTCAGCAGTTTAAAAACCATGGTGTCTTTACAACGTTCATGCCAAAACGTGAATTGACGAAAACACCAGGTGTCAAATAAATGGACTGATAACTGAACGAAGAATTGTTGAAATAGTTGTTAAAATTACATTGCCCCACTTAAAGGTGAGAACTGTTATACGATTGTGAATAAGGCCAAACCGATTTTTTTCTTCTAAACTGAACATTGCTTTGTTATAAATAATTGGCAACAGAAGGTCCAAGTAATAGTGTTAAAGGGAAGGTTATCACTCTTAAAATTAATATCAATAAAAACTTACTTGGTTAAAAGTACAGCAACTTTCGATGGTTTAAAGCATTTTGAGAATCATTTCACTTCGAAGTAATGTGGTGATGGAAAAATATATCAGTTTTTATCCCCCAAAATTTGAATCTGAGAAACATTCCTGTCAGATACGTTTCTCAGATTGTGTATTCCAAATACGGAGTATTCTTCCTGTGTGGACATAACCGCTCCGGATTTTCGGCGATATCTAAAAAACGCGAACACCTTTTGAAATATAATTTTCACATGTTAGTTTTATTGTCTATATTTACATCTTTATATGATCAAACCGATCGAAATGTTCGAAAAGCCAATGGTATACTTTCCCTTTAAGTTTCTACTGTACACAGTGATAGTGGTGTGCATGTCCACAATGTTGGGACCAGAGATTATCGGTGCAAGATGGGGAACTCGTGCTGAATGTGAAATTTGCACCGGACGCCATTTCAGCAAGCAACTCTTTTGATGCAACACCATTAGGTTTGTGCAGACAATGAACATTGCTATCAGTGATAATAATAAAACATTTGCTTACTGAAATGGCACCCGTGTGTATTTCACGTTCCAACAATAGATAGAGCTCCAGTTTTCCATCTCCGGCGCTCTATAATCTTTGGTTGTGACTGTTTTTAACACATGTGGAATTTATGTGACATTATTTTTCTAAGGGGAATTATCATGAAACATTTCTTTCAAATTCCCATTCGAATTAATGCAACCAAAGTAGTTTGCCAAGAATGAATATTCATTATTGTTATTGCAGAGTGCTGGCATGGAACTGAACTTAGTTTAAGGCAATCTAATAAAATAATAAAGTGTTTATATGAACAATACATTATGTAAAATGAGTATAATGACATTAATAAATAATGCTCGTTAATGGATTCGAACCAGTGATCCTCGATTACAATATTTAAAACCGATACTTCCCAAGCAAGTTGGGATCCCACCATTTTAAATACCTGTCCAAACCTAGAGTTTGGTAAACCTATTGTGTATAGCCATAGAGGTAGAAATGGAAATTTACTTTATAATAATGTTGTAATCCTAATATTTCACTGTCTTTACAAATTTTGAAAATTTAAAAAGAATTCAACTGGATTTTTAAGTGGATATTAAGAGACAAACTTACTTATAATATATAATGTACTATTACCTACTTTGAGATATCTTGACTGTACAATGTACTTAAAGAGGGGCTTCAAGTTCAAATACAGTTTTGTGATGCAATCATTTTCCAAAAGATGGAGTCCTTATATGAAGTGGAAAAATGTCAAGTCTATAACCTCACAATAAAACGGTGTAAAGCACCTCTGTATTTTATGCCCATCCAGTGCATATTTTTTTATAAGCATCAAAATTCCTCGTTGGAATGTACAGACCTTTTTGTTGTTTATATCAAATGACGCCATGTTTCAAATTTCGCTCTCCGAAAGAGTATCCATTAAAATGACAATGTACACTTTTTTAACATGAGGTCAGAGATTTGTAACCTTTCCCCACTTTCTTTGGGACTCTATCAATTGGAAAATGAGAGTATGGCTAGGCTGAATTTCACCTTGGAGTCCCACTATAATCATAACAATGTGTTGTAATAAACATGTTTAATTCAAGCCTTTGTGTAAATGTTTTTCTATTATCGCTATGTTTATATATATGTACAATGCCCATAAGAATCCTTTTCTTTTTTAAATTCAAACGGTTCTCTGATGTGTAAATGTACCTCCCTTAACATCACAAGCTAAATGCAATGGAGAACACAATATATTTTTTGAGAATTTTCTATTTACTATTTTTTGGCAAAATGGCCAAAGAGGATCGCATTTGCAAAACTATTATGTGCCAGCTTTCATTAACTTCCAAACACATCAAGCTTCCTGGGGAAAATTCTGTTGTAAGTTTTGCTTCCCAGAACAGATAACCAGCCATAATATCATGTGATATTATATTGTTTGTGACTGATTTGTTTAATCCTTGGCAGAAATTGAGCAATATTCATGCCTAAGCAGCTCTGGTTATGCCAAGCCCTTTTCACATGAGACAAGTCTCCAGGGAAATTTTGAAGGAAATTTAAATTGCTACATTCAACATTGGGGAAATCCAAGATAACCCAAGGGTTAACATAAGTCAGTGTGATTTTTCCAAGGAAATTGCAGCAATAGTTATGTGTGGTGGGTTTAAAAATCTGTCGAATGTCCGGGAGTTTCATTTCAAGTTTCTTTGTTCAACTTGGACCGCACAGAGAGACCCCACAAACACTTTCAGTAAGGTTGTTTGAAAGCTACCTACAAAGTGTGGACCTAAGAACAAAAGAGGTCCACATAATGTAGGTAGGGCCTACTTGAAACACTATGTGGACTTACACACGTCCACACACATATTTTTACAGTGTTGAAGGATAGGATTTTCCTTAAGTGTAGAGAACAAAGGAATGTCCAGGACTTTAACAAAAGGGATCCGGGTGTTTTGACAGGGCGTGGACGTTCTCGCTTCGCTTTCGTGTACAAAACCAATGAGGACATCGCCCAAAACCCCCAAAACTAAGTCCAAACAACGGGAGAATAAAGAGAAGTCCTCGATTTACTGGATTCACAAACGTGTATGAGAGTGCCCTTGTGGGGTCTTTTTATAGAACAATGGACCCCACAAGGGAAACCTTTGTTCAACCTGGACCCCACAAGGGAATTCTTTAGAAAAGAGAATAATAGAACAGCAATTGCAGGATCCCACAAACCGGATCCGTAAGGTTGTGTGTGAAAAGACTGTAGATGTATTTAGATATGCAATAGTGCCTCATCATCAGCCTCAGTTATTGGCATTGGTGCAACATGACCGCTGTGTGGACGCTTCTGTCAAATAAATAACAGGAAAGATATCATGTTATTAGCCTGTTGCTTTAATCTAGCACATGCCCTTTAGTACTTTTAACAAATGTTAAATTTGCATCGGGCATAATGAATATTGTTTTTGGTTTTTACCCATACAACAATGTGTGTTAAGCACTGTAAACTCAGTACTTTCCGGAGTAAACAGTGCTTAAAAACACATCGGATTATAATTATAGGATTCGAACTGCCTCTATCTATAGCTACCGGCAATCCCAACCGAGTAATAAGCCCGCGGTGTTTTTTTCTCAGAACCCGGGAAAGTACTGAGTACAGTGTTTAAAACACTGATAGAAGTCAAGTGTGTGTTGTCCGTCGCGAAAGAAGTGTGAGCTTACTAAAGTGCCCTTGTGGGGTCTTTTACACATTGGAACAATGGACCCCACAAGGGAATACATTGTTCAACCTGGACCCCACAAAGAAATTCTTTAGCAAAGGGAGTAATAGAATAACAATAGCAGTACAACATACACTTCTATCGCGACGGACAACACTTCCATCGCGACGGACAACATACACTTCTTTCGCGACGGACAACACACTTCTATCGCGACGGACAACACTTCTATCGCGACGGACAACACACTTCTATCGCGACGGTAATGTTTAGGAGAGTGACATAGTGGGCATTCCACAGGTTGTGACTATGATCCCTTTTCTTTAATCTTTTCTGTTTTAAACATTGTGGGCATGAGCCCACAATGTAAGAAAAGCCCACAAGTACAGATCCTACTTACAAGTAGCCCCTCAATGTAGCTCTTGTAAGCACGGCCGGATCACCGGACGGACATTCCATCGCGACGGACAACATACACTTCTATCGCGACGGACAACTTCTATCGCGACGGACAACATACACTTCTTTCGCGACGGACAACACACTTCTATCGCGACGGACAACACTTCTATCGCGACGGACAACACTTCTATCGCGACGGACAACACACTTATATCAAGTGTCCTGAATAAAACACTATAGGAACTATCAAATCAAATGTTTTATTTGTGCGTAGTGTACATGTACTCATTAATATTCGTTAATACAAGTGACCTTGGTCGAAGACAAGTGGAATGTATGTGACGAGAGGTATCAATAAGGCGCTCTGCCCACATGGTAGCGAGGCTGAGTGCATGCATACACAACGTTACACAACATGCTTGTTCTAGAGCCATTTATTCACTACTTCACAGTGAATGAGTACGGTACATGTACATCTCAAACACGCCCTCTTTTCAAGGGGAACTGAATGACATGCAGAGGTAGTGACGACGTGGTTTATTACAATCGCGGTAATAACAAATCATTCAACCTTACCACCACGACCACCAACCCATTCAATTCAAACTTTGTTTCGTTGGATTCTTTTGGGGCGAGAACTGCTGTAGTAGCCCATTTACAACTTTGGGGAAAAGTGCCGCCATTGTACACTTTTAAATTCCATTTTACATCTACATTGATATGGAAAGCATTGGGGGGGGTGGAATAGGTCAAACTGTAATGGTGGTCAGTGAGAAAAAACAATACAAGAGTGTTTAATATACCTATCATGTATGTAAACTCAGCTTTAAAAAAAAATTATTAATTGTATTTATTTATTTATTTTTTAATTGTTCGGGGAGGGCTTGCAGTAGGATGAGAAACCCAACGATTGTTGGTAAATTCAACTCATTTTACAAACAATTAATTTCAAAATTAAGAAGAAATAGTAATAAAGGATGTTTAAGCGGCGAATATGCACTAAGTGTGCACTCGGATTCGGTGCATATCTTCTGTCGCTGAAATATATTTCAAGTCTTTGAGAAAATATTTTGCTCATAAATTTCCCTTCAAATTTTAAATTGTTTCGCATCTAAATTTCGTACTACGCCACAGCTTATTATGCACAACTCAAAATCATAATAAGTCTAGTGTTTTTTCTTCAAATTCTAAAAATTATACTATATTTTCTTACATTTGATATAGTTTTTATTGATTGATTTATCGCTGTTATTGGAGAACTCCGCGTTGTGCTGTTTCTCTTTATGACTCGATGAGTCGTGTTTTTGATTTAAGGATCTTGACGCAGTTCCGTTCTGTGAAGGTTGCACCTTCTTGGTTATTTGTATATCTGGCAGCAATTTTTATTTGTCAAGAGATGGTCGGCAAAATGTTGGCGAGCAAACTGCTGGGTGTTTTTGGTATATTTATGATGGCAAACTACACTGCCGTAAATGGGCGGTGTTGGAAGCAATGCCCCCCCTACTTGGAGCCAGTGACAAGACAAATGCTACAAGATGCATGATGGGAGAGTTAAATGGGAAGAGGGCAAGCAGAAATGTGATGAGTTGGGCGGTGTGATAGTTGTCCCTCAATCCGAAGAAGAATTACAACACCTTCTCAACATGTGCAGCTGCAGCCGAATCTGGATTGGTTGCAACGACATTGACGTTGAAGGTTTGTACACAATTCTAGAAATGATGTTCAATGTTGTCCTTTTATTTGATGATAAATCATCAACACAAGGCCAAAATGCCTCCAGGGTGAGGGCTACCAGGAAAATAAGGAACAATCTAAATTAAGAGGCCAATATCTGTTCACGTTCCTCTTGAACGAAGTTAAAATTGTTGGGAAAACAAGAAACAATTGCAGCGGTGTGGCATAACATATTTTTTTAACAAGAGGCGTGTTCAAAACCGTGAATGATGTTAAAATGTGGGAACATACACACAGCGAACTGTGTACACATTTCTTCTGATAAGGCCCTCTTTTGAATCATCTACCTTCAGCCCATGTTAATTTCCCATATGGGGGACAAAATCTCTGTGGGACAGATTTTCCTATATCACCGGCAATTGTTAAATAGACTGCACAGGTCTCGTGCGTATAATATCGAAAACAAAAGAAAACAACTCGAATGGAGACTAGGACCTATATTTTTGTAGTAATCAAGTCTTCTTTTCTAAAATTATGTTTATAAAAAATTCTAGAAAATAAACATTTGTTATAAATACAATTTCAAATTTTCAATAATAGGAAAAAATTGATAAAATTAACATTGAAACAAAATTATAACTTGGAATTAGGATGCTTATTTTAGAAACCACTTTTGACAGTCACTCCAAAATTTATGCGACTCTTTATAGGTTTAATGATAACATGAACGTCAGTTGGGCACAACGTTCTTAATTGGTCGCAAGTAACGGAGGTCAAGTGTTATTCCTTTGAATTATGCTGATTTGTTAAATTTATGTTACTTTCATATTTATCATTGATAAATTTTACTTTCCCAACAACATAATATACTTTTTGTAGACACGTTAAACTAAATTTTGAAGAACGGAATCGCGCGCACACGCATAAAACTCAATATGGTTGGTACCAACTTGGTCCCGGAAGTTCGAACCTACGCAGGAGACTTGCACATTCTATTGAAAGTGGTTGGGTGCAGGTGGAGGTATTGAAGTTCCAACCATTAGCTGGCATAGCAATTAAGTAGTTTCATCAGCCATTGACGTTTAATTCAGTCAGTGGTAAAAAGCAAACTTTTATTAAATACCGAGACCGCTATGTTTTATAAAAGTGGCAGAAGCAAGATATAATATAGTTATACGTCGACTTTGCTGCATTTCCGGTCACACCAGGGATTGGTGCCCCGGGGTCGAGGAACACGTTACCACCCAACGAACGAAATTACAATTCTAGCCTTGATTTAAGAGAAACGAAGGATAAGGGGAAATGCTTGCCTAAATTGGGAAACATTTATTGAATGTTGAAGACCCCGCAAACCACGATATAAAATCTTTATTTGTTTCGATAGCCACAATGGAAATAAACCATGATAAACGTGCGAATAATCCACGACTAACACTGACCTTTGTTTTGTTTGTTTTCACTTTATAAACTTGATCATCGAATTTGGTCAAACGTTCACTGAATGATATGGAAAGGTTTGCGGTAACACCATGTAATATCTCTGTAATAAGAGTTGGGGTGGTTCTGAAAAGAACCGTTGATTTCAACTCGACGTTTCGATCAGTATGCTCTGATCGTCTTCTGGAGAAGCTGGACTCTGATGCTACATGCTACTTAAGTACTGTGGGTGCGGATTAGCTTGGTGATGCACGAAGGCGGGAAATAGAGGCGGGAAATGGAGCTCGGTGATGCATGGTAAAACTGGATCCTGCTCTGGAGCCTTGGACTAGTGTGTTGGGAGTGGGTGCTCACTGAACTGTGTCAGTAGGAACAAGCACAGGGGATAGAGAGGGTGTGGGGCCTAGGGGACTGAGGGTATAGAAGACCCAAAGCAGTCTGAAAGGTGGTGAGGGGGGCCTATGTGGACTGAGGGTATAGGGGACCCAAAGCAGTCTAAATAGAATGGTTGTATGGCGTGTTTGTTGCAAACAAGGGGTGGAAACTTGAATCTATTCCTTTACAAAAACAATGTGTACTTTCCATTTTAAGAACGACCCCTCTCCCAACATTTGATGTAATGAGACTTTTTATTTCTGATTGACTCGGATCAGATACCTGGGTGTGTTTGGATGGTGAAGGTTCTATTGACGTGCGGGACAAGAGATGGAGAGATGGTCAGCCAAATAATATCAACCGCATCGAAGATTGCGCCGTAGGCCGTGCTTCGGGCTGGCACGATGGGGATTGTGATCATACACGCATGTTATTCTGTCAGCGCCCCGTATCACCAGCACTGTAGCTCCTGCGAAATGTTGCTCAATATTCTAGGCAAACTACTTTTTACTAAGACAATTAAAGGGTCACATTGCCTTCAAATCTCAAAAAAATTGCAGTTTGGAATTTTCTCCTTAATCTTTTTGAAGAGTTTTCCATGTACTGAAACACTTATAGTGAGTTCAAATGTGAGTAATGATTGAACAAAACATAAAATTGCCTAGCCAGCGGAACATACGGTCCGTTATCATGTTGCCACCATCTCAGTCATGTTCCCTGTATCCAGTAACAGTAACGAATGCTAATATTCATTGCAAAAAAGGAACCTGACAATTTCTCCTTCCAGCCTCGGTTTGGTTACAGTGATTTAAATCGGAGAAAATCAAGATGGCCGCACCATGATAAAGGTCAATGACCGGTTTTGCGATTTTGCATTTAAATTATGTTTTGAAATTCAATGATGGACTGAAAATGTTTCAAATGTAAGTTGAGACAATCTAGATGTAAATTGTATATAATTATGTGAACAGGGTTGATTATGTGCGATTTGAATCTTTACAGGTGAAGAGAGATATTAGTTTAAAGGCACTGTACACGTTTGGTAATTACTCAAAATATATATTATAATAAAAACTGACTTGGTAACGAGCAACGGAAAGCTGTTGATAGTATAAAATATGTGAGAAATGACTCCCTCTGAAGTAACGTAGTTTTTGAGAAAGGGGTAATTTCTAACTAAAACAATAAAAGACTAAAGAACTGAAGCCCTTTATTCCAATCTGAAAGCACACCAACCAATTTGTACAACAAGGGTGTTTTTTCTTTCATCATTTTCTTGCAACTTCGATGACCAATTGAGCCCAAATTTTCACAGGCTTGTTATTTTATGCATATGTTGGGATACACCAAGTGAGAACACTGGTCTTTAACAATTACCAAACGTGTTCAGTGCCTTTAACTTTATGGGTACACGATGCGAACAATATTGAATGATGGCCCTGGAAAAGCCGGTTGGTTAAGACTAAACATTTCGACAACTCTACTCTCGTCGTTGTCAATGTCTCCTAGACTACTTTAGAGCACACTACATTGAATAAACCAACCGGCTCTCACAGAGCCATCACCTCAAGTTTTCAAGAAGAGACAATTACTTGGTGTATCCGTCAGGCTAAACTGATAAGTGATAATTAATTGATGTAATAATATGAGTTTAATATAATAATGATGATGTTTATGTTTAAAAATATACTCTCTCAGCACTGCAAGCTCAAAATAAGTTACATTAAGCACAAAAACTTCTCAAATGACTTTAGTGTCAAATTACCCCTGTAACCAACCCTGATCCTTCAAAATTAACCCTAACCAACCCCAACCCCTAAAAATAAACCCTTACCAATACCAACTCCCAACCCTCAAAATTAAAACCCTAACCAACCCTGATCATTCAGAATTAAACCTAGCCAACCCCAACCCCTCGAAATTAACCTTAACCCAAACCTGACCCCTCAAAATTAACCCTAACCAACCCTGACCCCTCAAAATTAACCCTTACCACTTACCACGACCCCTCAACATTGACCCTAACCAACCCAGACTCCTCAAAATTAGCCCTAACGTCAGCCCTGACCCCTCAAAATTTTCCATATCCAAAACCCGAACCCTCAAAATTAACCTTAACCGACCCTGATCCATCGAAATTAACCCTAACTAACCCTGACCCCTAAAAATCAACCATTACCACCTACCCCGACATATCAAAAAATCCTTACCAACTCGATCCCTCAAAATTAACCCAAACCAAACGCTGACCTCTCAAAACTAACCCTAACCGACCCCGACCCCTCGAAATTAATCCATACACGTACCATCATTTGCAACCACCTTGGTCATGTTACCTGTATCCAGTAACAGTAATGGATGCTAATATTCATTGTACAAAAAGGAACCACACTATTTCTCTTTTCAGTCTCGGTTTGGTTACATTAATATGAATGGGAGAAAATGTAGGCCTATTGAATATAATTATGTGAACAGGGTTGATTATGTGAGATTTGAATCTTTATTCGTGAAGACAGATGTTAATTTAACCTTATGGGTACGCGATTTAACAATTTAATGATGGCCCTGGAAAAGCCTGTTGGTTTAGTCTCAACATTTCGACTACTGTACTCTCGACGTTGTCACTGTTTCCTATAACGACTACTTTAGAGCACACTACATTGAATAAACCAACCAGCTCTTACAGAGCCATCACCTGAAGTTTTCAAGAAGAGACAATTACATGGTGTATCCGTCTGACTAAACAGATCAGTAATAATTAATTGGTGTAATAATATGAGTATAATATAATAATGATGATTTTTATGTTTTAAAGTCTTTCTCAGCACTGCAAGCTCAAAATAAATTACATTGTGCACAAAAAGCCATGTTTTACTCAACTTCTCAAATGACTTTAGTGTGAAATTACCCCTTCAACCAACCATGATCCTTCAAAATTGATCCTTAACTACCCCGACTCCTCAAAAATAACCGAACTCCCATCCCTCAAATTAATACCCTAACCAATCCCGACCCCTCAAAATTAACCCTATAACCAACCCTGACCCCTCAAAATTAACCCTAACCAACCCTAACCCCTTAAAATTAACCCTTACCAACTCGACCCCTCAAAATTAACCCTAACCAAACCCTGACCCCTCAAAATCAACCCCAACCCCTCAAAATAAACCCTTACCAATTACCCCGACCCCAAAAAATTAACCCTAACCAACCCTGACCCCTCAAAATTACCCCAAAACTGACCCCTGAAAATATTAACCCTAACCAAACCCCGCCCCTCAAAATTAACTCTTACCGACCCCGACCCCTCAAACCTTTTTAGGTGTTCGGGCAACAGCCGAACACCTATTGTTTTTGTTCGGTTTTTTTTAGGTGTTCGGGCAACAGCCGAACACCTATTGTTTTTGTTCGGGGTTTTTTTAGGTGTTCGGGCAACAGCCGAACACCTATTGTTTTTGTTCGTTTTTTTTTTTTTAGGTGTTCGGGCAACAGCCGAACACCTATTGTTTTTGTTCGGTTTTTAGGTGTTCGGGCATTCAGCCCGAACAACTCTTTGTTATTGTTCGGTTTTTTTTTTTTAGGTGTTCGGAGAGCTTTGCTCCGAACACCTCTTATTATTGTTCGGTTTTTTTTTAGGTGTTCGGGCATACAGCCCGGAACACCTCTTGTTTTTGTTCGGGTTTTTTTTTTTAGGTGTTCGGGCACACAGCCCGGAACACCTCTTGTTTTTGTTCGGTTTTTTTTATTTTTTTACTTCTTCTTCTTCTTCTTCTCGCCGGCGATTGTCCGCTAACAAAGACACACTTTCGAAACTCACATAAACTTGAAACTTCACACATAGTTAGATATTTATTAGTAGATGAAACCATTTTTAGTTTCGTCATGATGACGTCATCAGGTGTCAAATTACAAGCCATTTAAGGTAAAAAAGTGACCATATGCGAATGCATGTATGTCCCCGAATATTACAGCTACAGTATTTATATTTGGGCATATGATAGATCAAGACACGGGCAACATTTGAAAAGTTAAGGCCAAATTCACATGACCTTTACTTCCGGTCGTAACGAAAGGTCAAATTTTGCCTTGGTGTCATTATTCAAAAAACACTTTCCCGGCAAAAACATTAACTTCTGTTTATCAGATCAACTTCAAATTTACACCATGTAAGGAATTTGATAAAACCTCAATCAAGTAGTTGTGACGTCATGATGACGTCATCAAGTGTTGAAATACAGTAAATCGAAGTTTAATCATTTAAAAATTCATAACTCAAGAAGTACATAAGCTATTATAACAATCTATACATCATCGGAGAGGTCTTGACAAATGTAGTAAATACTACACAGAGTCGTATACCGTTTGACCTTGTCTTCCTGTTCAAACCGGAAGTTGAAAACTTCACAATTCAAACTTTAAGGAATACTCGTACTTTTTACATACACATTACTCACAATTTTTACATCATGTTGTAGATTTTTATGCCTTCTCAAACTTTTCCACAGAGATGTTACCTTTTTGACCTTCAGTTATGGTTGAAATCGGGTATACATTGACCCGCTGTCAAACCGCGGGAATAAACTGCGTTGAAAACACACACAATACGCGATCTAAACCAGTTAGATGGTGAGCGGCTGCTTGCTCCATTGAATCAAACCGCAAGGTTCAAAGTCCTTCAAACATGCTTGTAGTCTAGTCTCTTTTCAAGGTTCGCGCAACCTGATTTTGACATTACGTTTTGTTGGTCTCTAAAACAGCCGTCCGTGCAAACCGCGCTAACAATGTCAGATTTTTAAAAAATTCATAATTCAAGAACTAAACAACCGATTTTCTAACTTTTTTCAGTTATAAAATCCTTGGGCATTGAAAATCAGCCTTGGGTAACCGTGACCCATGTTGACCTTTACTTCCGGGTCAACCGGAAGTAAGACCATATCTCAAGAACTACACAACCGATTTCAAACTTTTTTCAGTTATAGACTCATTGGGCATTGGAGATTAGCCTTGGGTAACCGTGACCCCATGTTGACCTTTACTTCCGGGTTAACCGGAAGTGGGACCATATCTCAAGAACTACACAACCGATTTTCAAACTGTTTTCAGTTATAGACTCTTTGGGCATTGGAAATTAGCCTTGAGTACCGTGACCCCATGTTGACCTTTACTTCCGGGTTAACCGGAAGTGACACCATATCTCAAGAACTACTCAACCGATTTTCAAACTGTTTTCAGGTATAGACTCCTTGGGCATTGGAGATTAGCCTTGGGTAACCGTGACCCCATGTTGACCTTTACTTCCGGGTCAACCGGAAGTGACACCATATCTCAAGAATTAAACAACCGATTTTCAAACTTTTTCTGTTTTAGACTCTTTGGGCATTGGAGATTGGCCTTGAGTACCGTGACCCCACGTTGACCTTTACTTCCGGGTCAAACGGAAGTGACACCATGTCTCAAGAACTACTTAACCGATTTTCAAAATTGTTTTCAGGTATAGACTCCTTGGGCATTGGAGATTAGCCTTGGAAACCGTGACCCCATGTTGACCTTTACTTCGGGGTCAACCGGAAGTGACATCATATCTCAATAACTACAAAACCGATTTTTTATTTATTTTCTTTTATTTTTTTATTCAAACTTCATGAATTTTTATTCTTTGTCGTTAAAAAACTTTTCAATATGATATAATATTAAAATGTTTTGCAACAGAGATATGCACAATTCAGCTTTTGTCAAAACAACATATTGTGTGAAGTTTTAGATTGATGACGTCATCATGTGTCACGAAGTATCGCCTTAAAGGTTCACGTTTTGAAGCCGTGAATCTACTAAACCACAAGTCTGACTGAGTTGAAACTTGGCATGTTGATAGACAATGATATCGACTACGTAAATCTAAAGAAAATACATGATGACGTCATTCTTTTTTTAATATTATACATTTTTACCCATTATTACGAGTATTTTTTGACCCGATGTAAAACCACGGGATACACACACACACTACGCGATCTAAACCAGTTAAACGGTGGGCAAACCAACCGCAAGGTTCAAAGTCCATCAAACATGCTTGTGGTCTAGTCTTTGTTCAAATTTCGCGCAGCCTGCTTTTGACAATACGCTTCGTTAGTCTCTATAAGACTTTGGTCACCAAACTGAAACTTTGCACGTATCCAAATTGGGATATGTTATATCCAAAAAAAATGTTCACACGACGATGACGCCATCAAGTGTGATATGACGTCACCTTAAAGGTACAGGTTCAAGATCCATATACTGAGTAGTAGATGCTTGGTCCTGGGGGGGAAAATACGCTTCTCGAACACCTTGTTTTTGTGCTTGCAACAAAAACTTATATCTAGTTTTTTTCTTAATTCTTAATACTTCTTCTTCTTCTTCTTCTCAGCGTCCCTTGTCCGCTAACAAAAGCACCCTTTCCAAGATCATATGAACTTGAAACTTCACATATAGTTAGACATACATTAGGAGATGAAACCGCTTTAGTTACGTCATGATGACGTCATCAGGTGTCAAATTACAAGCCATTTAAGGTAAAAAAGTGACCTTATGCGAATGCCTGTATGTCCCCGAATATTACAGCTACAGTATTTATATTTAAGCATATGATAGATCAAGACACGGGCAACATTTGAAAAGTTAACGTCAAATTCACATGACCTTTACTTCCGGTCGTAACGAAAGGTCAAAGTTTGCCTTGGTGTAATTCTTCAAAAAAACACTTTCCCGGCAAAAACATTAACTTCTGTTTATCAGATCAACTTCAAATTTACACCATGTAAGGAACCTGATAAAACCTCAATCAAGTAGTTGTGACGTCATGATGACGTGATCAAGTGTTGAAGTACAGTAAATCGAAGTTTAATCATTTAAAAATTCTTAACTCAAGAAGTACATAAGCTATTACAACAATCTATACATCATCGGAGAGGTCTTGACAAATGTAGCAAATACTACACAGAGTCTTATACCGTTTGACTTTGTCTTCCTGTTCAAACCGGAAGTTGAAAACTTCACAATTCATACTTTAAGAAATACTCGTACTTTTTACATACACATTACTCACAATTTTTACATCATGTTGTAGATTTTTAAGCCTTCTCAAACTTTTCCACAGAGATGTTACCTTTTTGACCTTCACTTATGGTTGAAATCGGGTATACATTGACCCGCTGTCAAACCGCGGGAACAAACTGCATTGAAAACACACACAATACGCGATCTAAACCAGTTACACGGTGAGCGGCTGCTTGCTCCATTGAATCAAACCGCAAGGTTCAAAGTCCTTCAAACGTGCTTGTAGTCTAGTCTCTTTTCAAGGTTCAGGCACCTGATTTTGACATTACGCTTTGTTAGTCTCTAAAACAGCCGTCCGTGCAAACCTCGCTAACAATCAAATGTCAGATTTTTGAAAAATTCATAATTCAAGAACTACACAACTGATTTTCAAACTTTGTTCAGTTATAAAATCCTTGGGCATTGGAGATTAGCCTTGGGTAACCGTGACCCCAAGTTGACCTTTACTTCCGGGTCAACCGGAAGTAAGACCATATCTCAAGAACTACACAACCGATTTCAAACTTTTTTTTCAGTTATAGACTCCTTGGGCATTGGAGATTAGCCTTGGGTAACCGTGACCCCATGTTGACCCTTACTTCCGGGTCAACCGGAAGTGGGACCATATCTCAAGAACTACACAACCGATTTTCAAACTGTTTTCAGTTATAGACTCCTTGGGCATTGGAGATTAGCTTTGGGTAACCGTGACCCCATGTTGACCTTTACTTCCGGGTCAACCGGAAGTAACACCATATCTCAAGAACTACTAAACCGATTTTCAAACTTGTTTCAGTTATAGACTCCTTGGGCATTGGAGATTAGCCTTGGGTAACCGTGACCCCATGTTGACCTTTACTTTCAGGTCAACCGGAAGTGACACCATATCTCAAGAACTACACAACCGATTTTCAAACTTTTTACAGTTATAGACTCCTTGGGCATTGGAGATTAGCCTTGGGTACCGTGACCCCATGTTGACCTTTACTTCCGGGTCAAACGAAAGTGACACCATATCTCAAGAACTACTCAACAGATTTTCAAACTGTTTTCAGGTATAGACTCCTTGGGCATTGGAGATTGGCCTTGGGTAACCGTGACCCCTTGTGACCTTTACTTCCAGATCAACCGGAAGTGACACCATATCTCAAGAGCTACAGTTGGTTTTGTCGAAGCATGGTCATGGGACATGGACTCGGACATGTTGGAGGTTCTGGTACTTTGTATGACTAGTGGTACTTACAGTTGAGATGTGTCGACGTTACGTGAACAGAGACTCATTCACTAACTTTTGATGAAAACTTATCGTCATGTTTACGAAATATTTTTCAATTACATTTAAGCAACTGCTAGTTCGTACAACAAGTATAAGCACAGAACAACTTTAGTAATCAAGCTGAAACTTTGCATGTATCCAAGTTGGGATATGTTACATCCAAAAAAGTGGTTCACACCACGATGACGTCGTCAAGAGTAACATGACATCACCTTGAAGGTGCAAGTTCAAAATCTATATAATGAGTAGGATACTTGGTCAAGCGAAAATGTAGCATGCCATTTCAAGCAAAACTATTTCAATGGAAGTTTAAACCCCTTCCAAACTTCCGAATCCGACCGAACACCTTATTTTTGTTATCAACAAAAAGTTAAGTCTAGTTAGTTCTTCTTTTTCTTCTGATAGTCGTTTGTCCGCAAAAAAACCATAGATGCGAACCTTGGATGAACTTGAAACTTTGCATGTAGTTAGATTACAACTGGGAGATGCCAAGTGAGTTGTGACGTAATGATTACGTCATCAGGTGTCGAATTACAGTAAATCAAAGTTTAATATTTCAAAAAATCATAACTCGATAACAAATTAATGGATTTCAACAATCTATGCATCATCGGACAGGTCTTTTAAACCTCAACAAACGCTACACAAAGAGTGACCCCGTTTGACCTTGACCTCTGGCTCAAAATGTAAGTTGAACATTTCGTTAGTAATAGCCCTCGGAAGCACGTTCCGCTCCATTGATCACGAGGTCCAAAGCCTACGTGCACTGTAGTGGCATGATTTCCGTCCAAGTTTTGACGTGTCGCAGTTCAACGCACTTATAACGCAAGCTTATCAATGGCGCAATAGCACTGCAGAATTGAATTCCGCTCAACCTGTGCCATGTTCAGCGTCAAATTGTTCCCCTATTCGCCCTTTTGGTGGCTCAATGGTGAACACGGAATCGAAGACGAAGTTTCACTGAGATGGTCACCTGCTTCAGTGATTCGTATGACTTTTAATTATGTGAGAAATAAAGCTACAAAGTTTTCACACCCGTTGTTGTGTTCCATCCTTATTTCCTTGCTGAGTGTATGGTGCACCATAGAGGTAGAAATAGTACTCAACTCATTATGTTATTAGTCAAAATTCACGAGAGGCTTAGACTTGCCGTCTTTATGACTTGCCTTTGTCGTTCATAATTATCCAAAACAAGTGTGTTTTCTTTCAATATTCTAAATTTAACCCACCGTTCTGTATGAATGAAAATCAATGTCTAAAAATGCAACCGATAGCTCATACTATGCTTGACTTATTTTAATGACATCATCATCAGTGCATATGTTTTCAACAATCAATGTTTCATGCACCGATAATTCATGAGTATCCAACTCACTGTATTTGAAACCCCGATGAAAACTTCTAATAATTGTAAATTAATAATGTCAACATGATAAGCATAGTTGGATTTATTAATTCATAAAGAATCAATATTCATTGAAAAATAAATAAACTTCAGTAAATGGCTGACATGGCTGTTCTTGTGAGTAATTCAGCGGCTCGTTTGAAGATATGCAACCAAGATGAAAGGGAATTCAAAAATGATGCTCTGTATGAAAAGGACAATTTACTCTAATAATTTGCTGAAAACACTTTGTAACCGTATCTTGAGAAATACATCTATTATGATTTTTAAGCTTTGCATTTTTGTGAATGTTTTATGTGTGAAAGTTCTGTGTAATTGATAATGACATGATTTGACCTGGCTTCCTGTCCAACCGGAAGTAAAAGAAATACAAATTAAGAGGCTCTTTTTTGAATTGTCAGGAAAAGTCTTGTATACTAACTATCAGTACAGTTTATGAATATTTACATGAAAATTGAAACAGATAATCAATTAATACACGTCTTATAGCTCAATGCAGTCTTAAGTAGGAACATTACCATTTCTTTCCCGTGTAAACTAAATGTATACACGTAATTGATTTACACTTCGAAATTTCAAAAGCTATCAACAATCTTTTCATCGACTCAATAAAATAGTTCACACATTGACACAACACTGACCCCGATGAAATCCGAACACCTAGTGTTTGTTCCAACAAACACTAAAGCTCTAGTTTTTTTGTTTTTTTTTAGTTTTTATTCTTCTTCTCAGAGTCGTTTGTCCGCAAGCAAACGTATAGTTGCGAAAATCGAATCAACTTGAAACTTTGCATGTCGTTAGAGTATAACTTGTAGATGATTCTAAAAGTTGTTACGTCATGATGACGTCACCAGGTGTTGAATTACAAGGTTTTTAAAGTTGAAAAGGGACCATTTGGTACTAGCTGTATCTCATTAAATTTGAAAGCTATGATGTTCATAGTTGGGCATCAGATAGTTCAAGACTAGGGCTACATTTAAAAAGTTAACGTCAAAATCGTATGACCTTCTCTTCCCGGTCGTTACCCTAGGTCAAACTCTGCCTTTGGGTTTTTTTCTTGAAAAACATCATTTTCGGGCTTTTCTATAACATAACTCAAGATTGAAATTGAATTTAACATTAAAACTCATCAGACAATTGGACCTTATTATCAAGACCACACAAACTTTATGATGTCATGATGACGTCATCAGGTAACGAATTACAGCAAATCAAAGTTAAATATTTTTAAGAAATCATAACTTCTGAACCACATGGTGGATTTTGACAATCTACATATCATCGGACAGTTCGATAAAAAATCAACAAGCGCTAAACACAAAGTGACCCCATTTGACCTTGACTTCCGGTTCAAACCGGAAGTTGAACAATTTCACAAATTCTGATCTCAAAAACTACGCAATATTTCAACATAAATTTTGCATCACGTTATAGATGAGTGATCCTGCTCAAACTTTTGCACAGAGATGATAACTTTTTAACCTTTGCATCGGGTCAAAACTGGACGTCAAATTGCACTGTTGACTTACGTTTTATGATAATGCACAATAATAGTATAGGCCTACACATTACATACACTTTTTGTTCGTACCACACACTGGCTATCTCATACACGCATAAGGTATGGGCGCTTTCCCGGTTCCCTCAACTGTTGACCACGTAGCCAGCGTGTGGTACAAAAGGGCCATTAACCTCAACGGTTCAAAGTCCAAGAAGACTGTAGCTAGCTGGCCCACATGTTGTGTGGTGGCGCTATACCAAGTTAATGGTCGTTTGTTTACTGCGCTCCGTGACAATTATTGGCTTTGTGATAAGTGAAACCCTTTCTCTATGGTGAAACAGACTCGGAAATATGCGACGTTCGACGGTAGTCCAATGAAAAGCTCAGTGCAGAAAGTTCTTGATAGCCTTTTGTTGGTTTCGTGGTAAATATCAACTAAACGACCGATTTTGCTGACCTGTTTTGGTGATTTGAATAACTTTTGATAACTGAAACTTGGCAACAATATTACACCTTATGATTAGATAAAACAGAAATTTCTACAACATAATGACGTCACCCAATAAATTATTGGGTAATGTAATTAATTTAAGCAAATTTTGAGTTTTGGTTTAACAACCATGCAGAACTCGCAAACTAAGAACGATAAATTCGTTGTTATTTCTTGAAAACAAAGGGTATTGAATACTTATTGTTTTATACATTGGAACAAATCAAATTTTCATAGATCTATCAGAGAAATTGGCCTTTAATCTTAATCCATTGCCTAACGCAGCATGGCATACCCCACGCGACTAGCAACGGTGGGTAGCTAGCCAGTCAAGACGCTTGTTACTGAGCAGCGTGGCTCAACCGTAGTTGTTTACAATCAGTGCCATGTGCGCCTGGCGTGATTTTTTACTAACTATCAGTACAGTTTATGAATATTTACATGAAAATTGTCACAGATGTTCAACTAATACACGTTCTAGAGCTCAATGCAGTCTTATTAGTAGGAACGTTAGCATTTATTTCCTGTGTAAACTAAATGTATATACACGTAATGATTTACACTTTGAAATTTCAAAAGCTATCATCAATCTTTTCATCGACTCAATAGAATAGTTCACACATTGACACAACACTGACCCCAATTTGACACCTGATGACGTAATCGTGACGTCACAACTTACTCAGCTTCTGCTAGTTATGTTCTAACTTCACACGAAGTTTCAAGTTGATCAAAGGTTCGCAAGTATGCGTTTGCTTGCGGACAAAGCCCACTGAGAAGAATAATAGTCGTTTGTCCGCAAAAAAAAACATACTTGCAAACCTTTGATCAATTTGAAACTTAATGTGACGTTAGAACATAACGAGCAGAAGGTGTGTGAGCAATGACGTCATGATGACGTCATCGGGTGTCAAATTACAAGCCATTTTAGTTCAAAAAGTGCCCTCATGCCTATGCCTGTAGGTCTCTGAATATAACAGCTATGTAATTCATATTTGGGCATATGATAGATCAAGACACGGGCAACATTTAAAAAGTTAACGTCAAATTCACATGACCTTTACTTCCGGTCGTACCGGAAGGTCAAAATTTTTTGACTTTCTGCAATTCTTAACAAAAAATCATTTCCTGGCAAAATTCTTAACTTTCGTTCATCTGATCAACTTCAAATTTACACCATGTTAGAAACTGGATAAAACCTCCATCAGGTTGTTGTGACGTAATGATTACGTCATCAGGTGTCGAATTACAGTAAATCAAAGTTTAATATTTCAAAAAATTATAACTCGATAACAATTTAATGGATTATAACAATCTATACATCATCGGACAGGTCTTTTAAAACTCAACAAACGCTACACAAAGAGTGACCCCGTTTGACCTTGACCTCCGGCTCAAAATGTAAGTTGAACATTTCGTTAGTAATAGCCCTCGGAAGCACGTTCCGCTCCATTGATCACGAGGTCCACAGCCTACGTGCACTGTAGTGGCATGATTTCCGTGCAAGTTTTGACGTGTCGCAGTTCAACGCACTTATAACGCAAGCTTATCAATGGCGCAATAACACTGCAGAACTAAATTCCGCTCAACCTGTGCCATGTTCAGCGTCAAGTTGTTCCCCTATTCGCCCTTTTGATGGCTCATGGTGACCATGGAATCGAAGACGAAGTGTTACTGAGATGGCCACCTGCTTCAGTGATTCGTATGACTTTTAATTATGTGAGAAATAAAGCTACAAAGTTTTCACACCCGTTGTTGTGTTCCATCCTTATTTCCTTGCTGAGTGTATGGTGCACCATAGAGGTAAAAATAGTACTCAACTCATTATGTTATTAGTCAAAATTCACGAGAGGCTTAGACTTGTCGTCTTTATGACTTGCCTTTGTCTTTCATAATTATCCAAAACAAGTGTGTTTTCTTTCAATATTCTAAATTTAACCCACCGTTCTGTATGAATGAAAATCAATGTCTAAAAAATGCAACCGATAGCTCATACTATGCTTGACTTATTTTAATGACATCATCATCAGTGCATATGTTTTCAACAATCAATGTTTCATGCACCGATAATTCATGAGTATCTAACTCACTGTATTTGAAACCCCGATGAAAACCTCTAAGAATTGTAAATTAATAATGTCAACATGATAAGCATAGTTGGATTTATTAATCCATAAAGAATCAATTTTCATTGAAAAATAAATAAACTTCAGTAAATGGCTGACATGGCTGTTCTTGTGAGTAATTCAGCGGCTCGTTTGAAGATATGCAACCAAGATGGAACAAAATGATGCTCTGTATGAAAAGGACAATTTACTCTAATAATTTGCAAAAAACACTTTGTAATCGTATCTTGAGAAATACATCTATTATGATTTTTTTGTGAATGTTTTATGTGTGAAAGTTCTGTGTAATTGATAATGACATGATTTGACCTGGCTTCCTGTCCAACCGGAAGTATAAGAAATACAAATTAAGAGGCTCTTTTTTAAATTGTCAGGAAAAGTCTTGTATACTAACTATCAGTACAGTTTATGAATATTTACATGAAAATTGAAACAGATAATCAATTAATACACGTCTTATAGCTCAATGCAGTCTTAAGTAGGAACATTATCATTTCTTTCCCGTGTAAACTAAATGTATACACGCAATTGATTTACACTTTGAAATTTCAAAAGCTATCAACAATCTTTTCATCGACTCAATAAAACAGTTCACACATTGACACAACACTGACCCCGATGAAATCCGAACACCTAGTGTTTGTTCCAACAAACACTAAAGCTCTAGTTTTTTTTGTTTTTTTTTTGTTTTTATTCTTCTTCTCAGAGTCGTTTGTCCGCAAGCAAACGCATAGTTGCGAAAATCGACTCAACTTGAAACTTTGCATGTCGTTAGAGTATACCTTGTAGATGATTCTAAAAGTTGTTACGTCATGATGACGTCACCAGGTGTCGAATAACAAGGTTTTTAAAGTTGAAAAAGGGACCATTTGGTATTAGCTGTATCTCATTGAATTTGAAAGCTATGATGTTCATAGTTGGGCATCAGATAGTTCAAGACTAGGGCTACATTTAAGAAGTTAACGTCAAAATCGTATGACCTTCTCTTCCCGGTCGTTACCCTAGGTCAAAGTTTGCCTTTGGTTTTTTTTCTTGAAAAACATCATTTTCGGGCTTTTCTATAACATAACTCAAGATTGAAATTGAATTTAACATTGAAACTCATCAGACAATTGGACCTTATTATCAAGACCACACAAACTTTATGATGTCATGATGACGTCATCAGGTAACGAGTTACAACAAATCAAAGTTAAATATATTTAAGAAATCATAACTTCTGAACCACATGGTGGATTTTGACAATCTACATATCATCGGACAGTTCGATAAAAAAATCAACAAGCGCTAAACACAAAGTGACCCCATTTGACCTTGACTTCCGGTTCAAACCGGAAGTTGAACAATTTCACAAATTCTGATCTCAAAAACTACGCAATATTTCAACATAAATTTTGCATTACGTTATAGATGAGTGATCCTGCTCAAACATTTGCACAGAGATGATAACTTTTTAACCTTTGCATAGGGTCAAATCTGGACGTCAAAGTGCACGTGTCTGTTGCCACATTTTATGATAACGTACAATAAAAGTATAGGCCTACACGTTACATACACTTTTTGTTCGTACCACACACTGGCTATCTCATACACGCATAAGGTATGGGCGCTTTCCCGGTTCCCTTAACTGTTGACAACGCAGCCAGCGTGTGGTACAAAAGGGCCATTGACCTTAACGGTTCAAAGTCCAAGAAGACTGTAGCTAGCTGGCCCGTATGTTGTGTGAAATGTACAATTGATGTCATATCCATGCTGGCGCTATACCAAGTTAGTGGTCGTTTGTTTACTGCGCTCTGTGACAATTATTGGCTCTGTGATAAGTGAAAAAGACTCGGTAGTCCAATGAAAAGCTGAGTGCAGAAAGTTCTTGATAGCCTAGGCTTCTGTTGGTTTGGTGGTAAATATCAACTAAACGACCGATTTTGCTGACCTGTTTAGGTGATTTTTGATAACTGAAACTTGGCAACAATATGACACCTGATGATTAGATGAAACAGAAATTTCGACAACATAATGACGTCACCCAATGAATTATTGGGTAATGTAATTAATTTAAGCAAATTTTGAGTTTTTGGTTTAACAACCATGCAGAATTTGCAAACTAGGAACGATAAATTCGTTGTTATTTCTTGAAAACAAAGGGTATTGGATACTTATTGTTTTATACATTGGAACAAATCAAATTTTCATAGATCTATCAGAGAAATTGGCCTTTAATCTTAATCCATTGCCTAACGCAGCATGGCATATACCCCACGCGACTGGCAACGGATGGTAGCTAGCCAGTCAAGACGCTTGTTACAGACCAACGTGGCTCAACCGTAGTTGTTTACAATCAGTGCCATGTGCGCCTGGCGTGATTTTTTACTAACTATCGGTACAGTTTATGAATATTGACATAAAAATTGTCACATGTTCAACCATGGTTCAACTAATACACGTTCTAGAGCTCAGTGCAGTCTTATTAGTAGGAACGTAAGCATTTATTTCCTGTACGTAATTGATTTACACTTTGAAATTTCAAAAGCTATCAACAATCTTTTCATCGACTCAATAGAATAGTTCACACATTGACACAACACTGGCCCTAATGAAATCCGAACACCTAGTGTTTGTTCCAACAAACACTAAATCTCTAGTTGTTTTTTTTTTTTTAGTTTTTATGCTTCTTCTCAGAGTCAATTGTCCGCAAGCAAACGTATAGTTGCGAAAATCGAATCGACTTGAAACTTTGCATGTCGTTAGAGTATAACTTGTAGACGATTCTAAAAGTTGTTACGTCATGATGACGTCACCAGGTGTCAAATTACAAGGTTTTTAAAGTTGAAAAAGGGACCATTTGGTATTAGCTGTATCTCATTGAATTTGAAAGCTATGATGTTTATAGTTGGGCATCAGATAGTTCAAGACTAGGGCTACATTTAAAAAGTTAACGTCAAAATCGTATGACCTTCTCTTCCCGGTCGTTATCCTAGGTCAAACTCTGCATTTGGGTTTTTTTCTTGAAAAACATCATTTTCGGGCTTTTCTATAACATAACTCAAGATTGAAATTGAATTTAACATTAAAACTCATCAGACAATTGGACCTTATTATCAAGACCACACAAACTTTATGATGTCATGATGACGTCATCAGGTAACGAATTACAACAAATCAAAGTTAAATATTTTTAAGAAATCATAACTTCTGAACCACATGGTGGATTTTGACAATCTACATATCATCGGACAGTTCGATAAAAAATCAACAAGCGCTAAACACAAAGTGACCCCATTTGACCTTGACTTCCGGTTCAAACCGGAAGTTGAACAATTTCACAAATTCTGATCTCAAAAACTACGCAATATTTCAACATAAATTTTGCATCACGTTATAGATGAGTGATCCTGCTCAAACATTTGCACAGAGATGATAACTTTTTAACCTTTGCATCGGGTCAAACTGGACGTCAAAGTGCACGTGTCTGTTGACTTACGTTTTATGATAACGCACAATAATAGTATAGGCCTACACATTACATACACTTTTTGTTCGTACCACACACTGGCTATCTCATACACGCATAAGGTAATGGGCGCTTTCCCGGTTCCCTCAACTGTTGACCACGTAGCCAGCGTGTGGTACAAAAGGGCCATTGACCTTCACGGTTCAAAGTCCAAGAAGACTGTAGCTAGCTGGCCCACATGTTGTGTGGTGGCGCTATACCAAGTTAATGGTCGTTTGTTTACTGCGCTCTGTGACAATTATTGGCTTTGTGATAAGTGAAACCCTTTCTCTATGGTTAAACAGACTCGGAAATATGCGACGTTCGACGGTAGTCCAATGAAAAGCTCAGTGCAGAAAGTTCTTGATAGCCTTTTGTTGGTTTCGTGGTAAATATCAACTAAACGACCGATTTTGCTGACCTTTTTTGGTGATTTGAATAACTTTTGATAACTGAAACTTGGCAACAATATTACACCTGATGATTATATAAAACAGAAATTTCGACAACATAATGACGTCACCCAATGAATTATTGGGTAATGTAATTAATTTAAGCAAATTTTGAGTTTTGGGTTTAACAACCATGCAGAACTCGCAAACTAAGAACGATAAATTCGTTGTTATTTCTTGAAAACAAAGGGTATTAAATACTTATTGTTTTATACATTGGAACAAATCAAATTTTCCTAGATCTATCAGAGAAATTGGCCTTTAATCTTAATCCATTGCCTAACGCAGCATGGCATACCCCACGCTACTGGCAACGGTGGGTAGCTAGCCAGTCAAGACGCTTGTTACAGACCAACGTGGCTCAACCGTAGTTGTTTACAATCAGTGCCATGTGCGCCTGGCGTAATTTTTTACTAACTATCAGTACAGTTTATGAATATTGACATGAAAATTGTCACATGTTCAACCATGGTTCAACTAATAATAATAATAATAATAATAGTGGCTTCTTATATAGCGCACATATCCGTCACTCAGTGACGCTCAAGGCGCTTTAACGTTCATTATTTTCCTGCAAGGTATTGTGGAGCTACGTTTTTGAAGTATGAGACCAAGTCCTTTGCATAGCACCATGTAATGGTTTACAAGGTGCTGTGGCGCAATATGCTGCCGATCAAACCAGGAACACCGGGGCGAACCCCTTCTCTTTTCGATAAGTGCACTGGGTTCTTTTACGTGCATTACACAACACACGGGACCTACGGCTTAACGTCCCATCCGAAGGACGAAGCATGTGGTTAAGTGTCTTGCTTAAGGACACAAGTGTCACGACTGGGATTCGAACCCACACTCTGCTGATCAGAAATACCAGAGCTTGAGTTCGGTGTTCTTATCCGCTCGGCCACGACACGCCACAAGTTCTAAAGCTCAGTGCAGTCTTATTAGTAGGAACGTTAGCATTTATTTCCTGTACGTAATTGATTTACACTTTGAAATTTCAAAAGCTATCAACAATCTTTTCATCGACTTAATAGAATAGTTCACACATTGACACAACACTGACCCTAATGAAATCCGAACACCTAGTGTTTGTTCCAACAAACACTAAATCTCTAGTTACGTTTTGTTTTTGTGATTTTTGGCAAGGACGGATGGTGCCTCGTGCACGCCCATACCAACACATGCCAACTTACGGGGTACTTTTAACAATTGAATAATGGACCCCGCAAGGTAATTTCAATAGAAACAATTGGGCCCCACAAGGGGATTCTTCAGAAAAGGGAATAATAGAACAACAATAGCAGTATACCCACAAACCGGATTTGTACGGCTGTATGAACGTGCAGACAAAGCATAGACCCCTTGCATATGACGTCACACGCTCAAAAAATGCACTCACTGAGGCCAAAAAGCGCCCTGAGACCAATGGAGGCTAATCATTGGACGATAGCTGTTCTTTGAGCGTAAAAACGTTCGCGTGACCTCAGCGTCCCTGTAGCATTTCGCGTTATAATAACGCGAAACGCACAAAACCAACATAAATGCATAATGAAAAGCATAAAGCTGAACACAAACCAAAGTATTTATATTAATGCAGGGGCGTGCCAGGGTATTTGTATAGAGGGTGAGAAGGCGTTGTGTCTTAGCACTTCGTGGGGTCCAAGAACACGCGCCTAAGTGCCCCCATTTTACTTTACGAGAAGTACACGCGCCTAAGTGCCCCCATTTTACTTTACGAGAAGAATGAGCAAACGCAAAGCCTTAACGGCGTGGGGTACGGGGCCCGCTTTAGGGCCCTGGTGAACAAAAATTACTATTAGATGCTCTCTGGTGCAATCTAGAATATTTCACAGGCGTTTTACTCATTATTTTTTGCCAAGTTTATTGAGGAAATTGCTTCTTTGCCATTTATTAATTTACTCTGTTCCTGGCAACAATAAGGGGGAGGGCGTGCTCGGTGGCCCCTTCCTTCAACCCACCTTTGTTTATTAAAATAAATACCTAATGCAGGAGCGTATGGTTAACCGCCCTCTGCCAACTTAGACTGAGACGTTGTGCATTTTTCAGTTATCAGTCAAAGTGACATGATAGTTAAAACGATACAGTTAATAGTAAAATTGCCCACACAACCGAGATCTCACATTTTTCGTCAACATGACATCGTTCAAAGCATCACTTTTGACGTTGAGCTCATCTCAACATTAGTCTCTTCATCAAATTGTCCCACAGTTTTTAAGTACGCACGTGGAACCATGTATACAAAATAGTGTATCAACATTCATCCAAATGGCAAGTATTATCTGGTCAACAGTTTTCCGGTTTTATCTATTGAGTATCTTCGGCCTGTTGTGGAACAGGCTTCGCGGTAGTCATAACAAATGCGCAGTTGTACAGTTGCTTTACCCTTCCCTATACCGCCTCCCCCTCCCACCTCTTCTGTGGATCAAATTTATCCGGGGGCACGTTCCCTCGCGGCTCCCCCTGAATCCGCTTATGTTTGTTTATAACTAAAGGCAAATCTGGTATAGTCATTGGTACTCAACACTTTTGAACTCTTTACCGTCCACGTGGGGATTGAACATTGAAATGTGACAAAAGGGGATTACTATCATGATTTGATATACCTATACCCTTTTTAATATTAGGCTACGCAGGTAACATGATTCCTTCAATTATTTTCCCCTTCTCCCCTTCTTTAGTCCCTCTTCTTTTTCAATTTGTCTTCTTCTTCTTCTTTCTTTCTATCTTTCCTTTTTTTCCCTTTCCCCCTTTTCCTAGTTTTGTTCTTCAAATGATGGGTGCAGCCCCCCTCCCTGCGGCGCCGCCCCTTTATTTATGGTAATGTACAAAGCTCAGTCTGGTTCTTGCAAACATACGCTGATATTTACATATGTGTAAGAGATTTAGGTCCCATGCAAAATAATGAACTCTCTTTCAAGAATGGCCCTTGAACTTGAATAGAAACAATCTACTAAATATTTTGTATTATTAGAGGTATTTATTAATGGCAATAACGGTGTGAGAAGCCGGTCTTTACTTCGTGGTAATGACCTTGGTTGGTGGCTGGCCGCTGTTAATGGACCTCCGCCTTTGGCTCAGTCCATTTCAGATAAATTGAACGAAAAAACATTTATGTTCTTTTGTTATAGAAAGGTAAACGAGTGCGTAATGTTTACATAAGACTGAAACCGAATAAAATTTGTTTCATAAATTTTTTTAACAAAAACCCAACATTTGATAAGTGTCACGCTAGGCAAAATCGAAAAGCCCCTATAAGCTCCTAAGAATCAAAATTGGACTCGTCACAATAGGGACTCGTTTTGTTCACCATACACGCAATCGTGTATCGTATGCATTAAAAACAAAACTCTGAAACGAAAAGCCGGACAATTAAATGTCAGAAAGCAGTGGTTTGTGGGAACACAGTGTTGATGGAGAAGAATGTTGCCCATCAAGCACTTCTGATGAGATCGATATCAGCTCAAGTGACGAAGAGGGAGAAGACAAAACTCGGAGGGGCATGACGAGGCAATTGTATCTTCACTCTGGCCAAATAAACAATGGATCCTACATGGACGGTTTACTTACTGTTGTTCCCCTTCATGTGGACAAAATGTCAGCAAGAAAACAACTCCACGTTTCAACTGAGTAATTCTACCACCATAGCAACATAATTATGCAACAGTCATGGTGAGTCTGTTCCATGCTTGTTCTTACCTTCTCTTTTGTTTTTACCAAACACAAAAGACAAGACTTGGAGTCTAGGGGGATAACTATTTCAATCCAAAACATGTAGACCATTGGTTAAATCAACGCAGGTTTTATTGATTCTGCTAATTTCTGGTGACTTACAGAATCCGGGCCATATGTACCCATGTGGGATAGGCTGCAAAAAATGTGAATATCAATCAAATGGCTATGGAATGCGGAAACTGTTGAGTGTGGTACCATAAAGTGTACTGCCATGACTATAGAATAATATAAATTATTGAATTACATGTACCTTGTGTTTGTGTATTGGGGTGACTACAAACAAGGATGTTCCACTGCCCGGTCTGCTCGATGTTCCTAAGAATGGAATTAAAAGTTGAAATACTTTAAAGGGGTGCACAACATTGATAAGATTGACATATACATGTTCACAGATTTGCTTCATAACAAAATGGTATATAAGACGATCATGGTGAGAAAACTTCCCATAATAATGTTTTGCTTGAAAAATACTATGTTTTTTGAGAAATGAGTGAAACAATAGGTTTGCTCTCACAAGTCCGATGTTTGAAAACAGTGAAAACATAATTGGTGGTTTTTCATTACTTTGTTGTGATTCCGATGACTGATTGGGAGCTTAAATTTATAACAGGTTTGTTATTTCATAATAATAACCACTGTTGACCACAAGCTGATTGATTGATAGAATTTATTCGGAAAAAAATACAGCAAAAACATGCCAAAAATACATACGCAACAACAGGAAAAAAGACACCGAAAAAAGAAGATAAACCAAAATAGAACACAAGATAGAAATAGTGCACAAAATTATCCAAGGATAGCCCAAAAAGCCAATAACTTAAACTTATTTCCATTGGGGTCCTTAACAAGACAAAGTACAAGGAATAATTGGGGGATATTCTTTTTTAGTCTTAGTTTGGATCCTGAATCTCAGTGGGACTAGACTTGAAATAAGTCTGAGATTGTGGTTCTTTCTCTGCACCAAGTGCATCGATTCGTCCGTATTGACTCTCATTAGACCCTAACTCCCATTATACAAGCTGTAGAGGGCGCTATATTTAAGACAACATCAGAGCCGTATATTGAGAGAGTTGCGACAACTTGCGATTAGAAGCCATTTTGTCTCCAAAAAATGCATTGGCGAATACAGGGTGCCAGACTAGTCTGCCCATTGGGTTGTACTGCATTTTGGAACAAAATGGCGTCCAGCAACCACGTGACCGGAGAAAGCTGGTCCCTCCATGTCGCAACTCTCTCAATACACAGCTCTGGACAACATCAGAGCTGTGTATTGAGAGAGTTGCGACATGGAGGGACCAGCTTTCTCCTGTCACGTGGTTGCTGGACGCCATTTTGTTCCAAATGCAGCACAACCCAATATGGGCAGACTAGTCTAGCACCCTGTATGCGCCAATGCATTTTTTGGAGACAAAATGGCTTCTAATCGCAAGTTGTCGCAACTCTCTCAATAGGGAGTTTTCGTTTTGGACGACGGATGGTTCTACAACGGTTGAACCCAAACGTTATCGTTTTCAGCACAACGCAGATTCACCCAAAGTACTGTTGTAGAAATTGAAGGCCGACGAAGCCTCAGAGTCGACGCATGCGCAGATAGCTCGAGGTGTCATTTTCACCGTTGCAGAACCATCCGTCGTCCAAAACGAAAGCTCCCTAGTATACGGCTCTGGGCAACATTATGTACTGGCTCTCGGTCCAACAATTTAACACAATTAATGAGTTGGAGCCAAAATCTACATTGATACCTGAGCTGAGAGATGTCGTATCAGTAGTTTCTCGATGCAGGTTGCGTCTAACAGTGTTACTTGTGCTTTGTGTATCAGTAGACTTCTTGGATGAGTACACAAACGACATAGAGTTTTCCTACACATTGGAATAAATAACAATGCAGCTTGACTATTTGAAAATGTTGAACTGGCCATAATTTTGTCAGCAAAAAGGAAAACATTAGGTAACGAACCAAAAGGGAAACTGACTGGGTAAATTTTTCAATAATTTTGGAACTAACAAATTGACTAGAGCGGGACTTGAACCTGCTACCTCGTGCTGGTGTTCTACCAACTGAGCCATTTAGCCACATTATGTTGGCGCTCTATTCTGTCAATATCTTTGTTTGGGGTGCCAGTCAGAAGCCATTCAACCTGTAACTGCCAATTGTCAGGGATCACACCCAGGTTTACGATACAACCTGGGAAGCGGCAGCGGAGGGATCACCCTAAGGGGTGCGCCTTTTTATTTCAAGTATCAAGATAATAAACCACAAGGGGATCTGACTGTGTAGTTTTTTAAAATAATTTTGGGTTGAACTATAAGACAAATTGAGTGGAGCGGGAATAGAAAAAAAGGAAGTTTCATTGTGTTTTGTGTTTGAAGGAATCATGAAACGTACTCTGTAAAAACTCCATCCCAAATAAGAAATATTAACAAATACAATTCTTTTTCTCAACCTTTTCCCAACAGTTGCCTTATCAATATTCAGACACCTACTTCCAACATTTACTTCATAAAGACTATGTTAAGGTTCAACACTTGGTTTTATAACACGACATGTACTAAAATCCTTTATATTTTTTAAGAAACATAGCATAAATTAAAGATACGTTTAAACTTTATTGAAATAGCCTAGGTGCTCATTCCTAAACCATTAACCACTCCTTCCAGACGCGCGATGCACCTCCGCAAAATGCACGTCTACCATTTCCACCATTTTGGGAGTCAACTCATTTCGTGTTCATTTTGACTCCCAAAATAGGATAGGCGCATGTAAGTGCGCTGCACGCTGTGTAAGAGGTCAATAGGTAGAATAAAGGATTAGTAATCGAAAAATTGATAAGTTTCAAAAGCTCATTGGTTATACATTTTTTCAATGCACAGCCCTGTAAAAAATCGAAGATAAGCTGTAAAAATCCAGACAACAGCATTTGAAGACTGCACTGTCGCTTATTTTGTTTTCAGAAGTCAGAATAAATACATATGTATGCATTAAATCCCTGCTGAATCATCAGCTGTCTTTCATTGTTTCGAATAAAATGTGACTACCAAATTTAGTGAAATTCTTACAAGTTAGCTATATAGTGCATTTAAGATGAGAGATCTTACCATTGTGTTTCTCTCATTGTTGAGTTTACGATTATCTCTCTTGCGCTTCAACGCCGCTTTGACCTGAAAATATCAGAAGGGACAAGAATTTAGGAAGGCAAAAATATTTCCAATATAGATACAATCAACTGATATGCCCTAGACCAAGCCATGGCAAATGTAATTAGACTAGGTTCAATTCCAGGCTGCATTAAGCAACAAATATTTTCTTGATGAGGGAAAATATGAGGAAAACATTGCAGTCGTATACACCGAGTTAACATGACACAATATTTTTGACCACGAGCCTTTCGAAACTCTGAAGTGGGTTTCTGACTTTATTATTATATATATATATATATGGTAATAAACCAATGATGCCTCATAAGTGAACTTAATCACTGTAGCTCGCAAGCCTGAGGAAACATGTAAACAAGGGTGCTTGCTATAATCATGTGAACCAGAAGCACCGGGGTTAACCCCTACTGTTCCACGATCAGTGTTCTGGGTTCTTTTACGTGCACTACCAATCCTAGTACACGGGACCTATGGCTTAATGTCCAATCCGAAGGACCAAGCAATTATGGTTGAGCATATTGCTCAAAGATGCAAGTGTCGAGATCGGGACTCGAACCCACACTCTGCTGATCAGAAACACAAAAGCTTGAGTCCAGTGCTCTTAACCGCTCGCCCACGATCCCTTGGATCATTCCTGGCGAGTTCGGAAAAGGACATCAAGGTGTGTATAGGTCTTGCCTGGAAAGCACTCAATAATATAAAGATTATCTGGACCTCCAGCCTCACCAGAGGACTCAAGAAGAGAATCCTCATAGCAGCAACGAATACAATCCTCATTTACGGATGTAAATGCCTGTGCATCATTCTTAAAATAAGACAACTATGCAGAATACTAGCTGGAAAAATTTTCTCAGCACGAACATGTAATCGTCCATGATACTTCAAGAATTGATCAATGATATCAAGAATATTACCAGAGGACTTGAACAAACCAAGATAATCCTCCTTTACGGGTGTGAAACTTGGACCCTCCCTAAGTCAGTGACCAAGTATATGGCTGCGCTGCTATCCCTCGAATGCACTGGATGACCATCAATGTCAGCTATAGATGCAGAAAATGACCAATGAACAACTCTATGGCAACCTCCCTAAGGTTGACCAACAAGATAGCAGGAAGATGGCTGCAACTTGCCGGTTACAGTCTCCGACACCCACAGTTGCCCGCCAGCAAAAGTCATCATTCGGATAGGCCAATGGGAGGTGTACCGTGGGCGTCCTTCCAATACCAAGGTGAAGACCCTAAAGGAGGACAATGGTGCCACAACTGTTGATGAAGTCAAGACACTGATGATGGAACGGGACATAATGGTGAATCCATCATCGTGCCCGACGCAAGCAACTGAATGATAATGATCATGATATTTATGGCTGTTAAAAGCAATGTTTTTTGCTTGGCTACTCTTTGTGTTTGAGCAGCTTTATGTAAATGACACCGAGCACAAATCGTCAGCCTATAAAGTAGATTTTTGACTGAAAAAACCCGTTTTTTATGTAATGAATGTTGTTTGTGTTTACTAACGCAACATCACTATTGTTTTTGTATCTGTTTTCTAAAACAAAAACACCGAAGATTTTGTAAAAAATACAACCTCATGGCAATATGTTTTCACCATACCTCCGAATTGAAGACGCAATGAATCAGAAATATGAACAGTCCTTGGAATGAGTTGAAGATGGTGAAGAGGTACTGGAAAATGATGGTGTCGCTGTTGACTGCCAGTAATCCAAACACCCAGGTCAGTCCGAGGATTGGGAGTAACACAATGGCACCTTTAATACCAGCTCTAAATAGACAAATAATGAGAGAAATAATATTTGAGTGTTGTTAATGAGTTGACGAATATAGGCTTCCTACTGGAAGACAACAATGTCACTTTCGACAGTCAGTATTCCAGCTCTAACAACACGAATGAAGAAATAAATATATTTGTTCAAGATCTTATAACAAGGTTAATAATTTTAATTTGCAAAAATTTACCGCCTTAAAGGAACACGTTGCCTTAAAATCTCAAGAAATTTTGCTGTTTGGAAGTGTTCCATATCCTTATTAAGAGTTGTTCGTGCAATAACATGCCTTTAATGTGTTATAATTAGTGAATGGTGATTAAAAAAAAACAAACATTGCCATCTGACCCCGAGATCTGCCCCGCGAAACGTATACGTATTTCCAGCCGTAAATACCACCGTCCATGTAATGGGCAAAATGCGCGACGAACAGTCGTTACGCTAGTGCCGTAGTCAGTGGCCTGGTAAACCAGTCAGATCTCCTTGCTCTATGGTCAGATGAAAACCGGGTAATAATCTCATTTTCTACCTCGCTCGCAACTTGTAAACCGAGCTAAAGCTAGCTCAGTATTGGGTCCAAAATATCCAGCCAGGTATTTGCGGAACGGCCAGCCGCATATTCAGAATATTAGAACACATGCAGTACAGGAGGAGACAAACTATCACATTTGGTTCACCTCCTGTACTGCATGTGTTCTAATCGCCGACTGGCTATATCGGGCCCAATACTGTGCTAGATTCAGCTCGGTGTTGGATATTTATTGGAATACAATAAACAGATGGTAATCGTAACATTTTTAATAAAATAATTGCTCAGTCGTAGTTCAACAGCTGCGACTGGAAATAAGACTAATAGAATTTGTCCGCCATTTATGGGAGTCAAAATCTTGACTCCCATAAATGGCGGAGCGTTTTGTTTCGTGAAAGTGAGCAAAAGCGAAGCATTTCTAAGGCACATTTGTGTGGATAATTATATTCTACTTTTTAAACATCTTTCCGACCGTGCTCATTACACATCAAACGCTTGTTATAGCCCAAAAGCGCCCAACAGCGCCCAACCCGAAGGCAACGTGTCCCTTTAATATATTTATACTCGTTGCAAAAAGCTTTCAAACTGGCCAAAAGCTTTAATTTCTCAAAAGGTATAATAAATCCTTGAAATCTGCAAAAGAATAAAACTCAACTCACTTGATGTGATCATAGTGTTTTTCCTTGTTCAGGTGGGCCGATTTTATGACAATACGCACAACCAACAGCAACACAATCATGTTGATCTAAAATATATAAAAAGGTCAAATTATCTTGGCTTCAACACTACACTCAGTCAAGAAATCAAGACATTTTTATTAAAGAGAGAATTAACTGTTGCAAACCAGCAAAAAATACCTGTTGTATGAGGAAAGTCCTTTCATTTTGTTTGAGCTTTTTAATTGTAATATTGTCAAACGCTTTAAAGGGTCCATGAAATGTAATTTTTTTAATGCAATCCTTGGAGATGCACCTTTGTGTCCCATTTCAACTTATTTTCAATTCTCGTTTTGTCATTTTTTAAGGGTATTTTTGTGCCTTTTTGTATTTATTCTAATGCAAAATTCCATATTCATGAGCAAAGGTGTGATGTCATGTCAGGCAGAAAACTCAATGTTGCAATTAGTAATAATATGCACAAAAAGTCAACAGAATTTAGGCTATTTCGCTTTCGTAAACTTCCTTTTCTTTAGTAATTTGTTAGTGTGTGGCAGTATGCCAAAGTGCAAACTTTTCTCTCAAATTCGTTTAACAAGCAAATTTTGGGGTTCACAGTTTCATTTTTTCAATAGAAATAAAACAACCGCTTTCTGAAATGACATCACTGCGACAGTGCCCTCAGTTGTCCAGATAAGAGAGGAATTTGTTTAATGTTTACAGAAAATCACTTCTCAATGAAATTAACCAAATATGGATGTCAATTAGTTTTCATACACATAAGGGGATTAGAAAGTAAAAACAAATTCCTAAGAAATGTTTTACTTTAGTGGCCCTTTAAGAATCTTCACAGCAGAACTTTTGTTCTTTAATATCATTATTATTAGTAAATGCAACTTACTGCTATGACAACCAGGGCTGGAGCCACAAAAGCCCAGATTAATCCAGAGGAGATGTCCAACCAACAACTGATTATAAGATAAATAAATATAAGATAGTTAACACCTTAATCCTCGTCTAGGCAGTGTAGTGTATTCAAATGGTTCAACCATCATATCTCTGCCCTCTAATATTAAACCACTTCTTCCTTGTTTCCACAGAATTTATGTGACCTTCTTTAATGACTTTGAAGAAAAATTGTGGGTTTACCATGACCGATTATTCGCAGTTGTTTACATCTTAAGAGTCTTTAACAATAAACATGGATTTTGGCTGTGGGGTGAATTTGCCACTTTGTGAAAATGGTGACAATATGATCCCCACATTGCAGCATTGTGTGCCCGGAAGAAGGACCGAACGAAACCTTTTACCGGTAAAAAAGGGCATATGCAAATAATGTGCCAAATTGTGTTTCAAGAAAACCGAGCGTGAAACTTAATTGATCGGTTTTCATAAGTCACTATTGGGGGGTTATATTCGCATGGAAATTAGAAAACATGTCTTTGGGGGTAATTCTAGGTACGGAAATATGACAGTTATGCCATATTTCTTGTCAGGAGCCATTAAATTGCTTACGACCTTCTGTTACTAACACAACAAAGTGTTCCTTATTGGCCTTACCTGGTCCCCGTCCCATAGCCGTCATTACTGGCTCCAAATGACACCAACGTTATGATGCCAGGAATACCCCAACCAATCAGTAGGTATGGATACATCTTAATGTTCTCACTACCATAGACTCTGACCACCTTCAAGTAGAGATGCACTCCCTCTACCATCATCCAACCGAAGACGGAAAGGTAGGAGAAATGCAGCGACAAAGCTACAACCTTGCACACAATCTACAACAACACAATATGAACATCATACAATTAAGTTGGGGCCAGGGAATAGATAAATCTAATATATTTAGCAATCCCCTATAATCACACAACTATATCATTTTTTGTCACAGATTAAAATTGTAATTTGGGGTTGAACAAACAAAAAATTACTAGAAAGGGACTTGAACCTGCAACCTTCCTTGTGGCTTATTACTTGATAAATTTAATAACCATTTTTCCCCAACGATTACCAAAGTTGATGAGTTCTTAACAAAACATCCCGTGTGTTGTTGGCTTATGTGGCTTAACATCCTTATTTTCAACATTTTCCATAATTGAACTTTGCTTTTCATTTGGGGCTCCATTTAATTTGAACAGCAATCGGTAAATGGTTGAACCGGAGGAAATACGGAAAAATAATGTGAATGTTTGTTATTGCAATAGGTAAACAAAAAAGTTTTCCTTTTACAGTTTCCAGTAAAGAAAAAGTGATAATTTTGGAAGAAATAACTGTTGTTCATGAGCTACATTGAATGAAAACAGAGGAAACAAAACAAGCAATTTAAAACTTGGACAACAACTGCACAGAATTATTAAAATCTCTATCTGGGCTGCCATAGGTTAAGTTGGAATCAAATAACCCAAACTTTACTGCAATGATTTATAAGATTCAGAAGTAACGAAACTAACTCTGTTTTCAGTTCTGTCTATACCAGCAATGAACAGAATCTGTGCTAACAAGATGGCAATGGATAAGTTGGTGTGGATGAAGATGCGATCGGATTTCAGCATGGACCTGAAAAAGAAACAAGACAACGTGAATGCACATGCCCCCCTCACAAATTCCCAGTTCCCCCTCATGCCACAAGAAGAAGAAGAAACGATAGTTTTTATAATTAACCCAAAAAGTAGAAAAAGGCCTATCCTGATTAAGTTTGTGGTTTGAAAAAAATCAACAACGTTTGTAATTGTTAAAAAAACAAAAGAAAACTCTCCCCCTCCAACAGCCGACAAAAAACAGGCCGCTGCTTACCACCCCCCCCCCACCCCACTAAAATAGTCCTGGCTATACGCTGCTGATTTTTTCTCTTGAAATTAAGTGCATCTGAACGATGTTCTCTTTTATAAACACCTTAACTCTTACACAAATTAAAAACAATGATATACTTGATAATACAACCATTCCATTCAAGAAAACAATTTGAGAAAACAATGTAGCAGTATTAATTCTTTCATTTTTTCATGAACTTCAGTGATGAGAAATTAATATTATATTTTTCACTTGTCTTAAAACGACACTTTCTCCCAACTTCCAATTCCAAAGGTAATTGTGAGTATTTCAAAACAAAAATTATTGGCTTTACAAACTTTGGCAAACTCTTAGTCTTTTAAATCTTTGTTAAAAGATTTTGAACAAAATAAGATTAAAGGTTATTTCCGTGCATAACAAAACACTTTTTTGATGAGTACAATAATACAGTCAGACATATAAAATACACTGAACTGCTAGGCAACAAACTACAGTGCATGTAAAACAAAACAAAAACAACAACAACAACAGCAGCAACAACAACAACAACAAAACAGCAGCGCAATGGTAACGGTGCTTTTCTCAAAGCAATTCTTCAGTGACATTTAAAATGTGAAAGTTTTTGTTCTTGAAGAGTGCCTGGAGATGGTTGCCTGCAAAATACCTCAGGTGACAATGGCCATTACACTTTGTTCACTTACCCCAAATAACAGAAGACTGTTAATGTTAAAACAAGCATCACCATTGATGTACTGCATCCGATGTAGGTGATCCATGTAAGAACCAGTGAATCAACGCTTGAAATCTTCAACAATTAATGTGAATTAATACAAATATTATGTTAAACTACCTTTGTAAACGGCCTTTGCCAGTATCAGAGTTTATTAACATTTCAATAAAATGATCTTAACATATTAATATTGTTTGCAAATCAAAATTGCTGCAAAATTTATGACTTAAAAAATAATGTTACCATCAGTCCAGATAACCATTGATAATAATCATAATTATTATAGATGTAATACTTCCACCAGGGATGAACAATATCATTTTGTCTCATCCCGATGTGTGATAAGCACTTTGAACTCAGTGCTTATCACAACAAACCACAGGCATACTACTCAAGTGAGATTTGAACCCACGACAGCATGGCAAGAGGCAGTTTGAATCTGTACATTAGCAGCAGGTACCGCAACAATTTTAAAAGATGAAATAATTAGTTTGTTTTACAGTATCACACATCGGTATAGGGTACAACAAAATAACAATAATTATAATAGTAAACTGTGTGTTGCTGACAAAACCCTATCACACTTATTGTGAAAGAGAATGCAATCAACCTTTATAATAATCTGAAAAGATTGGCATTATTTTATTCTAAATAACAATTTTTTTTAATGCCAATGATCTTTTCAAATTCCTTCACATAGATGCAAATATTTAAAAGCTCTACAGTAACTAGAGCATTACTTTGGCATCAGTATTTATATATTTTCCAATTAAGAATGGTTCCATATTCTCTATATCAAATTCAATAAAAACTTTACTCTAATTACAAACTTGTTTTTAAAGTCAAACTTGGAGAGCACAATTAATATTACAAAGTAACAAAAATAATTCTGCATGAAATTGATTTCATTGTTGTTTACCTCATATTCCTTGACCTGCATGAGAACTGCAAAGCTTGTAGAATGGTTGCATGAACATTGAGTAAACGACTTGGCTGACTTGGCTGGTACTAGCTCACAACCCCGTGATGACCATTTGGTGCTGCAATCACAATTCATCACACATTATGGACATTTAATGTGAACATTAACTTGTTGTTTTAGACAACTTAAAGGTATCGTACACGTTTGGTAATGACTCAAAACAAATATTATCATAAAAACTTACTTGGTAACAAGCAACGGAGAGCTGTTGATAGTATAACACATTGTAGGAAACGACTCTCTCTGAAGTAACGTAGTTTTTGAGAAAAAGGTATTTTTCTCACTAAAATAACAAAAACTTCTTGCAAGAAGTTTTTATTCCTATCTGAAAGCACACATTTGTAAAACAAGGGTGTTTTTTCTTTCATCATTTTCTTGCAACTTCGATGACCAATTGAGCCCAAATTTTCACAGGCTTGTTATTGTATGCATAATATGTTGGGATACACTTAGTGAGAACACTGGTCTTTGACAATTTCCAAACGTGTTCAGTGCCTTTAAAGGGAATGCTTGGGGTTTTTTTAAAGAGTAAATTAATTCCATTCTCTTGTTTTCAATAAATACACCATACATCCCAAAAAAATCAAAAGACCTTATGCACATGATGTCATTTCAGTGGGGCGCCCTTGCCAAGAGGTCAACAGGAAAATGTTCATTGGCCAATCATGTGTGCCACACATACAAATCTTTGCATTTCCTTTGTTTCATCATCGGTTTCCCGCTAAGATGGCGGCTCGATGACTTCAGTGCATAAGGTCTATTTCAGTGATCCTCTTTTACGAAATATAAGAAAAATGGAGTCCACTTTGTCAGGGATTTTGTGCACAGTCATATCAGGCTTATTCCGATTGCGGCAATCGAAACAAGCCAGCACCAGTGATTTGAGGGGTATTTAAATGCTAATTTCTCGAATTGACGGTACTTCGGATGAAACTATTTCTCTGGAAGATTGCTACTGGTATGAACTTTAGAATGAGAGAGATTTCAGATGGAACTTTTTCTCTGGAGGATTTGTACTGGTATGGACTTTAGAATTAGTGAGCTTTCAGATCGAAATAATTCTGTGCATTTTGCTACTGGTATGAGCTTTAGGATCAGTGAGCTTTCAGATAGAAATATTTCTCTAAAGGATTGATTCTGGTATGAACTTTATAATGAGAGAGATTTCAGATGGAAATATTTCTCTTGAGGATTGCTACTGGTATAATGAACTTTAGAATCATTGAGCTTTAAGATTAAAATATTTCTCTGGAGGATTACTACTGGTATATGAACAGAGATTTCAGATTAAAACTAATCAGTTTTGTCCCAGATAATAATTATTCTATCGATAAATCAATTTTAGATTTGCTCTCTACTGACCAAGGATTATAAAGGATTTGTTTTCCTTCACATTTTCATTTTTGTGTCTTCCTGATTCTCATTTATATTTCAGATCTTATGTCTAAGTACTAGTATGACAGTTGAAAAAGAAGTTGTGATAATAAACAATCAGCAGAGGAAATGCCTGCAGTGTACACAGTTACTGTGACTAAAAAATAAGAATTATACATACGTTGGGTTTGTTTGTCCTGCATCCCAAAAAGCGCAGATTGCCTTTCTCGTGGTGTTGACTGTCACTGAGCTATTTTGGAGTTGGAGTGAACCATTCACCACATCCTTAGTTGCATAAAAGTAATCAAAACTAACATGAACTCGATGTTCTCTTTATAGTAATTCCATGCATCACAACATCATTTCAAACTAATTAGTGCTTTGATACGCACTACCAATCCTAGTACACAGGACCTACGGCTTATTGTCCAAAGCAATTATGGTGAGGTATCTTGCCCGGGGACACATGTGCCACGACCAGGACTCGAACCCACCCTCTGCTGATCAGAAACAGAGCTTGTGCCCGGTTCTGATCTGGTGGATTGCGTATTACTTATCGATGTGTTACTGAAATTATGGATCTTGTACATATATTTTTTAAACATAAAAACTATTGGACTATCACACCAAAAATATCAGCCAGCATGGACAGATTATTTTGTTAAGTTCAATGGATGACAGAAGTGTAGATTGGTGCGTAGAATGTACAAACCGAAGGCGACACTGCATGCCGAATCTACACTTTAGAGTATATTCTCAGACTTGTTTGTACAAACTGATTTTTTATCTTACAAAATGTGTTTTGTATTCCATACACTATTGCTTTAAATTGTTCCCAATTCAAAAGTAAATAGATCCGACTGGCATTTTATATTAAGTGATTTTTGTATTGTTGTTGTTGTTGTTGTTGTTGTTGTTGTTGTTGTTGTTAGTTTTGGGGTGTTGTGTTTGTTTGGGGGTTTTTTGGGGGGCGGGGGTATTTTCCAATCAAACAGTTTTCTTAAGACTTGTTACGAATCTACAGCAAACTTTAACAAATCTAATAAAATTAAATATCAAGTAGTAAACCACGAGGGAAACTGACTGGGTAAATAGATAGCTCAGTTGGTAGAGAGCCGGAGGTTGCAGGTTCAAGTCCTGCTCTAGTTATTTTTTCTTTGTTCAACCCCAAAAATACAATGTAACATACACTTTCCTCAACAATTGGCAATCAAGTTAACAATGCTAACAAAAATGTTTTTAGCAGAGATTATCATTGAACAGGATTAATATCATTAATTTAACAATTTTGTATACAAATAAAACTTCACTATAAGGAAATTTGGCAAACTTCTTACCAACCAGCAAGCTCCAATTGCATAGAGTTGCTTCAGCAGAATATATGTGCTTTTATTGCTTAAAAGTACATGAATGAGAAAACAACAGCAAAGGGTTCCTGCATCACAATGGGAGATTAGACGATACTAATTGTTTGCATCAGGAAAATGTGCTTCGCATTTGCTTTGGGGTGAAGCATTGAACTGGGCATGAGTTGCTCTTACCGTTAGATGACTTAAGCTGAAGATGACTGGGACTGACTTTCGAAGATCTTCCTCATAGATCGAGAAGGTCAAGAATGCGCTGTTCAATTCGATCCATGTCTTATTGGGTGCCTCTAACTCACTAGAAATTTAAACATACATTATTGGTAATTTAATTTCCATTTTCTAGTTTTCAATAGACACATCATCCAACCAACATGTCAACATTTAATCAAATAAGACGATGTCTCTTTTGTGTTAAAACAAACCAATGAAAAACAGTTTGTTTTGTGGATAATACTTTATTCTAAAGCCAGCTATAATCATGTGCTTGTTTCATACTTACTGAAGTTGGTAGTAAATGGAATCTGACGGTTGTACTACTCTTTCTTTTCTCAAAATGACCAACTTGACTTCCCCTGTTAATGAAAACCCAACACATTCAGAAGTCATTCACAATTCGAAAATTTCAATGTTTTAAGACAATTTGTAATGCAGTTTTATTAATCGCTACCTTATGGAGGTCGAGGACTAAAGAAAAAATTGAAAACAAAAGGTCCCCGTTGGGGAATTCTAAAGACTGGGTGCTTCACTAGGATTGTTGTGTACACAGAATATGGGGGATGTTAATTACAGGGGGGAATGAAAGAACAAAAGATGTATCCACAGGGATGTAACAATTATCATGTGTATTAAATAAGGTTGAGAAGGAAATACGTGTTCACATATATTTTGGTAAACTTGATTTGTTAGGAAAACAAACATTAAGTAGATTTCTTTTGACAGATATTTAACTGTGCATTTGTGTTCTGACAAAGAGAAGTCACAGGGTAATGTATAAGATTGGATTTTAGTTTTATAACTTGTCTCCTCACATCCTGGTTATGTCCTTTTTCAACCAACTTGCCTGGTGAAAATTAGCTCAAGAAACCATGCAAGGCTCACTCGTAACCCAAATCATTGAGGGAATCTTGGGTTCCCTGCTTCCCAACAAGTTGTGTGTGGTAGAAACAAAGGTCCCGCTATTTCAATATATTCAAGACATGCGCAGTCTATTTCTGTGAAGCAGTTCATTCGAAAATCTCTCAAAATCTCACTCAACGGTCTAGCATTTAGGATGCTCTAGAATGTAGAAGCTGTAAGTGTATGTTCCACACTCTAGGAGCTTGCGGACTTTTATAACTCAACATGTTTCTGAAAGACCAGCTTACCAGCATCAGGATCTTGAATTGGTAAATTGAACTCCACTTTCTCTTCATATGACGCGGTATTTTCACCTGGGTCATCAGGATTTATATCCACATTGTGGGTATAGGTGTACCCATCTAGGGTACTCGAGGATGCATGGCACAGATTGGTACCTGTTGTCAAAAAATGGGTGAACAGTAAACACTTGCACTTGAAAACAATGGCCCCAAATAATAATCAAATAAATAAATAAATAAATAAATAAATAAAATAAAATGATTGTATCCGTTGTATATAACTCTAGGCAACCTAAACTTTGTATATTATTATATTAATTACTTTCGCTCCTTTAATGTGTAAATAAGATTTGGTGTGTTTTGTTTGTGAATGATGTAATCATTTTGAGTGTGCAATAAACGAAGTCGTATAACTCCAATCAAAAGAAGAAACAAAAATGAATAAAAGAAATAAATCCAAAGTATGACATGAATAAATAAATAAGTATTTAATACTTATACGTTGTAAAATAAAAAGGTGCTTTTTTAAAATAATAAATTATTAAATTAATAACAAGAACATTTTCTTTTTATAATTTAGACAAATCGACAAAAATGTACTTTAGATGTACTGAAGGAATAAGATTAAATAAGATTAAGGAGTTCAGAATAGGGGTTGTGTGTAGAGAATAACTGTATGAAGGAATAGGGATAAATGGTGATAGTGAACAATTAATCCAAAATTCTTCAGTCACTTTTACACCAAGCTCTTTGCTCCTTTTCCGGGGATCATTAATGGAAAAGTTAGTTGCCTTTCAAGTGTTCACAATCGCTAAACTTAGCAGTCTCCTGTGAAATAGTTCTTTCCCAAGAAACAGCTATTACCACTCTTTAGGAGTATGGTTCAGCAAGATAACTCCTAAGTTAAAATACAAGGGTGAAATGAATGCTGGATGGCACTGGTTTTAACATTCCATATAAATTGTTCTTGAGTTTCTTTGCCTTGGAATTTTCTTTATGGTGTGAAAAGAGTATTTGATGGCCTGGATGAATGAAAGGCTTGATGTATCATCGTAGTAAAGATTAATTTTAACCCAAATAATTCATGTTACAGAGATGCCAACATTGAATTCCCAAAAAGAGTAGCACCGCCGAGCACTTAAAACTTAAGTTGCAAGTCAGGCATAAAACTCACCGAGTCGTAAAAAGAGGAAAATTATGACATTTATGATATAAACTAATATTTTCAGCGAAAATCACTTATTGCAAAGCGGCCTGCTCTAGGTCTAACAATTATGAACTGTATTCTCAGTCTTTAAAAAAAAAATAAATAAATAAAAAAAAAAATGATTTTTTTTTTTGTGTTGTGTCGGACCGCAATTTGCACTAGCTTGTGCATGAAGAGAACCCTTTCCAACTAAATTCAACAAAATGCTGTAGTTTCTGTCCCATTGTTTATTCAAATGAATAATGCTCACGTTTGCACAGCAAAATAGTAATAAAAGAAAATACGTCTAACCACCACCTGACCACAGCAGCAGGCCAGTCAAGTCTTCAAACGACTTCAGCAAGAGCAGTTTCGTCAATTGGCCTGTCCAACCAATTCCATTTCCACCCACTGCATTCTTATTTTTATCGACAGTTTTCATCAGATCTTGGCCTCCATTGCGATCGATGAAATATTTTCTTGTTGTCACCTTTATTTTAGTTGATCGCTGCAGCGATCGCGATGTTTCAAACAAACTCTACGATGGCGCGCGCTGAACTTGCGAATTGCATTTCAGATAAAAGTTATCACAGGGTCTGTTTGCCGCCGCATCCCACAGTCGTAAAGCGTTTAAAAAAACTGCGGAACCAGTCTCTACAAAAGCGACTGTAGAATGTATGCTGTACAAGGAGCCTTGCGGCTCAGTGTGTGCTCTGTGCTACGCGTGTGTCGGGGAGGCAAATCCTGAGTGCGATAGTTTATGGGATTGGTACCTCCTAAATAAGCACCAAAACGCGTCTGAATTCGGCGCCGCTCATCGCTTTTAACCACGCGGCAGCAGTCAACATTCGTTATAGTTTTTTATTTTATAAATACTTTTAGTATTAGTTTTTATCATGATACATTGTTCGTAACTACATTTACACTGGGCGGCTTGTTTATCGTATTTAATTGAAGATTATCGTAGCGGCGTATTCACGGCTCAAAATCGTATTTTCTACGCCCAAATCGTGTATGTTGGCATCTCTGAATTGTTATCGCCTAAACGATCAAATGCTTTATACGCAGGGAAGACAGTTTCTCATGTCACGGCGGTACGCAAGCATGTATTGTTTTATTATTGACAAAACATTGACAACTTAGGTGAACCAACTTAGGTTCACGTGCGTGCGGGCGCACTGTGTAAATTATTACAAATCTGAGGTCACAACAATTTCGCGGGCAGAAAACATAATATTGCTGTATAATGTATTGGAAAAAATATAAATTATGAATGTGTTACAAATAATGTTATATAAGCAGTTTTGACGCGGTACAGGAAAAGCAACCAATGGCTTCAATTCTTGCGTTGCTGGGGACGCTTGAGCAAGCGGGAAAGTTGACTTTCGTCATAGTCTTGCCTTTGTTGAATGCATGGAAATAATTTGCGGGGATTATAAAGGTTGGGGTTTTTTGGGGGGTTTTTTGTTTTTTAAATCCTCTTTGGAATTAGTGGCTTTAGTATTTTAGAATTGGTGTTTAGGATGTTATACGACAGCTGAGCTGTGGAATATGTTTTTAGTTGTTCTTAGGCATACCTTGCCAGAGGAATTATTTAATTTTCATGCATTCTTTTCGGTCGCCAACGAATTCAATTTTTTTTTTCCGGCTAGCAATCATACTGCTGAGTGCTGTGCTGTCTATTATTGTTTTTTCTTCTAAATCCTCATTTACGGGGACGGATGGAACCGCGACTGTGTAAAGTTCTTGCTGTAGTAAGCAGATAATTTGATCTTACGTCTTCTACTGGAATGGTTGGTAGGCCCAACGAACTTGAGACAATTAATCATTGTTTGCATCTGACATCTGCAACTTCGAACCTGGTGTAGCGTTAACTGTTTCAAACGGTTAACGTCCAGTCAACAGTGTCAGGCCGTGGAGGAGACGGACCTGGACTGGGGAACACCAGAAATGCCGCCAACTATTTAATCAAGCTTTCATGTAACGTTGGGCGAGGAAGAGATAGGGATGTTTCCACGTTCGTCGGGTGTTCAGTTGCATTCTCTATTGTAGATGGAGGTAGCAAAAACCGAGCTTGACTCCGTTGGACTCTGGAGTTTGGACACACATGATGAATTGAAAGGAGTCCACTCACCACTGGGGACTTGGGTCCCACAACATGACCGTCTGGCCAAGCAATGCACAAAACCGAGCTCAGTTTACATTTTGTAAATTTGTAATAAGTGTTTTACAGGCTAGGACAGGAGTAGCTATATTCAAAATAAATGAAGCACGTTATGATTGATATGATTATGAATCACATTCTGGGTTTGATTTTCATTCAGAAGAAAGCTATGTGCAAATAGAACAGAAGAAACAAATTTTGAACTGTAAACCTGAACATGTTGAGCAAAACACAATGAACAGGCTTACAAAACATAATTGATTCCTCCATGATTCAACCATGGGGAGGTAGCCCGCAGGCCTATATTATTTGCAGTTATGCAACTTCGTTTCTATGAAACTGTTTAATTTTGTTTTGTTTCTACTACTGCTTGCAAGTTGTGATTTTACTTTGAGTTTCATTTTTATTCTGATGAAAATTACTTTGCCGCATTGGCTTTTCCATGCGGTGGCGTGAGTGAGTTGAATTTGAAGCTTTGTTTTAAGGCGGAGTGAATTGAATTTGAAACTTTGTTTTATTTGTTACAATCGCACTCGCAGCGATCCGAGTCGAACATTATAGCGCTATCTTTACGGGCGCATTGTTGTGAAATTAAGTGGTGCGCACGCGGACTGTATTGTCTGCGTAATGGCAATTTTGCGCAAAAGCTTAGAATTGCGCGCGCAGTTTTAACAACTTGCGCGCGTCAATCTATAATAATAAATAGTTAACAAATAAAATACAACCACTCGTTTTTGTATTGCGTTCAACAAAATTATTGAATAGTGTCCTACAGGATCAAAAAGTGTACGTTTGTCCATTGCTTTCATGAATTGATGCATATGTACTTTAAATTAAATGATAAATTTATCCTTTATTTGTGGTGATGTCAACTCAAGTTATACAGTACATGTATATGAAAAATCATTTTCGTTGGGACTTCGATAAACTGATGTATTCCCAATATTATGCGTTTGCGAGAAGGCTTTTCGTGTTACAGGTTGTTTTGGTTTGAAGGAAGTATTTTAGATTGAACTAAAAGTAAAACAATGTTTTTCAACATTGGGAAATTGTTATCGGATTCTTTGGAATTTAGCTTCCATACAACGTGATTGGATTCTCATTGACGTCCAACTATCCTGACGTTTTGCAAACTGAGTTTTACAATTCTAACCACTTGTTTTTTACCTTAGGGGCCATTCATAATTGTCGATGTTTTTTAAATTTCGATTTTTTTTTCGAATTAGTGGGTGGGTGGGTCAAGGTAAATAATTGAAAATCGAAATTCACTTTTCATTAAAAAAAAAACCCCAAAACGGAAAAAAGCTAGACCGTTTGACTTGCCTGCGTACAGCGTTCCTATGCGCGTGATGACCCGAGGTACAATGTGTACACGTACATTATAATTTGTACAGCATGCATGTGCGTGACTCACCACTATGCAAAAAACACCATGTACTTGGCCCATTATGCGGTCGAGTTGGAAAACGAACGTGTTGGACAACAGACGAGTTGAGCTTGTAAATTGAAAGCACAACTGTCGAGTTAGTACAACGATCGAGTTGGTAAACGGTCGAGTTGGTCGGAATCGAGTTGGCAAGCGGTGGTCGAGCAGGCATGTGAGACCTCCGCGTCCAACATCGATCATCAAGCAGCTCTCACAGAGGGGGAACCTGGCATCGGGAAGCACTTTAAGTTTGCCTGTATAATCATATATCGCGGAACCACAAGGCGTGCATGAAAAAACGGCACGTTAACAATAAATTGCGGCCCGCAGCTGGCCCGATATGCGGCTTGCGGTCTTCCATGAATACTTGGGCGAGTAGGGAAACACGCAACTCGAATTTCCAGGGTCAGAAAACGTGCGGTGGAGTCTAATTTCAACCTTGTTCCTGTATTTTTTTATGCAAAATTATAACCTCGTACTCACGAACACATCGCTCTCGCCGCAATTTTTTTTTACCAATGTGCGTCGTCGACCGATCGTTAGTTAAATCACGAAGATTTCATTGCAAAAGAAGTTCTGTAAAACCGATCCTCAAATTACGAATCCATGAAAGTTGCTATTGATGAAAACAAATGCAAGTACATGTACAATGCAAACAACATGTAGTTGTTTTTTTAATACTGGATAACAAATCAATTTTTTTATAATCGAAATTAGGGGTGGGTGGGTGGGTCAAAAATCTTTGGAAAAAAGATCGAAATTTAAAAAACATCGACAATTATGAATGGCCCCTTAATCTATGTACAAGGTATTATGGCGTCAAGCTGACTGTTGTCGTGGAGTCTGGTAACCCTGCTCCAATCCATGACAGCGTGTCTCTGACATAGTGTATATCCTTTTAAAGTGGTTCATGTTGGTATTAACATGGAAAAATATAAAAGGTCAGAGCACAAAGTTGGATTTGCTTTGGTGAGGGCTTAATTCAATGATGAAAGTACGGTTTTGGTGTGGAAAAGAACCGATGGAATTCGACCATGCACAACGAGAACGACCGCACAACTTGTAGAAATGATGAGCTGGTTTAGTTAGAGTGGCAGCCTCTTTGTTTGACAGCAATTTAGTCAGTTTTAATGCTGACATGGTTTGGGTCTGGTGTACCCCCTTTATTTGCCCCTGCGTGCAATTTATTGTTTTAGCATTTTTGGTTGATGTTGTGCAAACAATTTAGTCAGTTTTAATGCTGACATGGTTTGGGTCTGATGTACCCCCTTTATTTGCCCCTGTGTGCAATTTATTGTTTTAGCATTTTTGGTTGATGTTGTGCAAACAATTTAGTCAGTTTTAATGCTGACATGGTTTGGGTCTGGTGTACCCCCTTTATTTGCCCCTACGTGCAATTTATTATTTTAGCATTTTTGGTTGATGTTGTGCAAACAATTTAGTCAGTTTTAATGCTGACATGGTTTGGGTCTGATGTACCCCCTTTATTTGCCCCTGTGTGCAATTTATTGTTTTAGGCGCAGTGTATAAAAAATTAAAATAAAACACTTTTGGTTGGTGTTGTTCAAACAATTTAGTAAGTTTTAATGCTGACATGGTTCGGGTCGATGTTTTATGTGCGGCAGGATAGCCTAACAGTTGTCGGCATCCGGCACATCTTTATTTACAGAAAATAAAACCCAGTTTTGGTTGATGTTGGGGGATGAAATGTTTTAATTTGACAATCTCCTGAAGTGGTTTGGCCGGACGGATTTTGGTTCTTGTTGTAAACAGTTAGAAGGGGTCTCTCACTCACCTCGCAGTTGATTTGCTTCTACCCCAAACTGATAATGTTAAATGTTTAACAAGGTTGGCCAATAATGCTGGGTTGTTCTGTAAAACCCTCAACCACTGTGTGCTACTTTTTGAGCGGCTGAATTTAATGTGACCAAAGATGACGTCACTTTGTTTCAACCAATACATGTTAACACTTTCTCCCATATTGTCCGTCGGTAATACATGCAAATGCATGAAGTCAAATGATATCTGCAGTTAGATGTTTTCGGAATATTGACATATTAATTTAATGATTGTTTTTTCCAAATTCCATATCAATAATAATTATGTGTTAACATGGTACTTGTAGAGATTCCCATCATCAGAACGTCACTTTTTCCCAAAGGGTTTTGTGTTTGTGGCTACTATCCCGTTGGTTCTCTCTGCAGGGCCCATATTTCCGTAGAGCGCTTAAGCAGAAGCTAAATTTAAAATAGGCTGCTATAAAGCAACAATAAGCAGGATACCAGTCACAGCTTGAACATTTGACATGTTATTTTGGCTGGTACCTCATTCTGGTGAGCGTAATTTTCTTGTGCTTGTGCTTGGCTGCTCTGAATTGGCCCAAGTGTAGGACTATGCCATTCTTTTCAAGAAAATAAATAAAATAAGCAAGGAAACAAATTACTGTTGTTTAAGTTTGGAGATATTAGAGATTGGGGAATGTGGAATTATCTATCTTTGTGGAGTTCAATCATGGGCCCACACGTAGGTCTGGTTGCAAAGCTCATTGAAGGAGGGGGTCAGGCGTGCAGGATAGTCGGGTTCCTAATTCAATAGAGGCGCCGTTACCAGACGCAGCTCTATATCACTATAGATGCTGAAGTTGATATAATTTTCGGAGCTGCAATGGCTTCAAATACACATACATGTATTAAAACATCTGCTGCATGACCTGTTTTGATTGGGCCGACGTCAGTAGACGTCATTCAACGGTTTGTCGCATGGCTATCTTTGCGCAATTTTCCCGCCATTTGCGCGTTTTATCACAAGTTACAAGTGTGGGCTGACCCTGCGAATAATTTGTTGGTGTTTAATTGACGGGCTATAATGCGATTGCGTCCTATATCGGACATACGTTTCCTTGTCCATCCCAATTGTATTGCAAGTCACCCATTCGCTTCCTGCGGTCTGTACTTCTGCGTTTGAATCTTCAAACTCTTTTGTGACAATTTGCGCGCCTGTGTTCTTTCATTGGTATTTTAGGTGTTTCTCCCTGTGGGACACGCGTTGCGCGTTTGGTGTTTTTTTCACGGGATTGACACCGAAAATACAGAGTCTGGTTAAAATTAAATTCAGTGTTTTACTTTTCAGCAAAAATTTGCTTAATCAAGTTATCAGTAAACTTCTAAATTAGTTACATGCATTGTTACAAGAAGTTGTGATAGCGCTCTGATGTACCACAGGGGCTATTTCCGACCGTATGTGCCAAGGTGGAAACACAGCTTACTTGTGATTACTATATTGTTCTTAAATTTAATTGGGCCGTGACCGCAGGCTCGGGTCACGCGTGCCCATATTTGTTGCCCCCGTGTGCGTCAGTATACTGACATGGTTCGGGTCAGGTGTACCCATAATGTTTTGCCCCCGTGTGCAAATCATTTAGTCATTTTTAATACTGACATGGTTAGGGTCAGGTGTACCCATATGTTTTGCCCCCGTGTGCAAACAATTTAGTCAGTTTTAATGCTGACATGATTTGGGTCTGGTGTACCCCCTTTATTTTGTTTTTGTGCATTTTATTGTTTTAGGCGCAGTGTATAATATGCCCTAAAAGGTTGGGGAGAGGTGTGCCCCGAATAAGGTTTTATGTGCGGCAGGATAGCCAAACAGTTTTCGGCATCCGGCACAATTTTATTTACGGAAAATAAAAAACAGTTTTCAAGGCTGTGACATTCAATCAAAGAATAACATGTTCCTTTGTTTCATTCGAATCTGAGTATAAGTACAAATTATAAAGAATAATGAATTAAATAACACAAGATGAAACCGGTAAACTCTGTAAGCTAAGAGAGGAAAACAATTTACAATGACAATAACTGTTATCCAAAAAATGAATTTTAATTTAAAACTTACAAAATTAAATGATATTCAGTGGTGACAATACTTACTACTAGATGCAATTTTGACTGTGGTACATGTTTGAGGATGCAAGGTTCCTGCCAGAAGTTTCAACGCTTCTTCGGTATCAGCCAAGATGTCCATTTCCTCTTCAAGTGACTGATAACAAGTATTTTTTATAAAATGTTTGATCGTTATTAGTCATTGCCACAGCTATCACTCTAAATAAAATCCATACACATGTATAAGCAGAAAGCTTTACTGAAAATATGCAGGACAACATAATTAGATTAGATTAGAGTTAAGATTTAACTTTATAAAGGAGAACTAAACATACCGACTTCTGATCCTGATCAGTCAGTTTCACAAACACCTCCAGAACAAGCTGCAAACAAAAGACAACATCAACCCATTGTTGACTTTCTTTACAATGTGGGGAGAGATATGGGAGATTTACTATTGTTACAAGAAATTGCCACCTCTGCTTTAGTGCACATGCTGCACGTATCAAATCATGGGGCCCATTTCAAAAGTGTGCAATTTTGTTTCTTTCATACTGTAAAGAAGTATCTATGTACTCAAGATTACCAAAATGTTTGAATGCTTGCAAGACCTGCACGGGTTACTATAAACTGCATACAGGAACAGTATCACTGAGTGAACGCTGAATAAATATCCCATCAGTCTCGATATAAAGAGATTTTTCAGGATAATCGATCACCAGCTAAATCACGAAGCCGTAGAAGATCGTTGTGGGTTTTTAAGGAACTCTTCTCGAAATCCATCTAAAGACCACATAAGCCTACATTCCACGTCGCTAATGTGAGAAATAGAGATGCGATAATAGCCTGGATAGCTCTACACTGCAAAAACTGGGGTGTTAAAATTGACATCATGGGTGTTGTCACATAAATACCGAACAGAGAATCAAAATTAACATTTTAGGGTGCTAAAATAACACCAATGTAATTGTTTTTTGCAGAAATTAGTGTTATTTTAACACCCTATGGTGTAGATTTGATTCTTTTCTGGTGTATATATATGTGACAACACCCATGGTCACGTGTCAATTTAAACACCCGGTTTTTGCGGTGTAATAGTAGAGGTAGACATTACAATATACTTATGAACTCATAGCCAGGCGTTGTCGTCATTCCATACTATACCATAAAGACAGCCAAGTAATCACATCCAACAAATTAATACACATTATGTTTACTCGGTTTACTGAATCTATTACGAATAGTTTAGAAAGACTTTTCTGATATGCACTAAAAATGAAAGCAACTATTTGGGACAATCAGCAATTAGTTAAAAATAAAATTTAGTACTATAAACATTTTGTATAGGAGTGAATTGATTCCATCCTCAGTTGACACTAAATACTACCACACCACCACACTGTGAAAATGTTATTAAATTTGGTGGTCTTGATTTACCAAAAATAACATAAATCATGTTTGGTCAGAGATTTTGTGTTCATTCGTATATTTGTATGCAATCAAAATAAGCAGCTATTTTAGGGGGTCTTAAATGGTATAATCCCAATTTCTGACAGTATTTCCAGTAGGGAAACAATTCCAGATGAACCAATACGGTACCGTACTTCGACTTCAAGTTGTCAAGTTACCTCAGCAATGGCGTCAGTTTCTGAGAATTTGAGGTACACATCCGAAGGCAGAGATCCGATAAGCTTCAGAAAATCCTGCAGCTCTTTTTTCTCTTCATTAGACAGCTTACCAAGGCTGATATCATTTCCACTGGCATTGCTGCATTCAATTGCCGTCTGAATATCAAGATGCAGGGCGAACAAACAATCAGTGTCAACATTTCACAGAAATGAGATCCAGGACAACATTAATTGAAGGCACTCGAAGCCTCATAAGTAACTTACCTTTCTATTGCTTACAAAGACTGACCACCATTATCATGATGGCAGCCTTGGGTATCACAAAATATGGATTGATACAAATCTGCCATTGGTAATGAAAGCTTTTTAATGACAATTGTGTGCACTTTTTGTCTAGGTAGCACAGTTGTTTTGGGGGTAATTTGATAGCATGCGTAGTTTGGTAAATTATTGTATTTTTGCAGTGAATAAGGCAGTCTATACGTTTGCCGACTAAGGTTAGCAAATCTGGTAGCTATGATTATATCGCAAATGAAAGGTTTACATACACAGCCATGACTGCACTCCAAATTTGTGTTTAATTTGCTATTAAACAATCAGATAAGAGCTTCATTAACAGCCACAGACTGCCTAAAGTCAAACCTGATAGCTGTTCACATCAGCAAGAGAACACCAAGATGGGGTGACTCCAACTACTTCAGTTTGAATTCCACTTGTTGGCGGCAATGTGGTTGAACGCCCAGTGGACTGATCACTTGCTTGATTGGTTGATTGGCCGGTTGATTGATGACCAGTGGATTGCCGAGTTAACAGATTAGTTGAAGTTGTAAGGCCAGCTGCAGTGGTGCCTTGATCCATAGTTGTTGTCGCCATTATTGTTGTCGGGTGAGTAGTTGGTTGAGGGGTGGTTGTTACTGTTTTGGATGCAAGTGCACAAATAACAAGACTGGTGTAAATCACTTGTTTCCAATTGTTGACTTTGGATTGGTTTTGTTTTGATCTGCCTTTCCACATTATAAGAACCAATAGATAATGGATTTATATTGATTATAAATTGTCGCAAATCTGATAAACCAATTAATAAGCAATTCAGTATGCTTCCCTTGTTCGTCATAAGATCATAGAGAAAGAGTGTCGCTTCTCAAAGGTCAAAATAGGCTTATGCTACAAAATGTTTATCTATCAGTGCGGTATCATTTTGTTTTCAGTCATTTTGGGGTATATATAGTTCCTCCTAGTCAGCCATCTTTACGAGCAAGGTTTAACGCACAGCTGTGGATTATGTGTAAATTTAATGGTCAGCATTCAGGAGTTATATCAAATTTCCTCCCATGACTCATCAGCGAGCCACTTGGCTGTATAGAACACAGAGCAAAGATGACGTCTGTCGGGAATTATCTAATAGGACACCATACCGAGTGGACAAGCCACAAATCAAAACAAAACCCTTTTGTTGGTAATAATTAATCTACATCTTTTGAGCCCTAATCTGACAAACAAAAATAGACAAACAACAAGACAGGACAATGGGCTTTTTACACAGACCGACAAAAAACACCTAGCATATGACACCAAAAGCTCAACAGCGCACTCACTAAGTCAAAAGAAAGGGCCTGACTGGCCAATGCTACTGTATGATTTCATAGCGTCATATGTGCAATCAGGAAATCTGCAAGCGCATGCTTTCATCCAGCAAAGCATACAAAAAAGTTAAATCTAATAAAGTGGTTAGATTAATATTGTCTCATGGCAGAATTGAGCATTGTCTTATGCATGTCCCTTTCATCCAGTAACATCAAGTTGAAAAAGAGGCACGTTGCTATACACTGCATTCTGTTGAAACAAATAAGTAGAATTGAAAAAGGTGATTAGTTTTAATCAGAAAGTTGGTCCTGATTATAAAGTTTATAATAGTGTTAATCCTCCACTAGAAAAATTTCCTTTTAAAATATTGACAAAATAGGGAGACCACCAACAAAGGGCTAGGTAGCTCAATTGGTAGAGCACTGGTACACAAATTTGCACGTTTTGAAAATCCCCCAAAACACAGTTACTTATTTTGATTGCACTGAGATGAATACAAGTAACATTTATAAATGCACAGCATCCGTGACAAAACAAAGTTTTTTAACCAATAACAAACTGACCCCCTAACTCGATGAAAGTTTGTACAGGTTTGATGTATAATACCAATAATTAGTTTTTATAGAGCTTTATCTACGGGCTCTCAAACCCTCATTACCATTTAGTATTTTAAGACAGGATTTTCTGAAGCTTATGAATGATGAGACCTATTTTAGTAGTACTACGGTGCTGTGGTGCATTCAGCAGCCACTGTCAGAAACACTGGGGCAAACCCCTTATCTATAGCGATAAGTGTAACTGGGTTGCAGTATAGGCCTACACAACACACAGTACTTACGACTTACGTCCCATCCGAAGGAAGTGTCTTGATAAAGATATAGGGTCATAGATTGGTTTTTGACAACGTAATGCTGGTTTATGGGGGAAGTTATCGAGAAAGATACAATAAAAGTCACATGTAAAAGTTTCAGCTCAATCCAGACTGTTTATACTTGTTGATACTTGTTGAGAAAACAACAACTGTCACATTATTTTCATCAAAAACATCAAACCCATCAGCGAGGTGACAGAGGGTATTTAAATTTGTCGACAAACTTTATTGATTTATAATCAAATAAGTTTGAAGGATGCTTACTACCATTTCCATCTTTACAACAAGGAGGCTTTCGTATAGAAATTACACCAACATTTTCGGGATCATTACCAAAGTATGACCCTATATGACACAGGTTTCAAGACCGAGACTCGAACCCACACTCTGCTGATCAGAAACACCAGAGCTTGAGTCGAGTGCGCTTGACGCTTGACCACGACACGCCACATGTATTGAACATGGAGAATGGGAATGAGTTTACTTTGGCTAAAACCAAAAATGTATAATATCATAAGACATGGCATATACTCACTACGGCAATTAGAAGCAATTTCTAATCTAGGAGGTTCCTTGTATGTAATCGGTACACTACGGGTACCAATTGGTGCACTGTAAAAAAATTGGGTAAAATATTGCCCAACTTTTTACCCAACTAAGGGCGAATAGTGAACTCCTCCAACTTTTGGGCAAAATATTGCCCATTCAAATTGGGCAAACTTTTTGCCCATTACTTGGGTAATGAAACTTATCCCAACAGTTGGGCAGTATCTTTCACCAATTTATTGGGTAAAAATTATGTAACCATAAGATGAGCACAATTTGCCGCCCAACCGTTGGTTAAAATTTAATCAATTATTGAGTAAATATTTTCACCCATTTAATGGTAAAATTTTGCTTAATTCGACCAACTATTGGGTCTTTTATTGTCTACTGTTGGTCATTTTTTTGAACCACACGTCCATACATCGAAAACGATTTTTTCCACAAAGGCCAGTTGTGGCAAGCTGTGCCCTTGGAGTCTCTCTCAAAAACGTGGGGTTGCCCAGTGGTTTGTAGATGCTTTTGAAGGTTAGTTTTTAACTAAATAACGTGTGTTTTCTGTTTAGTTGTACATAGTCGTGACAGTCGCAGTGCAAGCAATGCAGTGATAGTGCCATTCGTGTATTGTTGTTTTACGTACTGTACATTGATAGCAAAAAATTGATGATAGTACACACGACACACATACATACGCCGCGGCGTTGCATGTCTACAACGCACTGCCTGCACGAAGTTTGTAACATTACATGTACACGAATGGCATGATAAAACTGAAAAATTCAATGGCAGTAGCACTGGTGTTGCTTGCTCTGCCACTTTCACGACTGTGTACAACTAAATAGGAGACAACACTTCATATTTAGTTAAAAACTAACCTTCAAACAGTTCTATAACCACTGGGCAACCCCGCTCGTTTAAGAGAGAGGACACGGCCACAGCTACTCCTCCACTCGCCGATCGCCATGTTGGAAAAGATCGTTGTTATGTTTTTATGTATGCACGTCGTACGGCGTTTCGCGGGAACAATGCCCAGATGTTGCGCGAAACTTGCCCAGTTTTTGGGCAAATCTTTGATCGAAGTGCACATGATCGGATAATTTGCCCAACTAATGTGCATCATTTTCACCAACAATTACGATTAATTCAAACTACAAAAAAACTGGCCAATATATGGGCAACAATGTAACCAACAATTATGATGGATTCAGATTACGAAATATTTGCCCAACATTTGCCCAACTTTTGTTTCACTTCTTGTAAAAAAGGGGGCAAACAAAATGTTTGCCCAACAACAACAATTGTTGCTTTCGTTGGGCAGTTATTGACCAATAATTGTGGAAATTACTTTGCCCAACAAATGATTTGACCAACGTTTTTGCAGTGTGTGACCAATACTTCCATCTAAAATGCTGTCATCTTCAAGAAACATGTGCTGTAAATCTTATAATTATTATATTTCATGCCTTTGGTAGGCAATACAAATTTAAAAGCATTTAACATCGATAAAAACATAACAAACATGCAACAGTTAAAGACACTCTTCTTAAAATCCCAGTAATGTTTTTGTTTATGAAACTTCACAGGTTAGTAATATTTTATGTGTACTAATGAATTTGCTTTTGTTTGTTTTCTTTTTTTCCTTAGGGATTCTGTACATTTACTTTAAGTAATTTTGGGTTGAACAAAAAAAATTGACAGAGCGGGACTTGAACCTGCGACCTCTTGATTAACGTGCTGGCGCTCTACCAACTGATCTATCTAGCCCTATGTTGGCGGTCTCTCTCTTTTGTCAATGTCTTGCTCGGCGGTGCCAGTCGGAAGCATAACTGCCGTATAGCCATGCAGGGATCGCGACCAAGTTTACGATATTGACAAAATAGGGAGAACGTCAACATAGAGCGCCGGCACGTTAGTCCGGAGGTCGCAGGTTCAAGTCCCACTCTAGTCAAATTGTCTTTATTCAACCTAAAATAATTGTTGTGTAATGTACCCAATCAGTTTCCCTTGCGGTTTATTACTTGATGTTTGAAATTTACTTTCAGTGGTCTTGTTACACAAATAATAAAAGCTGTTTTTTAAATTTCCAATTGGACTGGAGTGTAATTAGTGTATATACAGATGGAATTGCTCTTACCTGGCCTTGGTAGAAGAAAAACCGATTCATAGGCCCAATTTATGATACAGATGTACTTTCCAGGTTGGAAATTGTTCACCTTGATCCAACTAATGCCACCCATGTAAGATGTTCTTGTGTAGGGTTCCAGTAGGTTCAACGGATGGGAACCCGTAGTTCCATTAGGGGGTTCCCATTTCCAATGCATATCATGGACTGTGGCAATTAAAGTTTCACAGCTAATTGATATATCGGCGCCATAATTGCTTTTGGTGTAGACGAAGTACACCTTTTCCCGCCACCCTATCGAATCAAGAAATTAAAATTTTCGTAGGTTATTTCATGGGATACGTTCAGGCGCGGTTCTAGAGCCAATATTTTGGGGGGGCTAGACCCTTCGCACGTGACGTCACCCTCTAACTTTCGCTACTGATATTTAATTTTGGGAGTCGAAAAGCAACCTTTAAATATACAGCGCATTTTTCATGTATTTGGTGCGTAATAGACCGTGCAAGTCTCGCGCGTATAATATGAACATTTTTGGGACCACTTTGGTCCCACGTATATTGCTTTAACGCGTGAAGGAAATAACGTCGCGCATTTTAACGGGTTACAATGTTCGAATACGTGCGAGACTTGCACAGTCTATAAGTAGAAAGATGCATTATATCATACAACACATGATGCAGTTTCGTGTAAATTTTGACTCCGAAACGGTGGACAGAACAAAAGCTTGCAATAACTGTGTAACTATTATACTAGTGACTTTGATTAAGAATATTATGGGCTAGGCATATAATTACATTGTCTGAAAAAGCTCATGTCTACTTCATCAATGAAATGCGGCGTCCTTTTCGGGCAAACTCATCGACAACTTTGTCGGGATGTCGGAGTAGTTCCTGTGTCGCGTTCAGCATGTATCTTCTTCTTCTTCTTTTTCCCTTGCATTTTGTTTAATATTTATCATGATTTTTTTATATTTTGAAGTTACTCTTTCAGCCAACATGATCCCCTTTGGAATGATAGACAGTATCTGAATTGGCGATGGCAGCTACAGCTATGGCTATAACTGTTGATAAGGGTTTTGCTAAGGACGTCGTATGCTTCAACGCATGATCCAGCCGTAGCCACAGCCGTAGCCCGCAGTCGCCACGTGCAGCTACTAGGCTGGTTATTTTAGGTAGTGACTTAAATCGGCCACTCGGCAATGAGGGGGGGGATTAAAATGGAACAAATTAAATAAAATGCAACAACCATCAAATTTGTGCAAGGTTTTCATCAAGTGTATCCTCAACTTTCCTTCTGGAATAGGTGTGGCAATTTTCACCTATGAAACAAACTTTTTCAAAGGTGTCCAGCAAATACAAATATTCATTAATATAAAATAGACAATTGTACGAGAAAATACACGTACAAAGATATTACAGAAAATATACAAAATTCATAGATCGAGCACTTCTAGAAGGAACATGTAAATTTGTCTGAATATCAAAATGTTTTTAAGCAATATGAAAAAATTCTCACCGTTATCAATCTTGAGTGAGTCATATACCGATTGGGAGCCACTGCTTGAGTCACCAGGTATGGCGTTACAAACAATGTGTGCGTAGTAACCCAATGGGGGATTGTCAAGGGTAAGCGTGGACTTGTACACTGTCCCATTTAATGCTTCTACTATAGTCACACCAGCGCTTGAATTATCAAGGCTGGTGAGATGGTCAGTGTTTACCATGTATAGACCCCATGATATATTGTAGGAACCACGGCTAACGATACACTCTGCCTGAAGACGCACCGTTGTCATCTCGGTAACCAGCAGCGACTGAATCTCAATATTATCTGCATCTTCATGGAAACAATGATACGTTTATTTCAAGACCCCCTTTACAGAGTATAGGTGATTATTATAAAGACAAACATTATTATCTAGGAAAAATGTGCATCTGGGCGTGGCAGCCTCGCCCTTCATTGTTCTTTGGTTGTAGGCCTACCCATTAAAAAGAAACAAGAGATTCTACATGGGATAGATCCAGAAGTAGCACCCATGGTGTCCTCAAACTTCCTAAACACCTTGGGAGCATACAACTCCAAGCTGCTTAATTATAAGCACTAAGAGGTAAATCCAGCACATTACTGTCTCAGACCTCAAGGGTTCCCATTTATACAGCTGGGTTAATAAAAGCAATTATGGTTAAGTGCCTTGCTCAAGGACAAAAGTTTCACGACCAAGAATCGAACCCACACTCCGATGCTTCAACCATCAGAACTTGAGTCCGCCGCAGTAGACCACTCGGCCACGACACACCACAAGGGTAGTTACCTCTTTTGTCGGCACACAAGAACCGTACTTCAAAATCTGGGCATTGATGACTACCACTAACTTGGTTGTCATGGAGACAGATGAGCCCTTCATTTTGGTCACAAGTGGTGCCGTTCAGCTGCTCATTGTCCACAAGAAAGTTCCATGACTTCATGGTGTAGCGTTGTCTGCATTCAATACCACCAGGATGACTGCATACACCAACTTCGTATACCTTTCCCAAAAAATAATATCCAAAGCATTGTAGTCTTTATTTTGAATCCAAATGTCAAAATATTTACAAAATGTGTACCGAGTTGTTGTTTGAGATCCTGTGAATCGTTCTGGAGAGATGTTCCAGATTCAACAAAATAAATATACAAACGCGTGCAAATGTTATTGTTCATGCCTCATGAAAACACAGTTTTGCCAACTGTTGTATTGCTTGACAGAGAAGAGTTTTTACAATCTAATATAAAATGTATTTTGTTAGGAAACCATTCATTTAACTGCACTGATACCAACACCAGTGTTGTATGTCAAGTACTTTTCAGTCGAGTATCAAGTACTGCTGAGTACTAGGGTGGCCTAGTACTAGTAGTATACTTGAGTATATGAGTAATTGAGCAATCGAGTACCTGTATACACGTAAGTACATAAATATTCTGATATCTGAGTACCGAGTCTAACAGCCGAGTACCAAGTATTTGGAATACTGCAAAATGAGGTATAAAACACTTATTGTTTGTTTATCTGGGTATATTTTTACTAATTTATAGAGGGCATTGTGTGTTTGATCTCTTTAACCCGAAAACATCATAATATAGAAAACTTCCACTTTACGTTTTCCAGTGCTTTATTCCACTATTCCTTGCATAAACGGAAAGCGGAAAGGAAAGTGACATTTTGACCACGAGTCCTTAAAATCGGAGTCCGAGAAATTGTTCAATTGAGTATAGAGTACATGACTTCGAGTACAGATTTTATTTTCAGTCGAGTAGCAAGTATAAACATTGGACTTCAAATACTCGAGTACGAGTACTACAACACTGCCAAACCTATCTGTCAACAACCCAATTGTTCGGTAAAATATTACTCCTTTGTTTGGGTAAAGTTTACCCAAGAATAAGCTAACATAAGTAATATTATCCATCAAAGGGGTTGTTGACAGAGAGGCACTATTGGGTACAAATTTTACCCAGCATTTTAGCCGTGTGTAAACATTTGTTTAGCCTACAAGATGGACATTGTGGGGGTTTTTTTAGGTAGGAACTGTACTTGTGTGGTGTTTTGACATTGTGGGGTGCACCCACAATGTTTTTAACAGAAAAGATTAAAGTAAAGGGATCTTAGACAACACTTGGGAAAGGCCCACAATGTCGCTCTGCTAAACACGTCTTGATTTTTATTGAAGCTCTTGTCTTACTTAACATGCAACCACAGTTGCCGTTGTCAGGTTGCCACAGTAATTAATGGGGATGGCCAATTGCTTTTTCTATGGTGCAATTTAATGTACAAAGTTTTAATTTCAATCTATAATTTACGGCATTAAACGTCCTTCACCAGGCTTATAATAGCAATGGACCTTCAAGAATGTGAATTTCATTGCCTGATGCTGAGCAATTATTTTCAGCTACTGAGCAAAATGTCTATATTTTCTATGTTCTCATAATTAAGCCCCAGGATTATAAATTACCCATTCCAATTATACTTCAAGGTAATCCCTGACCTAAAATTAAAGATGACATATTAATATTGCGCATAGAGGCTCCTGCATTATGCACTATATAAATGTCTCGTATTATTATTATTAATAATATTTTAACACTAATTACAAATTTACATATTTTTTAATAATTTGTACTTTTTTTAATCACTAAAGCTGCCGCAATTTCTATTGTATACTTGTATATTAATAGCAATAAACGATTCGCTTCAACTGAAAAGAACAAATCCCTTTTTCATTGTTAAACAATAAAGCCTTTGATGGCGTCAGCCTGTGGAGGTCCTTGTATCGGATCGGTAACCATTAAAAATGTAATAATTAGATTTTATAATTACCTTCCATTACCAATCCTCCATGGAATATCTACACAGTCAATGATATTGAAGTTCCCTTAATAAGATTGCACCAAATTTGACAAAATTTGAGGATGATGAAATTTCTCTTCAAATCCAAACCCAATGATAAATTCACTTTAAAGGTAAAGTATACCTTTGGTTTTTGGAATCGTTCGATTGTTTTAATCCTATATAAATAAAGATATATACAATAAAACTAACCTGGGAAAATTTTATTTCAAAAGGTGGTAGCGTTTTTGAGATATCGCCGAAAATCGGTTATGTCCACGCAGGAGGAATAAGATTCCGTATTAAATTGGAATACACAATCTGAGAAACGTTACTGACAGTAACGTTTCTCAGATTCAAATTTTGGGGGATAAAAACTGATTTCTTTTTCCATAACCACATTACTTTGAAGTGAAATGAAAAATGATTCTTAAAATGCTTTCAAAAGCTGCTGCTCTTCTAACCAAGCAAGATTGTTGCCATAAGAGTGATTTAAACCCAAACGTAGGCCTATACCTTCCCTTTAAAGGATGGGTACCATATTACCTTGTCCATATCATGTAAGAGTTTGTAATTATCAAATAATTACGGAGCTCTAGAAGTGCCATCCGATATGTTGAGACACTGAGATAATTTAATGCAGGATCATGATTAATTATCTCAGAATCTCAACAGGTTGAATGGCACCTACAAAGCTCCGTTAATAAAAAAAATCAGATTTTTCATAATTTGTCCTCAATTTATTTCAGTTAAATAATGCTCCCTGGATACGGCCACACAAAACAAGCCTCCCACTAGTGATGTATTACATGACTTCACTAGTGGGACCAGAAATGTGAAAGAAAACATTATTTTGCCACCACAACAGTACAACAGTGCGTGCCTGTATGGTAGCAATTTAAACGTTTTGGTTAATTTTCTTATTTCAAACAAACTGTTACAAACATGGCATTTTATGGACAAGGTAGTACGGCACTCATCTGCATTATCTTTCCAAATTTGTAAGTGTTCAGATGAAAATGGTCGTTTCCTAATTAAGAACCACAATGGTCTCTCTACCCTCTTTGTGTTACTCTACATTGTTTATAATCTGGCCTGTCATTTCTTGATCCACTCATTGGAATAGGATTTGTATATACTCTGAAAAGATGCCTATCATATCCTAATGCCTGCAGGTTATTGTCACATACCGCAGTCACACAGCCAGTTCCAGGCAATCTCTCAGAAGAAAATGTAAGATAAAGTTAAGTTTCACATCATTTTCTTTCGGAGTGTTCTATCAAAGTGTTCATGTTTCCTGCAATGCATGGGGGTGGGTTGGCTGCTTCCAAGTTGCGTTGTGTGACAAGACCTCATAAAGACCGCTCAGGGCGAGGGCCAAAAAAGTTTAAAACATAGAGAACAAATGTGTGCGGATACTTTTGATGTTGACTTTGAAGATTTTAAAAATTTATTTAAAATAACTGATTTCTGATTACCTGATTGATGTTGGAGATGGTTTCATTGTCGCCAATTGCATCATCCTTTGAACGAGTGCTGCTGTACCACTGAGTCCAGAAGTAGCTCAAGTCTAGCAATAAAGATAAGAGGTTATCAAATCAGAATTACTCTTTTAAATCAGACTGTGGGAGTGGCAAGGGGGGCAGGCAGGAGACAACAGAAACAATAGGGAGGCTTTTGATGTATCTAGCCATTCATTTGTGCATTTTTAAATCTCATGTTTGAGGCAAGAGTTCTGAGCGGGGGGCTCCCTTCCCGCCCTTCCCGCCCCCCCCCCCCCCCCCACCATTTAAGCAGTCAGGTTGCTGTGTTGTTACATTGGTCGGCCACTAACCCTAACTCCCAAAGCGTTTGTACTAGAATCCTAACCCAACACATTCCAACAGCTAATACTACCATGCAATGGGAACTGTACCCAATCAAACAAAATGAATCAGTCTGCTTCAATGGGGACGATACACAACCTAACAAACTCCAACAGGCCTTTTTTGTTTGATTTTGTTGGAGTGTGTTCACTTGGTATGTGCAAAATTTGATCAGTGAAATCACACAGTACCCAACGTAACATAATCAAACAACTATCTTTACACTATTTTTTATGTGGGACAAAATGTTGTTTGGACTCAGTTCATTTGAAGCACAACTTAGGTTTCTCGCTGTCATAATGTTAGCTCCATAGATCATCATTGCCTTTTTTTTCTTCTTCTATTTTCTATTTTTCATCCTTCCTTATTTTTTCTTTTTTTTTTTTTTTTTTTTTTGGTGGGGAGGGGCGGTCAGTGGTGGTACTGGCTATTCGGTGGTAGTTCTAGTCGGTGGTGGTTGTAGTGGAGTCGGCTTCTCTTTCGTTGACTGCATGGAACTCCAAGAAGCATTTCCCTGGGCACAAGTTCACTCCACACACATTGCAACCTCGGCGAGTAGACTTGGGCTGCCCCGAATTTGTAAGGTTATTTTTCAGTCGGCACCACCTACACCATCTAGCATTCCGGCCCGGCATCTTCACCGAGAAGTGACCTGAACTATTGCTTGCAGGGACAGGACAAGTGGCAGGTTGTCTTGGTACATCTTCAGTTGCGAACCCATCGAAAAGCTTGGTGGCTATTGCGAGGACAAATTTGGAGTGGGTAAGGTGACATCACTGCAACTGTTACTGCCACTTGCGCTCTCGTTGGCAGGAGTGTGGTGCTGCTTATAACACAGCATGGCGTTGACCCTGGCAACATCCAGCAGGAAGTATAAAATACTGTGCCACCAAAATTGAGACTTGCGTGAGCAAGTGTGATAAGATCTTAGTTGATCACCCTTGTCAACACCTCCCATGTTCTTGATGTAGTCAACCGCTTGGGGTGGGGCAGGTATCGACTTCTTCTTTAGCCGACCATCTGTGTTGGCCACTTTGCGCACCACCGTGCCTGTGTTAGGATCTCTCCAACCTTGATGAGCAGATGACAGGAGCATCATGACCTTGCTGTCTTTCCACAGGCAGGATGTTAGTTGGCCGTTCTGGCGGGAGTAGAAGGTTCCTCTTTCGCAGGCGTTCATGTGCTTAACCTGTTTGTGGTGTGGGTTACTTTGTGAGCTTGAGAAGTCCTTCGGTAGGCCCTTGCTATTGCTTTTGACAGCACCAGTTAGATATGTACGCTTGGCGAGGAGGGTACGGGCGAGGGAGACTGAAGCGTGAAGGCGGTCTGTAAAAATGTGATGGTAGAGGTTGAGCTGATGTTTGGCTGTTGCCATCACAATATACCATCTTTGTCGGCGTTCCTCCGTGGGGATGAATGGTGAAATTGATGAAGAAAAAAGTGGGTGCCTCAGCGAGGACGTAGATTTTAAAGCCAGTGCGAATGGGCTTGAACGGCATGAAACATTTTCGCACTGGTTTTCTTCTTGGCATGGTAGCGGTGGACTCTGTCGCGTATCAATTCTGGATTTTTGTCAGGGTCGTTGCAGGAAATGTGTTGACCGAGTGCATCGAATCGGTGGCGCTTCATGGTCTGAGATATGAGCTTGTTGTGGGGAGCCCGGGATGAGACGACCAGTAGTCCTTATAATTGTTAATCTTCACAAGGCCCATCATGAGGTGGATTCCTACCCACGCTTTAATCTCTTGCAGTGATGTCGGGCGCTGTCTTCCTTTTCTCAGATTCTTGTTAGTCCAATTGACAATTAACGAGAGCAGAGCCAGTGGAAAAAACTTCAAAAAGTATTTCAGAGGCGTATCTTTTCTCGAAAACTTCGGGCCATGGGGCTTCTTCCCTCTGAAAAATCGAATGGGCACGTCCTCTATAGGCTCCTGGTCCAACCTGCTTCATCGGGGGCATAATCCTCTTGGTAAGCTGATGGCGGGTCTGGATCAGGGTCGAAGTCGGGTACTGCAGCTCTCTTGCCTTTCTTTTTTCGGGTGGTTTTGTTCTTCGGCGGTCGTGTGGATGGTCCAGTCTCGGTATCTTCCCCGGCAGTCTCCCCTCCTCTTCTCCTCCATCTTCTTCAGTGGCGGTTTCTCCCTCCTTCTCCTCCCCTCCTGTCTCATCACTGCCTCCCCTCTCTATCTGTGAAGTTTCCCCCTCTCCCCTCCTGTCTCCTCTCCCGTCTCTTCTCCTGTCTCCTCAACCTCCATGGCCTCTGCTTCCTCATGACAACTAAGCTGGGGGCGATCCTGTAGCCTCTGCCACTGCCCGGTCAAGATACTCATCTTCCTCACTCTCTGAGGTTTCAGCAAGGGCTCGATATCTTCCTCTGGACATAGACATGCCTTTGCTCTTTACACTCTCCCTAATCGCTTGCCGAAGCCCATCACATTCTTCCTTGTAGAGTCGATCCAACTTGGCTTTCTCTGTCTCTCTTGGTCGACGAACCTTGGTCTTGCCCTTTCCTTTCCCCTTGGCTCTCCCCTTTCCTCCTCCTTTTTTTTCCTTGACCACTCCTTCATCTTCATTCCGGCGCTGTCTCTCCGTTTTCTTCTTTCCCATCATGGCCTCTACAAACCCACCCACTTCCTCACTTCTCAAATTCTGCTGTAGCAATCTTGCTTCACGAGCTGTCATGTTGTAATCACTGTAGTCAGTTGAAGACTGGGTGATGAATCTCAGAAAACCCTCATATTTATAGGAAATGGTTCCATAATTTTTGAGATTTTAATTCATAACTATTACATAACACTACTTATATTATGTAACATTTTATATAAATTTGTGAAACGTACTTTTTAAAATAACAATAACAAATAAGGTGTATAATTACTTATTAAAAAATACCTAAATTTCAATGGTAGAGTCCATCCACCTGCCTTATGCATTGTTTGTTACAAAGTAAACATTATATAAGACCTAAGGCAAAAAAAGGACAAGCACATAAATCTTGTGCTACCACCAGTCACCCTAATCACTTGTTTATGCTAGAACTCAAAAGGCCCACACTATCAAACTTATTCAAGCCACACACCATCCCCACACATGTACATAATCAACGGCGCACCCAGGATTATGTCTTAGGGGGGGCTCAAATAAATTTAACGGTGGAGTCCAGGGGCCGGCCTGACGGCCCCTGGTGGGGTCCAGGGGCGAAGCCCCGGTGGGGGTCCAGGGGGCGAACCCCCCCGTAAGCTCAGAGGCGGCACCAGACCTGTTAATCTGGGGGGCAAGAGGGGGGCAAACTTAAATTTAGGGGGAAAACAAAAATCTATAATGTAATTTTGTACTGCAGAAAAGCATTAAAAGTGACGACAGACAAAACAGTAAACTTTGTCTGTAGTTGCTGAATATTCAAGCCATGGGTATGCTTTATGCCAATCAGTGTTAAATTTTCGTCCACGTGTCTTTGGAAAGCGGATAGGCTGATCAACACCAAGATGAACTGGTCCATTATCTGGTGATTGGGATATTTCAGAAGGGCAACAGACTTTAGCAGAAGACCTACTTCTATGTGGTGTCCCGGTACTACTCACACTACTGCTGGGTAAGGATTGCTCTTCAACGGTAGCTGGTTCGCCCAATAAACATACTGATGTTGTGTCATGTTGTTGATCATCGGCACTCGAATCCTCAAATTGATCATCTGGGACATTTAAGTCAATATTAACTTCAATCCTGGGGTGTTTGTGTTTGGTTCAGGATTCTCATCGCTAGATTCAGAATCAGATCTGTGCCTATCATGGGATGGAGGTTGTTTGGAATTCCTGCAAAACTTTCTGATATCCATTGTAATCAACTGTTTAACCAACGTGTTTAAGCGCAACAACTACATGTAGTATGCATAATACAGCACTCCTCACCCCACGTGAACATCAAGTGTATGTCGTGTGTACTGTATAAGCCTACAATTCACTCCAGAAATAAGATTTTGCACTGTGTGAATTTGACGTGTTGTGCAAACTGCGTGTATACATTGGCTGCTTGCGGTTTTGGGCAGACAATGCATTTCTATTTATATCAAGTTTCCAAGCTTGTTCAGATAAATAAATCCACATTTTATTAACATTGCCGGAGACGGAAAGTGTATTGGGCTTTTTTGATGGTGCCAGCTAATTATGATGGATGAAATTGAGTTTATTATTTACAGCGCAAACAACATTGTATAACAAATTGGGTGCAATGGTTTGGGATTAAACTCAATTTCGGCCATTGGGGAAAAAACTGGGGGGGGGGGGGGCAAACTGGGGGGGGAAAAAAAAAACTGGGGGGCCTTTGCCCCCCCCCCCTTGGCCCTCCCCCCCCCCGTAGCGCCGCCGCTTGTGGCGTTTTGGGGGTGAAAATCAAGCCTCTTTATGCTTAAAATTTGAAAAATAGACACACTTTTTAAGCACTTCTGATCATATCGGCCTACATCTTTAATTTTTATTTGAAAATAAACGCCAAGCTTGCGAGAGCCAATCTCGTGCTGACATCTCTCTGGAGTCTGGATTGCAAGTTTTCAGTGATGTTCGGCCTCCCTCTTGTTAGAACTTATTGCCACTTATTATCCCCAGGATGTTGTGAACGCTGTACATTGTCGGCAAAAGTTTTTTGTTTTAAATAATAATGCTGCGGACGTTGTGGAAAAGAACGTTCATGTGGGCGGTGCTACCTATTTTTCATCACTGGGCGGCAAATTCTATGAACACGTGGGCGGCAAATCCAGATCCTACAGATAATCCTCCGTTTTGCGAAAGTGGTGTTTAACTGTTAGATAATTATAATTTATATCAGATTACTGTTAAAAAGTGAAAATTAAAAAGTTTAACCTGGGAATAAATGAGATGTGTAATTTGGAAAGGGTAGGATTGCAGGCCTTTTTATTCCCTGCACATAGCCGACTTGAAGAAACATGTGGAAAGGGAGCAACGTGTGATGACGTTCGTTTAGGATCTGGGCCAATTTCATAAAGCTGCTAAGCACAACAATTTGCTTAGCATGAAATTTTTTCCTTGATAAAAACAGGATTACCAACCAAATTTCCATGTGTTGCATATTGCTTGTTACTGGTATTCAGCTGTTGTTTGCTTATCCTGAAAATCACGTGGAAACTTGGTTGGTAATCCTGTTTTTATGAAGGAAGAAATTTTATGCTAAGCAAATTGTTGTGCTTAGCAGCTCAATGAAATTGGGCCCTGGTCGATATCCGGTTTAATGCATATTCATTAAAAACTTTGTGGGTTAACAAAATTACTATCAGGTGTTTCTAAAATTCAAGTGTAGTACTACAGACAGGCAATCATTAAGGGGGGAACATTGAATGCCGGAACGACTTGAGACCAACGTGAGACATATTTTATGGACAAAGTGACCCGTTGGTTTCAAATGCTTAATATGTTTTTGTGGCAAATCTAAAAAGTGAGATAGATATCATAAAAGTATGGTGTTCAATATTTGTCATCTTACATCTCGCACCTCGCGTTATCGAATCTCTCATATAAAAGAGTAATTTTGGCAGAAAGAAAAAAATTGCGAATGGCATAGAATGAAAAGAAAATCCTTCCACTGGAAATTAACAAAACAATAACTACACTCGGACACACACACCACGACTTTTCTCCCTCCCCTTCCCTCTCCTTTCTTTCCTCCCCCTCCCCCATTTTTCTTTTTTCGGGGACCCTCTTGGGGGGGCTCAAGCCCCCCGAGCCCCCCCCCCTTACCAACCATCCCCACTCAAACAAAATTACACATCATTATATTATGGAGGAAAGAGCAATGCCAGACATGTACATTTTTCACATCCACCATACCCACTCAATCAAATTCCAACACCATTACTTGGCAGCAAGGATGCACAATCCCACAGAATCAAACATCCGGTCCTATCATGAATAAAATGTGTTAAATGAACACCAGGGCCCATTTTTATAGAGATTAATAATTGTCTGCTAAGCAAACCCTAAGTAAGAAACCAGTCAAAGAAGATGACTGTGTGAAATGGTATTTTGGCTGGTAATCTTATTCTGGTAAGCAACATTGTTTGTGTTTAGCTACTTTATGTGCTAAAGCAGCTCTGTGAAATTTGGTCCATGGGGCCCATTATTTCACAAAAATTAAGCACCCGTACGCATTGTTATATTATCACTAAAATCATTTATATTTCAAAACAGATTGCCTATAGTGGTCCACATGGGTTAAAGGGACACGTTGCCTTCGGATTGGGCGCTTTGGGCTATAAAAAGCGTTTCTTATGATAATTAATATATTTTTGATAGATGTTAAAAGTAGAATATAATGATTTCACACAACTATCCCTCGAATTGTGTGGTTTTCAATTTACTTCGTGAACTAACATGGTACGCCATTTTGTAGAACAACATTTTTGACTCCTAAAAATGGCGGACCATGTTAGTTCACAATTTCGAGGGATTGTTGTGTGAATCACTTGCTCTACTTTTAAAACATCTTTCGAACCATATTAATTTCATGACAAACGCTTGTATAGCCCAAAGCACCCAATCCGAAGGCAATCTGTCCATTTAAAGGTAGGGTGGGTCATGGATTGGTAAGTACTCCAAAAATTAACTACCATAAACATTTTAACTTGGTGATAAGCACTGCAGTACTTAGTAGGATCAAAGGTTTTAGGATGATCGGTTTTAGGATGATCGGGGCGGTGAGGAGGATTGAGCCACTCCCCATCCATTGAAATGTCCCATTTGATCAGCGTCTCAAACAGCCTCTCCTAATTCAAACTCCTACTGCCCGGCTTCACGTGCCGATCCCTGTTGCAAACTGTGGGCAGAGGTGTGAAGGCGAATTTCTGGCGCCTTAAAACCAGATTGCTTCGGGTAGGTGGAGCTCGTTAACCATGGAAGGTAGTTCACCTAGGAGACAGAAACTCTGATTTAAAACTCAGGTTGGTGGGGCTTGCAGCCTTGGTTGGCAGCCCACCTAGGAGAAGGAAAACTCTGATTTAAAACCCTAGCCCACGTCTGCCAGCTCGGCAGCACATACCCGGTCCAGGGTTACGGACACCCAGCTATGGGGAACTAAACCTCACTGCCTTGTGAGTGCTTTTAAAAGTGAAAGGCTAGGGAGTAAACATTATAAGAAATCCGGAGTGGAGCCCCTAAGGCGGTCTGGTGTTCGACTCGACACTCTTCCGGCAGCTCCTGCAGCCAATCTGATGCCAAACGTATTGCTCTGCTCTCCTTTGGACAACATCAGTAAGGCCGAGAGGGTGATCCTGACGACTGGGCTACCCAGGATCTCCATACATTCAGCCCAGGCATTGCTCCCTGGAGAGGTCACTTCAGTGCCACCGTTAAAAGTGGCAGAAATAACACGGGAGGTAGCAGTTACGAGTGATAAGCCTTTTCCGATTGGCGTAGGATACGGGCGCTACGGGTTACCTCTGACGGTGGGAGGGATCGTTGTGTCCCACTGGTGAGCTACCGCCCACCTCAAGCTGGGCAGCCCCCAGCTAGTAAGGTGCTGACCCGCCACAGGCCGCCTGCTTCACCGGGTGTATGGAGCTTAGAGGATTGACTCAACAAGCGGACTGAAAATATTGCACCAGGCAAACAACAAAGAAATAAAAAAACTACCAGTCTTGCGTTTAGCAAGCTGGAACGTCAGGACTATGTGTCCTGGCATCTCGGACAACCTACTTGAGGTTGACGACTCCCGAAAGACGGCCATCATAAGTCGTGAGCTCAAGAGGCTCAATATCGACATTGCTGCACTGCAGGAGACTAGACTTTCTTCAGACGGCAGCATCAGGGAACAAGACTACACCATCTTTTGGCAGGGAAGAGAACCACAAGAACGACGACAGCACGGTGTTGGATTTGCAGTGAGAAACTCCTTGCTTTCCTCAATAGAACCACCAAACAGAGGCACAGAACGCATCCTTTCTCTTCGCCTGTCAAGTGCTTCAGGTCCAGTGAACATCCTGAGCATTTATGCTCCAACTCTCTGTAGCTCTGCAGAGTCCAAGGATCAATTCTACGAACATCTGGACTCTGTCATCACAAACATCCCTGCCACTGAACACCTATACTTACTGGGAGACTTTAATGCAGAGTGGGATCAGACCATGATTCCTGGCCCAAATGCATCGGACACTTTGGCATAGGAAAACTGAACGAGAATGGTCAAAGGCTGCTAGAACTCTGTTCTTACCACAACCTCTGCATTACCAACACATTCTTCTTCACCGAACCATCCCACAAGGTATCCTGGAGGCATCCCAGGTCTCTACGCTGGCACCAGCTGGACCTAGTTGTCACAAGAAAAACATCCCTGAACAGCGTTCAGATCACCCGAAGCTATCACAGCGCTGACTGTGACACAGACCATTCATTGATTGCCAGCAGAGTCCGACTTCAGCCTAGACGAACTCACCGCTCGAAGCAGAAAGGCCTCCCACGCATAAACACTGCCAAAATGTCTGCCTCTGCCTTGTGTGAACGCTTTGCAGAATCCATCGAACAGGCCCTCCAGGACTGTCCTTCAACTACTGCTGAAGAGAGATGGAACTACATTCGCGATGCTATCCACATTTCAGCCATGGGGACCTATGGCAAGAGAGAAAAGCAGAACCCAGACTGGTTTGCCTCTGGGATTGCAGTGATGGAGCCTGTCATTGAAACAAAGCGAGCAGCTCTTGCCAGGTACAGGAGTGATCCATCTGTGAAGACGCTTTCAGCTCTCAGAAAGGCACGGAACAATGCCAAACGGATTGCTAGACATTGCGCAAACAACTATTGGCTGAACCTTTGTCAGAGTATCCAACTGGCTGCCGATACTGGCAACACCGGTGGCATGTATATGGGCATAAACGGGGCATTCAGGCCAACCATCAACAACGTAATGCAACTAAAGTCATCAACCGGGGAGGTCATCACAGACCGGAAGTCTCAGATGGACAGATGGGTCGAACACCACCAGGAACTTACTCACGGGAGAGCACAGTAACGACATTACTATTGAGAGCATAAAGAGCCTGCCTGTAATGAAAAACCTTGACATTCTACCAACCTTAGAAGAGCTCAACAAGGCTATCAACTCCCTTACCTGTGGTAAAGCTCCAGGAAAGGATGGCATCCCCTCTGAAATCATCAAGGTTGGCAAGAACACTGTCCTACTCCGCCATCTTCATGAGCTCCTCTGCCAGTGCTGGGAAGAGGGAACAGTTCCCCATAATGTGCGAGATGCGAACATCATCACCCTCTACAAAAACAAAGGTGACCGCAGTGACTGTAACAACTATCGCGGAATATCCCTCCTAAGCACTGTCGGGAAGGCCTTCGCCCGTGTGGTTCTCAACAGGCTGCAAATGCTTGCGGCTCGTGTATACCCAGAGTCACAATGTGGAGTTAGGGCTGGAAGCTCAACCATAGACATGATATTCTCTATTCGACAACTGCAGGAGAAATGCAGAGAGCAGAGACAACCGTTGTACATCGCCTTTATTGATCTGACTAAAGCTTTTGACCTTGTCAGCAGAAAGGCTCTCTTCTCTCTCCTACAGAAGATAGGATGTCCACCCAAGCTGCTAATGCTGATTACATCCTTTCATGATGATATGCAGGGCACCATCCAATTTGACGGCTCAACATCAGCCCCTTCCCAATCAAGAACGGAGTGAAGCAGGGCTGCGTGCTAGCTCCCACGCTCTTCGGCATCTTCTTTTCCCTGCTGCTTTCACACGCCTTCAGGTCATCAGAGGATGGCGTTTTCCTGCACACGAGAAGTGACCGGAAGTTGTTTAACATCGCACGTCTTCGGGCAAAGACCAAAATAAGAAGAGTCCTGATCAGAGAGATGCTATTTGCAGACGATGCTGCTCTGTCATCCCATTCCGAGGAAGCTCTTCAGAAGTTGATCGACTGCTTCGCAGAAGCTTGCCGTGACTTTGGCCTCACCATCAGTCTCAAGAAGTCCAACATAATGGGTCAGGATGTGCGCAGCATCCCAAGTATCTCCATTGGAAACCACACCCTACAAGTGGTGGAGAACTTCACTTATCTCGGCTCCACGATATCCAGCAACCTTTCCCTTGATGCTGAGCTCAACATACGCATTGACAAGGCAGCATCAATGATGGCTAGACACGCAAAGCGGGCCTGGGAGAACTCTTTGCTTACCATCAACACAAAAATGAAGATCTACCAGGCCTGTGTGCTCAGCACTCTTCTGTATGGCAGTGAGTCATGGACTTCCTATGCCTGCCAGGAGCGTCGCTTGAATGCTTTCCATCTCCGCTGCCTCACACGAATCCTCTGCATCAATTAATGGCAAGATCGCATTCCAAACAAGGACGTCCTCAGTAGAGCGGGAAAGATTACCATCTTTGCTCTACTGACACAACGACGCCTGAGATGGCTTGGCCATGTCAATCGAATGGAAGACGGCCGTATCCCGAAAGACATCTTGTATGGAGAATAGTCAGTGGGGCTAGGGCTGTTGGAAGATCTGCCCTTCGCTTCAAGGATACCTGCAAACGGGACATGAAGGCATGTGACATCGACCCTTCAAGCTGGGAAGCCTCAGCATTGAACCGTACAAAATGGCGTCATGTTGTGAGGACGGGCATACAGAGGAGCGACCAAAGGAGAGTTGAACAGTAGGAGGCGAAAAGAGAGCGTCGACAACAGTCAACCACACAGCCAACCACTCGGCCAGACGTTACACTTATCTGCAGCAACTGTAACAAGACATGCCTATCCAGGATTGGATTGTTCAGCCATAGGAGGCGCTGCACCTCTAAAAACTAACTTGCATTGCGCAATATTCTATTGTCTTTCGAGACAGACAGATGCCAGAGACTTAGTAGTATAAACTATTTTGAGGAAGAATTTCCTTCGAAGTAATATAGTTTGGAAAATATTTTACCCAAAACATTCGAATCTGAGAAACTTTGTGCATTAATCGTTTCTCATGTTTCTGAGGGTTGGTGTCCGTTCGCGAATGCTGCGGCCAGAGATGCGGTTGGTTTCCGCTGTCACCTCGCTAAAAATGGATGGATCAACATTCGTGTGAAAATTACCGTGACAGTTTTCGCTGTTTTCTCTGCAAGTAGACACTGTATTCAGCTGAAACGTTTGCATGTGACTTTCTTTATAATATTGCCTATAAATAAGCATTTCGTTGCCAAAAAAAAAAATATGACCAACAGGTTCACATTTAACTACACATTTTCACATTATTTTCACCTTTTTGGGGAAATATATAGCATTTTTTCTTGAAGTTGTCCCTTAAATGTTAAAATCATGCTATTTTTCTTCATAAAATATTGCTGGAGGAACAAAGTTAGAACCTGGTGCACTTAAAAAAATATTTTTAACAGTCTTTTGATTTATTTATTTTTGTTTGCAAAACATTGGGTCGTATGAATAAAAAGTAGTAAATACTGACAAGTACTAGCAAAAAGTAAAAGCATCAACTTCCAAGTAGAAGCATTCAGTACTAGCATCTTCTAAATTCCGTATGATTAAACTTATTTTTTTACTGCAAAGTATTCACTTAATGCTTTGGAGTAAATACTTCTGATATCTAGCTGTCTGCCATGGCTGAATGGCTCTAAACAAAAGGTTCCCTTTGTATTACAACTCCCATTCACGTCTACGTACGCGCATATACACACACACACACACACACACGTGTGTAAACACCGGCAATCGTGGACCCTCCTTTGTTCAACTCTTTGTGTTAGCAACCGTGGACCACAATGATTTCCTTTGTGATAGCAACCGTGGACCTATTATCCCTTTTGTTATAGGTCCACGGTTTGAATGTGGATACCTACCCACGCGCACACATCCTTACGGATCCGGTTTGTGGGGTACTGCTATTGTTGTTCTATTAGTCCCTTTTCTGAAGAATTCCCTTGTGGGGCCCAATTGTTCCTATTGAAATGACCTTGTGGGGTCAATTGTTCCATTGTTGTCAGGACCCCACATATGCCCTTCCGTGTGTCCACGTTTGTAAATCCCGCTTACCAAGGACTTCTCTTTGTTCTCCCATTGTTTGGACAGTTTTTTTTAGCGACGTCCCCATTGGGTTTGTACACGAAAACGAAGAGAGGACGTCCTCGCTCTGTCAAACACCCGGATCCCTTTTGTTAAAGTCCTCGGTTTGAATGGATAGACACGCTCACACACACACACAACCCAAGCAGCATTTGAGTTAACAGAAACATATAAATCTACAAGTCAGCCATGAGATTTTGATTCTGACAACAGTTTGATGAAGGTGACTCATCTGGATCCCCAGAATCAAAGCAAAACGTTGCTGTTAGGCTGCTGAAACGTCATAGTGTCTTTTAATTGACCAAAGCACAATTACCAAAAGTTAAAGTGGAGCAGGAGAGTGCTATAGAGAAGATGAGGGCTGAATACGAGCATCATATTTAGCTGTTTAATTTAAACTTAAAAGTTCAAATAATATATGCACAACATTCTGTTGAAATGCATTTACTTGTTTCAAAAAATTACTTCCTCTGATTTCATGGAAAAAATCCTTAATGATCAAGGCATACATTTCTGAGAAGAAAAAATGCTTTATCATATCTAAAATACCTTGCTTTATTGAAACAAAACCCAAACGGTTTTATTTTATCCTCATCATAATATAAACAAATTTGTGTCAAAGCCGTGTGAGTTTTTGTGTATTGTTTCTGTCGTGAAACACTGTGCATGAGTTTATTCAGTATTTCAGTGATGTCTCTCCTTGGGACATAAACATTTATCCTGTGAGGAACATCCACAAACACTGTAATTTCTTCAGACGTGTCTTTACTTCTGTGTCCAAGGTAGCTCTGAGGCTACCTTGAAAAATAACCAGTACTTACTGGCATTTTGTAGCATTTTCTCCGTTTTATTCATGCAGAAGTAAGTAAGTGCTAAAAAGAAAAGAATTTACTTTTCATGTAAAGTAGATTCTTTTAGCATTTAGTAAATACATTCCAGTAAAACATTTTACTTCCTTTTATTCATATGGATGGTAGTAAACACTTGAAATTTTCAAGTAAAAGAAAATACTAGTTTTTATTCATACGACCCAATGTGCCAAATTGCGTTCTCACAACTATTGTTGCATCATAACATCAAAGAAAGATACGCACACCTTTTTATATACAATGATGTACTTCACTATTGGGAAAGCTGACAAAATAAAAGTTTAATTGTAGTTCGAGTTGTTATAATTTAGGTCAGGGGAAAGATTTTTCTATCCCTTGTTCCTCAAACCCAGCCGAAAAGATGAGGGGATAGAATTTTCTATCCCTTGTTCCTCAAACCTAGCCGAAATGAGGAGGGGAAAGAATTTTCTATCCCTTGTTCCTTAAACCTAGCCGAAAAGTGGAAGGGATAGATTTTTTAATCCTTTGCTGCTTAAACCAAGCGAAAAAAGAGGAAGGGATAGATTTTTTTATCCCTCGAACCTCAAACATGAAAAAATGTGCGTTATATTGCTGACAAATAACTGGAATTTTTCATTATTTTAAATGTTGGCTTAGAAAAATTTGTATGATTTGTAAAATCTGGAGCATGTTTTTCACAGTTTGGAGGAAAATAAGGTAAAGGAACAATTTGATGTCTTAAAATCCTGTTTTAGTTGCAATTATCGGACTATAATGACAATTTTAAGCAGTAAATTTGAAAATGAAAAAACGCAGTTAAATATGAACCTGTTGACCCTACATTTAATAAAGTATTAAAAAAGAAGACAGCTGGAGGCGAATGACCAATTTGAACAAGTTTAGGACATCAAGCAAATCATTAGCAATAATGATCTACGATTATGAATTATATTCTGTAAATTCTCTAATTGGCCAAACATATTGTCGATTAAAGAGCATGTAATATAGAACATGACACATATTTGTCTTTTTTTAAATGGTTAATGAAATTAATGAATAAACAATTACACTGTAAATTCTTACCTTCATGTAACTCCAGTGTTTCATAAGTTTCCCACACATCACAGGCTAAGAATTTTGCAGTTCCATTTCCATCTTGCTGTGTACCCAGGTAGTCTAATTGTAAATGTTGACTCAACTTGTATTTATCTATTACCAATTCAAGGTGGTAGAAACATGGGCTGATTGCAGAGGTTTGAGTTACTGTAGTTCCTTCGGTAGGTTCATTTCGTAAGTAACTGATGGAAACACGATCGTTATCCTTGGGAGTGTAGAGCCTCCATGTACTGTTTAATAGAACGGGATACAGGGGAAGTTTACTTCGGATGATGCACTGGTATCTCAACTCATTGGGGTTTATGGACTCTAATGGTTGGATCTTCCACACCACGACTTTGTCATTCCCAACTGAAAAAGAAAATTGAAAATTAATCAGACGAACAGACAGTAGACTCCTTGCATTGGCCGCCATCGCTGACGTCAAACAATGGAAAAGTGCAAGCGTGTACGCGCCACGCACAACTCTCAGCCAATGATAGGTCTTCCTTTGACCTCAGTGTGGGAGTGTTTGAGCTTGTGACGTCATATGCAAGCAGTCTATTGCTTGGTTTTGTGAAAGGCCATGCAGCCCTGCAACTGTCCACTTATGTTGCTACAACATTATGCAACCTGCGTTTGGGAGAGATCGACTGTATTTATTTGCAAAAACCAAGTGCACCTGCTCCCTTCCCTTTTTTCACAGAACTCTATTAATTATTTATGGTAGGCCTACATGTAGATAAATAACCAATGTTAACAGTAAAGTTCAATGAAGCAAAATGTCACAAAATACAAATCCATTCACCAACCGGTCAGTTGGATTGGTTCCGAATGGATGGTGAACTTATACTGAAAAATGTCAATCAGAAAATTGATTTATATGCAGTGTTTGGACGCTCGGATGTTTGGAAATTTACACTGGTGAAAGGTGGGGTTATTTTTTTAGGGAGATTAACTCGCCGGGCTCTGGAACTTCTCATATTACATTGAGCTGAGGATAAAAGTTTAAGAGTCAATGGATAATTTCCCCTTTACTGTAAAAAGCTGTGAGACCTCTCAGTGGTTTTTTATAGTGTTTTTGAATATTTAGCATTTTGGACTGTATGATGGGAGTTTATTTAGTGGGTTCAACTCTGTGAAAATGTCTAGTTTTGCCATTGGTTACAACAAATACTACTTACCAATTGATCCACACGTGTGAATCTGTTCAATCTCTAAAGGACCCAGTAGCTTTTCATATATATGCAAGTCACTGTACGATGCATTAGCAATCTGTTGATCTGTCATTTGTTGTTGTGCTCCAAGTATAATATATGAGTCCGGATCGGGTACATTGCTTTGACTTCTAACGTGTGGATCCAGGTTAATTTGATTAGGTTTGCCATTGATGTAACCACCGAGTTTCTCATCATTGCAGTTTATCACAATAGCTAAATGAAACCATTCACCATCAGGTATAGCAGCAGCGCTTGGGTAAATAAACCAAGATACTTTCCCAACACACCCAGCAGTGGCTCCATACCGGAAGCCGAAGTTGTTGGTCTGAGACACAAACACTCCCGCAGTGGTTGGTGATCCAGAAGACACGAACACCACGTCACCCAGATTGTCAGCACGGTTTATTTTCAACCAAATAGACCACGTGGAGTTGCCCGTACGACACCGGCTGGGGTCGGAGATACACAAGCTTTCAAACTCCTGCAGGTCGACATATGCACCGCCACTTATGGAAATAGAGCATGCATAGTTCACAACGGGAGGGGCGGGGGTCAGGTTGAATCCAGCACCAAAGGGTTGTGTCACATTGTAGCCCAAGTCATCTGCATCTAGGCTTGAACAGAATTCCTCGGGTGTCATGCCCAAATCAAAAAGTCGAGGTCCATTGCTCAAATCTTGGTGATAAATTGCTAACCCACCTGTTAAACAATATTGATAATAACAGAGGCTTAATTGACATTTATCTTGTTATACTTCCCCAGATTTTTGCTCAGTGTTGGGATGGAGACAAGCCCTTCAGACAGTAGTTAATTGGTGACTATAATTGGGTACTTAAAATAGGTATTAATAGGTGGGTCAAGTGGGTAAAATGAAATCACCCGATGAAGCATTCAGGTATATGTACTCTACCGTAGTTAAGTGGTTAACCAAAGGTCTATGATATTAAATTATTACACAAACTGAGCCAGATTTGGAATGTTAGAAAGGGTACTTGACTCTGTGCATCTGTGCCCGAATAATGGCAGTGGACTATTCGCCGTATTCCATAGTAGCACTTAATAACCTTTATTTGCATAACAACAACTTGCATGCTTTCAAAACTGCCACATTTCCCCCAAAGTGGGTTGTTTTACGGTGTCAGGAATCTCCAAATGTTTTCAAAAGTACAATGCCATGGCCGGTGTGGCAGGTGATTCTGTCCCCTGGAGATTATGTCCCCCATGCGGACGGCTGGTTGTGTACAAACTTCTTCTGATAGCGCCCTCTTTTGAATCATCCTCCTTCAGCCCATGTTAATTTACCATTTAACATTTAAGTCTATATTTAGCAAATCTTTGGGGTTTTTAAGTATATGTTTTGCGAGTCTTGTCCAATGCGCCCTCACACGTCCTGCATTAGACGCCACGCGGTGTCAGGATGCACTCATATAAAAATATTGCAAAAAACAAGACTCGCAAAACATATACTTGCAAAAAACAAGATTTGCTAAATATAGCCTTCCAAAATCAAGACTCGCCAAACAAACTTTAAATTAAAAAAGATTAGCTTAATATAGACTTCCAAACAACAAGACTTGCCGAAGATAATTATAATTGCAAAAACCAAGATTCGCCAAACATACTTGCAAAACAGCAATTTATACTTGCGATGGCACCAATGGGCTTTCGTAAATTCAGTTACCATCTGAAGTATATTACACATAAAGTTTGCCACTATATAATGCATGCCATGGCACTGTACTTTTGAAAACATTTGGTGATTCCTGACATCCCAAAAACAACCTACTTTGGGGGAAATGTGGTAATTTTTGAAAGCATGCAAGTGGTTGGCATGCAAATAAAGCTTATAAATTAAGTGCTACTTTGTCATACGATGAATACTAGACTTGCTAAATATATAGACTTCCAAAAACAAGACTTGCCAAGCATTGGCCTTTACTTGCAAACAACAGATTTGCTAAATATTCCAAATAACAAGATTTGCCAAACATATAGGCCTACTTGCAAAAAGCAAACAAAAAAAAGTGTTGCATTCACACTTTAAAGACTGCGGTCAGTGGCAACTCTAATTATAGAGCCGAATGTTAGATTTAACAACATTTAAAACACGTTAAATTGACATTGTCAACGTTACATCTAACATTGGCCTACGTACTATAATGTTGTAACTCCGTTTTAATCAGATGAATTTAACTTTGCAGAGAGTTTTCACTCACCGCACTCTTTAAAGTTAAGTGTTGAATTTAAAGGCATCGTACAAGGTTGGTAATTGTCAAAGACCAGTGTTCTCATTTTATGTATCCCAACATAATTATGCATAAAATAACAAGCCTGTGAAAATTTGGGCTCAATTGGTCATCGAAGTTGCAAGAAAATTATGAAAGAAAAAACACCCTTGTTGTACAAATTTGTGTGCTTTCAGTTAGGAATAAAAACTTCTTGCAAGAAGTTTTCATTATTTTAGTGAGAAATTACCTCTTTCTCAAAAACTACGTTACTTCAGAGGGGGTCGTTTCTCACAATGTTTTATACTATCAACAGCTCTCTGTTGCTCGTTACCAAGTCAGATTTTATGCTAATATATATTTTGAGTAATTACCAAACGTGTACGATGCCTTAACAATTGGCCTAATTTAGTATTGGTGCTGAGATGTTTCGCCAATGGTTGTTTGTTTTAGATGGCATTGAAGTGAATGCTGGCTGTGGGGATCACGATTTGTATATTGTCAGTGGAGTCGATTTGGATACCGAGAAAGTTGTGTCTGGGTATACTGGGTGGGTACGGAGGTAGGTGGCTTCTTAGGTGGGTCCTGAGATTGCTACTGATGAGGGTATTGAATCTGAGACTGGGTGTGGGTACAATGCTGTACCAATTTCCTCAATGTTAAATCACCTGTATAATTACACCAATATCTGGTCTCAAAGTCAGGGCAGTAACCGCCATCTTCTGCAGTGATGCATTCAAGACCTCTTTGTAAACCACAAGTCACTGCTGCCCCAGTTTCATTAGATGGTCGCTTTGTGTACCTCACTCTACACTCAATCTGCGTAATTGGACCGTCACATGACAACTTCAAACAGAGAAGAGGAATAAATATGGCGTGTATTATTGTCATATACCGAAACTTTTTTCAATTATTATGAGCAAATATTTTATCTTATTTATCCAAATAAGGTAAAGTTATATTATTTCCGGGCGTCCCAGCAAAAGAACTCAGGGTGCAAGACCGCCGGCATCGCAAGGTCATTTCCAAAAACGCGGGAAAAGGGGTTATTTTTAAAAGTCGGCACGGGCAGCGAAGGGGCCTCGAGTCGTAATTGTACTTTTTATAAACGTCAAATCCTTAACTCACCAAAAAAGTTATAGGCCTATCGAAATTCATTTTTAAATCAGTGTCTAAAAAGCCATAGATATATCGGGTCTAAATTCTAAATGGCTTCTCTACGTACCGTACCGCTCTGTTACCTCGCAAACAATGGAAACCGAATTATGTTATGCTCAAAAATGGGTTTATTTTTCAAAAAACAACAACACGCATTTACTGGCAGGGGTCAATTTCCTTTATAGCAATATTTTCTTCTGTTATTCATTTAGCAATGCGTTCGTGTGTTGCACAACTCTCAGCCAATGATAGGTCTTCATTTTCCTCCGTAAGGGTGCTGTTTTAGCCTGTGACGTCATATGCAAGGGGTCTATTTACTCAATTTGGCGTTATGAAAAAAACAGAAATAAAATTAATTAGGCTATATAAAAAAGTACTTACAAGTAAAGATCGTAGTTCATTATCGGTCCCATTATTTGTAACTTCTTGGCTTGTCCATGGCAACCAGTAACAGTCTGGGTGAAAAATCAAAATGCAATTGTTATGTTTTGGGGGGTTTTAAAAGCTATGACCCCCCCCCCCCGGAAGGGTCGGTGGTAAGAAGTCCATGTATTTTTTTCACTTTCCCTTATCGGGCTTCGTAATTTACCATCGAAATTGATGTAATTTAAAAAATGTTCCTTAATCCACCATCAACTACATATTGTGACTTTTTCATTTTGGATTATGAAGTTATTATTCAGTTTACTTTCTGAAATGAAAAGTTGAATGTTCTGAATTGTTTTGCATGAACTAAAAATGATCCATGAATGAGGCAAAATAGCACAGATTATGGTCTGATGACCTTTGAACCCTTGAAGGATAAAACATTTAGATTTTTTTGCCAAAAGGCCTTTTGCCATTACATTTTGATATAGACTTACAGAGCGTGGTAAAAACGGTATGTCTTATTGGCAAATTTCGCTTCAACTTATTTCGATTTCAGCGATCAAAATAAGCAAAGTCGATTGTAGGGTTTACAATGCGAATTGTAGGATATTTTGATAATATTTCAGATGAAAATATTTCTCTAGATGATTGGTACTGGTATGAACTTTATAATTAGTAAGCCTATAGATTTAAACCAATCAATTTCGTCACGATATTTACTAATACTATACTCACATGTTAATGACGTCACGCTCAACAGCAGAACCTATTGATATCAATAAAGATTGGGGAAAACATAAGCATTTGTTTTAATTTACAAAAATAAACATACAAAAAAAAACCTTCATCTTCATTTTTGAAATTCATTTTTGAAACATTAAGCTTAAATTATTATTGTATAGCCATAATGTATCGCCATTATATAGTGACCTACTTGCAACAAAATTTAAAAACTTGTTTTTACATAAATATATATTTTTTAAACCAAGTGCGGGAATTCCTGCTTGTATTTCGCAATCACAACACGACGTAACTCTTGCATGACCATATTTACGTTTTTACTTAATCGCAAGCAATGCCAACAAATTATTGTCCCGTGAAAAAAATTGATCGTGAAGGGCAAATCATACATTTCGCCGAACTTCGAATATAAAACGTCAGATACTGAATATTCATACATAAAGCCGACACTCCGACACTGATTATTCATTCATTACGCCGGATACTGAATATTCATACATTACACCAGGAAATGAATTTGTTTTTACATTGTGACCCCAGTCACTGAATATTCATACATTCCCAATAGTTTCAGGAGTTACTCCTGTATGCAAATGAATTACTCGAATGCAAAGTTGGTTGGTTGCACTGTTATTGTTTAGATATATTAAAAAGTATAAATAGTTTAAAATAGACTTACACATATATATATAACATCCTGTGAAATAGTTGCGATTAAAAAATATGTAAATAAAAAACCTTTCTAAGCGAGAATGACCGAAAAACAAGATCATACCAAAATCCAGACGCTGTTTTACTAAAATGTACAATCACAAGCAATTGGATCTCTAAAATACAAAATTGGAGGATATTTTTTTATTTTGGGGTTATTAGCAATGATGGATTTTAGAAATATAATTCAGTGAAAGCATGAAAACACAAATAAAAAATGCAAAACAAAAAGTATAGCAGTATAGTATTTCCATTTACAATATTTTACACGCTGTGCCTTTTTTCCCCATCGTAAGCTGTCTGTATTCGGATAAATTGTAACGTTATCTGTCGTATGTCAACTTTTCTAAGACGCTATCTGCACATTTTATAAGCTATGTTTTAATAGTTATAGTAATCTTTTCTTTTTAAATATGTGTCTGGATTTAAACAAATTGCCTGCAAATTAATGAAAACATTTCCCCAACCAATGATGATAATACTGTACATGAACTGAAAGTATTTTATTTCCACAGAAAAATACAGTAGCGTACACTAGTTGACGTTTCTTTAATGAGAAGACGCCATATGGCACGCAAGGATATTGCTATCAATTATTTATTCCCTTGTGCAGAAAACAAACTTGGCTGTTTTACTTGCACTTCTGGCGTATGAATTAAGTCAATATTTAAAGATAAATATTCTGGCATAAGTAAGTTCATCGTTGGCTGCTTCAAATTGCAGTTTTACATTAACTTACGTAAACAGACACAATTTCAACATTCTACAGCAATTCTGTTATGAGAAAACAAACAAGAGACATATGGGTTCGTTGGAGATTAAGGAATAAAACAAGATTTTAATTGCAGTAGTTTTATCCGCTTGAGTAAACAATATTAAATGTGTTAGCCAAAGCAAACGTGAATTTGGAATGGTTACTATAGGCAAAAGGAGGAAAACCAAGATTTCATTTCATTTCATTTTATTTCATTTATTCTGGTTTTGAAGCCAAGGACTCTCGGAAAAGCAATTTAATCACTGTAGGCCTAACTAGCCAAGAACCTAATGGAGAGAAGACAAAGAAGGAAGTTTTAGTTTTAGATGAGGGTGGAAAACCCCAGAGAATTATTCCAGGGAAAACCCACGCAGTCGGGTAGGGACTGAAAACCCAATGCACATAGTGCCCCCAGCGTGATTCGAACCAGGGTCCTAGAGGTGGAAGGTGAGGAAACATACCACTGTACGCCAACCCAACCACCCTAATTATTAGTTATGCACGAGTGAAAATAACACTATATTACATTAACATGATGTGTGCCGTACTTAATTAATAAATAAAAAACAGGCTGAAAATTTACCTTTTACTGTTCCCTTTATATATATTTCCAACTTCCTTCATTTAAAATAGAGCTATCTGGGAACGCCCACAAAAACAAGCCCAGCGGCTCATGATGTACCTTATTCCATGACGTCACTAATAAAACGAGAAAGGTTCAGAAGTGATTGCGCTACCACAACAATGTGCGTGCCTGTATGGTAGCAATGAGATACGTTTCTTGTTCTAAAACTGATGTTACATCATGGGTACTTTCTGTTTTTGTTGTGTGGGCGTTCCCGGGGTGTATTATTTCAAATGAAATACATTTTAAGAAACACTATAATGGAGTTGGTAACTGCACTCACAACCACGGATGAATAGGTCAATCCAGTAACCTACTTTGTCATGCACATTCCTCTCCGCTCTCACAATCAATTTTTGTCGGCTCTTTCCATAGACGTCGATGGCTAATTCAATCGCGCATAACTAATAGTTTGTAAGAATTTAATGAGGGTGGCAGTACAAACACTGACTTTAAAGGGCGCGTTCCAGTATGAAAAATGGACTAGTACTGTTGATTACCATCATTCTGAGTGATTGTAAACTATATATAATGCCGGGTTTACAATTAACTTGTATAGCGAAGGACCTTAATAGTTTCCGGTTCAACTTGACCCATCTTAGGGTCAATGATCCGTTTGAGGGTCAATGTGACCCGTTTGTGGTCAACGCAATCCATTTTGTGGTCGACAGGACCTATTGTGGGGTCAACATGACCCAGAGTCTGAGTCAGTAAGTAATGGTAACCCCAAACAGGGTCACGCTGATCCGGAAATGAGTTCCTTAGTTTAACAGATGTTAAATTTGCATCGGGGGTAAAGAATATTATTTGGTTTTACCCTCACACCGTGGTGTGTAAAGCACTGTATACTCGGTACTTTCCCGAGTCCTGTGAAAAAATCCACAGGCATATAACAATTAACAGCCAATGAGAAACACTTATAGACAAAATGCAGGGTTGATCTTCTTTTTCTTTTTTTAAAGTGTTGATTATTTTCAATCTGAACGCTCACTGATTATAAAGTTCTTGTTTTAATAATAATGATAATAACTAGCGTTAGGTGTTTTTTCCTTATTGCAAAGCTGTTCCGGATTTTGCCCCAGACCTTTAGAGTTAGTCTGACTTTTAGATAAAAGACCCGTCACCTTTGACATGCCCTTATTTTGAATTCAAGTGTGCCTAAAAACCCGATCTTCATTCTGATACTGACTGTAAAACTGATTTTAAACCTGACCCTGAACCTGACCCTGATTTTACCTTCATTCTAACTGAACCATGTACTATAGGACCCTTATTCGTACCCTCATCCCACCTGGCTCAGAAGCTGTAATTTTTTAATTTGAATTTTCTTTTTGGACCGGAAGAAAGGTCAATTGGGGTAGAGTTTTTGAATAAATTGTTAAATGTGCCATAAGCTACAATATGGCACAAAAATTATGCATTGATGTCAGGAAATGATATTATTTACATTTGAACTTCCTGTTTGGACCGAAAAGATAGGTCAAATTTGGGTCACGTTTTTGAATACAATGTCAAATAATGTCATAAGCTACAAGATGGCACAAACATTGTGACTTAATGCCAAATGGTTCAAGAAATTTGTTTTTTATTTGAACTCCCTGCTTGGACTGGAAAGAAAGGTCAAAGTAGGGTCATGTTTTTCAATAACATTTTAAAAGGTGTCATAAGGTACAATACGGCACAAAGATTATTACTTTATGACATGTGTTTCAGGGGGAAAAAAGGAAAAAAATGTTACTTCCTGTTTGGACCGTAATGAAAGGACAAAGTGATGGGGTCATGTTTTTGACGAAAATGACAAATATGTCAAATGTAACAAGAGAGCACACAAAATATGACTTTTTGACATGTGGTTAAGTAGATATGATTTTTGCGATTGAAGAGGTTCCTTTTTGGACCGGAAGTAAAGGTCAAAATGGGTCATCTTTTTGAATAATTTGTCACAAGTGTTCTAAGCTACAAAACAAACATTACGACTCGATGACATGTGGTTCAGGAGATATGATTTTATAAAGTAATAAGCACTGAATTACCGTAACTTGACACCTGATGACGTCACGATGAAAAAATGTGTTTTTCCTAACAAATTGTATAAGATACAAGATGGTATGTAACTTATCCCCATCTAATACCTTTTATCGAAAACCCTAAACGTACGTATGAATTGCAAAAATTGTTCATGCACTAGAATCGAATGGGCTATACACTAACTATAGGTCCTCACTCGGTAGGATTCCAATATAAAGGTAATCTCTGACGCATTGCCGTGATTACGCAAGCGGCAAGCTAGCAATGGTGTCCGATTTGTCACTTAATCGTTAATTATCATGGAAATACATTGTAGGCCCTACTTTGATAAGCTTTAATGGCCTGGAATAACTTCAAGTAAAAGCATTTGTGTTTTCAAAATGATTTGTGTATTATAGGTAACTAAAATTGAACTTATTTTGAACAGTTGTGTTTTTTGACCAACCAAATATTTACACTTTTCAGAGCCATGCGTTTTGTACACAAATACAAAACGCGCAATAAATGATGTCATTGTGACGTCGTCCGGCAAATTAGGCCAATGAAAAGTTATACAGTATCCACAAGTATAATCGTATCAAGTTTGATGATCGCTGTTTGCAGTGGCGTCACCAGAGGGGGGGGCAGGGGGGGCCTGCACCCCCCCCCCGCTCAGAACCCTTGCCCCCCCCCTCTTGCCCCCCCCCATATGAAATCACAGAAAAGTATATTCTTATAATATATAAATCGTTTAAGGCTGCATAAGATGCCGCCGTAAAAAGTAAAACTTTTATTCATATCAGTATGTGGACTATACGCATGACAAATGCATGGAAACGCGCGCGCGATCGTATTGGCGGTAAATGTATGTTGTGGTTTTGCGGTTACAGAGAGTGCAGGAAGTCACAAAGTTCAGTTTAATACGTGGTGGTGGCTAAATGAAGACCAATAGCTCCGTAATAACACAACGTAGTCAGATGCACAACAGAGAGTTTTAAACAGCAAAATGGCCAGCGAAAAAGGTTAGACCATCTCTTCTCCATATCAAAGCGCACGTCTTTGCCTCGTGCTCCAACACCTAAGGTGCAGAGACGGGAAAATACAGAAGATTCTGATTCTGATGTGGTACCATCAGAGTATTGCATGGACTCTGCATCCGAGGATTCCGCCGAGGAGATTATCGAAGAAGATGTATCCGTTAGTAATACTGGGAGCGCTAGTAGCACAAGTGCCCTGAACTAAAATGTGATTACACCCACAATTTCAATCCTGTACTTTGATTTAGATTTTTTTTTAATGGCTTACACTTGTCACAATTATTATGTTTTGGGTATTTACACTGAAATAAAGCATACAAACAATAATTTAATTAGTACTCGCACAGAGCCTAATTTGAGAATGCCGTGTAGGCCTACAACTCTAAATTGATACTTGGTAATCACTGTTAGTAATTTAATCCTTGTATATATACAGTCGAAAAGTTTTATCTTTAAAAATGACAAGTTCTCTAAGATTTTGTTGTTTTCGCAATCTGTTGTTACCTGCAAACTATGTAGACTGTTTTAGAACTGCATTGGTGTGTATCAGCTGGTGTGTATCAACTATCAGTTAACATATTTAATGATAATCTTGCACTTCTTTGGCCCCCCCAAATTTAATCTTTGCCCCCACTTGCCCCCCAAATGAAAATGTCTAGTTACGCCACTGACTGTTTGAGATATGGCGGTCTCAAGATTGGCTTATTAAATAATGTCATTATAACTAAGTAAACTAATTGATTAAGTTAAGCTTATTACATTTAACTATAACTTCATGACCTAAGCTTTTATATGATTTAGGATCTGACTCTGTCGTATCAAGCCAAGTATGACTTTTGGAGATCACAAATTCGTGTACAAATCAAATGGGATTTTTAACGAATGGAAAGAATAAGAGGAAAAACAAACGAGACATTAGGGCCTAGGTGTTTGTGAACAAAACACAAAGCTGTTCCATTTTGCTTTAATTTGATTCAGCGCTTCAGACCTTTAAAGTGAGCCTGACTTTGAGATACAAAACTCTTCACCTTTCAGAGGCCCTTATGTTGACTTTAAGTGTGCCTAAAAACCTGAACCTGATCTACCTGCTGATACTGACTTTAAACCTAACCCTGAACCCAACCCTAACTTTCTGGCGGCAAGATGGATTTTTGTCATCCTATGCCATTCATATTTGTTCTCTCTGCCAAAAAAATCCATAATAACATCAGCATTTGAAACCTGACGTGCCAATTTGTCCGGGATCAAATGTGTTTCATGTCGTTCCGGCATTCAGGTGTAAATACTACACTAAGCTTGAATTTGAGACACGCCAGATTTTACCCACTATGTTTTTAATGAACATGCATGAAACCAGACAAGGCAGAGACCAGATCCAAACGTGAGATTTGTGGGATTGAAGTTTTCGTAAGATAAGAAGATTAATATGGATCACAAGTGCTTAAAAGGTGTGTCTATTTCTCTGTTTTAGGCACACGGAGGCTTGATTTTTCACCCCTCAAAAGGCCAAAAGCTCAGAGCTTCTGGGGAATTCGCCACCTGGACCCCAACCGGGGCTTAGCCCCTGGACCCCACCATTGATAATACACAAAATTTCCCAGTAAAGAGTTAAATGGATCTGATCTGCTTAAAAAGTGTGCCTATTTCTCTGTTCTAGGCTCATGGTGGCTTGATTGTTCACCCCTCAAAACACCAAAAGCTCAGAGCTTCAGGGGGATTCGACCCCTGGACCCCCACCAGGGCTTCGCCCCTGGACCCCACCATCGCTGTTAAAGAAATGTTTCCAGTAAATTTAGAAGAATTGATATGGATCTGAATTGCTTAAAAAGTGGGTATATTTCTCTGTTTTGAGGTAATTATATTGACAATTGACCATTATATCGCTTTTCCCACCCAACACTTTGTTTGTTCCTAAATAAATATAAATATTGTAGCCTGCATTTAGATTTTATAACTCAGGATGGCTGATTCAATGACTCCCAACTCGAAAATTATGTTTAAATAAAGATCTTGCTAAAACAAAATTGGTTAAAGTGGTAAGATTTGCATGAGATTGCACCACAGAGCATCTAGAATCCTAACCGTTTCGGAGCTTTTAAGCGGGCCCCGGAACCCATGCCGTTAAGGCTTCGCGTTACGCGCTCGCAGGCGCCATAAATTACATTCACCATTTGCGGCTTGGTACATTTTTCACGCCTCCCCGTTTGGGAAATCCTGGATCCGCCCCTGGCAACGGGTGGCATACGCCATGTGAGCATTAAATATACAGAAATAATATTACTGGTTTAGTAATCCGTTCGAACAATTAATATATGTTAGAACGGTTTAATGAAGATTTTTGGAATATAGGACATTTGTTACGATCAAAAAAATCTCCAAACTATCCGTGAATATAAATCACTCAAAAAGCCTGAATTTTCTCAGATGCAACAAAGAAATCAAACAAGGTGACACTGATGTATAAGAACACAGACTCCAAGTGATTTAATGATAAAACTATCAACCACTTCAGTTACCGATTTGGTTTAACAAACATACACTGATTGCATAAAACAAGTGTACATTAAAATGGATCTTATACAACATAAGTATCTTACGGGCTAATACGTCAACCTGGATGAAATACAGGCGAGGATCACAGCAACAGAAGATACAGCGAGGATCACATACACTGGCTCTAAAACGATCAACTCCAGGAGCGGTAAAACAGTTCTTTGCCGATGTGACTTTGAGCTATCACGGGGTAACCTCACTCCGATAAAATGTCCAGAAGAAGACGAAACAACGACGGGTACACAATCTGACACCCGCCACAAAATATGGGGAAGAAGACCCCAAATACCGAACTGTAGATTAAGTTCGAAACTGTCCTTTCCGGATTTAAATTAAGCTCTTTAACTGCACTCGGTCAAAAGCGAACTCTACCAAAAGCTCCTCCAACGAGTTGAATCACAATCACAGAAGTCGTAGCTTCCACCAGTCTTGAGTATTTGTGTCCCCTCGAAGATTGATCCCCAGCCTGTATATAAAGGATTTGTGTTGTTTTCTGGAAAGTTCTAAAACTAACTTCAAACTTCCAGAGCCTAGATCATTCTAGATCCTTCATAACGAATTAGCGCCGCCCACTAGGGTCAACGGACTTACACACAGAAAATGATTGACAGCGTGCGTTGTATACACGTAAGTACATGTACATGTATTAGGGTCTCATAACACATGTAAATTGAGCTTAATCAAACAATACTGTTTCTGGAAGTAGTATTCGTTTTCACTTTGTTTCATTTGTTTTGTACACGACAAAAATGTGCCATAAATGACGCCGTGGTGACGTCACACAATGTTTAAGGCCGATAAACACATTTACAGTAACCAACAAATATATAAGTAAAAACAGTCTGATGATCGAAAGGTACACTTTCGAGATATGGTGGTCTGAAGATTGGCTAAATAAACATTTTTGTCATTATAGCTAAGTAAATTGATTAAATTAAATTAGTTAGGCCAATTGTTACGATTACTTCATGACCGAAGCTTTGATATGATATAGGATCTGGCTCTTTCATATTAAGCTAAGTATGACTTTTAGAGTGAACAAAATACGTGTACAAATCCTAAATCCTATGGGATTTGGCGGAAGGAAATAATACTAAAAAAGACTAGACAGGCAATTTCGTTTTTTTTTTACTTTGATTAAACGCTTCAGACCCTTAAAGTTAGTCTGACTTTGAGATTATTTTGACTTCAAGTGTGCCTAAAAACCTAAACCTGATCTTCATTCTGATACTGATTTTAAACCTGACCTTAACCTGACCCAAACGTTTACTTTCATGCTAACTGAACCGTGTGCTACACGACCCTTATTCGTACCTTCACCCCACCTGGTTCAGCAGGGGTTATTTTTTTAACCGGAAGAAAGGTCAAATTTGGGTAGCATTTTTGAATATATTGTTTAATGTGCTATACGCTACAATATGGCACACCATTATGAATTGATGACATATGGTTCAGGAAATGTTATTATTTACAATTGAACTTCCTGTTTGGACCGGAACAAAAAGTCAAATTTGAGTCACGTTTTGAACAAATGTCAAATATGTCATAAGCTAAAAGATGGCACAAAGATTAGGACTCTATGCCATATGGTTCAGAAAATTGGGTTGTTTCCTTTTTGAACTTCCTGTTTGGACCGGAAGGAATGGTCAAAGTAGGGTCATGTTTTTCAATAACATTTCAAAGGTGTCAATACAAGACGGCACAAAAATTATTACTTTATGAAATGTGTTTTAGAAAATTAGATTTTTTTTTTGAACTTCCTGTTTGGACCGGAATGAAAGGTCAAAGTGGGGTCATGATTTGAAAAAAAATTCAAATATGTCAAATGTTACAAGAAAGCACACAAAGTATGACTTTTTGACATGTGGTTCAGGAGATTTGATTTTTTTGACTTTTAGAGCTTCCTGTTTGGACCGGAAGTGAATTTCAAAGCGGGGTTATGTTTTTGAATAAATTGTTAAATATGTCAACTGTTACAAGACAGTACAATCATTAAGAATTGATGACATCTAGTTCAGAAGATATGATTTTTTTAAGTTTTAGAGCTTCCTGTTTGAAGCGGATGTAATGGTGGGATCATCTTTAGAATGAAGTTTCACAAGTGCTGTAAGCTACAAGACAAGCCAAGTATGACTTTTGGAGGTCACAAAATACGTGTACAAATCCTAGGGGATTTCCGCGAATCCAAAGAATAACAATAAGAAAAACAAATACAAATCTTGAATAATCTTGAGGAAAACATTAGCTGTTCCGACTACTATGTCGGAACAGCTAATAAAGTCTTCACAAAAACAATAGCTGTTCTGACTACTATGTCGGAACGGCTAATAATAATAATAATAAAAACAAATACACATCTTGAAGAAAACAGTAGATGTTCCGACTACTATGTCTGCACAGCTTATAATGAAAACCAATAAAAATCTTGAACAAAACAAATAGCTGTTCCGACAGCTATGTCGGAACAGCCTATAACAGTGTACATTTATAAAGTACCCGGTATTACAATACAACCCTTAGACTCCTTTATAATAACAAAAAGAGCATGATAAAGGTGCTTTTTTTAAATGCCTTTACCCTGGTGACGTCAATATTCATGAGTCGTGAAAATTGACGCCAATATTCGTGACAAATTTCACGATTTGTGCCCAAATCTTGACTATTGACGCAAATTTTTACCACTTGCAAACAAGTCGTGAATATTGACGTCAGTATTTGCGAAAAAAACACGGCATTGTGCACGCCCTAAGTCGTAAATAGTGACGCCAATAATGACGACAAATTTCATGCCTTAATCCCCAAGTCGTGAATATTGACGACAATATTTATTTATGTTCGATGTCCCCTCAGGGCCACCATACTTTACTCCAAAACAAGACTAGATATGATTATGGGTTGTAGGTTCTAGTCCCATACCGCCACAAATTGCTGCTAAGTTGCATTATATGCAAAATACCTGCGGTAATTTAGCACATTATTATTGTTCTAAATAAATGTTTTTAGTTCGTTCACTGCCTGAAGCTGTTGCTAAGTTAGAACTGCATAATATTGTGGTATGCAAAATACTTGCAGTAAATTATAACATAATCGTCTTCTAAAAAACTTGCTGGCTTCATCCACCCATGGCGTGTTGAAAAGTGGTGCATGACTCTTAAAAACCAGCTTTTCAGAAAGATTCTCGAAAAGCCCTGTTACGTCTCATCACTCATGTTACGTAATTGTGGGAGCTCCGTTGTGTATAGCTACTTTGTTGCAGCATGGAGGTATAACAATGCAACATTCCAAACATGACGTCAAAGTATTGTCATTTTGACGCACGCATTCATCTGCAAATGTGTTTCTAGGTTTTTTTAAACCTAGTAGTTTGAACTGTAGTTCCTTTTTGCCCTATATACTTGTGTCTGATTTGTGATGTCTCTTCGGGGCTACTAAACTCCACATTTTAGCACAAATTGATACACATAACTTAATACAGTGCATTTTCCTCGGTAAAAATGGGTCAGATTTGCATCTGACAAAAATAGAGAATGCTTTGCGATTTCCATGCCGAGTTCCCGGTGTCTCAAACACGGTCTTGTTTCATTACCAACATTTCATAAGATAATTCGCTCTCAAATGAAACTTACGTTTTATTATTTAAATATAATATTTTTAATAATACAAAGTATAACGGATTGGTAATAAAACAAATTAATTCGTTTCAATCTGAAACCTCCCTGATTTAAAAGTTGATAAAAAAAAGAGAATAAACAAAAAGTCCTGACAAAAATATAATATTTTTAATAAGACAAAGTATACAGGATTGGTAATAAAACAAATGAATTCGTTTCAATCTGAAACCTCCCTGATTTAAAAGTTGATAAAAAAAAAAAGAGTAAACAAAAAAGTCCTGACAAAACCAACCACAAAGTTTGAAGAAATTTCCACAGGATCATGTTTGTATGGTTTGTTTATGAAAACTATAGCGGATAGGGATAGACTTCTAAAACACAATAGATTACTTTCCCGTACAGCATTGGGATTCCACCCGCCATCATCAATTATATTTAATTGCCATGTAATACTAGAAATGAATGTAACCGTTTTGTATAATCAAACTGTTGGAATCAATAGAGTTTCTCGTTCAATTATGCACAGAGCAATTACTTCTCATTTTATATTATAAATTTACTGCAACAGTGAGTGGCGAGGAATGTATACCTTCAATTACTAAAAATTGTAATGCTACATTTTTGGGGAAACCTTGGACAATTGACGTCATCACACGGTAAATCTTACTTGCGCCATTTTGGGAGTGTGTTGTTTACGTATTTTTATGATAAGCGGTGCAGTTAAAGGTAGGGTCATACTTTGGTAATGATCCTCCCAAACAAATTGTGTAATTTCTATCCGAAAGCTTACTTGTTATAAAGATGGTAATGGTGGTAAGCATCCTCTGAATTTATTTCGTCTGAAATGCCCCCATTGCTTTTTTAGAAATCAATAAAAAATATTGGAATCTGAGAATTAATCGTTTCTCAGATTTCTGAGGGTTGGTGTCCTTTCGCGAATGCTGCGGCCAGAGATGCGGTTGGTACCCGCTGTCACCTCACTAAACGTGGATGGATTTTGCGTTCTTTTTCAAATACCGTGACATATTTTTTGTCTTCTATTTTCTCAACAAAGACACTTCAGCTGAAACTTTCACATTTGACTTTCATTGCATCTAGTTTCTTGATAATTTTGCCAATAAATCAGCATTACATTGACTAAAAAACAAACGATGACCCTACGTTTAAACGTACACCATATATATTTATTTTGTTGGTAAGTCATTACGTCACACTCGCGTATCTGATTGTTTTTGTGGGGGTTTTTATGAGAGATCGCCTAACTTTACAAGGGCGGACGGCCACTTCAAGGTTAGGGCTAAACTAAACCGATTTGGGCTATCGACCCAAATCAACTGCCACCAGGGGCACGGTGCCACCTACTCATTGGGCTGAAACAGGGTTACCCCTTTACAGTCCGTAAGGATGTAGGAATGGGTATTATCCACTATAGGAGCCTGGCTGGTAGAGCAGAATGCACTACCTTCCCAACTTTTTACGAAGCAATTAAAGCTCAAGGGCCTTGTGCCTTGCTCAAGGGCACAAGTGTCATGACCGGGATTCGAACCCACACTCTGCTGCGGACAACACCGGAGCTTGGGTCCGGTGAACTAGACCGCTCGGCCACGACACGCCATGCACGCCCAAAGTTTTCCACTTACATTCCGGCTTCAAAGCTGGCATACGTCTGTGTGTACAGAAGTCATCCATTTCATCGTTCAAAGACATTTCTTCTAACTGGAACTGAAGATCTGAATTGGCGGCTACAGCTACGGCTGCGACTGTTGCTAAGGGTGTTGCTAGGGACATACTATATTTCAACTCATGGTGACCAATATCTAGCCGTAGCCGTAGCTGTAGCCGCAAACTCGAACACGGCCTAAAGCCAAGTCCAATTAACTTTGTTTGCTTAAAATCATCAAAGAAAAACTAGCTCAATGCAACTCCTATGGGCTTCTGGTAATCAGTGGAGCCAGTTTATGTGAAGTGGGCGTGGCTTACAGCGGAATTACGTCACACTTACGAACATTGATGCGTTTTCGCGGCTGTAACCATTAACTATTTCGGTTATTGGCAAGAGATTACCCAATAGCCAATTTAATCGAAAGAGTTATAAGTTCTGGCAGCGGAAACTCACCCCATGATTGAACCTTTGCACTAATGTCACAGGCAGCTATTACTGCCTGCCACGCTCACCTTTTGGGGTGTCACGCCGCTCAGAATGCACACAGCACTGTACAACACACAGAAACACTGACTTCCAGAATATCGCGACCAAGATTATGTAATAAGGACTTCAGGTGAATTAAATCAATATGCAATTTGACTTCTAAAATGGAAGACCATCAGACAGAAGCTGCGTGTGACGTCAGTGCGAGGGGTCAATGCGTTGAATAGCTTATTACGTCAACGGATCTCACGGGACGTTAACATAAGCACGAAACTTGCGTGGCCATTGGGAGACTTTGAAACGCTAGGTGGCAGCAGACTTTCCAGGTAAATTTCCATTGTTTACGTAGTTCTGAGCATGCGCACGTTACCGAGATCAATGGATTTACCTGGTAAGTCTGCTGCCACCTAGCGTCTCAAAAGTCTCCCATGGATTTTAAAATCTACTGATTTTTACTGTTAGACTTAAGAGTTTTTCTGTTAGTGATCGCGATTTACTGCGCATTGTGTTCAGCACTGATTGTGTTGTCGTAATGCACACGACTATTTTACGATGTTACAGCGGCTATTTTCCAGGCTCCCGCTTGTAATAATTACAATGCGGTGTACCAATTGGTGGCTGTGGCTGTTGCTAAGGGTGTTGCTATAGGCTTGCTATTCTACAACGCGTGTTAACGTGACGACCAAGCCACAGCCGCGCGCACCCCCCCCCCCCCACACACACACACAACATGTATAAATCCAGTAAATAGGGGACTTTACTTTGTTCTCCAGGTCACGCCCGCGAGAGCGGGGGGTGCTGTGGGTGCTGCAGTACCCCCAACTTTTTGGATGGGGGTGCTGAAATATACTAAAGCATCCCCTACTTTTAGTAAATAAGTTACATAAATTCACCCTAACATGAACGGAAACCTTGGGAAAAGGTCCAAAATGTATAAATACGTGCAACATGTCATATTTTTAAAAATTACAAAAAGTCATATTCGACACCAAGCTGTGCCCGGATGGCCAGCATTAAATCAATGTGATATGCCCGTGTTTGTGTTAAAATGTTGACTCCACAAAATGGCCGACCGTGTTTGTTCACGATGTAAAAGCCAAACCACGCGATTTCGAGACATATTTGTGTGGATCATCGTATTCTACTTTTAAAACATCTTTCTAACCATATGCATTTTATAACAAACGGCTACAAATTTTTATAGACCAACTCGCCCGATCCAAGGCAACGTGTCCCTTTAAACTTCGCCGCGCTTCAACGCACACGGCCGAACAGCCGTGTGCGTTGAAGCGGACAGTCGGTGGAGTCGGTGGTTCCACCGACTGTCCGCTGTCCTTGGCAACGCGGTATTTGCCGTCCAGAACGCAGCTTGTACGCGAAAGAACGTTTTGGGAGTTTTGAAGGGTTGCCATTGACTTGCCCAACGCGTACCAACTACTATCTATCTGATTCTCCTGAAGACGAGCAGAGTATACTGTTCGAAACGTCGAGACCAAACTGGCTCTTTTCAGAGCCAACACTCCTCCCAAAAGAGGTTTTACACATGGTTGTACCCGCAAGTTTACTACTATTTATAGTTACTTCTTACTTTCAACACCATGCAAAGCTTCAAACACCACTAACTACTATCTAGTTTATTTGATGTAACGGTTTTTTTTCTTAAAACACAAGCTGGTGAGCGTTTCCTCCTACCACAAGTAACAGTGAATCGCTTTGGGCGGCTCGGCTGTCCAGTGGCTAAAAGGTAGCCACTGGACCGCCCGGCCGCCCAAAGCGGATTTCTTCATTTTTTCAAGTTTCCTGATTTTATTTTAATTTTATTTATTAAATTGTTAGCTTTAAATGTAATCATTCCAACAATATGTTTTTGGTGTGGGAAAAAGTGATGTGACAAAAATACAAATCACACATAATTACACCCGCGTTAATCTCCGATGGTTGATGGCTCCGAGGTGACAGGAAGCTTAATGGTGACCTTATCGTCGCAAGACTTACACGGTCTATATTGAACGTGACTTCACAGGGTACCTATAGTCTACCTATTGCTTACTCCATCATGGTCCAAAGACCTTCATGGTGTGAGTATTTTTGACCCCATTATGGCGATAATTTGTTCCAAGGATGAACACAATATTTTTAAAGGCTTTGATAATTCATTATTAATTTCCCCCTTCACAGTAGACTTGCTCAAGTTCGCATTTGTGTACGTCAAGGATAATAATAACAATACTAATTTATTCATACAAGAAAATATTAATAAAAAATACAAAAAAACACACTTAAAATATACCCATACGCGCTATTACACACATTAAAATGAATAAAGGCAACAGCAATAAAATCACTTTAAAAATTAACAATTAAAATTACAATAAAATTACCACAATCGAAAGAAGATTAAAACCAATATAAGATACAATGAAGTAACTTGAAAAGATGAGTTTTTAACATAGACTTGAAGTTATCAACACTGTCAGCTCTCCCAATGTTAATTGGGAGGGCATTCCTGAGGGTACGGGCAGCATTAACAAAAGCACGATCCCCAAGGGTAACTTTGGTACGACTTTGGTATGATCACGACGATCGCCTTTTATTGCATGTTATTTATGGTCAAACGTGAAGCAAATAAACACGCGCTACTGACCTGCTACTGACCTGCAGATTTGAAACCTTTGTGACTTTTGAGAAGGGCAGTTTTTGTCTTCCATTTGAGCTCATTCAGCCATAAATTCATGGACATCTTTCATTTTTCAACAACACTTAGGAAACATGTCATGGAATAATTTCTAAATTAGTTGTATTGGTAAAATATTTTACCTTACAATGCTATGACGAACTGTTGAGGGGGTGACTTACTTTTGTTGATGTGTTTATTAAGATCAGCTTAAAGGAATCGTACACGTTTGGTAATGACTCAAAACAAATATTAGCATAAAAACTAACTTGGTAACAAGCAACGGAGAGCTGTTGATAGTATAAATCATTGTAGGAAACGACTCCATCTGAAGTAACGTAGTTTTTGAGAAAGAGGTAATTTCTCACTCAAATAATAAAATAAAAAAAAGTTTTTATTATTCTATCTGAAAGCACACAAACAAGGGTGTTTTTTCTTTCATCATTTTCTAGCAACTTCGATGACCAATTGAACCCAAATTTTCACAGGCTTGTTATTTTATGCATATGTTGGGATACACTATATGAGAACACTGGTCTTGACAATTACCAAACGTGTACGATGCCTTTAAAACAAACAAAAAATAACAATTTGAATAATCTTAAACTTGATTCCAACTTACAATTTCTTTTACTAAATCTACCTTTTTTTATTCAAACCATAACAACATCATAGTACGAGTTCTTTTTAAAAACAATTGCCTCAATACAAGCTGTGGCTGCTATTTGAGGTGCAGCACCGTAACAAGTGTACAATTTTAGGGGGGCACAAGGGGGTGCTAGGAGGCACTTCTGGCCAAGTTTCCATTTCCCTTTGTCTAAACAAGCCCCCTTTCAGCGACTTTCTTTAATGTGTTTTTTATAAGATAATCTGGCGTAAGTGTAAAACAAAACAAACATTGTCTGCGTGTAAATTGGGAAAAAAAATAAAACATCGAAATTATCACATTAAAGCTTATGTAACATTTTACTCTGAAAATTCCCAATCCCAAAAGTCCAGATTTCAAATGGGGGAGCTCCCATTCCCCCAGCATTGGCAGTGCGGCGTAAAGCTGTAGCAAGTACGGCCGGGCTAAAATACAAATGCTTTATATACTGCCCATGAAGCCATCAATTTTGGCCACAAGCCAAAAATTAATATAGGAGTCCATTGAATGGCTTTATTTTCAAACCTCGGTTTGGGCTTCGGCTCCGGGCTCCGTTTGTTGTTGTAACCAACGTGCAGAATGTACACTGCTCCAAAACTGATGACGGAGACCAAGCCAGAGTCGGAGCCAAAGCCTAAGTTTGGAAAAGGCGTAACATAGGACGCTTTGCAGCATCGTTTCCAAAACTGCCCGTTTGCCCAAACGAGGCAAGGTGGTGTCACGGCGCACAAGGTGTGTGTCTACATGGAGTCTTCCATATTGTTATTTCAAAGAAAGATGGGGGGGGGTTCTCTTCTGTTTTTCTTTTTGTTCAAAGGGTGGATTTGACGAGTCTGTGTTTGTTTTTTATTAAAACATTGAAGTCGTTCCGTTCGTCGAGCATTGTCGAATATAATCACTCAGTGAAATCTGGCTTTTCCATTTCACCCAGCTTCGCATCGTGTATGTGAAAAAAATATTTGTTGGGCAATCATTTTGCAAATCACGTTAATAACATCCCGCCCCAAAAAGAGACACTGAGTTCCAAATAGTGGCTCAAGTTGCATGACAGAGCATCTACAGGACCCGAAAGCTTCCGGGGCCCTCACCCCCACGCCGTAAAACTGTTTATTGTCGCAGAATATCGGCCTACTCAATCACTAAAAAGTGGCTTTTGCATTTCACCCAACTTCGCCTCGAAAAAATAAGTCATTGCGGGGTAATCATTTTGCAAATTACATTATAATAATCCCACCCCCAAAAAGGGACATTTATGTGCCAAATAGTGTCTCTGATTGCACAACAGAGTATCTAGGAACCAAAAGCTTCCGTGCCCTTATGCGGGCCCTGGACCCCACGCCGTAATGGCTTAGCGCTCCCCGCACACCAGTTGTCCTTATAAAACCAGCACCCCTTTGCAAAAACGTGTTCTCGCGGGCCTGTTGTTTTCCCATTGTTCTGACTTTAGTTAGCGATGTCCCCATTGGGTTTGTACACGAAAACGAAGCGAGCATGTCCTCGCTCTGTCAAAACACCCGGATCCCTTTTGATAAAGTCCTCGGTTTCAACGGGTAGACATGCTCACACGCTCAACCTTACGGATCGAGGTGAGGTCCTGCTATTGTTTTTTTCTATTATTCCCTCAAGAATTCTTCTGCGTGGTCCAAGTCGAACAAAGAAGTACCTTGTGGGTCCATTGTTCCATTGAGTAAAAGACCCCACAAGGGTCCTTCCGTAAGCCCACACCGAATGCACCCCTGCATAAGCTGTTCAGTCAATTTTGCGGTAACGTAGCAATTAAAATCCACTGTCAATATTTGTAAACTACCTCTGGGGTACACAATTGGAGTACTGACGTAAATAAGGAGGTTTACAAAGATTTCAGATAATTTTATTAACTTGGAGGGTGGCCGTTTTTCAGGTTTTGCTGTGTATTTACGAGGTTGCTCGTAATTTCTTTGTTTCGCTGTGTACGAGGTTGCTCGTATTTTCTTTGTTTGGGCTCGCATAAAAAAAACAGGTGCATCATCGATTTTGGAAAAAATACTTTAATTTCAATCAGCACGCAATGTGACGTAGGCCCTAATCTGTGACAGTTTTGTCAAATTGGTACGTTGCGGGAAAACACTGAAAAAGTGTTGTTTGTTTTTGGTTTCTTTGTTATTGGTTTGTTGGGGTGTTGGGGTGTTTGTTTGTTTGTTTGCTTTGGAAAAAAAATCTTTTAGTGTTGGAATTTTTTGCACGTTCATAAATGACCTTGGTCAAACCTTACCTCATGTATCAACGGGTTTCTACTCTGATCAAACTCAATTAGTAATATTTTGCCTTATTATAAATAACGTTTGGTATCACTGAACTCCAGTGTTACTCTACAATCCTAGAAATGGCCTTAATACCCTTTCAATTTAACAATAATTCAATCAATCATATAAGACATAACTATTTAAACACATAAGCAAACATGGTGTTAGTTGAGCTTGTCAATGGCGGGAAAATAATGACAAGCTTAAGCCATGAAACCAGTAAAAAAAACAATTGTGAAGGAAGAAATTGTAGGCCTATACCCACGGTTGTCTTTAATGTTGACAGTAGAATGTGTTACCGGTGCACACCTAACCCAGACCAAAAATATGTTTCCCCCACACCACACTCCCCATCAACACCCTCCCCGTCCTTTCCGCAAAGTATATGTTAGTAGTTTCGGTTCTGAACAGTTGTTATACTATTATTTATGTTCGATATTGCAGGACTATGGAAGCGTATTGCCGCCACGAATACAAAATCTCTCTTATCGTGTACGTACACGTACGTACACGTACACGATAAGTTCGGACTTATCATGTACGTACACGATAAATGTTGACTTATCGTGTACGTACATAAGTTATCGTGTACGTACACGATACGTTTGGACTAATCGTGTACGAACACGATCAGTTATCGTGTACGTACACTATATCGTATCGTGTACACGATAAATTTTGACTTGTACGTACAAATTTTTTTCTTCATGCGGCGGCAATACGCTTCCCTACAGTACAATGTCAAATCTCATTTTGCAATGTTTGTTTTACTCACCAACGATGGACGAACTGGACACCGCATTATCGTTGAAGGCCGGCCGAGAACTCGTTGCTGGTCAGCCAAGTGCTCAAAGGTCATCGATTAATCGCCAAAGAAAAAGGAATATAGCCACCACTCAATGGAAACGAGGAAAAGCGAAGGTATCCATCAGAGAAAATTATTCAAAATCCATCACCAGACCAGGCAGTCATTGCTTTGGAGTTAGTTGTTCATGTATGACTCCGCAGTTACCAGGGTTTCAAACACTGGTAGTCTGGAAAACATCGAATATGACAACCATAAAGTTTTTGCCATCAGTCTCATGAGCCTAGACACGTCACTTTTAAAATAAATTACGCTCAGTGTGTCGCTTGTTTAGCTAAGGGCGTAATGAGATCGAGTTTAGAGAACGTGTTCAGACGGTGTTCTTGAGTGGTTTAATGCAAGAGCAAACTTGACTTTTTACAGCTCGCTGTTCGAGCCACAGTTATTGCATTGCGAAGATTGATTGGGTTGTTAGATCAATATCAATGATAAAAGCATCGCAGTCATGTCGATTGGGAGGAAATATATCCCATTGTACACATCGTTAATTAAGAAAAATGTTTTCTAGGGGAATTTCGTTTCAGAATGAAATACATGATGTCGCTTATGACGTTTTCTACATTTATTATTATTTCTATTTCAGTTTGAATAGTGCATTATTCAAATTATATGGAAAGGTTTGCGGTGACACCATGTACATGTAATAATCTCTCTATATGAGTTGGGGTGGTTCCGAAAAGAACCGTTGGTTTCAACTCGACGTTTCGATCAGTATGCTCTGAATCGTCTTCTGGAGAAAGCTGGTCTCCTGCTTATTTTTGCTCAGCAGATTTTTTTAGCAGTATTGGTTGCCTAAGCAACTCTTTGAAATTTGGCCCAGGTTAGTGTGATATCAAATGGGGGTCAAAGTGTCCCGATGACGGAGGGATAAGTTTTAGTTTAAGTTGCTGGATTTTCCACATGAAAAGGAATGTGACCAGACATTTTCATTGGGGGGTGGGGGGTAAGAGAGGACAAAGACGTCTTTTGTGTATAATTGTTTTCATTAGTTGTGCATTTTTTGATCTCGTGGGGGGGCAAGAGGGGCTCTGAGCAGTTGGAAAGGATTCTGGCAGCCCCCGAACCCTGCCCCCCCCCCCAGTTGCGCCACTGAACGTTCTCTACCAATAACTTATTATGTATCGTACGTTTAAAGAAGGAACAAACATGTAACAAGTTCACCCAATCATTAACAACTATAGTAAAAATTCGGTTAAAATACGAATCTGAGAGAGACATTTCAGTGAAATGTGTTAATGTTTGACCCTCGATTACTGACCATAATCAAACTAATAGCTATATAAAGCAAAGAAAGCAAGATGCAACACGCACTTTTGGAATTTGTCACTGATCATTTCTTGACGATATAGCACTTAGAGGACGAGGCATTGGAATCAGTATATTCTCCCTCAAATACACATTGTAAAAAAAAATTATTAAAAAACAAAACAACAACAACAAAAACTATAAGATCTGTTTGGTTTTCGCAATTAAACTAAAGCTGTTTGAAAAATGCATCACGTTTATTTATTTATTTATATTTTTTATTTATTGGTATATACAAACAAAAAATGACCAGCAGCAGTAGCTGAAAGGGCCACTTAACAATGGTAAAATACATGTAAAAATATAAACAATCACATATAAAAAGGTATTAATTGTGGTATAAATCAACTATTATGATATACAGTATGTAGGCCAATGTCTTGTACTTCTAGCAAAATGGTCTATTCTTGGTTAAGTGTGAAGCTCTCCCCATTAAAAACATTTTATTTAATAACGTAAAATATTGAAAATGGTTTTGTCTGTCAACCATTGGCAAACATGAGATCATAACAGGTGTTTTGTATGCAATAACGATTGCCTGCAGTGTGAATGATTAAAATCTCACACATCACCGGTCATGTTTTACTCGCATAATATTTGATATCATAAAATAATGACAAACACATTGATTGACCTCATTACATGGATAATGTTTCGATACTGGTTCAAACGTTAATGTAGAAAGCAAATTAATAAGTTACCTTATATCTACGTCTGGCCAGTCAAATAAAATTATTATAAATTGTTCAGGTGGTTTCATCAACGGGCTTTACATACCTGGTCAACTTCAACAAATATTGTTTACATGCAGGTTTAAATTAAGGCATTCAAATTCACTCAGATTTTGAATTCCTTGGAAAAAGTTCATCAATAGTCAGGTTTTGAGAATACAACGAAAAATAATTAATGTTATGTTCGGTGGGGGGGTCCATTCACAGTGTTTATTTAGATTGCTGCTATCGAAATAATTCGATGATTTGGGAGGTCTTTAAATGCATTTGTTTTGGTACCTAACGGTTATACATTTTCTCATTAGTGAGATTCCATAATGAAACTAATCCTATTTATTTCAGATAATTACCAATCCCATTAAACAAGAATGTTTTCATATTTTGCATCCAATTTCATTCTTAACAATAGTTCCATTACCATTCCATTCCGGTTCATTGAGTAAATACTTCGCTAATTAAATGGTTCATTCTTATTATTCCAGTTCATTTTAGTCATTCTGTTTCATTGGATATATTTTAGAGGATTCCGATATATTATTTTAGAGGATAAAAGGTAATGTCTACAAATTATGAACAATTAGGCATAAGCAACCCTATAACTACAAATACAATAATAAACAAAAGCAAAACGATGTGGGCCTCACTTCAATAAACATGCCAAAACAGACGTGGTTTTCGATCGCAGATCTGGTGATATATTTTTACTGTTCAAATAATCAGAATCTTATGCAACCCTAAATAGAAACACAATACTGAAATAAAAGCAAAACGATGTGGGCTTCATTTCAATAAACATGTTGTATCAATACAGATGTGGTTTTCGATCACAGATCTAGTGATATATTTTTGCTGTTCAAGTAATCGCATTTCAATGAGATCTGTTTTCGAGGTGGGTTAGCTAGAACAAAGATGGCGTCGTTCATCGCAACAAAGCTGTATTTAGAGTAAAACAAGTGCTTATTTTTTCAACACATCTTATATGACAATAATATTTGGTAAATATAAATAATATACAAATAAAAACCTGCTATTAATAATAAGGGCGATGTATAATCTAGATACTGAATTACTACAACAGATCAGTGTGTAGCTTTTATGTTCATCTATATTTGGAACCCGGTTCGAATCCAACTTAGGACCAGCGCATGGAACGTCAATTAGGTTACAGTAACTAATACGTGGGTGTTTTATTTGAGACTTCTCTAGTTCGGGACGTGCCTGGATCAGGTCATTATGCAAAACACTGTGGCTCTTCACTGATATTCTTATTGTCATAACTTGTTGTCATATTTACAATCATCTTGTGAAAAGTGAATGTACACTTTTTACTTTTTGAATGGTATGTAGAATTGATTATCCACCAATCCGCTGTCCTGTCCTGACATAGTAACCGCTTCGTAATCTTGATCAACTTTTCCATCTGACCAGCCACTGCTGCCAGCAGAGGGCGCACCACCCAGTTGCCCGGCCTTTCTAGCTGGATTGATGACGTATGAATATTCATTAGCACCATCTTTGATCTCAGGGATGGCAGCGTATAGATTAGCCTCTCTTCCAGGACCATTTTCACTGATGTCTTGGTACGTGTTCCCATTCTCCCCGGACTGATGCGATGTCATGCCACTGCCTTCGATGCTACTGTACGACTGTTGCAGTAATTCTTGATACGAATAGCCGTCTGTAATCTTCTTAGGACCAGCAGTTTCTAGCTGTGTATCATTATCTGTGCCAGTCGTTGCAGTACCATATTGACGATTTTCTGTTACGACGCTGTTGTCTTTTACAGAAGACGATGATTTGCTGGGTCTGCAACTGAAATCAAACAAGATGATGATTGACTATAATGAATTCCTAATGTTCACAAGATTGGGATGGATTATGCCCTAATTGTAGGGTTCCACCATCGAACCTTATAACCAAAAAACTTTAAGAGAGGGTTGGATTTTAAACTTTGCTGTTTACAAAAGAAAATTGCAGTAATACCCGCACGGCCGGTGAGCGTCGCATGCAATTTTACCCTTCGCGAAGGGGAGTCTGCGGACGTGACAGTAATTGAAAATTAACAGAAAAGATTTACAAATTGTCCGACATTATTAAGCTTTTTAACAAAAAGGGCATTTATGAACAAGAATTAAAAGAGTAGTGAATAGGTCTTTAACGGCCGTTTATAACCTTGCAGGTTCGTGGCCGTGATATTAAGGACCTCGCCTTCGGCTCGTTCCTTTATCACACGGCCACGACCCTGCTGGTTTTCACCGAACTTTTGTTTTGCCGAAAGCTAAAAGTGGCACCGGTTGGCCGACGGAGCCCCCTCCCCCTCCCCTCCCGCCCCACATTATCCAGGCGACAACTTTATATGTTGAAGTTATGTTATTCAAAGGGTATCCTTATTTCACAAGCCAACGATCGACTCCTGTGCATTTATTTTGCGGAAAAGGTCCTCTATTACACAGGAAACCAATAGATAAAAGTATGTTACTTTTTGGAACGCAATATTTTGTTTATAGGACTATGTAGGCCCTATATATACATACCTTCTTTTCCGCGTAACTGCAAGACACAACGTCAGACCAATGAAGAGTAAACCGACAGACACTACAACAATCGGCCCAATGAAAGAAGGGGCGGATTCACCACTGCCTGCAACAATAAACAGATAATACATTATTAGGAAGCTGATTCAATCCAATCTTCCTGCAACCTGTAAAAAGTGTAAATATTCATTGAATTAGGTGGTCTTGTTTGAGTGAAAACAACGCGAAACGGTTTGTGTTTCGTCAGTGATGCTCGTTCTAACAGCTGCTAAGTTACTGCAATTTGGCATACATTGATTATCGGTGCTCTTCAAATGCTGTTTTCTCGACTTTAACTTTATCCAAGACGGACATTTTTAACCGAATGATCAGTATACCTCCTTCTATTAACTTGTGATCATCAGTCAGCTCTCATATTGAAGCCATCCCAACCCATGAATACAATGTGTCTTTGTCTTTGACAAAAATCATCACTAAAAATGATAAAGTTCAAGAGATCAAAAATTCCCAAACAGATACAACAAAATTTAACATTCTTTGACATTGTCGCGGTACCCGCTGCTAAAATAAGGATTCGAACTGCCTCTATAGCTACCGGGCAATCTCGCTGGTAGTTAGTAAGACATCTGCTCTAGAGTGGCAAAGGTCGTGGGTTCAAATCCCATCCGAGTGATATGCCTGTGGATTTTTTTTTCACAGGACTCGGGAAAGTACTGAGTATACAGTGCTTTACACACATCGGTGTAAGGGTAAAACCAAATATAATACAAAATTATTGTTTTCTGGAAAGTGCATTCACCCCAACTTCCGAGTCTTCAACAAGCACACGGGGTAGCCAGATTAATGGCGAGCTTGCAGGAAAATAATATTATACACTGCAAAACCCGGGGTGTTAAAATTGACACCATGGGTGTTAATAATAATAATAATAATAATAATAATAATAATAATAATAATAATAATAATAATAATAATAATAATAATAATAATAATAATAATAGTGGCTTCTTATATAGCGCACATATCCGTCACTCAGTGACGCTCAAGGCGCTTTAACGTTCATTATTTTCCTGCAAGGTATTGTGGAGCTAGGTTTTTGAAGTATGAGACCAAGTCCTTTACATAGCACCATGTAATGGTTTACAAGGTGCTGTGGCGCAATATGCTGCCGATCAAACCAGGAACACCGGGGCGAACCCCTTCTCTTTTCGATAAGTGCACTGGGTTCTTTTACGTGCATTACACAACACACGGGACCTACGGCTTAACGTCCCATCCGAAGGACGAAACATAGATAGCCCAGAGAGAATCAACATTAACATCATAGGGTATTAAAATAACACCAATGTTGGCAGACATTAGTGTTATTTTAACACCCTAATGTTGTAAATTATGATTATTTTGGGGGTATTTATTACGTGACAGCACCATTGGTGTCAATTTGAACACCCCAGTTGTTGCAGTGTAATTGTTACAATATTATGTTGATATTTAGGATTATTTGCCTCGTCCGAGAAGTGAAATACGATTCGAATGGTACACAATTTTCTTATAGGAAAAACAGCATTTCATCAAAAAAAGGTTTGCGATTTGAAACTCGAGGAGATTGACAACTGCCGATTGATTTTTTCCATAAGGTTCGAAACTTTACATTACTCGTTTAGATTTGAGGTACAATAAAACTATTGCGACTTATCTGAGAATATCTTAGTATTTTTTAGGGCGTGTGGCTCAAATCACGTTCGTTTGCTCTTTGTTGCAAAGACACAAAGAGAAACTCATAACTCGTTTCCAATCTTTCGTTAAATCTTAAAAGAAGCGAGTAAAATGTTTTATCTTTAGCGGACTAAAGATAAAACATTTTTCCTACACCGTCCTTCAAAGCAAATTAAATCAATAAGCAAGCATACAGTTGAAAACTAATGTATAAACAGTTTTGGGCATTTTAAAAAGTGCTAAAATGGACGAACTCTTACTTTTTTCGCTCAGAGTGTCATCCTCCACAACATCACTTGACGTAGAAGTTGCTTCTGTTTTGCCTGCTGTGCTGCTTTGTACCGGTGTGTTTTTCGTCACCATCATGGGTGCTGTGGTCATTAAAACAGTCGTCGGATTCACAAGTCCACCTGTCAGTTGTGGCGCTGGTGTTGTGGGGTCACCGACTGTTTCCATGGTTTGAACCGTAATTTGTACAGGTGTTTCCGCTGGTGGTGGTACCTTTTCCGTTGTTATTGGTAATTCTTGCGTTGTTGTCGTTGGTTTTTCCATTGTTGTTGGTACCTTTGTCGTAATCATTTCAGTGGTTGGGGGCAGAGTTGCTGAAAATACATTATTAAATGGAGCAAAACGTGTTGTGTTGTGTTTTGTAATGTAAATGTGTCTACAAAAAAAAAAAAAACAAACAAACGTTGTTTGTAATTGAAAGAAGAAACAATGTGGCGTGGAGCCGGGGGGCCAGCCATCGCCATTTCAGTTTTAAGTCAGCCGTACTATAAATTACTTTTTTTTTTCCTTTGCTATATATAAAAATTATAAAATACTGTAAATGTTCCAATCTCATATTTTTACTCAGCTATATTACGTTTTTACTAAAAAAATCAAAAGTTTTTTTGAGCGAGAGTTTAAACAACATCCAACTCCATTTTTTTTGACGACGTCACTAGTATATATCACGTGATCAACTTAATTTATTTCCACAAAATATTCAAACACATCGTTTTGGAAGTTATTCTGTGTAAATTCATTAATTAATTATGCTAAAAACACAAGCTTAGACCAATCACTTTAGCGTTTGAAATCAGCGCGGCAGTATAAAAGCCTGAACGCGAAGTATTCTTGGTCAGTTGCTGCAATTAAGCATCAAAATTCTCATAGGTAAGTTTCTTATTAATTACAGTCTTATAATACCGATTGGTCGAAGTGCATTTGATTATAGTTTACCAAAACTCAATTCAATCTGTCTATTATTTGCAATTTATTTCATCTCACTCAACTCGAACCTAAACTTACGTGAATTTCTGTGCATTATTGGATTGTTTATTTTAAGATGCCTTCTCAAATAATTGACAAACTTAACGTTTTAGTACATGAATTTATAAGATGAACTCTGTTGATACTTGTGATTAATTGCTGATTATTTGGGGAATAATAAAAGTGCATTAAATATGTCAGTTGCTGCAATTAAGCATCAAAATTCTCATAGTTTGTTTAAGGACCGGTGCGGCGGCAACTCACCCACTATCCACCCACTCAAAATACTCCGGTGACTCCGGTGGAGTCATTTCAGTTAGTTGAACCTGCGGGGTATTTCTAAGAGCAGTTAGGACCTGGCAGAGTACCAGTACGGAACTGAGAGGGGCATAGTTATAGCAATACGGCAACTCATATCTACCGACTCAAAACACCGTCCGGTGACTCCGGTGGCGTCATTTCAACACTAGTTGAACCTGCGGGGTAAATTACGGAGCAGTTTGGACCTGGAAGAGTACCAGTACGGAACTGAGGTAGACTGAGCAGCGCTTTGGGTATTGCCGGAGTTTCAGAGTTAATTCAGCGTTGCTGACCGAAGACGCAGTACGGGGTATTGCCGGAGTTTAATAGTTTATTCAGCGTTGCTGACCGAAGACGCAGTACAGGGTATTGCCGGAGTTTAATAGTTTATTCAGAGTTGCTGACCGAAGACGCAGTACGGTGTATTGCAGGAGTTTCAGAGTTAGTTCAGCGTTGCTGACCGAAGACGCAGTACAGGGTATTGCCGGAGTTTAATAGTTTATTCAGAGTTGCTGACCGAAGACGCAGTACGGTGTATTGCAGGAGTTTCAGAGTTAGTTCAGCGTTGCTGACCGAAGACGCAGTACGGGGTATTGCCGGAGTTTAATAGTTTATTCAGCGTTGCTGACCGAAGACGCAGTACGGGGTATTGCCGGAGTTTAATAGTTTATTCAGCGTTGCTGACCGAAGACGCAGTACGGGGTATTGCCGGAGTTTAATAGTTTATTCAGCGTTGCTGACCGAAGACGCAGTACGGGGTATTGCTGGAGTTTAATAGTTTATTCAGCGTTGCTGACCGAAGACGCAGTACAGGGTATTGCCGGAGTTTAATAGTTTATTCAGAGTTGCTGACCGAAGACGCAGTACGGTGTATTGCAGGAGTTTCAGAGTTAGTTCGGCGTTGCTGACCGAAGACGCAGTACAGGGTATTGCCGGAGTTTAATAGTTTATTCAGCGTTGCTGACCGAAGACGCAGTACGGGGTATTGCCGGAGTTTAATAGTTTATTCAGCGTTGCTGACCGAAGAAGCAGTACAGGGTATTGCAGGAGTAAATTCAGCGTTGCTGACCGATTGCCGGAGTAATTAATGACGCAGTTTTATTATTGATCTATTAAGATTTGGGGATGAATTAATAAGCAGTGCTATAGGTGTTAATGAGCAAAGTCAAGTCGGAGAATAAAGAAAGTTGAGACATGTTAACAGTTTTCCAGATGAGAGTTTATTCAATTTCCCTCTTCCGTCCTGATGTTAATGATAGCGTATAACTACCTGGTTGTATATCTCAACTAAACGAATCTGGGGATTCACACAAAAATTTATTGTCGTGTCTTAGCTCACCACGGCTCCATAGAGCGCCCTCTATCATCACAATCTATAGAGGCGAAGCGGCCGCGCACGCGACATAATGTTAACCAAGCATGCAAATTCTTAAAGATTTCTTTTAGTTGCACACATTGACAATTTTGTTCCATTTTATGGATAAGCTCCGCTGTGCTGAATTCAATGATCAATATTTTACTACATTTTTTTAAGCATGATCGATGCAATTATATCAAATGGTTTTTCAAATAAATGTCTTCAAAGAACTTAAATGTGTACTGAAGAAGTACTACTATTATTTTTACTCTGAGCTTTAAATAATTCGGGGAAAGAATGGCGTTTCCTCAACAGCATAAATGCCATTCTTCACTCTGAGACCTCTTGGGCCAGGATGAACCCGGATCTCGAGATCCAGGGGGCATGACCCATTTCTGGGTCTGTATCATGTCAAACTAGCCTCGGCCCAAGTACAAATCTTTTTAAAAACTCTTTTTAAAACAGTTTTCCGCCACCCCCCCCCCCCCCCCAGGATCCCGGCATGAATCCGGATCGATTCTTACCAATAGCATTTTACAGTGTGATTTAAAGGAACATCACAGAATTGGTTTTTGCTATAAACAAAACAGTTTTTGGCAGTGTAAGCACTTTATATAATACATAAACTGAAACCTGTAGAAGTTTGGGGTCGATCGGCCATCTGGGTCACGAGAAAATAGTGAAAAACCGATTACACATTTGCATGTGTTATACAATGCATGAATAAAACGCTCATGAGCGATAAACTCCAATCGGAAATTAGTTTTATTTATTTCTCATCAAATATGGCATTTCAGACAGAAATATTTCTAGGGATGTTTTCTACTATCATCATCATTAGACCGTGTAAGTTTTATGTAAATCTGTGATCTTAAAGAAAATTTTAATTACCAGTCCTGTAACGTTCCTTTAAAGTCAAAGTGTAAGAAAAACTTACGCCGTTGATAAAGATAATGTGTACGAGAGAAATTGCTAGACTATAGTTCTATATCAATGAATCAAGTCTAATCTTGGAACTTACTTGGAACGAAGATGTCCGTTAGGATGACGTCATCAATGGCAATATCACTCTGGTATCTGCCACGCACTGCTTCTATATACACCTAGGTCCAGAGAAATATAGATCATTTTATAGTTCCTATATAAAATAAATGTTGTACTTGTATGAGCAGATTGCATTCTTTCAAATTTAGTGGTGTTCATAAACACATACTCGTATCAGTGAAAATGATACTCTATGGATTCTACAGAAGTTAAAGAATACACTGACAAACTTCTGATTCAACCAAAATGCCAAACTATTGTTTTTAGACGCTTTTTTTTATTTAAATTTATATATTTATTTATTTACTTATTGTTTGGTATTTTGTAAGCTTGATTAAGCAGTGACCGAAACAAAATTAATGACAAACATCATCGTTTAGGTCAGAAAAAGACACACACGTTTTTTTTTATTGTATTCAAGTAGGGGCAAAAATGCTACTTTCAATCCAAGTTTCGTTTTAGTCTGGATTCAAGTTCATCGTACAAAATGGTAAAGTGTTTATTTGACTGTTGCCTATTTTAAACAAAGGAAAAAAAGGAAAGAATCGAATTGCCTGTCCGGTAACATCCAACTTTACAGGTGCAGATCTCACCGAATATAAGATTAAAAAGTACCGTAATGTTCTTTTGACGATTTCATTATTGGGGTTCATTTTCAGATTCAGTTGGGGTGAGTTTGTGGGGTTTGTTAAGTGTTTTTTGTGGGGGTTTGGAGGGGGAGGGGTTGTGGGGTTTTTTTTGGGGTTTTTTTTGTTTTTTTGGGGGGGGGGGTTGTGTGGGGGGTTTTTTGTGTTTTTTTGTGGGGGTGGGGGATACTCGTACACATGCACTTGAGTAAAAATAAGGAATTAAAATAGGTGTTCAAAAGTTGTTACCCTGAATGATGTTTGGCATGAGAACTCCACCTGCCCAGTCCACCTCCATTGATTTCCTTGATTACCACTCCGAGACCATATAGCAGGTGTATTAGATCCGCATACATATACATTGAGAGTTCCCATCTCATCTGCACCAAACCCATCCCACATATGATAGTAAAACTCCAGGCGGCCTGTACCAGACGAGAGTCGGTACTCCGGGGTGTATAACTTGCTCCTCCCCCCACGATCATAACGACCAACACTCGATGGGGCGTAGATGTAACGTCCTGGCCAATTTGAAAATAATCAAATTATATTAAAGGCAGGATAAATTGTAATTTGGTAATTGTAAGAAAGACCAGTATCCGCACTTGTTGTATCCCAACATATGCATAAAATAACAACCTGTGAAAATGTGGGCTCAATTGGTCATCGAAGTTGCAAAGAAATAACGAAATAAAAAACACCCTTTGTTGCATTGTGCTTTCAGATACCTGTTAATTTTATGCCTGGCCTTTCTCAGATTCAAATTTGTGGGTGAAAAATTACCTCTTTCTCTCAAACTACTCTTCTTCAAAGGTGGTCGTTTCTAACAATGTTTTATAACCAACAGCTATCCAGTGCTCTTTACTAAGGAAATTGTTATGGTCAATAACTTGTGGAGTAATTACCAAAAGTACACCCTGCCTTTAAAGGTATCGCACACGTTTGGTAACGACTCAAAACAAATATTAGCACAAAAACTTACTTGGTAACAAGCAATGGAGAGTTGTTGATAGTATAAAACATTGTGGGAAACGACTCCCTCTGAAGTAACGTAGTTTTTGAGAAAGAGGTAATTTCACACTAAAATAATAAAAACTTCTTGCAAGAAGTTTTTATTCCTATCTGAAAGCACACAAATTTGTACAACAAGGGTGTTTTTTCTTTCTTCATTTTCTTGCAACTTCGATGACCAGTTGAGCCCAAATTTTCACAGGCTTGTTATTTTATGTTGGGATACACCAAGTGAGAACACTGGTCTTTGACAATTTCCAAACGTGTTCAGTGCCTTTAAAGCTTTAAAACTAAATGAAGAGGTAATAATTGTGATATGAAAAGGGAAAAATTGTAAAAGTTAAAATTCAATTCTTATTTGCTATCCATACAATGCTTCTTTTTCTTGTGTCGAACGAGATTAGAAAAAAAGCCATTTAAAAAGACAAGCACACTCTTTTAAATATTCACCACTTGAGGTTTGTAGCGTGTGGTCGTTGGTGGGCCCAGTGTTCCTTGTTTCCGTTTGTCCATTCTTTGGCAGCCAGGTATAATGAGACTGGGATGTGTGTTTCAGTCCGCAAGGTGTTTCAAAACTGCAAGACAGTAACACTAAAAACAAAACAAAAATGGATATGATGACATAATTTATATGTAGATGATTTGACACGTTTTACGACAGGGTGTTCGTGTGCCTAACCAAGGGTTCGAATTCCCGGGACGACGAGTTACCATCGTCGCTATAGTGATTTGATTGTGACGTGACCCTGCTGCGCAATCGAGATTGATTCTTTGAATAGCTTTGTGAAATAGAGCCCAATTTTGAGCCTAAAATAGTGCCCAATTTGGAGTAGAAAGCCAGCTTGCGTGTTATTATTCAGTTATACTTATCACTCGAGAATTGTATTGCAAAAATGAAAGCTGAGTAAGACTTGAGATTTGCAATGTTTTTTTTTCTTCTTATATGGGCACTATTTTAGGTTGGTCTGCCAACCTTTATTATAAACATTATCTGTTGGGTTTCATGTCAATTTGAGACTGAGGAGTGGATTGTAGGTTTGGATGGGAAATGGTGGTGAAGCCATAAATGATTGACAATTGCTTCAACGCCGGCAAGTTCATGCGTGTTGTGTTCAAGACTGACCATTGTGTTCGACATTTACATTCTAAATACCGATTATGACCTTTATGTCGTCCCATTAATGTCCAACCAATTGCGTCCTATACAAACCATTATGTCGGACAAACCGTATGTCAGACCCATTAAGTCTTACTGTATACGTATGTTCGACAAACAATTGACTGACAAACCGTAACGTCAGACCCATAATGTCCAACAAATCAATGTGCCCGACCCAGTATGTTCGACAAACCATAGTCAGACGAATTATATTCGACAGATCATTATTTCTTACAAACTATTATAGTCAGACACATGGTATTCGTCAAACCATTGTCTGACAAACTATATAAGTCCGACAGCGTCGGATATAACGAGTCGGAATCAAAATTGTTCAAATTTGTTGTCGGACATGATACTAATTTTCCAGAACATACAGCACACAACGGCGCACCCATGATTATGTCTTGGGGGGGGGGGGCTCAAATAAATTTAACGGGTGGGGTCAGGGGGCGGCCTTACGGCCCCTGGTGGGGTCCAGGGGCGAAGCCCCGGTGGGGTCCAGGGGGCGAACCCCCGTAAGCTATGGGCTTGTGGAGTTTTGGGGGTGAAAAATCAAGCCTCTTTATGCTTAAAATTTGAGAAATAGACATAATTTTTAAGCACTTCTGATCATATACATCTTTAAATTTTATTTGAAGTTTTTTCAAATCTCTGGAGTCTGGATTGCAAGTTTTCAGTGATGTTCGGCCTCCCTCTTGTTAGAACTTATTGCCACTCAACTGGGTTAGGCAGATAATGCATGCCAGCATGGAGTCCCCAGAATGTTGTGAACGCTGTACATTGGCAACAGTTTTTGTTTTAAATAATGCTGCGGACGTTGTGGAAAAGAACATTCATGTGGGCGGTGCTACCTATTTTTCATCAGTGGGCGGCAAATTCTATGAATACTTAGGCGGCAAATCCAGATCCTACAGATAATCCACCGTTTTGCGAAAGTGGTGTTTAACTGTTAGATAATTATAATTTATATCAAATTACTGTTAAAAAGTGAAAATTAGAAGTTTAACCTGGGAATAAATGTGATGTGTAATTTGGAAAGGGTAGGATTGCAGGCCTTTTTATTCCCTGCACATAGCCGACTTGAAGAAACATGTGGAAAGGGAGCAACGTGTGGCGACGTTCATTTAGGATCTGGTCGATATTTTGGTTTAATGCACTTCATTAAAAACTTTGTGGGTTAAAAAAATTACTATCAGGTTTTTTTTCTAAAATTCAAGTGTAGTACTACAGGCAATCCTTAAGGGGGGAAATACTGAATGCCGGAACGACTTGAGACCAACGTGAGACATATTTTATCCTGGACAAAGTGACCCGTTGGTTTCAAATGCTTTACATGTTTTTGTGGCAAATCTAAAAAGTGAAATATATATCATAAAAGTATGGTGTTCAATATCTGTCATCTTACATCTCGCACCTCGCGTTATCGAATCTCTCATATAAAAGAGTAATTTTGGCAGAAAGAAAAAAATTGCCAATGGCATAGAATGAAAAGAAAATCCTGCCACCAGAAATTAAAAAAAACCAATAACTACACATTGCACACACACACTACGACTTTTCTCCCTCCCCTTCCCTCTCCTTTCTTTCCTCCCCGCCCCCCATTTTTTTTCGGGGACCCTCTTGGGGGGGCTCAAGCCCCCCCCCCGAGGCCCCCCTCCCTTGGGTGCGTCGTTGTTAAACGTTGACAGCACAGTGAAATATACTGAAACATTCTTTATAATTGAACAACAACAACAACAACAACAATGACAACAACAACAACAACAACAACAACAACAACATCAACATCAATCCATTAGATCATGTAGGTAGAAAATAAAATAAATATTGTCTACCTCCATGATTAGATAAAGGCCTCGTAATGGAGTTGACCAAAATGTTGAAACGAAACTTTACAATGTAAGATCGTGCCTTCTGAAGTGTTGCTGACAGTTTAGAAATTATTCAAAGTTTATGACTTCCTGTTTGAGGTGTTGGTATTAGCCCTAAACACATGATATCACACAGTGTGGGCAATAACTGTACTCGTGGATTTGTCATCAAATATCCTTCCGTTTCATTGTTGAGTATCGGCATGTCACTTAACCAAGTCAACACCACACGTTTTCAACTTGCGGAAGTGCTCGGTTTGGCCAAACCCAAGGACCAATGACATCAACGCAAAATCAGTAACATTTAATCCATCGTATAGAAAAATATAACAATCTCTTTTATTCAAGACAAAGTAAAGAATTGGTAACAATTACTGAGAGGAAATTATTATTTTGAAAATATCTCTCAGTGATCGTGAAGTTCATACCAGAAGCCTAACATTCATCCAAAGAAATATTTCCATCTGAAATTTTGGTTAAGTTTTTTTTATAAGTATACATTGCCATCTATACAAGAGATCATCAACACAAGCGCTACGGGTTTCTAGATGGCCCCTCTAACCACTGTTCTGCTCTGTGACCATTAATTATGAAATTATGATGGAAATAACCAGGGGCGGATCCAGGATTTCCCAAACGGGGGGCGTGAAAATATACCAAGCAGCAAAATGATAAATGAAGTTTGTTGCCCCATTTCTCCCTCCCCTTCTCTCTCTCTCTCTCCCTCTTTTTTTTTTTATATATGAAAAAGGGGGGGCGTGCGCCCCCACGCCCCCCCCCTGGATCCGCGCCTGATAACCAAACCAAACCAAATCAAGTACGTTACCTTCTTGACGTGTTTTACTGTTAGCAATAATTTCAGATTGCATATACGGTTTTACTTTTAACACGACAACCCAGATTCAAACCCTTGGAAGGTGCCTTCAACATTCTGTAAGAGCTTATGCTGATTTTTCTTTATATATTTCCAAACATACTTTCATTTTTATTTTATTTGTTTGCCATTTCATCACACCATTCTAAATTAGTGTCAAGAGACACTGAGTTATAGAAACAGTTAGACCCACTAAGTCCGAAACACTAACTCGCATTAATAGACTATGGAGTATTTTACAATAGGAATGCGTAATGTTTACACGATATGCACTTCGAGTGACAAGTTGTGATGTTGCTATCACAATTTATAAAAATACCATTATACTTTGAATGAATAGGTTAACTAATATTGTTTTGAATGGCTTAAGTATTATTTTTTGCTGCTTGGAACATCTTCACGCCCCCCCCCCCCCCGTTTGGAAAGTTTTTGATCCACCCCTGGTTGGGAGCGGAATCGTACTTAAAGGCCCTGTACTATTGGTATGATCGAAAAACACAAATACTCACAGATTCACACATAACTTGCATGATTTAAAGTAAATAATGGTAGAAAGGGTTCCTTGAAATATTTCTGCATAAAATGCTATCGTTTCTGAAAAATGAGTGAAACAATAGTTTTTATCACGCGTGATAAAAACTCGATGTTTGAAAAAACAGAAAACATAATAAGGTCTCTTTTCACTATTTTCTTGTGACCTCGATGACCAATTGAGCTCAAACTTTCACAGGTTTATTTGTTCATGCATATGTCGAATCACACAAAATGTGAACACTGATTTTGAGCTGTTACCAAAAGTGTACAATTTAAGCGCCCTTAATAAATGTTGTGTATTATTATTATTATAAATATAACGTTGACATTTTCAAGTCATTTCGATTATAAGTTCAAAATGAGTTTTCTTAAAATTGTTTTCGTTAATTTTGCACGTAATTTGATTGTCAGAAAGCAAAACAAACAAACAAACACCCCAACAAACAAAATGAAACAAAAACAAACTATTTCTTCTTCTTCCTCTTCTTGTTTTTCAATTTATATGACTTGTGTTCTGCTATTTTCTTTCTCTATATAAAAACAGAAAAAGAACAATGTTTTTTCCTATTGGCTGGTAACTGATCGGCGTGTCGTGGACGAGTGGTCTAACGCACCGGACTCAAGCTATGGTGCTCAGCGATTAGCAGATTGTGAGTTCGAGTCGGATCGATTTCACAAAGCACTATGATTCATCTTAAGATGAGTTATCAGTATTACCATAGTGATTTGTATTGTGACATCACTCTTTGCTAAGCAACTGCGATGGACTTGCAGTTACGATCAATCTTAACTCTTTGTGAAATCGAGCCCAGGTCTTGCATACTTGAGCGAGACACTTAGGCCTAACCATTGATGTTTCGTCCTTCAGACTGATGGGGATGGGACGTTAAGCCCTCGATCTTGTTTGCTGTGTAATTCACGTTAACTGTAGATCACAGTTAATTGCCAAGCAGAGTGTGATGTCATCATAATACGATTTTAACAAATCATATTTGATTAATCTTAGTGCTTTGTGGTATTGAGCCATGTACACTTATCGTTGAGGATTGGTCTGTCCTGGTGTTTTCAGACATGTTGGCTGCGTATTACACAAGGTGCTGTTAAAAATGGCTCTCATTATTATTCACTCTGCAAATCTGTCGTAAAAAAGACCGAGCGATTATGAGAGACCATTTAGTTATTTATTTATGTAATTATTTATTTATTTAGTATTTCGTCTTGTTTAGCCAGTGTAGCCCCATCAGTTACCAAATAACTGTTCTCTCTTGGGGCCCTTGGCCTGTGTTGGATACTGCGCTTTAAAGCGCTCATCATATCAATATCGTGGTGTAATGTGAAGTGCCAATTACCAATGTTGATGATAGGCCTACACTTTTATACTTGAGACAACAATATTAGGTTATTCCTTATCTAGATGAGGCCACAAAGGATATCGTTTCGTGTACTCCTCTGTCTATTTTTCAAAGGTATTGTCTTTGAAAAAAAAAAATTAGGATAAAATATCCACCCGGTTCTAAAAATGTTCAGCTAATTTAAAAACAAGAGTTACTTACCCTCATCTGAAAGGACTCCGGTCATTGAATGCACGAAGATGAAGATAACCACTGAGGCTGCAAGATGAAATCCACGCAGATTCATCATGATGAGAAGAAGGTAATGAGATACCGGTTTACGAGTACCCAATCAGTGTCAATTAGCTCTAATCAGGTCAACACTCAGATCCTGTAAGACGCCCGTGGTGCGGTTGACTGGACTGACCATGGAGTGACCAACCGAGCAAGGTTAAAAACTTTGTCTCTACGAGCGTTAACAAAGTGAGCTCGTATTCTTGCCAATACAAAATACTACCAGTTAGCGGATAGAGAAAGATGTTTAGAGTTTAAATGGGAACATCAAAGGGGTGACGATTTCAAATTTGACAATTTCAAACAATGAGACTAGCAGGATTCTTTTAAAAACAATTTCTTAACTGATAGTAATCATTTAAACAGCTCTCAACCAAAACGCTAAGTTAATTTTTGTCACTACTGAGCCGATGTATGTTGTGCTTCATCCGATCACGCACGAAGTAACTAGTTGTCAATCAGTCACAAGGTTCCTTTAAACTTTTACAAAGTATGGACAGGCCTACGTTCCAAGTTCTGTCCACATGCCGTCATCCCATTACCGGTACGTGACTTAACCCACTGGGTCATTCCTGTCCTGTAGGTTAATAAACCAATGGGGCAGTAGTTCGTGTACAATATATACAAGGAAGTCCGCAATACCGAGAGTAGTTCAGCGGACTTAGATTTCACGAGCCACACAATAGCTCGATGCAACTTGGCTTGAGAACTGACTCACTAATAGATGGTGGAGGGTTAACAGCCATTACATCATGTATTACTTTAAATTGATGCATAATTAGGTCAAAACAAAATGCAGAATCATATAGCCAAGATCAAGGGGAAAATATAGTATTAGTTCAATAAACACAGAGATCATTTACAATTAATGTAATAATTTGCAAGTGATCAGGAAAGTAAATAAGAATCAATAGATATTAAAAGAAACAAAACCTTTTATCATTATTTATCGAGTTAGAGAAGTCATGATTCCAAGCATGCCAAAGGAGGCGAGGACTGCCTTTATTTCTTCCCAATGTTCCATGTGATGCTAATTTCTGAAGCAACATCAATTAGTTTTGTACACGAATCCCTCTAACTACCGGCTTTCGAGCACTTATTGTAAATTGTCTTTCGCGCTTTGAAATGACAAACATCAATTTTATATTTCATATTTCATATTTTCTACACACAAACAAGTTTTCATGCAGAACTATTTCTCACTGCATTTGGTACCCTTATGTATGTTTTATACAAATTGTATTTAGCTTACACAAAATGGTAAGAGCGCTTTGCCAATTATTATTAATCCTTTTACCACGAATGAAAAGTTACCCTATGAACTTGCGAAAGTCTTTCCCGCGTACCTATCCAACACGAGCATCATACACGTTTGGTAATTGTCAAAGACCAGTGTTCTCATTTGGTGTATCCCAACATATGCATAAATCAACAAGCCTGTGAAAATTTGGGCTCAATTGGTCATCAAAGTTGCAAGAAAATGATGAAAGAAAATACACCCTTGTTGTACAAATTTGTGTGCTTTCAGATAGGAATAAAAACATCTTGCAAGAAGTTTTTATTATTTTAGTGAGAAATTACCTCTTTCTCAAAAACTACGTTGCTTCAGAGGGAGTCGTTTTTCACAATGTTTTATACCATCAACAGCTCTCTGTTGCTCGTTACCAAGTAAGTTTTTATGCTAATATATATTTTGAGTAATTACCAAACGTGTACAGTGCCTTTAAACAGCTACTTGAGCGAAAACAAATTAACGGAAATGCTATTTAAACTTGTTTATAATGTGTTCGCTTATCATTTAAATGTATTTTTGATATTTGTACATTCTGAAAATTTTCGTAATTATAGATCAAACATTTAGGCCCCAACCTAAAGGTTTTGAAAAACTACAAACACTTCTGCCGTTGACGGCGTGCGTCAAAATGACAAAACTTTGACATCATGTGTGGGATGTTGCTTTGTTATACCTCCATGCTGCAACAAAGCGGCTATACAAAACGGAGCTCCCGCATAATGACGTAACATGAGTTATGACGTAACAGGGCTTCTCGCGAATCTTTCTGAAAAGCACCGGAGAAGGGCATTCAAAATGATTGTTTTTGGGGTTATTTTAAATCTGTTTAATCGCATGAGAACTCAATTTCCTTATTGATTGAAAACATTTTAAATAAATTTCAGAGCCAGCACTCCCACAAAATAGTTTTTACACATGGTTGTACACGCAAGTTTACTGTTTATTTTAAGTTACTTCTTAAAGATCACTTATTGTCGTTTTCGTTCAAGTAGGTCTTTAAAAAGATTCTTTGCACAATTTTGAAGCATCGCAATGTCAGAGAGAAGCAACAATTCAGGACATGAACCAAACCGAAAGTGACTGTAGTTTTCGATATTCAATGCTTCTTCACCGACACAAAAATAATATGATTTAAAACGTCCAATGTAAGGGGTGAACAAACCAGTCACATTTAAAGGTATCCAACAAATACGTTTAACAGAAAGAACAAAGAAAAGAAACAAACACAAACAAATACATTACCAATTATTTACATTTTAATATATTACATCAAAACAATACATACAAAGTGGATAAAAGTAAAATAGAATACAACTTGCCCTTCCAGTTCATTTTAAAGATTTCATATTTAGCAATGAAAACAAAATGGCTCCTAACAGATATTCCTGTCATTTTCTTTTGTTATTGGACAATTTATTTAATTAAAAATCAAATCTAAATCCATGGCAACTGTTAAGCCCACAACTCTTTTTGTAAATACCAACATCAAAATACAGAACATAAATACATGTACATCTAAAAGGAAATGATCCAGTTGGTTGTAAAATCTCGTTTGGCCCTTCATTCTTTTTCAAATACCTGCTGTTTGTTATCATCACAAAGTAATGGAAGTAATGGCAGTAACTAAAACCTGGGGCCAATTTCATAGAGCTGCTTAAGCAAAGAATCTTGCTTCACAAATTTCAGGAAACTATTCACAAAGTGTACATATGAAATGGTATTTTGGCTGGTAATCTATTTCTGGTAACCAAAATTGTTTTGTGCTTAGCTTCTTTTTGTGCTTAAGCAGGTCTATGAAATATTGGGCCCTGAGCTAAGCCACAGCCACAGCCACAGCCACTGTACTTGAGGTTGTTTCAATGACAGCCCCATTATTAGCCATTTTAAGATATGGTGGACACATTACTAGGGCACTATTTGGTTTGGGTAAATCTGTTTGTATGCACCCAAAACAAACAGTGCGCTCCTATAGTATCCAACATAACAAACTATCTTTAAAAAGCTAATAATCTATAGCAATGACAAGAAAACCTTGCTAAAGTTTCATCGCTTCATGGAAATATTAGTTAACTTAATTCCTTTCACAAAATGAACCAACAACAGAAACACGCACTTTTGCTTGGTATCATTAGACATGTTTTGATCCTAAAAAGTATGATTGAACTAACACAAAAACAGTTCACAAAATGGTTTAGAGTGACGACAAGAAAAGTCTTTAATCTTTGGCAAAATGACTAAGTTTCAAGTTCACTTCACTTCTCATAATGTATCTTCGTCGTTGATGACAGTAGAACATTGGTTGTCCTTGCACTCACTACTGTCAACTGCCCCTGTGTTATCCAAGCTGCCTTTTGAAGGTTGACTATCACTGTGTTCGTCGCTCTCTTCCTCATCAGGTTTTTCACTTTGTAAATTACCTTCATCATCTTTTTTACTTTCCTCAGCCTCTTCGTCCGCATCCATTTCCTTTCCATCTATAACATTCTTTAAAAACAAATAATAATCAACACTGAGTCAGTTGATGTCTTCATAAACAACCAAACCATATGCGATTCTTTTATTCATTCACCTTAACCACCCCAAACCTGTCAAAATACAATGGCAGTTTGCCCTAACCATTCTTGATGTTAGACAACGCTTAGCAATTTATCAGGAAACATAGGTTTGGATTAAAGGGGCTGTGTCGTCATGATCTAATCAGGCCTGTGGCTGTAAATGAAATTAGGAACTCTCACCCAGTTACATCACGAGCACGCTCTATAGGCGGGAGGGCGCGCGCGCGAATGCAGTAACTGGGTCAGAGTTCATAATTCCATGTACAGGGGCAGGCATGCTTTGATCATGAAGACACAGCCCCTTTAAGTAATGGTGTTGCATTGAGTTGGATCAGCTGTTGGTTCTTAAATGGGTTAAATGGCAGGTTTGGAATTTTCAAACTAAATTCACTTGTCTCTTTTTCTTCCTCGCTGCTTCATCATTTCAGATTGCAGGCCTATGCAAGCTTTCAGGACAAACTTTACGAGTGACTTCCATCATTATTTCACTGATGTAACAATTGCATCAGGAATAAATGATGTCCCTTTAATTAAATCCAATATACTGAAATGTCATCACCCTTGGCAATGATATTATTGCATATACCATAAATTTTGGACCATAAGCCGCAGCTTAGGAATGGATTTTTAAGCCTTCAATGTGCTCCGGGGCTTATATTCAAGGCCGCTTATACACAAACATGTAAAGTATAAGCTTCGGAAATTTTGACTTAATTTAAAAGTTCAATATATTTACCAAAATTTAAAAGTTATCGGTAAAAAAAAAAAAAAACATAAAACGATTGCAGATTCTCATTTCAGTTCTGTACTTGCCTAGTGCAAAATATCAAAGTGTACAGTGTTTCTGCAACAACGTATGGTTTTGATCGACAAAAATTGTGCGCTCAACTCATTGGTCTGGTTCTTTACTCATTTGAGCATAGCAAACACGTTCTACAAAAAGGGCACCACGCTTTCCTCAGGCCTGCACAAACTGTGCAGACCACTTATTATAGCCTGCCTGATATGGGGCAGAGGGTTCCCCCCAAAGTTCCCATACTATAACACACTATTTTCCTCTTGTATAGAACTCCCCCCCCCCCTAAAATCCTCAAAAGAATTCCTGAGATTCCAAGCACACAATGAAGACACAATAGGGGGGGGTACACCATGCCCCATATCGAGCACCAATTGAGACCACTGAGGCTAGCTGCGTATTGGGCCTGAATTTCCATCCACGGATTCAAGGGCTGGCAAGCCGCGTATTCAGGAAAATTAGAGTCCATGCAGTACAAGTCAGTGAAATTTCTGTCTCCACTTCTTTCTATTTTGAACAATTTTCTTGAAAATATCTTGCATGATATGAAAATAGGGCACTTTCTAATGCGGCTTATACCAAGCGACTTATACACTGACCTCTGAAAATGTTTTCAGAGATTTTCTGGTGTTGCAGCATTTTTCCGGGCGTCTTATATTCAGAAAATTACGGTAGAGGTGCTTACTTGTAAGACATTGGCAAGATACTCAGCCTGGTCTGCCATCTCTTGTAGTCTGCCATTCTCTATTCTTAATTCACCTATTGTCTCATGGAGCTGATGATAAGACAAACATGGATAAGATAAACATCAGACCGACTAAATCCAGTAGGTCTAAAGGTCCAAGATTTGTTTTGTTTTCAGTGGATGTACAGTTCAGTTGTAAAGAACTTTATTTTGACAGGAAACAAAAAGGACTGCATTTCACATGTGTCCAGAATGTATGTTTTGGGGGTTTTAATTTTTTCTTTTTTTTTTCTTCAAATCGTTTGTTTTAAATGTGTTATTTCTGATTCTCTTTTGAGTAATCTTGATAAATTCAAGGTTTTTGGGTGGTTTTGAGTCAATCGGGTCTTCAATCAAATAACCAAAATTTAAACACTGGTTTCTTTTTTGGCTGTTGTTGTGCATTGGCCATTTTTCCGGCATGTCCGTATATTTTCCTTATATTGAATTATTTACCCATTAGTACATTGTGTATTGGCAGTGCACAAAGCAGAAATGTACAAAATGTATTGCATCAACTGCAACAACCTTGGTAGCATTGTATAACTGAACCAGAGGCCAACCAGCACATGCGAGTTAGTCAATCAGATTGGTGGAAAACCTTTTGAGCTTTGGAACAAATGAGGTAATTGATATTTTGCTCGGATAATGTCAAGTCTTGTGAAATATCGTGAATGAAAGTGATGGTAGTTGTTGTGACTCACCTGTTGGTTTTCTTTGAGTGTATCTTCTAGTGCTACTCGCCTCTCCTCAGCGACGTCTTTCCAATAACTCTGTGGGGCAGGCTCCTGGACCATCAGCTCCCAAGCCTCCTGCTCAGCAGTCTTAGCTTTCTGTTGGAACAGGACACACTCATAAAATAAGTAGGGTCAGACTAGAGCACAACAAAGTAGTACCATGCGTGTTCTTGATATATCAACAAGTCAATTGTATAATTTCTTCTTTGAAACTTCTCCAACTTTCTCTCAAGATTCAAATTTTTTGCCTGAAAAAAACATCTTTGTAAAAACCCTACAACAACTTACAGTAACTATAGGATCCTTACACTTGTTACAGTCCCACATCCTCCTATATCCAATTGTCAAAGTGAAGGATTCAGAAGGAATGGGTCCAGTAGATAGGCCTGAACAACAATTGCTCATCACAGGGTCAGACATTACAATCTTATCTAAGTTCAAACAATTTGCCGTGAAGTGACACAGGAGAAGAGGATATGGGAGGATTGAGGCCACATCAAAATGCCTAGTCTGTAAGGGTTAATGTATAATACAGACGGTTTTTTCTTTTGTTTTTATATATGTAAACTTCTCACAAAATTGTTAATTTACATCTCTCCGGTGAATAATTCAAAAGTGCCTGTAACAACGTAGGCCATAAACACATGAAGAAAACACTACGAATTGGGATGAAAAGCCCATATTATGTAAACAGGTATAAAACTGTCAGAGTAGTCACAATCTCCAGCAGAGTACAAAATAGATGAATCAAAAGGTTCATGAAACCATTTCTCACTAAGTATTCTAAAATAATGAATGTCAGTGGGCATCGACAAAAAGACAAAAACATAACAACTTTTCATTTTGGGTTTTTTTGTTCTTTACATTTTGATGCACATATTCACCGTATTGTTCTGCTGTACCTTGTGCACCAAAAGGGTTGAACAGTATTTGTAGTATTATTTCAGTCAGTTCAACAGACTAAAGTCTACATAACTTCCCACCCTTTTCTTTGTTGGGTTTTGTTTCATTGCTAGCTAACTATTTACCTCCGTCTCTGTTCCACTCTCTGAGCTTGATTTTGGGTCTTCATAGATTGGAAAATGCATACTATTTTTTTCATTTCTTGAGACTTTACTTGGCTTGTCAATCACATCAGAGTTGTGTTTTCTCTTAGGAGTCTTTGGCTGTGGAAAAAAACAACGGGGAGACAAAAGTTGTTTCAAACAAACGGTGGTTCATACAGAAAATGTTAATATATATCTGGTAGATCTTAATAGTTTCGGATTAATTTTAAGACAATGCTGAAAATTACTAACTTGCGCTGAGTTACTCTAATGACTAAATGGATCATTCACACATGAGCAGTTTTAAATTGGAGCCTGTCATTATTTATAAAAAGTGGCATCATTTCAAGTAGTATCATTTAAAAACTCATTTGCTATGACCCGCTTACAACCAAGTGATTGATTTGATAAATTTACTGATAAGGAACTTTCTGTGCTTAAATCAGCAAAAAGTTGTGGGCATGGGGAAAGCAAGAGTGAATTTTATAAATGATCAAGAAGATTTGACATCGCGAATGCGCATTCACCATGGATTTGTATTCTTTCTCAATTATATGCTTTACTAGAACCGCCTGCAAGTTAGCTTGCTCTTTGCTTTGCTCAAAGTAAGCAGTAGTTAAGAAAAAGGAACTGTGCTAAGGGCTGCTCACAGGTATCTACATCTATAGAGGAAACCATATTTTCAATTTGAACAAAGGTTCATCTGTGACTTACATATCAACTTAGTCTACTTAAATGTTTTTCCAAGTTACCAAGTAGTTTTTCCTTACAACTAGGCCATTTAAACTATCTACTTCATCAAGTATTGATGCAGTATGCCATGGTCCTGAAACAAACCTACCTTGTTCGTCGTATCGACAAGTTTTTTCTTGCATACTGCTGGCTGGATAACTTGTAGCGTCTTTCGCTGTCCACTACAGAGAACAGGTGATGAACCGAGAGTTGTCTATAAAAGAATTTAAAAAGTCTGCTCATTACAAATAGCAATATTTTTACAAAACACATGGGAGAACTGTGAAGGTATGATAACATCACAGCAGAAGAGTTAAATTATAAATTTAAACATTTGTTGAAACCTAGAATATTTACTGTTAGGGAGTGTCAGATGATAGGTAAGTCAACTATGTTTGCTGTGTGTGTTATCATTGTGAGTGTACTGACGCCCCGCAGCCAGCAGCATCCGACCGCACAGACTGCAAGTGCATTTTTTTTGTAAAGAATAGACCAGTAGTTGTACAGTAGTACTATTTCCAATGTTTTTCTGTTTATGATTAAACTACTGTAGTTTCTTTCTTGCCACTTCACTGCTGCTAGCTGCAGACAAGTTGGTACGTCATTTCAAACTATTTTTCAAGCAAATCCTGTTTTTGTTGGTTTGCCACTTTGCCTAACTGCATATATTTTAATGGCCAATCAAGACACATAACATTTAGCTATTAAAATAACCACAAAACCCAATAATGAACAGTTGCGTCAAGGCTGTCATCCTGACGGAATCCATGTTTGGAATCAGTGCACAGCGTACAATCCATGTGTGTGGTCAAATAAGACAACCTTTCAATCAAGGCTAGCAGGGTCTATGCTACATGTTAGTTGTTACAAGGTTGGTTTGGCTGCCAGGTAATACATCCATCAAACTCAGTCAATGCTGATGATTAATGAGGATGTGGGTTGGTTGGTACTCACCTGTAGACTTTGTTTGAATGATTTGGCCTTGATTGATTTTCGGGTTCGACCACCTGGCATAGGAGTAAACATTTTGTTACTTCCATTCATTGTACTCATGCAGCCATCAATGCTCTCAATTCTTGCTCTGATGTCAGACATTGCTGTGAGAAAGAGAAACCGGAGTTTGGATTTAACGTTTCAATTGTCAACCTGGCCAATGCATTATCAAATTATTCAAATTATATCTCCAGGGGGAAACCTCCAATCATCATGGATTTGAACTTTTAATTTAAAAACCTCTCATTTAATCAAAAACAACACACCTATAGTTAGCTAGGTAATCAATTCATAGCTCTTTGTCAAGTCCCTTAGACCGTCGGGAGGATCGAGGGTCACGATTCTTAAGACTGTCGGGAGGATTAAGGGTTACGAGTATTGCGACTAACCTAGCATACATGGTATAATATCAAAATTGTGAGTGTTGCACAAGCCCACTAGCATTAGGCCTACACTTGCAAATGAATGAATGAAAATGTTAATGTGTTGATCATAACCCTCCTACCCAAGTGGCCCTAGGACAGTTACAATAATCTATGATAATAATTATATAGCTGTCTGTGAATCTGTGATTTATAATCTCCATTTTAAATCTTAACATCCATCACTCAGTTATTTCAGTTGGCAACTTTGAATTTGATGGGGGGGGGTTGACCGTGTCAGTGGGCTCTGTGAGAGGAGGAAGGACGTTTCTTCCTCCATGGACGTAATGATGGTAAGTGTAACATGCCGAGTCAAAAAATGTTATGCAGTGGACTACTTTGTCTTTGGCTTTTGGGGAGGAAGCCCGTTGTCTCGCCCCAAACAATGTTTCTATTTGACTGAGCGCCTGACAGCAGCCACTCAAATCAGCTCTGTATTTGTTTGTTAATTTCTTAGTATATTGCTCATTTTGTGTTCTTGTTCTTATACAACTGGATTTGTTACTACACCTGGAATCTACAGGACTTTTTTCTGTGTGTCCTGGAGTCATCTGAGTTGTGAAAATAGTGATTTTCTGTTGGAATTTTTCACTGTCTCATTTGAAAATTCTGGTGTACAAAGCTAACACACACTTTGGTGGCTGCATGCTGTGCAGTCAGCCACCTCGTCCATGGACATTGTTCGCCCATGTGGGGACAATGGAGGTAAGTATCCTTTTTATTCTCTCCCTGCTTGCTAGACCATTGTACTGCACTGACTCATCTGTGGTCAGCTTTGTTCCATCAGCATCAGTTGTGCTTGGTGCTTGCATTCTGCCAAAGTCACAGCTAGGATTCATCCAGCATCGGAAATATTTGAAATGCCCTTTGTCATATTATGACAATTCCCCAGCCACTTTTCATTTGGAAATTGTGATCTTGACATTGCTGTAAATCCCGGCCCTGAAGCTGAAAATAACTCAAACTCAGCAGAAGCTAGTCCAAACTCTACAAATTCCTACTCACGTAACAAGCTTCTAAGTCTCCGTTATGCCCCATCCACACGTGCATCAACTCTGCCTTCCTGTAAATTTACATTGCAGAATCTTGGCCTTTTTGTAAATCCCAGCACTGTTTACCGACCTACACATCGTGGTAAAAGCTGGTCGCCGTAGAACTGTTCATAAACTCCCTATACCTGAAGTTACACCCCATCTGTTCTAGCACCAGTGACTCCTGCCAAATCTCAACTCAGCCTTTGTGTTCTGAACACACAGTCCATCTGTAACAAGTATGACGATTTTGCTGATTTTGTTCTGCAAAAAGATCTGGACCTTGTTGCCGTTTCAGAAACATGGCTTAGACCAGATGACAACTTAACATGTCGTCAGTGTACCCCTGCTGGCTACTACTTTCATCACATCCCAAGACCTCACAAGACCGGTGGAGGAGTTGCAATACTGTACAGATCTACTTTATCTGTCTCTGTGAAAAGTAATGACGTCCAATACACAACTTTTGAATCTCTTCATGCTGAGGTTTCCGGAAACTCTAAATCTGTTCGCCTTGTCATTGTATACAGACCTGAAAGAGATTCTAACGGCCAACATGTGACTTTCTCAAGTTTTCTTAAGGAATTTGAGAATTTGATTTTAGAATATCTCCTTCATCCATCGGAAATCATCATCACTGGTGACTTTAACATTCATGTTGATGACATCCACAACACCAATGCAAACCAGTTTAAGCATCTACTTCAGGCTTTCGGTCTTACCCAGCATATCAAGGAGCCGACTCATCGTCTCGGTCATTGCCTGGACCTTGTCATAACTCGTGACATCACCCCACCCATTGTCTCAAACTTTGTTATTCTACCTGGATTCTCAGACCATTATGCAGTCATGTGTAACTTGAGTCTGTGCAAGCCCAAAGTCCCAACCGTCACTATAAAGAGCCGACAGTGGAAACATGTGAATTCTCCTGAAGTGTTCAGCGACATAGGAACTCATTTAGCAAAGCTGGAAATTGATCATGACTGCTTGGATTCCTATGTCAGCCAATATGAGAGTACTATCAGTGACATCTTGGATAAATACGCACCTTGGAAAACAAGATCAGTCAAGGTCGAACTGAAGTTTCCTGGTTCAATGATGATATTCGTACAGCAAGAAAGATCTGTCGTCACTTGAGCGGAAATGGCGGAAAAATGGCAAGTTGGAAATACAACGACAAGAATATCGCAACCAATGTAAGGTAGTCAGGAATTTGATCAACCAGGCAAAGATCACCCATTATTCATCCCAAGTACAAGAATCCTCAGGAGATCAAAAGAAGCTCTTCAAGATAATTGGTAAGTTGTTGCTCAAACCCAAAACCCCGTCCTTCCATCCACTTACAATGATCAGGACTTGGCAAATGAATTCCAGAAATTCTTTGTCACCAAGATTTCAGACATCCGCTCATCTTTTCATCAGTCCCTACAACGTGCCGCAGACATTGCCACATCTTCAACCAGAGTGTAGACTATCTGTGTTTGAGCCTGCCACTGTTGCTGAGATTCAAAGGGTTATTATGAAATCTCCTTCAAAATCCTGTGAGCTGGATCCAGTGTCAACATCCATGATGAAGCAAAACATTGATATATTTTTACCCTACATCACTAATCTTGTAAACGAATCTCTCAGTTCCGGTTGTTTCCCGATAGCCTCAAAGTTTCCTACATCAGGCCGCTCATCAAGAAACCAAACCTGGAAAAGGAGATATTCAAATTGCAAACTTAAAATATCTTGGAAAAGTCATCGAACGAGTAGTTTCATCACGCATTTCTGATCACATTCATAATTTTAACCTGTCCGACGTGTTCCAGTCAGCATACAAGCCTTTCCATGGGACAGAAGCTGCACTAGTCCGTGTGAGCAACGATATTCTTTCTGCAATGGACAATGGTAACCTAACAGCACTAGTCCTGCTAGACTTGAGTGCTGCCTTTGACACTGTTGATCACAACATCCTTCTCTCTCGGCTCCAGAATCACCTTGGCATAGAGGACACAGCCCTAGCATGGTGCAAATCGTATCTCTACAATAGAACTCAGCATGTATGTATTGGCACCGCAATATCAGACCCTGTTGTTTTGAACTACTCTGTGCCACAGGGGTCGGTACTGGGCCCGCAGTGGTTTACGCTGTACACTTTACCGATTCGTGACATCATCCTGAAATTTAATCTGAATTACCATGTGTACGCAGACGACACTCAGCTATACATCACGTTTAAATCTTCTCAAGAAAACGCCAATGCATCTATTGCAAGACTTGAGAAATGCATCCAAGAGATTCGACGTTGGACACAACAAAACTTCCTGAAGTTAAATGATGATAAGACAGAGTTCCTTCTATTTGGGTCACGTCAACAGTTAACAAAGGTTTCAGTGCCATACATTTCCATCGGTGATGCTCGGATAGCTCCTCGCTGCAAGCTCGGAACTTAGGGGTTATTTTTGATTCATCGATGACACTTCAACCACACATCAACAACATCGTTCGTCTGTCATCATATCACATCAGGAATATTGGTAAGATTCGCAAGTACTTGGACAAAAGTGCCACTGAAAAGGTCATTCATGCATTTGTTACTTCTCGTCTTGACAACGGCAATGCTCTTCTCTACAGTCTTCCTAACAACCAGATTTCCCGTCTTCAACGCCTCCAAAATACCGCTGCCCGCATTGTGACACTGTCTAGAAAATCCTGTTCTATCACCCCATTCTGAAACAACTACATTGGCTCCCTATCTCTCAACGAATCATCTTCAAGCTGATGCTCATTGTCCACAAAGCACTTAATGGCAAGGCTCCCCACTATATTTCTGAACTACTTCAAGTTTACACTCCATCAAGGAATCTTCGATCAAGTTCCATGCTTCTCCTCGTTGAACCCAAGTCTCGACACTCATGGGGTGACAGGTCTTTTTCTTCAGCTGCGCCACGCATCTGGAACTCTCTACCGCTTAATCTTAGATCTTGTCTTTGTACCACAAAATTCAAATCTCTTCTCAAAACTTATCTTATGTCACAGGTTTTCAAGGACTAATTTTGTTGTGTCTGTTTTGTCTTTGTTTTGTTTTTGTTTTATTTTTGGGTTTTTTACTGCGCCTTGAACACCCAGCAGGGTGGATATGTGCGCATTACAAGTCTTATTATTATTATTATTATTAATGTCACCCTCAAGCAAGCAAGCTAGCTCGCCCAAACAAAGCTGCCCTAGGTAGGAACTACTCCTAGAACTATTGAGGTTTGTTCCACTATCGTTGAGACGATAGCGGAACGAACTTCAGTCATAGTTCTGAGTTCTAGGAGTATGTAGGTAGGATCAGGAACAATCTGGCCCCCAGATATAAGTCAGATCAGTCAGCACGCTTGCAGACTCACAGTCATTGCCATATATGTTGAGCACATTTTATTGGTTTGCACAATCGCGGGTTATTGAGTGCATTTCATGGACAATTCGGCCAGTCTAAGGTAAGTTGTTACAAATACAAGTAATATTTCTGCCAAATATTTTATCGATGATGTTTTAAGTGTTCTAAATTTATTCATTACAGTTACACATTGAAGATCGAATCCCTGTTCTTAGATTGTCAGATTGTGTGTCATGATTTTTGAAAATTGTAAAAATTTGGCAAATCTGGTCACTAGTTAGCCCCATTAATAGTGCCAATACTCTGGACTTCCTCCGATCGGAGGAAATCGGAGGAAGTCCAGAGTATTGGCACTATGGGGCCAGTCACTAGTCTGTCCAAAATAATCAAAATTGCACATTTCGCTAGCGTTTACCCATATCTGTCTCGTAACCCCCCGGTCTGCGACTGTCGCGTCGGGAGGAAGAAGGGTTACCATTCGCAACTAGCGGAGGTGGCGACTTTGATTGAGAGGTGAGTAGCTCACATCATCATGACCTGACCTTCATGACCTTGTTGGGCTGAGTGTTATGTTATGGCTCTCTATTCTCATGATTCTATCAATCTAGTCTTACTTACTTACTTGTCATAAAAAACATAGTCGCCATGATAAGACCTACTTGGTACTCCTGAAGTTAGGAACTATGATTTATAATACATGAATTCGTTCCGAATCGAATACCGATGAAAACTCAAGTTACAGCCCAACAATAATGTGGGCTATCCATCATTCAGTCACCATGGACTGGAGGAAGGGTATCACTCACTCTCAAATCAGTCTCACACCTGAACAACAATTTTGGCTGGGGCGAGCACGTCAAGGGGCGAGATTTTTATTTGTATTCAAATTCAACCCAGCCGCCCAGGGGTGTTCAGACAACTCGTCCGGTCTGACAACTCGACGGCTGGTTCCCTCAACTGCAAGACAAGTCGACTATTGATCAGACAACTCGACGGATCCTTGTTAAGTTGTTTTGATCAGACAACTCGACGGATGGAGTTCAGCTGACGCGCGCCCGTGACTTGAGACTGGGCTTGAGACTGGGCACCCCCGGGGGTGGGGACAAAAGCAAAGATGGCGGGCGTACACGGAGTAATTTGCAGGGCGAAACTCTATGAGTATGAGCGGGGGGCACACACAACCATGACAACACGCAAAGATGGCGGGCGTGCACGGCCACAAACTCCGGCAAACCTTGGCCGTTCATACACCATGTACACGCAAATAACGGAATACTTCTTGTTTAAAAAGTTCACGCAAATATTACAGAAATAGAGGATTTATAAATACAAGAAATTTGTGCGTTCCGTTTTCGCGGTTGTAACCAATAACTGTTTCTGTCAATGCGGATGGCCAGTGATACAAATGGCAAGCTGGCAAGTTGAGCCGAAACAGTTTTCGCGGTCGTAACCAATAATATCATGAATATTGGTTACGACCGCGAAAACACACCCCATTCACCTAGCCCAGGTTGGACTCCTCCGTTGCATACAACGCGACGGAGTCCAGGGTATAAAGGACCTCAGGCATTGCAACAAAATTTATAACCATTTTTTATCATATTTTTACCTTTTTGAGGAAGCTGAAACGTGACTCACATGTTCCTTGTGTCCTGAACCTTACGCCTGCTCTATTCAGAATTGCCAATTTTATCCTTGGATGACATTATTGTGAAAATAAAATGGAAATTGACGCATTCGTTGCGACAACCTCAACTGACATGGAACCAAGTCCACAAAAGAGGGCGCTGTCTAACCCAGAACACAACACTGAACGTTTTTTTCTTCCGGGCGGCAACACGACGGAGTCACAGCGCCAGTGCACAACTTGGACTTATTTTCGGAAATAATGTCATTCATGGATGTATTTGATAGGTTTTGAACTCGGCAAAAGTGTAATTAAAGGCACAAAGAATAAGTGAATGGAGTTTCAGCTTCTCAAATTAGGTAAAAATATTTTAAAATGTTACTCAAAATTTTGTTCGCATTGTAAAGGATCTTTATACCCAGGACGTCAGTGCAGTGGCACTGACTGACGTCCTACCGGAGGCTGGTCATCTCGCCCCCTTGCAAGCTCGCCCCCAACAAAGTCGCCCCCTACAAAGTCGCCCCCTAGCCGGCTCGCCCCGGGTTCTTACAGAGTCGCCCCCTGGCAATGTCGCCCCCTGGCAATGTCGCCCCCTGGCAATGTCGCCCCCCTAGCAAAGTCGCCCCCTGACAATGTCGCCCCCAGCCAATGTCGCCCCCTCGCAAGGTCGCCCCCGATGTTATTTAGTTCGGAAAAATAATGCTCCTTTATGGTAATATAATGGCTGAATTATTGTGTTGAAATAAATATTGAGTAAATCCTTCTTATAAGTTATAGTTTGTATGTTTAGTTTGTGCTTGGGTAAAAAACGTCATCAATTTTTCCAACGGCCTATTCATACTTAGGATATTTTTCTCCACTCCTTCCGGACAGGTAAGACCCAAAATTTTCTTAATTCGGGGGGATTAAAGTGGCAGCCGCCTCCGGAATTTTACCCTTTCTTTCTGGGCCAATTCAAAACCGTTACCATCAGCCTAATTATTTTAACATCTGGGGGCGACTTTGCGAGGGGGCGACATTGGCTGGAGGGCGACATTGTCAGGGGGCGACTTTGCTAGGGGGCGACATTGTTTGGGGGCGACATTGCCAGGGGGCGACTTTGTAACAACCCGGGGCGAGCCGGCTAGGGTAGGTATGTGAAGATCCGCATCGATCGCGCCCATGAGATCCGCATCGATCGCGCCCCACTATTTTCTGCCAGATTAAATGCTTGTAATTTCTTTATCAATTAAGACTTCTCAAATTTTTTGGTCACTGTGTGTATTTTTTTTCAAGTACTTTCCAGTGGTACTAATTGCATTCGTATTGGTTCACTTTGAATTTTTTCTTCGCATACCTAGCTAGGGGGCGACTTTGCAGGGGGCGACTTTGTTGGGGGCGAGCTTGCTAGGGGGCGACATGACCAGCATTCGTCCTACCAGGGCTACCCATTCACCCGTCGACTTCACCCGTCGAGTTGTCTGACTGGCGAGTTGTCAGACCGGACGAGTTGTCAGACCGGACGAGTTGTCTGACCCGTCGAGTTGTCAGACTGGCGAGTTGTCAAACGGACGAGTTGTCTGACATTCCGCCCAGGCCCAGGGCGCGCGATCGGCAAGCTTGTTTGGTATGGTGACTTTGTTGGGAGCGAAAACTGTACCCTATACATTGTTTTCAATATTGTTATCTTAACATGAGTTTGTAAAATAACTTACCTTTCAAATTATTGAAACTGTTGTGCAAAAAAACAGATAAATTTGTGACTTTTTCTTTGAAAAGGCCGAGCCTGAGGATCAGATACGACACAAACGTGGCTTTAAACTTCCCGGGATGGGGGTTGGGGACCTAATTATCTTAACCCTCTTTCTATTGGTCGAACAGAATCAGAACGTGTGGACAGTTTTATTTTGCTTGACACAAATTATTTATATTTTCTTTTAAAGAATGGACTCAGATTAAATAAAAAATATTTAGTCATATCTTAAAATCAATTCAAATATAAAAACTAATTCACAGAGGAAACCAAAGAAGAATAATTATTGAGGCGCTTAATAACATTGAGCAATCACGTAACGTGTTAGATAGTGTCGATGGCTAGACGGATGAACCGCTAGAGCTCAATGTCGTCTGCTAAAGCGCGCCATCTAGCGTTAAGTTTTGGTCAAGTTTCTAGCGCACAAATGAGATTCGTACTCGTGAGTCGAGGGGTGTCGTAGTCATTCTCTGTGAGGTAGGTAATTTTCATCATTTATTTACAACTAAGTTTACAAAAGTGTATACACCTTCATATGTCAGTGTAGAAGATAGCGCTTAGATACTGATGTGGGTGATGTGTATTATATTTGAGGAATAAGTCGCCTCTGAAACGCTGATTGCAGAAATTTACCGAATGAACTGGATTCAAGTTTGCACACCCGTCTTACACGACGAACAGTCGATGGTCGATTCGCGCATGTCATTGTAATCTACAGGACTAATCAGTGTGTGTAGTCGGTCTGCACTCAATCTACCTCCATGGTCTCATTAAACCTTTATTTGGTAACATTCCAGACCCAAATGTTTTATTTATTTTATGTGTGGTGTAACAGTACTAACACTTTTTTTCGATTCACTCAACAAATATGTACACGCTCTGCTTATTCATCTGTTCGTATGTTTTTATGAAGTCAAGCAATGTTTTAATTTAAAATAAAAGGTCGGCTTTTTGCCTTTGGGTAGGATGGTAGGGCATTATTGGTTTAAAATACTCAAAAAATTAATGAACAAAAACTTCCTTTTTTGTAAGTAAGATTTTAAGAAGCACTGCACCTGCTGAGAAAGGATTAATTCCCTTCAAAGTAATAAACAATTTATTTGGTCGGAAAATGTTCGCCCAAAATCATTTGAATCTGATCAACGATTCATACATGAATCGTTTCTCAGATTTTTGCCTTGGTGTCCATTTGTGAATGCTGTGGCAAGAGATGTGGTTGGTACCCGATGTCGCCTCAACCTCGCTAAACGTGGTTGGATTTGACATTCTTGCGAAAATACAGTGACAGTTTTTTGCTGTTTTCTCAACTAGACACTGTACTCGGCTGAAACTTTCACATGTCATGTGACTTTTTTTATTGTGTCTTTCTTGATAACTTTGCCTAAATATCAGCATCACGTTGACAAAAACCAATCGTATGACTCGGTATGAATGACCCTACCTTTTAGCATTGACAATTACACAGTTTGATTAAGTGAAATTCATTTTGTTTAAAGTGTGAACGATGTAACGTTCATGTAAGGCCAAATAAAAAAAAATACCAGTTGATTGTCCCCGCCCGCATCCTTTTTTGAGGCCGCATCCTTTTTTTTACTATTTACTATTTTTGATTTTTCTTCAAAATAAAACAATATTTGTTTGTATTTTTAACTAACTATGACGTTTTTTTTCTTCAAATTTTTGATAAACTTACCGATGTTTTAGAATTTACAACACGAAAAACTAAGTCGTGAAACACAGAACCATTTTATTTGCATGGCCATCGGTCGTGTCGAACATTGTACATGCACATGTACATGTACATCGTACACTGCACGCATGCAAGCTCCAGCACTTGCATGCATAACATGATGAGCATACAACCTTGCTACCGCGCGTGCTGCATGCATGGGAACATGCCGTCCCGAATACTGTTAAGAGATCGATCACTTTATGGGAACGAAGTTAAGCTCCTGGGTTACGGATGGGCAACTCGACCATATTGAGACATCTCGACTGGTTTATAACGGTGTAAGTTTTAACGGGTTGACTCGACCTTTCAAACGTGTCGAGTTGGTCTTATGCCACGTACTTTGATGACCCATGCATTTCGTGTGGCGTTTGTGTATCTGAACACGTTTTTTTATATCAACATTTATCCGAGGTGAGCTGCAAGATGGTGTGTGCGTGTTCATTCGCGCAAATAAAGGCAAGATTCTTAAGCCTTGGTATGCACGGTCAGTGGGGGACGAAAGATGCATTATTGATATTTTCTCAGACTTTGCGTCGGGAGACTTCGACAATGGTGAAGTTGAACATCAACTCAGTAGTGTCTTTGTTTGTACCAAGAGTCATTTATTATTCACGTTCATCTTTTAGTGTAATAATCCCTGTTAACCCGGGTCCTAATGCAACAAACAGAGGTGATTTCAAACTGAAGATTTAGAAATTGGAATACTTGGCGGCCATCTTGGAAAAAAAATAACAAATAGTAAATAGTAAATAGTAAGGCCCTCATCCTCCTCATTTTTGAAAAATCCGGACGATCAACTGGTATTTTTTGTTATTTGGCCTAAGGTCTATTAAAATGTATCCTGCCTCAGTCATAGACTTTCGATGGGATAATGGATAATAAAAATAGAAACCAAATCAATTTTGTTTAAACTATCTGATCTGACCTACCTTTTAATAAGAAACTTTCAATTCATAAACTGTTGGAATCCTAGTTGCAGTCTCTCAATCTCTCGCCCGCTATTTACAGCGTACTGCATACGCTGTATACAGTACCGTCATGTGTTTTGGATCTTTTTCATTAAGAGGCTGTTTCTATCAACTTTATACACAAGTATGTCATGCAAAATGTTTCAAAAAGGTAGAATATAGTAGTAACCACACTGTCACTCTGTAGTTTGAATTTGTTAATAAAACTAGCAAGTTCTTCTTCTTTACAAATCTTCATTTTTGTTTCCTTTATTTTACAGTAAGTATTTTTTTTTTAAATTGTTTTCATTTACAGCCAGGGTTCCTCAGGCTTCCGAGTTACAGTGATTAAATTTGCTTTTGTGGCATTCTTTGTTTATAATAATGATGATAAATCGATCATATTGGCACCTAGAAAACTCGACAAGAATATAACTTCAATATCATTAGGCTAGACTGCTCCTCTACTCCTCTAGCCAACTAGATAATAACAATTATAACAATGTAAAAGTAAAATACTTCAAACAAATGTTGAAACAATTCTACTCTCAATCACACAAAGACTTATGAGGCTATGCAAAGTAGCAAAGGTGGTCTGTCTGCTGATCATAACTATTCATCACCAATCAATGGCCATTACCATGTTTTTATAAACAAAGGATAAAGCTTGTTTGTAATAATAATGTTAACCCATCTCTTTTTAAAAGACAAGTGCCGAGGCTGAAACATGTAAGTGCCCAGTTGGTTGAGCAAAATTTAGCAGGTGAAGAGTTGGCTAGATGCCAACTTTTGTGGTGACGAGAGGGTACCAGTTTGCCGGGTGTCGAGTTTGCCTGGTCCTGAGTTTGCTGGGAGCCGAGTTTGCTGGTGCTGAGTTCGCTAGATACTGAAAATAAATTGTTCTTAATTTCATATTTAGTTACACTATGACATAAGCTTTGATAATTTTAAAGCATGTTAACTTTTATTTTGACAATATGCTTTTATACCAGGACTAAATCCCAAAAGAAAAAGAGTTGCTGGGCTCCGACAACAATGGCCGGAGCTGAGGCAGATGCAGCAATGTTGCTGTTAGAAGGTGTGAACTCAGCAGCAGAGGAAAGCAACGGCAATTTATTTGACCATGCCTTTCACATGAGGAACAACTTCTTTGAGCCAGAGGAGGAGTTGGAAACACCAGTAACTGAGTACATTGAACAGGATGATCCAGAATTAGTGGTCACTGAAACAGTAGAAGACCCTTCAATAACTCCAGTAGAAACTGTAGATTCCCCAGTGGAGAAGTTAATACACAACCGGGAGCAAACCATCCAAACTCTAAAAAGGAATCTCCCAGACCAGGAACTGTCTGTGCTAACAAGTGATAGCCATCCACCTAACTCAAACAATACAGAGAATGGTGACTCATCACCAAGCATTGATATTTTTATCAATAATGTTGTGTGCACGTTCACTGTGCGGTGCCATTTGAACTTAAAAAGGATCGGTATGGAAGGAATCAATGTTGAATATAGGAGGGAATATGGGGTAAGATGACAAATTGACTGCTTTAACTGGGAGACCAGGGCTCGATTTCAAATAGAGCTAAAATTGATCTTAACTGCAAATCACTCTTAATTGCTAAGCAAAGTGTGATGTCACAATACAAATCACTATGGCAATACTGACAACTCATCTTAAAATGAATCTTAAATCTTTGTGAAATTGGCCCCAGGGCACAACTACATAGAGGTGCTTTAGAAAATAGTGCTTAACAAATTTCAGCTAAATGCAAACATTAGCAGGAAGCCAGTCACAAATGAGATATGATATTGCTATTTGGCTGGTAACCTTATTCTGGTAAGCATAGTTCTTTTGTGATTAGCTACTTGTTGTTCGTAAGCAGCTCTGTGAAATTTTGGCTCATGGCTGGAGCTTAGCTGAAGAATGTGTGTTAATTTATGATCAAGAAGATTTTATGTTGGTGTGCGCATTCACATGGTTCACTTTGGATATAAAAAAAATAGGCCAGTAACTTCAGAACTAAACAAGTCCTGCAATCTATGGTTCCAAACCTCAGAACTAAACAAGTTCTGCAATCTAGTGTTTTCAAACCTCAGAACTAAACAAGTTCTGCAATCTAGTGTTTCCAAACCTCAGAACTAAACAAGTTTTGCAATCTAGTGTTTCCAAACCATACTTTTGAAAGACATTTATTGAAGTAAAGTTCAGCTTTTCAACTCAAAACCTCCTTCTAAAAGTGAAAACAAATATTACAATAAGAATGTGTATTGTCTTTACTTTGTTTTGTTAGGGTTTCATTGTGAAACGATATTCTCAAAATTGTGTTATTCTGCCATTTCCGAACAATTAATCCCATCTCTAGGCATGAACACATTTTGGAAACCCTGGCGCTCAGTGGTTAAAGTTATAAGTATTCTTGTGCAGTGAAATTTTTCATTTAAAATACCCGTGGTCTAGTGGAGATTTTCTTGAAAATTTACCACTGTGTTCATTAAACTCTCAAAAAGGTTTCATCCAAACTGAACATGCGGATTTGAAAGTTTGTTTGACAATTTAACTGACGAGTCATATTGTCAGGGTCTTTTTTTCCTGATCAAATTATTCATTTGTTGTATCATGTTTGATTCTGTGCAGAAAGTTAATATGAGATTTCGTAACCCATCAGCGACCTGCACAATATGGTCATCAGGAAAGGTGTCCATCACAGGCAATAATAGGTAAGCTAAGTATCTCCGAACAACCACCCCCCTTCCCAACCCTCTACTGCATTCCCAGTTATGGACATGGGGAATCTTCTCTACTTTATTTTTTGTGTAAGATGCAAATTTTCAAACTCTCTTTGAGGGTTTAAAGACAAAGTACAAGATTGGTAATCATCTGAGAAAAAGAAAAAGACTTTTAATATGGAACCTCACTGATTATACCAGTATCAAGCCTTCAGAGATATATTTCCGTCTGAAAAGTTTAATGTGCACAAAAATAACTGACAAAACATAAACTCTACTGACTGGTTTTACCATGTTTACTAAAATGTGAACAAATTTGATGATTTTTCACAGCTGAGTTGCTGGGATGATATGTTTGTTGAAAACTTCAGGAATGACTCTACTCTTCCAAACACCAATAATATACATTCATGATGTAACAATCTAGGCCTGGCATTTTAAAAAGGCCTTTGCTTCCATTGTCCTGGGCCAGCATTTGTGCTCCCATTAAAATCTTGCCCTGAATTTTGTCTTCTGGAAGTGTCAAAAGCAGAATGGAGGTTGTTTTTTTCCTATCAAAGGTCAAAGTCCTGGACATCAACGATTGTAACAACAAAAGTTCAATATGATTACAATGCCTGTTTCTTAGAAGAAAAAAATTATCGGAAAGTTGGATGATTTATCTCTTGAAAACTGGAGGATGGAATAAAGAGTTCCTCCACCCCAACGCCATTTTGTTTTGTTTTGAAGTCAAAGTTGTATCATCTTATTTTTTACAGTGAAGACAATGCAATGAAGACAGCAAGGAGGTGTGCTAGGGCAATACAGAAGCTTGGTTTCAGGGTGCGCTTTGGAAAATTTCAAGTTGTCAATGTTTTAGGAACGTGTGCCATGCCATTTGGCATTAGGATCGGACAGTTCTCTGAGAAATACCCATACACTGCAAGGTGAGTATAAAGGCTGCTTCGTACTCTATGCGGTTTCACTGTAAATGCAGCACACACATTGATTTGTCACTGGATGGTTTGTGAAGTTACACGCAGTGCATAGTCCAAATTTGCTCATGAATGCACACTTTAAAAAAAGAAAGTTTAAGTACACATGGAGGTAGATTCATCGTTTGGGTATTGTCAACGGAATGCTGATTTATAGGCAAAATTATCAAGAAAGATACAATAAAAGTTACATGTGAAATTTTTAGCTGAATACAGGGTCTGCATGTTGAGAAAACAGCAATAACTGTCTCTGTATTTTCTCATGAACGTCGAATCCATCCACTTTAGCAAGGTGACGGCGGGTACCAACTGCGATCTGTGACACCAACCCACAGAAATCTGAGAAACGATTTATGCATGAATCATTTCTCAGTTTCAATAGCTTTGGGGTGAAAAATTGTTCAAACCATATTACTTTGAAGGGAATCCTTTCTCAAAAAAGTTTATTCTATCGACAGCTGCAGTGCATCTCACCAAGTAAGTTTTTGCGGTCATTAATGTTTGGAGTACCTACCATCTATGACCCTACCTTTAAGTAAAAGTATATTCCACATACAATGTAACTTCAGTGCTTTTTTGTACTTTCTGGTACCCTACCCATTGTAATAGATTAACAATCATGACCGCTTGTAATGATGTTGTATTATTGTTGGTGCATTGTGGTGAAATAAATTCATTCATTCAGTAACTCTTTGTGAAATCAGGCCTGGACTTCAAATTACCTACCAACCAAGGCATACACTTTAAACCTCCTCGCCCAACCCCTCACCCACAGGTGCAAGCCTCTTTGAGATGTTTCAAAAAAGGTTGTGTTGGGCTGTGGTTGTTGGTTGCAATGGGCACTTGTTGTAGCTTCAGCGAGATTTTTGACACAGGTACAGGCAGACACAGTAATAAGCTATAGGCAAAAGGCTCATTTGTTATGGATCTATAGGAGTTTGTACTGGATACAAAATGGCAGTCAAGTTAACTGTTCTTAAGTATTGCCATTTGAATCAATTCAATGTTAGAATGGTGACTCTAGTCTTTAGTACCCTCGTCCATCTGACAATACTCATCCTCTGTTCTGATGAAATAAATCATGTCTCTTTCTTCTTTCAGCTATGAGCCAGAGTTGCATCCAGCTGTTACATATAGAATCAAATCACCAAGGGCAACCCTAAAGATCTTCTCAACAGGAAGTATTACAGTTACAGGTAACCACATTTAATAACAATTTTTTCTGGATTAATAATCCTTAAAGGGCTCCACTGATGATAAATGATAATATTCCAGTCCATTGGGCCAGTCACAGGGAGACATGTGGCCAGTCACATGGAGACATGTGGCCAGTCACATGGAGACATGTGGCCAGTAACATGGAGACATGTGGCTAGTAACATGGGGCCAGTCACGGTGAGACATTGGGCCAGTCACAAGGAGACATGGGGCCAGTCACAGGGAGACATTGGGCCAGTCACAGGGAGACATGGGGGCCAGTCACAGGGAGACATGGGGCCAGTCACGGTGAGACATTGGGCCAGTCACAAGGAGACATTGGGCCAGTCACAGGGAGACATGGGGCCAGTCACGGTGAGACATGGGGCCAGTCACAGGGAGACATGGGGCCAGTCACGGTGAGACATGGGGCCAGTCACAGGGAGACATGGGGCCAGTCACAGGGAGACATGGGGCCAGTCACGGGGAGACATTGGGCCAGTCACGGTGAGACATGGGGCTAGTCACAGGGAGACATGGGGCCAGTCACGGTGAGACATGGGGCCAGTCACGGGGAGACATTGGGCCAGTCACAAGGAGACATGGGGCCAGTCACAGGGAGACATGGGGCCAGTCACAGGGAGACATTGGGCCAGTCACGGTGAGACATGGGGCCAGTCACAAGGAGACATGGGGCCAGTCACAGGGAGACATGGGGCCAGTAACAGGGAGACATTGGGCCAGTCACGGTGAGACATGGGGCCAGTCACAGGGAGACATGGGGCCAGTCACAGGGAGACATGGGGCCAGTCACGGTGAGACATGGGGCCAGTCACAGGGAGACATTGGGCCAGTCACAGGGAGACATTGGGCCAGTCACAAGGAGACATGGGGCCAGTCACATGGAGACATGGGGCCAGTCACATGGAGACATGGGGCCAGTCACGGTGAGACATGGGGCCAGTCACAGGGAGACATGGGGCCAGTCACGGTGAGACATGGGGCCAGTCACAGGGAGACATGGGGCCAGTCACAGGGAGACATGGGGCTAGTCACAGGGAGACATGGGGCCAGTCACATGGAGACATTGGGCCAGTCACAGGAAGACATGGGGCCAGTCACATGGAGACATGGGGCCAGTCACATGGAGACATGGGGCCAGTCACAGGGAGACATGGGGCCAGTCACAGGGAGACATTGGGCCAGTCACAGGGAGACATGGGGCTAGTCACAGGGAGACATGGGGCTAGTCACAGGGAGACATGGGGCCAGTCACAGGGAGACATTGGGCCAGTCACGGTGAGACATGGGGCCAGTCACAGGGAGACATGGGGCCAGTCACAGGGAGACATGGGGCCAGTCACGGTGAGACATGGGGCCAGTCACAGGGAGACATTGGGCCAGTCACAGGGAGACATTGGGCCAGTCACAAGGAGACATGGGGCCAGTCACGGTGAGACATGGGGCCAGTCACAGGGAGACATTGGGCCAGTCACAAGGAGACATGGGGCCAGTCACGGTGAGACATGGGGCCAGTCACAGGGAGACATTGGGCCAGTCACGGTGAGACATGGGGCCAGTCACGGTGAGACATGGGGCCAGTCACAGGGAGACATGGGGCCAGTCACAGGGAGACATGGGGCTAGTCACAGGGAGACATGGGGCCAGTCACATGGAGACATTGGGCCAGTCACATGGAGACATTGGGCCAGTCACAGGAAGACATGGGGCCAGTCACATGGAGACATTGGGCCAGTCACATGGAGACATGGGGCCAGTCACAGGGAGACGTGGGGCCAGTCACAGGGAGACATTGGGCCAGTCACAGGGAGACATGGGGCTAGTCACAGGGAGACATGGGGCTAGTCACAGGGAGACATGGGGCCAGTCACGGTGAGACATGGGGCCAGTCACAGGGAGACATTGGGCCAGTCACAGGGAGACATGGGGCCAGTCACAGGGAGACATGGGGCCAGTCACAGGGAGACATGGGGCCAGTCACATGGAGACATTGGGCCAGTCACAGGAAGACATGGGGCCAGTCACATGGAGACATGGGGCCAGTCACATGGAGACATGGGGCCAGTCACAGGGAGACATTGGGCCAGTCACAAGGAGACATGGGGCCAGTCACGGTGAGACATGGGGCCAGTCACAGGGAGACATTGGGCCAGTCACAGGGAGACATTGGGCCAGTCACAAGGAGACATGGGGCCAGTCACGGTGAGACATGGGGCCAGTCACAGGGAGACATGGGGCCAGTCACGGTGAGACATGGGGCCAGTCACAGGGAGACATTGGGCCAGTCACAGGGAGACATGGGGCCAGTCACAGGGAGACATGGGGCTAGTCACAGGGAGACATGGGGCCAGTCACATGGAGACATTGGGCCAGTCACAGGAAGACATGGGGCCAGTCACATGGAGACATGGGGCCAGTCACATGAAGACATGGGGCCAGTCACAGGGAGACGTGGGGCCAGTCACAGGGAGACATGGGGCCAGTGACAGGGAGACATGGGGCTAGTCACAGGGAGACATGGGGCCAGTCACATGGAGACATTGGGCCAGTCACAGGAAGACATGGGGCCAGTCACATGGAGACATGGGGCCAGTCACATGGAGACATGGGGCCAGTCACAGGGAGACGTGAGGCCAGTCACAGGGAGACATGGGGCTAGTCACAGGGAGACATGGGGCCAGTCACGGTGAGACATGGGGCCAGTCACAGGGAGACATGGGGCCAGTCACAGGGAGACATTGGGCCAGTCACAAGGAGACATGGGGCCAGTCACGGTGAGACATGGGGCCAGTCACAGGGAGACATTGGGCCAGTCACAGGTAGACATTGGGCCAGTCACAAGGAGACATGGGGCCAGTCACGGTGAGACATGGGGCCAGTCACAGGGAGACATGGGGCCAGTCACGGTGAGACATGGGGCCAGTCACAGGGAGACATTGGGCCAGTCACAGGGAGACATTGGGCCAGTCACAAGGAGACATGGGGCCAGTCACGGTGAGACATGGGGCTAGTCACATGGAGACATGGGGCCAGTCACACGGAGACATTGGGCCAGTCACAGGGAGACATGGGGCCAGTCACAGGGAGACATGGGGCTAGTCACAGGGAGACATGGGGCCAGTCACATGGAGACATTGGGCCAGTCACAGGAAGACATGGGGCCAGTCACATGGAGACATGGGGCCAGTCACATGGAGACATGGGGCCAGTCACAGGGAGACATTGGGCCAGTCACAGGGAGACATGGGGCCAGTCACAGGGAGACATGGGGCCAGTCACATGGAGACATGGGGCCAGTCACAGGGAGACGTGGGGCCAGTCACAGGGAGACATGGGGCCAGTCACGGTGAGACATGGGGCCAGTCACAGGGAGACATTGGGCCAGTCACAGGGAGACATTGGGCCAGTCACAAGGAGACATGGGGCCAGTCACGGTGAGACATGGGGCTAGTCACATGGAGACATGGGGCCAGTCACAGGGAGACATTGGGCCAGTCACAGGGAGACATGGGGCCAGTCACAGGGAGACATGGGGCTAGTCACAGGGAGACATGGGGCCAGTCACATGGAGACATTGGGCCAGTCACAGGAAGACATGGGGCCAGTCACATGGAGACATGGGGCCAGTCACATGGAGACATGGGGCCAGTCACAGGGAGACGTGGGGCCAGTCACAGGGAGACATTGGGCCAGTCACAGGGAGACATGGGGCCAGTCACAGGGAGACATGGGGCCAGTCACATGGAGACATGGGGCCAGTCACAGGGAGACATGGGGCCAGTCACATGGAGACATGGGGCCAGTCACAGGGAGACGTGGGGCCAGTCATGGGGGGTGACCAGTGCGAGGCAATTTTCAAACCAATTTCAGTTTTAACATAATTTTCTTGGGGATAGTACAAAGACACTGTAAGAACATCATCTCTGGTGCTACAGAAGTGACCCTTCTGCATGCAGTGCAGTTGGTTACTTCCAAGTAATAATAATAATAATAAAGAGAGATTTATAGTATATAATATATTATATATTATTTAAGTAGCCTGTAATTATTGGCTCAAGTGACAAATTCCTGAACCCTAAATTCATTTGTTATGAATTCCAGCACCTTGCGTGGAGAACATATCACTAGCCATCCAGCATATTTACCCCCTGGTGGAACCCTATGCATCCAAACTACGAGAAGACGTCATCCAGAGGAGACTGATGAAGGGAATGATAAAGCCAAAAAGAAGGAAGATGGAGGACAGTGATGATGATGAAGATGATTATGCAGATGAGGAGGATGAGGAAGAAGATACTGACTCTGAAAGTGATGATGAAGATTCAGATGATGAGGATTTGTGACACCATTTGAACAAATGAATATCTGTCCCAACACCCTGCTAAATTTTGCTTAACAAATATTTTGAATTTTATAAAGCTTGTGAGCACAATCTCCATAAAAAGGGGGTTTAAAAGTTTCATTAAAAAGGACAGATTTGTGCCAACCCAGTTATATATTTTGTGATACTCAAGCCGCCAATACAAAATGGTGGTCATTGTTAGTAAACAATAGAAAGGTCTTTTGACCCAGGCCTGGAATCACACGAAGGCCACGGCCTCTGTTGCCCCTAGTCTTGACCTTGACGCCCCTTCAAAAGTTTCCCATTGACTTTAAGATTTTCCAAAGAAAGTGCCCTTTGCAAAATGAGAATGCCCTCTTAAAAATGAAATTGCATGCTTGATCGACCCCTTGCACCAACGTCACATGTGACTACTGCTGCCTCTGAGGAAGTCAACTCGTAAACGTGGAAACCGTGCGTCTCCTTAAATGAGCACTACACTGTATAACAAACACAGACATTGACTCCCACAATAGCACAACCAAGATTATTGTGACAATGATGTCGGGTGAATTGGGTCAATTGACCAAATTCACCAGGGCCAATTTTCATAAAGCTGTTTTAAGCAGAAAATATTGCTTGACAAGTTTCTCTGCGAAGCGAAAGTCAAGTGGGGCACCAGTCACAACAATGCAAGCTTCATGTAATTTTGGCTGCTAACCCATTTCTGTTAAGCAATATTTTTCTGTGCTAAGCACGTTTTTGTGTTTACAGGCTTTATGAAATTGGGGCAAAATTGGGCCCTGATGTCATGACACAGTAAATCTAGGTTGTACCATTTGAGGAGTCGACTTACCCCATGTGTGTTACTGTGTTGTGTGTATGCGCACCCATATCTTTACATGCAATGTGACTCCCATTATGGCAGACCATGGGAACATAGTAGCTGCCTATGATGTTAGTGCAAGGAGTCAATAGGTTATTTGGGGAGCTTTTTTTCTGCTAAGCAAAAAATTTCTGTGCGCTTAGCAACTCTCAGTGTTACTTTGCTTCATGGCAAGAAATAGTAATGTAGAGTTTTGTATTGTTTTGTTATCTGATTTGTTTTAAGGAAGAAAATGTTTTAATTTATTTTCATTTTAATGTCCATAAACAGGAGAGGTTAAAATGATAAAATGAGAGGTTTTGATTGAAGTAAACATGCTGTGATTCTACTTTAATAAAACCTGCTTCGTACTGGTAAAAACAAGATGCAGGAATAGATGTTGAAATTGTTAAAATGATGCTGAAGTTGAGAAGCAAATTGATGTGAAAGTGAGCCTTGTGTATGAAGACCATAGAGCTTTTGATCAGAGTACTATCTGGTGACTCCAGATGCACACATTATGTGAAGTCTCATAAGCACAGACATGTTTGTAGCAGAGCTGTATATTGAGAGAGTTGCGACAATTTACGATAAGAAGCCATTTTCGGTCCCCAAAAACCGCATGTGAGCACACAGGGTGCCAGACTAGACTGCACATTGGGTTTTGCTGCATTTGGACCAAAAATGGAAGGAGCAACCATGTGACCAAAGAAAACTGGTCCTTCCATGTCGCAACTCCCTCATTACACAGCTCTGGTCTGTGGGATGTACATGTAGGTGACCCAGGATCAAACCTTACACATTGGAATACTTCAAATAAGATTTGGGTCTGTCCACACTAATGGTTACAACTCATTAAACACAAAGTGAGGCTTGGTAGTTTATACCAGGGTTTTTTCCTGTTCCAATTGTTAGTGAATGTTTCTTGTGTAAAAAGAAGTTGTGTTCATAACGGGACGGAAAATCAGTACAAAAATCTGTCTCAGTTATGAACATGTACACCCCTATTTTCTTTATTAATCAGAGGCTTGTCTTAAGTTTGGCTGGTGGTCAGGTGGTTTTCTTTTAGGGTCTGTTGCATTATCAAAGGTAAAATAGTTGGGTGAATACATTTATTTAAGTGTTTCCAACCAATCTGTCAAAAGTCAGTCTCTGTTAGGAACGTTATAATCTTTAAGATGATCACCTGCAATTGTTTTATATATCAAGGAATCCCTCTTGGGATGTTGAATATACACATTAAAAAGGACACAACAAAATATTTCACTTATGTTGTTATTATACAATGTTTCCTCAAATGTTATTTTTGTATTCCATTAGTGTGGACAGACTCACTTATTGGTGTCGGAGTAGTCGCTCAAATATTTTATTTAAATGAATGGAGAAAAAAAACTTGCATACAAATGCATATTTGTAAATAGATAAATAATACAATTGTTTGCCTTATCAAATGAAATCCACTTTGGTGAAGAAAAGCATTAAGAAGGTATGCAGTAGGGGCCGCTCGCTTCCCAGGAAATTGAGGATAATGCAAGAATGGCAGAAGTGGCCAAATGACAGTTTTTAAAATAGTGATGTAAGCTGTATCAATATCATATCAAGATGGAGGTATGGCTACATCAGAATTGAATAAATGCAAAATTTGGCTTAAAACTCTGACTTTGTTCATTAATAAAATCACTATTTATTTACATGTGTTTATACAAGTTGCATGTTTATTATGGGGTGTTTTTGTAGAGAATTTAGTACAAGTGTACATTGTCAATTTGCTGACCTCTGTATATTTCTTTTGAAAGGTGACTGTGACCCTGAAATAAAAGAAAAAGATATTCTCATTTCTATATTTAACTTTTGCACTTCTAATCTTCTTGGTTTCTTTCTGGATAGAGGTTTCTACGCATTTTGTAGAATGCCTTTTTGGTGCTAAAGTCCGATTCATGTTTCATGATAATTTTATTATGAAGCCGCTTTCCTTTATGTAGACAATCAGTTGACTCAGCAAATTTTATGTAAAGTCTGAAACGTGCTCAACTCCTACACATATGTTACACAAACAAAGTATACAATATAATGTGGCGCTGCTTAGTATGGTATTCTACAACCTCGTTCCCAGGGGTGATCGATCTCCCATTGTCATTTTTTAACAGCATGCCTTGCTCACTTGTAACTCCTGGTATTGGTTAATTTAAAAGTACTGATATATGGCACATTTGAATTAGACCTGTGGTGGAACCGCTCAAGTATGGTAGTTTGCAAACTGATCTATTTGAAATGCATCCATGCTTGAGCACAGCCAAAATATCTTGACTGTTTATACCAAATAATGCCCACAACATTTCTCAACCATTTTATAGAGACTGCACTAGTCATCGTAGAGCCTTTTAGTAAAGGCGCACCGCGGCACCCCAGCCCAGATATCACGCACGAAAAAAGACTAGCGCGAGCGGCGAAGCGCCTTTACCAACTCGTTTTGGGGCTTTATGTTTTTCTTTACTTTTTGCTACCGATTTTGGTAGGAGAAATGTAATGCATAATGCATTAGCGTGATGAGTTGTTGGCCAATGAGAAGACACAATTACTTGCAAGACGTCACATGAACGTTTGATCCCATCTAAATAATAGAGGAGTCCAATATCTAGTTGATGGTGATTGGTTACAAGAAATTGCATATATAAATATTTCATGATCATGAATAACTGATTAGCTGAACGAGTTGGTAAAGGCACTTCACGGCTTCACCACTCACGCTAGTCTTTTTTCGTGCTTGATATCTGGGCAGGGGTGCCGCGGTGCGCCTTGACTAAAGGCTAATCATCGTATAGAATTCAGTTGCTGCCATTTGAACATCGCTTGTATGGCGTTAATAGTCGAGTCTCGGGAAGTTTGTGCCATAGTCGTGTTGTGCCGTTGCATTGTCCACTATGCACCGTTAAAGGAAAAATGGCCACGGACCAACAATCTAACACACATCAAGACGGCACAACGTGATAATGCAACGACACATAACGATTATGCGTCAGCAAAATGCGACGGCACGATGCGAATCTGAGTCGTTGACAATGCAAACGGCTCTGGACTCGACTATTATTACCATACATGTGACATTCAAATGGAAGGAATGGAATTCCATACCATCAGCACACACCCACACCTAGCTGGTTTTCTTTAGTTTGACACATTCCTCTGTTCCTGTGGAAATGTCGGAAGAAAGGAATACAATAAAACAGAACGATTGTTTTGTTTTAGAACTGATTGATTTATGTTAACTTGGGAAACGTGCCAATTGTCAACTTAGGAACATGACCTTTACTAGTACTTTTACAAACAAGTTTTAAGCAGTGAGCAAAGGTGATTCCTCTTGCTAAGCAAGACTTAAATCTACAGTAAACCATTTTACAGTTTGGCTCCGACGATTATCAGAAGCCCATGGGAAATGCACAAGTTAATATCAAATTGTGGACTTTCCAAGACTTGCAGTCTAAAAAAAACTCACTTTTGAACAGCGACAAAAGGGAATTTTGTTAAAAATTTATACCAACAAAGGTATGCCAGCTTTGGAGCCAGAAGTACCCGAACTGTGCTGCCAGTGTTCACATGTGAAGTGTTGACTAACCCAGTAAGATTAGAGCCTTTAACAACTCAACCACCAAATACTGAAACATTTCATGAATAGAACAAGCTAATGATAAAGTGACATGTAATAAATATACATCTGTATGAATACAAAAAACTTTAATACACATTTCAAATGGACAAGGAGCAATAACATATTATCTACTATCGACTTCCAATTCTAACTGACAATATTCTTTTTCTTGGAAATTCCTCAACAGACTTTTTTCAAAAAGCATACATTAACTGACTTGCCAAACTCACAAACCAAATTGATATGGCTTGCCTGATGAAACAGCATTGGTTTAATCCAAAGATTATAGAGCGCTGAAGGCACATGATGGGGAACATGGGATGAAATGTGAAATGTTCACTGGACACCATTTCAGCAAGTTACTCTTATCAGCGCAGACAATGACCATTGCTATCAATGATATAAGAAAACAGTTGCTTACTGAAATGGCGCCCATGAGTATTTCACCAAAAGATAGCGCTCCAGTAACCCATCATACAGCAAGGATCTCTGTCCTTGTTATAGGGTTTTCTGAGTCCATGTCAGCCAAGCAAACACTTCAGTAGGATATCAGATGGGTTTTGGGAGTAAACAGAAAGGGATCCAACATGGTTGGTAATACACAACAATTTAGATTCAACGAAAAGGGGAAAAAAACAAGCACCACTCATAAAAAAACATTAATGCTGAAAATTATTTGCATATGAAGAAACAATTGTCATTATTTTAGAATGAAAAATACTTCTTTGGTTTTGAAATTATATGAAGCATCAATATATACATGTACTATCAAAACAAAACTTCAATACTCCGACTCAATGAAAAACATAGCTAAGCTATTGACCATCTTTAGCTTTCAAGTTTTTCAAGCTCATACAGGTGGTGCTAATTTTCAGGGTACATCCCCAAGTACTTATGAACAACATTTTAATATCAAAAATAAATTGAAGGAAATTTAAGTAAATCACACCTGCAAGACATGCAGTAATTTTTGCAGTATAACCAGTTCGCTTCGGAGGACACAATAACAGGCAAAACTCTTATGCAACACACAGCGGTGGGCTACTGGCATTCAAGTTTCTGTGCGTGTTGGCGGTGGTCATGTCAATATGCCACATGTGGTGAGACACTGTAGGGGATTGCATGTACATGTACACAGGCAACTGTTCCACAAAGCCCATGGCATACATGGTTCGGTGGCCTCTGGAAAAAAAGCAATGATTGGATTAACTCTGCATGGACTTTTGCCTAAAACCTTTATCGAAAAACCTGTTCCTTTCACATAGCAGCCAAGATTGTGTAAAGCTGGATTATACTGCATAGACCTTATGCACTGACGTCATCCAACCGCCATCTTAGAGGTAAAATGATGACGAAACAATGGAAACGCACAGATTTGTACGCATGGCGCACAGGTTTGGCCAATGAACAACCTCCATTTGACCTCTAGGCGAGGGCGCCCTACTGAAATGACATCATGTGCATAAGGTCTAGTGTCATGAGGCCTTTTATCTCTCTCTCCAGGATGGCCAATGAACAACCTCCATTTGACCACGCAGGAAGAATAATCTGCAATTGGAATACACAATTTAAGAAACGTTTCTAACAGAAACGCTTCTCAGATTCAAATTTGTTTTGATAAAAACTGATATCTTTTTCCATAACCACATTACTTCAAAGTGAATTGTTTCTCAAAATGCTTTATACTTTCAGAAGCTGCTGTACTTCTTACCATGTAAGTTTTTATTGCCATTAATTTTATGAGGTATTACCAAACGTATACACTGTACAGACCCTTTAAAGTGCTGGGTGTCCAATGATAGACAACTTTACTCTAATACTCACTTTGTAAGACAGTGAAAACATTAAAAGCTAATGGCCGGTAATAAAGTACTAATAAAACAGAAAACTTCCATCTGTAACAATATCGCTAAAGAAACCACAATAAAACAGAACATCTTCATTAAAAACCGAATGCTTTAAAAACACAACCTTTTGAAATAGAAATCATATGTACACGTTGGGATAAGAGCTGGCGTTATAAACATCAGATTGTCTTTGGTTTGAAATCAACTTGGTCTTCTACTAGTACTGGTAAAATAAACTTTAAAAGTTGGACATAATTTTCTTTAAAATTTAAAAACATTACTTTACAGCACCTAAAGCATAAGATAAGATCAACAAATTGAATCCACAAAAGATTACATATATTTCCAAGGACGGTACTTACACTTCTAAAATCTTCAAAAATATTTACAAATAACTTAGGCTTTGGTTTGTAGAAAGTACTTATAAAAAAACCTGGTCTAAATATCTACCACAGTATTTCAGACAAAATTAATAGTAATACATGTCACTCAAACATAGATTTTGAGACATTAACAAGAATGACATCTGAATACGTAACTATTAATTAAGTTCAACAGAAGGACAATTTTTACTAACAATTTTCTTCTAAAATATTTAAAACTAAAGTAAATATAAACTTTGGACACACTGCAGGATGCCCAAAATGTATTAGCAGAAGCAAGTTTTGGCATTTAAAGTAATCCCCATTGTTTTCCTTTGTGATAGCAATCGTGGACCTATTGTCCCTTTTGTTGTAAGTCCTTGGTTTGAATGTCACTATAAGTACACACACACACACACGTTTGTAAATCCCGCTTACCGAGGACTTCTCTTTGTTCTCCCATTGTTTGGACATAGTTTTTTTTAGCGACGTCCCCATTGGGTTTGTACACAAAAACGAAGTGAGGACGTCCTCGCTCTGTCAAACACCCGGATCCCTTTTGTTAAAGTCCTCAGTTTGAATGGATAGACACGCTCACACACACGTTTGTCAACCTGATAAAACAAGGACTTCTCTTTGTTCTCGCATTGTGTTTTTGTAGCGACACCTCCATTGGTTTTGTACACAAAGGCCAAGCCAGGACATCCTTGCTATGTCAAAACACCCGAATCTATTTTGTTAAAGTCTTCGTTTTTAATGTGTAAGACACCTTCTAACACACAAGAGTCACAACACTTTTTCTACATTTTCAATACAGTTTCCACTTGAACACACCAAACATTTTCTACAAGTAACAATTTTGTAAATCACAATTTTATATAAATTATTTTGGAGAACCCATAAAACTGGACCATTTATGCTTCAGAAATAATAAATTCATAATCGTTTTAAATTAAAAACTTCAACTCTGAATGGGTTTTTTTGTAAGTAAAACTCAATCTGCATTTCTTGTAATAATTGACACCATGTAATAAGCTGCAATTATTTTACCTTATTTATAGTAACAACAATCATCTAATAACTGGTACAAACCAGCATGAACCAGTAAAACCCTGACTCATCTCAAATGACCTTCACAATAGTAACAACAATCATCTAAGAACCAGTGAAACCAGCATGATCCAGTTCAATCCAGATTCATCTTGATTGACCTTCCCAGTAGTAACAGCAATCATCTAATAACCGGTACAAACCAGAATGATCAAGTACAATCCAGATTAATCTCTGATGACCTTCCCAGTAGTAGAACCAGTACAAACAAGCATGATCCACTGAAATCCAGATTCATCTCGATTGACCTTCTTAGTAGTAACTACAACCATCTAAGAACCAGTACAAACCAGCATGATCCAGTACAATCCAGATTCATCTCGAATGACCTTCCCAGTAGTAACAACAATCACCTAATAGCTAGTACAGACCAGCATGATCCGGTACAATCAAGATTTATCTCAAATGGGATCATCACATCCAGAATGTCACTTCCTTCTTTGATTTCCAGGTATTGTTTACGTTGTTTAAGTCGACCACTTGACACGACACACTGGATTCTGGATTCTGCAACAAACAATTATTCAGTTCAGAAAAAGAATTGACATATGTCTACATTTTAACTTAGAGATGTTATTCCCCCATCAAGAATACTGAATTACAATTAATGAACTTGTTGGTAAATCATGTGTGTGTTATAGAGAGGGAAAAAGAAACATATTTCAACAAATATCCTTAACTACTTAACACCTGAAGACTTGTCTACATGCACTCTTTTTCCAGGACACAGATTCAGAGGCCTGAGAAACCCGCATTTAAAGTGTCCTTTTGTGTGCACGGTTGACATGATAACACGCCTGGAACAGAAGATTTGTCTACAGGCACAAATTTCCAGGACACAGGCACAGAGGGCTGAAAAACCTGCTTTTAAAGTTTCCTTTTGTGTGCATGATAACACGCCTTGAGCGTTGTGTGTGATAAGAGTTCAACAGCTGCGGATGTATTAACCTGATCAGAAAGCTCACTGTATAGCGTGCACCGTGTATGTACTCAGGGTGGCCTGGTACAGACAGGGAAAAAGGCTCTGGAAACAAGGGTCAAAATCCCTCTACTGGGGATTTTAGTGTAATCCCAGAATCCTGACCTTTGTCCTTTATGTCTGACAAACCAGGATTATGAGAGATTGATAAGTTGCTATGATTGCTACTCATTATTCTCAACACAGAGTAAGTGTGAGATTCCAGCGTGCCACAGTTGATTATCAGCCGTGGCTCATGGTCACGGGGACGGCCGAGTCACCAACAAAAGCCATCTTTGTTCACCGTGACGATCAACAAAGTTAGCTTTCATTCATACTTTCTTAAAAGTGAAAGATAAATCCTAGTGCAAATTATCAGAATGTTTGTCTTTACTTCGTTTAGTCAGGGTTTAATTTTGACGATGTTCCCCACAAATATTTTTGGGCTGGAAGTTCCAAATGTAATACCCTGGGTGGTTAGAAAATGGCTAAACTTTTTCAGAGTACAATTAATGGCTTATGTTTTGTTCATGTTAAAAAAAAGACTGGATTCAAACGCAAGTTTTATAAAAATGAAAACATCTCAGACAAACTATTTCTGAGAACAATTGCCATATTTTTCTCAGCCCAATTGCTACCAGTAATAACTCATTACTCTTTTACTGTTTTCATCTTAAAGATTAAAACAATTGTACTTTTGGTTTTTATCTGATAATCATTCAAAATGTGCCATTTCTTCATAATTAGTATAAGAGCTGAAATAACATAGTTACCTCGCCAAAGGAATGTGATTTTGTAAACCGCCCAGCAAGCTTGGATCTCTGGTGGGAAAGATCAGGTGTGACCCCATCGGAACTACGTCTATAAAAGAAAGTAAAAGTATTTCAAATCAACAAAACATTCCTTCAAAAAGAGTCATTACATTTTGACCCAATCATTCTTTAACAAATAATTAAAGACATAAATAAACAAATAAATCACCAACACTGGCTGATGCACATTAGACACATGGCCCAATCTTCTAAACTTGTTTAACACAAAAAATATATTTACTATGCAAAACCATTTCAGAAACCAGTCAATGTTTAACATCGCATGCCAATTTGACCGGTACCTTGTTTCTATGAACTGTAAACACAAATCACGAGATCTCTAGATATGAAACGTCTATTAAATTATTGAATTCAATTTATTTATCCATCATGTGAAAACACATGAAATTTACATTTCATTCTACAGCAGTAGAACTACATAAAACAACTTTATACATAACAAATTAAGGAATTACATAATAAGTTAAAAACGCCGGTAAAAAGTCACCGCTCAGTCATGTATATTCATCTACTGTTATTACTGTATCAGCCACAGTTTTACAAATGCATGCAGAAAGTCTCAACCATCTGACTCACCTTCGCAGTGTAATTTGATCATGTCCATTCCGAGAACCGACATTGAAATCAGGAACACCGTCACCTGCTAGACACAATAATCAAAATTATAACACTGGGATTTACAAAACAGCTTACAATGAAACAATACCAAACCATGTAACAAAATAAGAAAATGGAAGAAAACCAATTCCTGCATTACTTCTTGTACAATCATTTCTGTCCACCAGTTTTCAACAGGTTCTGGAAAACTTAATGCCTTGTAAAATCCCTTTGCTGGGGTTAATATTGTGTAACCCCTGATTCCAGACCTTTGCCCTGTTGAACAAATGTGCCATACAAGAATGGACAGGCTGCCACCATTGTTCGTCATTATATTCCGCTCAATGGGGGCAAGTCCAACGTTCCGAGATTCCAGATTTTCGGCCGTAGCTCACAGCCCAGGTTTTGCGAATCACGGCGAGTGCCTACAAAATTTTCTCACAAGAAATCAAATCCCCGAACTAATTAAGGAGAACATTTGTTGTCTTTCCTGCATCAAGTCAGGATTTCATTGTGGCAACGATATTTTCAAAGGAAAACGATTACTAAAGAAGCTCCAAAAAGTTCTGGAAAATAGTGTTCATTTATGTCTTTGTTCGCACCAACCACATAGTCTGTATCAGGAATCCATCTGAATGTTTAGCCAAACTTTGTATTTTTCCCTCACCTGTGACAGGATCAGACCTGGTGGTCCGTCCATCGAGTGAACCCCTCTTACGTCGGTTACTTTGCTTCTTATCTTTCTCGCTGTCCGTCTCACTTCCCCTCCCCCTTCCTGTGCGTCGACCCTTGCGGCTAGGGCTGTGTGATGCACTACGACGCTTCATACCCGATGGCTTCTTACGTCTTTTGACTGGCTCGGAACTATGGGTATCAACAAAATAAAAACATAATAAATACATTGTAAAATTTCAAACCATTATATGCCAGCTCTATATGCCAGGTAGCATAAACTTTTGGCGTGCAGCAGATACGCACACGAGTGATGCAATGACTTAAGCTCAGTTCATACTTCGTGCAAAGTAAATTTGACGTCACAGATCTGTTTTCGCTGCAAATGTTTCAGAAGAGTTAAGCACATTAAACATCGCGTTGCGAATTTGTGACGTCAAAATTTGCATCGCATTCGCATTCGCAATCGCAGGAAGTGTGAACTGGGCTTTACCCGCAGGACAACCATCCGGCTCTTTTCAGAGTCAACACCTCTCGTAGCTCTCCTACAAGACAATTTAACAAAACATTTTACTCCTCATAATTTTACCTTGGTGAATCTCGCTGGTTCATTGATTTTACGGTCAGATCATAATTGGACAGAGCTTCGGCGTTCCCAACGGGATGGAAGAACATTTTCTGGTTGTTTGGAACCTTCAAACTAGGGGCCTAGAACACAACAATTGTAGATCAATGTTAAAGATTGTTATTGTTATCTTCTTATAAAATAATAGTAAACCACAAGGGAAACTGACTGGGTAAATGTTTTGGGGTTGAACAAAGAAAAATTTACTAGAGCGGGATTTGAACCAGCAACCTCCGGATTAACGTGCCGGCGCTCTACCAAATGAGCTATCTAGCCCTATGTTGGCGGTCTCCCCATTCTGTCAATATCTTTGTTTGGGGGTGCCAGTCAGAATCCATACAACCGTTAGCTGCTGTGTAGCCAGGGATCACACCCAACTTTACGATACAACCTGGGAAGCAGCAGCCAGGGGATCACCTTAAGGGGATGCAACTTTTTATTTCAGATATCAAATAATAATTTGTCTTTGTTAAACCCCAAATTCTTAAAAAGATTAACAGATGTATTGACCATAGCCACCATAAACCAATCCCAATCAGAGAGACCATAGAGCTAAACAATTTACTGCTACATGTAGCTTGCTCAGCCTTTTGAAGCCATGTGAGTGCATCCATGCTTATGTAAAAACCTATGTAATAGTTTGAAATATTGTATGGCTGTTGTATGGCTACTTGCATATCAGTGTTTCTTTTCTTTTTTGTGAATTACAGAATTGAGCGTTTAATCGGTAAAAGCGTACTTGTGCTCAAATCACTGAGCTTACAGTAGTTTGGTATAAGATTTGTGTAAGGAAATTACTAAAATTTTATCGTCATTTTCATGACAAAATATTTGCAATATTTAAATTCTGCTTATCAAATTCTTCCGATAAATACAAAAATAAACAGACAATTGCACTATGAGCACAAAATACAACTCTGCACAGTTCAGTCAATCATGCATGGATTCACCTAAACATGCATACCAATTTCAAACCCAAACTTTTAAAATAAATTCCAACACCAAGAGTTGTACATTTCATAAAATGAAAGGAGTAATACACTACTAAAGCTGAAATAATGCACAAAGCAATGAATATTACCAGGATAGCATCCAAACTGCATAATATATGCCCAATGTCATCAACACACATGTTCTGTGGCATCTATACTCTACTACATACAGTAGTTGCACACTGTCATGGTGTGTTCATTCAGAGTATCTTCCTCTATGGTACAAAATAAATACAATTCGCACTAGCTGCACTTTGTCAACAAAACCCAGGATATTTTTTTCCACAATTTGATTATCGTTAAAGTGGGATGTAACTGTGTGGAACACTCAGTCACATTGAATCAATGAATAACCTTTTTTACATGGTTTTAAAGTTGCATCGCCCGACTTTTGCTGAATATTTATTTTCTAGTTTTGATTCTTTTTTTTCTGAACTAATTTTGACAGATGATGCTATTTCAAAATGAAAAACATACAAAAACTTTCACATGCCATAACAATAACGTGCACAATTGTTTGTCCATGTGGCTGACTTACATGAATTAATGTCGGGATCCAAACAATAATTAATTTTCAGTTTTTAATTAACTACCATTAATCATTGGAGGCTCTTACATGAAAGTTTGTAACATTCTTGAATCTATACAAATAACTATTTCAATTTAAAATTCTAAATTTCCGGGTCAAATCAGCTAAAAATTTGCTTACATGCTTACTGGTAAACATGCTTACTGAAAAAAGGGCCAGCACTATTCAATTGGGGATGTATATGAACGAGCCGACTTGACTACAAAACATGCATACTGGTTAACATGCTTACTGAAATTAGGGATAGCACTATTCAATGGGAATGTACATGAACAAGCTTACTACATGTACTAGACTGTACTACATGTACAGTCAGTTTCTTACAGTGAATTGTATTTGCTGCACAGCATTCAAGCACAGATGAAGCAAAAATGAAACAGAGGCAAAGCAATGAACATGAGTTAATAAGTAACCAAATGCAAAGGGAGACTTTGGGAATGGTACATGTACACATTGGTGACAGCAGAACTCCAAATTTTACCTAACAGTAACACCTAATAAAAAATAATTGTTTCTGGTAACCTGACTGTCCGTGCAATGACTCTGAAAAAATCCTGAAAATCCTCCATTAAATGCTATAAAAGTAACCCCAAATAACCTCAGGAACAAGTTGATCACTTATGTCATTTCCTAAGCTTAGGGGACCATTCATGTATACTCTGTCAACATTTTTTTCAAATGTATGCTAAAGATAAGACCATTACAGAAAACAGATCTGACTCTTAAGCTTGCATCATCTTAATGATTTCATTGAAAATTGAGGTTGCAGAAAAAACTGCTATACAAATGGTATGTATGTATTATTGGTCGTGCTTACCAGTGTGGGTATATGCATTGTGGTACTGCTGACCCTACCACCATCAGACGGGTCATTGGTAGGCTTGCCAGACAAAAAATGGGCATCAGCAGGAGAGGAAGGGACAGGCAAAGGAGAAAGAGAAACCTGCATGCATAGACCGAGCACGGTGGGTTAATATAGACTATACACAAACAAGCATATAGTCACACAAAGCATATCAACAAAACTAAGCACACAAATATTCTTAGTCGGTTACCAGCAAAGAGTCCATGCAATTTACAGTTTGTGACTGGTTCCCATGAGTTAATACTAAGTAAATAAATATCTGTAGGCACCATTTTCTGCTAAGCTATTTTTTTGAAATGCACTTTCATCATAGTGCCATTCAAACTGTAACATTTCAAACTGAGGCTTGTAATGAAAAAGTCTGGTCCTTGGATATCAACCCAATCACTTCTAGTTGGGAGTCAAGGAATATGACCAGCATGACTTAGTGTGATAAACATTGGTTAGGATCAAGAGACTTTACATCAAGCATGCAAACAGGAAAAAAGCAAATTCCATGGTTATTATTGTTACAATGACCACAAATACCATTTCCTGTATGATTTGTTGTGGCTTGGCAAGAGTATATACTCACGTAAGAACCTTTCAAAACACCCCTGGTTTGGTTCATCACGGACTCCTCCAAAGCTTTGATCATCACGTTGCTTAGTAGCTCATGCACAACGTTGGATGTAACTGTGGTCTTGTCAGTTTGCTTCTGATGTTTGCCAGTACGTCCCTCAGGGAGTGTGAAGCCATGCTTGATGGGAGGAGGGGGTACGCCGTGCATCACAGGGTTTGTCACCCCCTGTACGTTGGGATGCGTCAACGTTGCGTTCAGGGACTGTGGGCTGGTCTTATGTGACTTGTGACTGGTAGACATTCCAATAGCTACTGGTAGACTACTTGAGTGCTGAGGTGCATTGATTGTGTTTGGGTGGGTTTGTCTGCTGTGGTTCGTGGCTGGATATGACCTTAGGGATGTGCTACCGAAGGCTGAGACAGAGGCCGATGCTAACTTTGACCCCTGCATTTGATGCTGGAGGTGCTTCTTTCTTTCCAGCGTTGTCTTGGTTTCTGCAGAGTAAAGATTTATTTTCAAATGCATCCATCAGAGGTCACAGTAAATGCAACCTTTTTAACTGAATACGCCCATGTCTTTTTTACCATATCACGTCAGAATAAAATGTGACATTTTGCTGATACTCATAAGGTATAAGTTGATTGAAAACTAAATTTATAGATGTTTGCAATTGCATATGTACAATGCACTGATATGATGGCTACATCCACGCAAGGCAAAGTTTTTTTCTCCTAATTCTGTCAGTTCGGTACAATTTTGGAACATATTTAACATAAAAAAACAAAAATAACGACAACTTGGAGTGTGTTCAAATTGCAAGATGAAATAGCCATTCCTAGACATGACTAAGATGATACAACCTCCGAACTTCCTTGTGTCTTCGTTATACTCCACTCTATGGTAACTCAATACCAAAATGTTTAGACCAAGATAAGATTGGTTTGCCTGGCCTCAGACTAGGAGTCAGTTTAGAGGTACAAGACCATATCCTTCAAAATCTGACAAAAACCATAAGATGGAATTTGAAGGACTTGAGACTGTTCAGCCACAAAACCATGAACAAGATTTGAAGGAATTGAGACCGTTCAGCCAAAAAAAAATGAGAAGGATGTGATGGACTTGGGTCTGTTCGGTCACAAAACCATGAGGATTTTGATGGACTTGGGACTGCTCAGTCACAAAACCATGAGGATTTTGATGGACTTGGGACTGCTCAGTCACAAAACCATGAGGATTTAGATGGACTTGGGACTGTTCAGTCACAAAACCATGAGGATTTTGATGAACTTGGGACTGTTCAGTCACAAAACCATGAGGATTTTGATGGACTTGGGTCTGTTCAGTCACAAAACCATGAGGATTTTGATGGACTTAGGACTGCTCAGTCACAAAACCATGAGGATTTTGATGAACTTGGGACTGTTCAGTCACAAAACCATGAGGATTTTGATGGACTTGGGACTGTTCGGTCACAAAACCATGAGGATTTTGATGGACTTGGGACTGTTCGGTCACAAAACCATGAGGATTTAGATGGACTTGGGACTGTTCAGTCACAAAACCATGAGGATTTTGATGAACTTGGGACTGTTCAGTCACAAAACCATGAGGATTTTGATGGACTTGGGACTGTTCAGTCACAAAACCATGAGGATTTTGATGGACTTGGGACTGTTCGGTCACAAAACCATGAGGATTTAGATGGACTTTGGACTGCTCAGTCACAAAACCATGAGGATTTTGATGAACTTGGGACTGTTCAGTCACAAAACCATGAGGATTTTGATGAACTTGGGACTGTTCAGTCACAAAACCATGAGGATTTTGATGGACTTGGGACTGTTCAGTCACAAAACCATGAGGATTTTGATGGACTTGGGACTGTTCAGTCACAAAACCATGAGGATTTTGATGGACTTGGGACTTCTCAGTCACAAAACCATGAGGATTTAGATGGACTTGGGACTGTAATATACAGAGCTACCCTGAGTTCTATATCCATGGTTTATAACCAATGACTAACCTCGTACTGGACCAAGGTGCCGCGTTGTGACTTTCTTCACGGCTGCTGTGGATATCGATGATGCCGAATTACTTTGATTGCTATGAACACTAGAGGGCGCTTGACTGTTCGCTGTGTCACTCCACGAGAAGCGGGGTTTATTATGGAATGTATTTGCTGTAGCAGAAGCAACGATACTAGATAGGCAGAAAAAACAGGTAGCCATTAATATGCAAGTCTACACCAAACTTAACTTGTGTAGTATAAAACCACACTTAAGTTTTACCCAATGAAATTGATGAATACAGTTATTGAAAAGTGTTGTTTCTTGTATATCACCCTATGATATCCTTTGGAGGTGGTGTTAAAACCCAGATCTGTATAAATGTGAATCAAATTATTTATAGTGTTATAAATACATGTCATGCATCTCTCTACTATCACATGTACTTTTTGGAAGTGAATTATCATTGCATTAATTGCAAAACCATTTACTAACCAGCATTATGTTTGAAACTGCGCCATTGTCACATCTCTCTTAAAACTATCAGGATACATGAACATAAACCACATGGCATAAAATACAACGATTTGTACAGAGCCTATCACACCTGAGGTTGTGCAAGATACAAGGTGACTACCAAATTGAGCTTGGAGTAATGAGCTTTGAATAATGGTTGAGTTTTCCACTGACATATTAACATAATCAAACTACAGAATGTGTAATCACTTTAGAAAACCTTCAGATCAATGGCATAAATTCCGGACTGTCAGAGGGTTTTATTATTTTGAGAAATTTTACGTCATAGATGTACTGACGGACCTTCCTCTGTGCCCCTTGTATTTCCTTGTTCCCTCTCAAAACAATTTCAACTAACAAAATAAAATTCTCCCCACAGAAATGTATTTCATCTGAAAACACCAAAGAATTTTACAAAATTAAGAAAACTATTTGCAATTTGACAAACCTTGAAGTCTTTGAGGCAACTCTTGCCATTTTCTTAGGGAGTGAGGGCGCCCCACGTACACTGCGGAGATAGCGTTGGACCCATGAGCGCACACCCATTACGTTGCTATATTCTGTAGATGCTAATCTGCTCCACGGGTTAGTGTTTGTGATATCCAACGCTGCTATAGCAACAGCTCTGCCAACCTAAAATGAAATTCAAAACAAAAACATGAAATAAAAAAGATTACAACCTCTCACTGTGGTTGGTTGGATATTTTATTTTTTGTAATGACATCAAATGGTAAACAATTTAGACTCACAACAATCTTGATACGATTGTCATCTACGTAATGGATGCAAGTTTCTTGGAAGATGAAAAACGAAACAGTCATATACTGTAAGGATATACTGGCCTACCTCTTCAAAATGTACAGGGTTGTATTTTGGTGGGTAACCTGCAAGAGGTGGTGGGGTAGCCCTGCCATCGTCCATAGTAGCAGGGGCAAGGGAGTTGACAAAACGACCAGAATTGTAGTTACACTCAAGAGTGTAGCTGGAAATAGTCAAACAGACAATATGAAGTTAATAAGCCTGAAAACAAAAACACATTGATTGATAATGGACATACAATTTTGCCATAAAATCTTTTTCAGAGCCTCTATAATTCTTAAAGAGATTTCTGTCTGTAAAACTGACAAACTTTACCTGAAAATCCTTAAATAATATCAGTCTTTATATAGCGCCTTTGCCATGGGATTCAAAGCGCGTGACAAGCAAGACAGGCATCGATTTCACAAAGCACCATTCTTAAAGATTCATCTTAAGAAGAGTTGTCAATACTACCATAGTGATTTGCAATTGTCATCACACTTTGCTAAGCAATTAAGATTGATACACAGTTAAGATTACTCTTAGCTTTTGTGACATCGGCCTAGATATGCTATTGTTAATGTGTGACTAATGAGACCCTTTTTTACAGCACCTTGTAAGGGTTTACAAGGTGATGCGGGGCAATCTGCAGCCAACCATGCCATGAACATCAGGGCTCCCCCTTCTCTCAACGATAAGTGCACTGGGTTCTTTAAGGTGCATTACACAACACACAGGATCTAAGGCTTTACATCCCATCTGAAGGATGAAGCAATAATGGTTAAGTGTCTTGGAGGACACAAGTGTCAAGACTGGGACCCAAACCCACACTCTGGGGATCAAAACATCAGAACTTGAGGCCAGTGCACTACACCGCTCAACCACTCAAAGTTCGAAGGTCTACTTAACGAATTGTAACTTTAAAACTTTATGACTGAAAAGACATGATGCAAACTCATGCATGATGGATGCAAGACATTTTTTCAGAGTGAGGTGGGACACGATATCTGTCTTTGACCCTACCAGTTCTGACATACCTGTGTATGATCCCTGTAGCCTTGTAAATAGCAACACGTCCACTACCTTCCTTAGACATACCGTCCCTCTTATCCTTTGTGTACATATTCTTCTCCGTAAAGTTACAACCATCAAAGTCAAAGTGAGCCGAGTTCATGGAGATCAGTTTCGGGAAGAGAAGATTTTCAACGTGACTGTCCTCGTCTTCAAAGAAGTTTCCATATATGAAGCAGCCTCGCTTAGAGGCATGGCCATGGAGGTCAACATACAGGGCTACACCACTCTCTTTGGGTGGAATGTTTGAAATGCTCCCATCAGCAGCAAAGTTTGGATTGGAAATTGGCTTCATAGCTGATGTGGGGTTAGACGGAGTAGATGCAGCTCGATGAGGAATGTTGTCTTCGTCTTCCTCCCCACCCGAGTCGCCATCAACGGAACTTTCTTTGGCAATGGAAGATGCACGTAAACGCAGCTCACTAGCATCTTGGGATGAAATGTTTGCAGGATCGATGGGTGAGGAGACTGCATTGAAATCGGATTTACTGATGTTAACATCTTGACTGCCAGAGTTTTTAATATCTGCTATTTCAAGTATTCTTTGATTGTTGATATCATCAGACTGTCCAGAAGCTGATTGGCTCTGACCACACTGTGTTGAGCCTTCATGAATCACAACAATAGCATTTGCTGGAGGCTGCACTGTGACAGCCCCAGGAGAGGCACTTACACTACCCTCCCCCTCCCCCTTTCCTTTCTTCTCTGCAGCATGCTTTATATCCGTCTTCCTTGAGCTTGGACTCATCTCCCCACTCCAAGGAACGACCCTTGAGCTGACATGATGATGCAGTATTAGACTCTTGGTGGCATATATTGTTGGGTGGGCAATAAAGTCTGGATTGAGATACACACGGTTTAAGTTCACCCCTCTTTGGTCTGTCCTATAGTGGCCCCTCTGTACACCATCTGGGTTGAGAAGGGGGATGAGCTTGAAGACATACTGCTTCCTCAGCTGGACAGCACGAGGGTCCTTAGGGCGAAGAATGAACTCAAGGAAGCCATTGAAGACGAAGCTTGCTGGTGTTTCTCCAGGATGAACTCTACTGGTCAGAAAGAATACCTTGAAAGGAAACAAAATTGTTATATTCTAAATTTTAGCATGAGTTACATCTGAGCTTTACATACACAAAAATACAAAGTATGCGCTAATCATAAACCAGTGGCCTACCGGACACTGGGTTAGTAAAGGAAACTCGGCCCCCATCAGCAAACAACTATCTGGATCCAGCCCTGTTGACTATAAATGATTTTCTCTGAAATTTTCTGTGACATTTTCTTTGAAAAAACACAAGATTATAGGACATTTTGGGGCAATACAAATATCATAAACACTATGCCAATTTTGAAAAGGCAGCCCTCTGTCTTTTATCTGCCATCAACATCGATAATACAGTGCTGGAACTACACAGTCCTTGGGCCAAATTCCATGCAACTCTTTAAGAACACAAACTTGCTGAGCACACCAACTTTTTGGCAAGCAAAATTGGTAACCTGCCAAAACGCCCTATGCATACACTCTGTGACTGGTTCCCTCCCAACTTCTGTTACGTGTAGCAAGCATATTTGTCAGACAGCACTTACTGCTCAAAAGCTAAATGGAATGGCCTAGATTGTTAAAACATTCAGATTTCCAAATGGCATTGACCTATTACAAAGAAAGGCGGCCTCTCCCAACACGATGTACTACTGGTGTGTGTGTGTGTGTTATACTCAATCATACAAGCATCCTGTGGGCCCATGGTTTATTTCAGTGACCCCCCCCCCCCCACCCACCCAACCACCTAAAAGTAAAAAATAAAATAAAAAATAAAAGTGCAGTAAATAAAAGGACAGAAAACATGTACACGGCAACATAATTATCCCTTAAATGCATTTATAATTGTGAAGTAAGAGCCATGGAAAAACATTAACAAATCTTACCCTTTTGCCTTTAAACTTATGAGCCCTGTGTACTTCATTCTCAGGGAAGAGCTTAGGTAGTCTGGGCTCTCGTTCATTGGTTATCCCATGACAAGAGGTAATAGTCATCAGATCAACACGGAGTCTGTCAATTGAGTAACATAAAAGCTCTCGATGGTAGTAGATGGAGTTCGCCGGACTGTGGAGGGAAGATGCATGAGTTTTACAATTCTGCAGGAAGCTTAGCATAGAAGAGGATTTATATGAGATCTTTCAAAACCTCAATATACATGATGTATGGTATAAGCCATTTTGAGAAATGGTTGACACATTACTGTAACTCTATTTGGGTTTGGGTAAATTTGTTTGTGAATACCCAAACCAAACAGTGCACTCCTATAGTGTCCACCATACCTCAAAATGGTATGGTCGCTTGTAATGGTCGCTTGTAATATAGTATGGTCGCTTGTAATATAGTATGGTCGCTTGTATAGTATGGTCGCTTGTAATATAGTATGGTTGCTTGTAATATAGTATGGCTGTTTGTAATATAGTATGGTCACTTGTAATATAGTATGGTTGCTTGTAATATAGTATGGTCGCTTGTAATATAGTATGGTCGCTTGTAATATAGTATGGTTGTTTGTAATATAGTATGGTCACTTGTAATATAGTATGGTCGCTTGTAATATAGTATGGTCGCTTGTAATATAGTATGGTCGCTTGTAATATAGTATGGTTGCTTGTAATATAGTATGGTTGCTTGTAATATAGTATGGTTGTTTGTTATATAGTATGGTCGCTTGTAATATAGTACGGTCGCTTGTAATATAGTATTGTCGCTTGTAATATAGTATGGTCGCTTGTAATATAGTATGGTTGTTTGTTATATAGTATGGTTGCTTGTAATATAATATGGTTGCTTGTAATATAGTATGGTTGTTTGTTATATAGTATGGTCGCTTGTAATATAGTACGGTCGCTTGTAATATAGTATTGTCGCTTGTAATATAGTATGGTCGCTTGTAATATAGTATGGTCGCTTGTAATATAGTATGGTTGTTTGTTATATAGTATGGTTGCTTGTAATATAGTATGGTCGCTTGTAATATAGTATGGTTGTTTGTTATATAGTATGGTCGCTTGTAATATAGTCCTTCGCTTGTAATATAGTATTGTCGCTTGTAATATAGTATGGTCGCTTGTAACATAGTATGGTCGCTTGTAATATAGTATGGTTGCTTGTAATATAGTATGGTTGCTTGTAATATAGTATGGTTGTTTGTTATATAGTATGGTCGCTTGTAATATAGTACGGTCGCTTGTAATATAGTATTGTCGCTTGTAATATAGTATGGTCGCTTGTAATATAGTATGGTTGTTTGTTATATAGTATGGTTGCTTGTAATATAGTATGGTCGCTTGTAATATAGTATAGTTGTTTGTTATATAGTATGGTCGCTTGTAATATAGTACGGTCGCTTGTAATATAGTATTGTCGCTTGTAATATAGTATGGTTGTTTGTTATATAGTATGGTCGCTTGTAATATAGTACGGTCGCTTGTAATATAGTATTGTCGCTTGTAATATAGTATGGTCGCTTGTAATATAGTATAGTTGCCTGTCAAGTGCCTTTGTGTGACATGCCCCTCAGGCCAGGAATTTCATCTTTGAAAGGGCAAGGGCATTTTCATTCTGCAGAGGGCACTTTCATTGGAAACTAAGGGAAACTTTGGAAGGGGCACCGATGCCAAGACCAGGGCAATAGTGGCCATGGCCTCCAGGCCTGGGCCTTGAGAGACCTTAAGCTTATTTTCCCCATTGCACCACTGTGTACATACTTTGATGGTGTGAGATGTTGACACTGTGCAAACTGAGTGTCTAACTGATCCATTTTCTGTTGGCATTCGGTGTAGGAGTAAGGGAAGCAGAACGCAAAGTAGACAGAGGAGAAGCGATACTCAAAGCGGTAATTGAATGTCAAGACAAACTGCCCATCAACTGTCTGTAGGGGATCAAAATAAAAAATCAATTGTTACAAAAGCTTACAGATTCTCAGAACTAATAAAGTGCCTACATATCTAATCAATCACAATGGACCCATCCATTAAAGTTCCACTTAATTCAATTATCAATCACTACCACTACCAGACAGCAAGTCAAAAATTCTGACAAAAACCAAACAAAAATTCCCATTTCAAAATCTACTATAGAACAGTACATGGCAGAACAATGAGCATTCATGGAGCTTGATTCCATTGGCTACCAAAGTTTACTCAAATTGCACAGCAAAATGTAACAAACTTAAAAGATAATGACTGCGTGAGATCATGCAATTGATCACACAAGTTTTATATTTGAACCACACAAAATATTCTTACATTACAAAAAAATTGTTTCACCTTTCTACAAAAATGAAACCATAATTCCACAGACTATCGAATGCAGAGAAGAGATCTTACTTTGTGACTGAAGTCACTCACAGTGGTTAAATTCAGTCCAAAATTAATCAGCTTGAAATCTGGCTTCTATCAGGTTGAAAAATGACAACAATCTCAACGCTATTTTTCTACCAGTCAGGCAAACTTTTGCGGCATACAAACTCAAACAAATCTGGTCTTTTACACGCCGGCAGGCCATAAATACTCAATGGCTAACGCTATTTAGACACCTTTTGCGGGACCCTTTGCGGAACATTTCCAAGACGGAAAGCTTATTAAGGCGGACCTTTGATTATTTTAGCAATTGTTCAGCCAAAAACAGATGAAATCGTTGATATAATAAGAACATCGTGTTTGTCACGATATTTCCAAAACCAACCTCGATATTGACAATATTGGTTTTGACATCGTATCGGGACGATATTATCGTGATATCGTCCAGCACTAGTTGTTGTCCAAATAAGTCCTGCTGTAAAGCAGTTGCAAGACGGGGCTATTGCAGTTGTCAAACTCCTGCCGACAGTCACGGCACTGGTAGGTGTAACTGAACATCAGGTAGATTTTGAAGAAATTGGGAAAGTTATTGCCAAGACAAATTTCACAACAAGCTATTCTCAGTATTACAACTCACCTCATATGTTGGTCTCTCTCTAATACGTTCCCATTTTGGTTTCTGTGGCATGACGCGGACTACGGGTGCCATACCTTGGCTGTATAGCTTCCCTTGCTTATTCATATTCATGACGTTGATTTTAACCAGTTTGTTCATTGGACAGCCTTTGATTGCAAAATGGAACCACGACCTAATAAAATGAATATATGCAAATAAATTAATAGGACATCTAAAGATTATGACACTTTGTTATATTACTTAACAGTGGTCCGCTGGCCAAATGCCAGTTAAAACACATGAGGACCAGTCAAAATTCACTCCAAGTGGTCCAGCTGGCAAGTTCAGTGTTGAAAAGCATCGCCATCTCATTTCAAAGATGGACTAGTGAAAAAAACTGGTTGACTGGTAAAATAACAATCTAACTGGTCCTGGTGGCCAGTCAAACCTGATATAGAGTCATGAAGCTATGCTGGTTACTCTAAGCCATCTTGAGATATGGTGGACACATTACTATAACGCTATTTGGTTTGGGTAAATGTGTCTGTATACACCCAATTCCTGCAGTGCAATCCTATAGTGTCCACCATATCTCAAAAAGGCTAATAGAGTTGCCCCAAGTTCTGGTAAACAAGTGATCAGAGTAGAAATTTTAAATCATTGTCATCTAATAACATGGTTCTTGTGTAAGACACTAAGAATGATTGACTTCATCCAGGTGTGCAAATGGTGATCTTCAAGGGCTAATGCATTGTTTGCCCATAGCCCTTGATTGTGACTACGTCTTGAATGTGACTACGCCTTGAATGTGACTACGTCTTGAATGTGACTACGCCATGCATCACCCATAGACCGCACTATACTTCATAATGTAGGAAATACAATCAGTCTTTTAAGCACACCAAAATTTAGTTTTAGTTAAAACAGGGCCCAGTATCATGACTCTGCTAACCACAGAATTCTACGCTTACTGTCAGCAATCGCTGTTCACATGTTTAATGACTAATTTATGCGCTAGCTGTGTGAGTGAAGAATACTTCCTATTGAACATAAAGTATGCAGGCGCACAAGCAAAAACCCTTGCTAACCAAGGTATTAGCCAGCGATGCGTCCGGGCGTCTTTTGGACGCCCTATTTCATTTTTGGACGCCCTGAAAAACTGTCGGACGCCCTTGAAGACGCCCTGTGTAATTGGCCATGTAAATTTTTCATACACTATACAGTAATATTACATCCGATTACCAGTGTTGTAAGGCTGTGCCGGTACACGGTTAACCGACCGGTCATCGGTTTACATTTTTTACGGTTCGGATTTACGTAAAGAAATTCACTCAAAAGTGCCGCGAAACGATGAACACATGTCATAACGATCACGATGTATACACAACGCACGATCCCGTGCCACACACAAGCATAATCGTTTCCAATTTATAGGCTTGTAGTCTTTGGTATCTCGTTACTTTGCGTGCGACAATAAATGCAAGAAACATTGAACGCTAGAGGGCGTTTCACAAAGTTCGATAGCGCGAGAGTAAACGCCCTCTATTGGTGAAATGACACGATAGCATACAAAACCAAGTTACAAACGCCTTGATCAAAGACTTGACGTGTCTGCGCATGCTCGGGAAAAGCGGTTATTCCCCCGAAATTGCAATATCATCATCGCTGGTGCGCTCTGAAACCATTATACAGCATTGTCGTCGCTGGTACGCACGCACATTCTGTCGACAGCATGGTCAACGGAGCACAGTTCCGTGGAAATTTTAGCTTGTTTACGAAAAACTACAGAACGTGTGGGCTTCATTGTACAAAAATGACCAATTTAGGATACCCTGTATGAACAAAAAGAGTATTTTACTGTATAGTGTAAGATTTTTTCTTCTTGATTTTGTTTTGTTTTGTTGTTTTGGGGGGTTTATTTTGCGGGGTGATTGCGCGAAGTCAAAATGCTTTGTTGAAGACGCATCGTTTTTGGATCACATGTATGCGCGGTTGTGTTAACGATGTTTTTAAACTCGAAAATGTTGTTTATGAAACGGACGGTAACACGTGTAACCGACCGTTTCGGAAACGGTTACACGTTTACGACTACACTATTCTGGCTGGTCGGCACAAACCAGTTCTAAAAATAAAACGACCAGCACTTAACATTGTCGAACGGGGAAAAAAATCTGGCGATCCTTTTTTGTATTAAATGTTAGACCCAGACACGCTAACCAAGCCCAACGACAGGCGTGGATCCAGGGGGGGCATGGGGGGCGCACGCCCCCCTTTTTCATATTAAAAAAAAAAAAAAAAGGGAGAAAAGAAAAAAAGAGGGAGAGAGAGAGAAGGGGAGGGAGAAATGGGGAAGGGAAGACTTTGCTGCTTGGTATATTTTCACGCCCCCCCGTTTGGAAAATCCTGGATCCGCCCCTGAACGATACTCCTATAGATCCAATTACGTCTTATCTTAATCATCTGCAGTTTGTTATACATTGTTTTAGTTTGTAATACTTTGCTTCACTCAAAAACTAAGCCGCCTGCGCTGTGTCTTGGTGGTTTTATGACCTGGTTTTGTGACCCTTAGGAGTGGGTATTGTGTTATATTTAATCATGGAAAGTGTATAAATGACATGTGCTGCCTTATAGTTTACGGTTTGTTAATGAATAAGATATAATTTATCAGTATCTTATTTATGCAAATTGTTTCATCGGTTTTAGTTTTTTTTTTTTTTTAAGGGTAACTGAACTTATTCAATAAAGATAGTATTGTTTTAATTAATAACCCCCCCCCCAAAAAAAATAAATAAATAAATAAATAAATAAATAAATTCCTACCTACTACCCTATTTTTTTCTGGCCCGTTACGCCAAAATAACAATTTGTGTAGTGTCTAGAACCCTTAAAATATGTAAATATTTTCCGAAAGGATTGCACCCCCTGGACTCGCTGCTAAAAATTTGGACACCCTGTTTTTCAAACCAGTCAAATTTGGACACCCTATTTTCAAATCCTGGCTAAAAGCTTGTTGCTAACCTGTGTATTACCCTTACGCTCAGTGCAGATTTATCTGCTACAATAAGAACTATTTCTTCGCTTACACTCGGTAAGCAGAGCCATGAAATTGAGCCCAGGTCACCGGCCATGACATCCACATAGCTTGTGACCTGTTTCCTTTAAATTTTGAGATTAAAAACCCATTCATTTTAGTCACATTTTCTGTTTGAGAAATTGTGCTTCACAATATAAAACTCGGCAAATACAGCCTTGAATGTACACAACACTTAAAAATTTCAACATTTCACCTTAGCTATATAGACCCCTGCATGCTTCCACAGCCGAGGTTACAATGTGGCACTGTCTTTTTTGCGATGTCACATTTGTCCAAAGGGGTCTGAAAATCTAGACCTACCTATTGCCATTTTCAAACTCCGTCCCGCCACAATCATGTTTGGTCCACACATTGAACTCATAGTCTGATACAGCACATGTGTCTCCAACACGTTTCATACTTGGGTCATCATCCTCATCGTTGTAGACTCTCTCTACTCGTGCCAAGTTCCCGGAGTCAAACTTGGAAGTGAAGAGGAGACCTCCACTTCGATACTCCATCTTAAGAATGACCAGTTGCCAGTAGCAACAGGGTGGTTATACAAGTAGAACTCACATTCTTCTCTGTGTACATTAAAGCATTAACAAGTAATTAGGTTTTAGAAAATGAATTCATTGTGACAAAGGAGGACTATCAATGTGAGTTTGTACTTACTGCAAAGTAAAAATTAGTATTAAAGCAATCTCCCTTAACAGTGGTCCGCTGGCCAAATGCTAGTTAAAATACCCGAGAACCAGTCAAAATTCACTCCAGGTGGTCCGGCTGGCTAGTTCAGTGTTGAAAAGCATCACTATTTCACTTGAAAAATGGACTTGAAAAAGCTGGTGGACTAGTGAAATGACCAGTCACTAAAAAAGTTAAGGGCAAACCCTGCAAGTCCAAAGCTAATAAAATTGTTTAAAGAAAACCAATATGGACCAGTGAAAAGCTCACAGACTAATGAAAAGACAAACTAACTGGTCCTGCAGCTAGTAACTGAAAATGTTATTGGCAAACTCTGTTAGTCCAGAGATGCCAACATTGAATTCCCAAAAAGAGTAGCACCGCCGAGCACTTAAGTTTCAAGTCAAGCATAAAACTCACCGAGCCGTAAAAAGAGGAAAATTATGACATTTATGATATAAACAAACACTTTCAGCGAAAATCACATATTGCAAAGCGGCCTGCTCTAGAGGTCAAACAATTATGAATTGTATTCTCAGGCTTGATTTTATAAAAAAAAAAAATTAAAATTTTTTTTTTTTTTTTTTTTATCGGACCGCAATTTGCACTAGCTTGTGCATGAAGAGAACCCTTTCCAATTAAACTCAACAAAATGCTTTGTTTTTCTGTCCCATTGTTTATTAAAATGAATAATGCTCGTGTTTGTACAGCAAAATAGTAAAAAAATACGTCACACCACCTGACCACAGCAGCAGGCCAGTCAAGTCTTCAAACGACTTCAGCAAGAGCAATTTCGTCAATTGGCCTTTCCAACCAATTCCATTTCCACCCACTGCATTCTTAACAACTTTTTTATCGACAGTTTTCATCAGATCTTGGCCTCGATTGCGATCGATGAAATATTTTCTTGTTGTCACCGGTATTTTAGTTGATCGCTGCAGCGATCGCGATGTTTCAAATGAAATCCACGACGGCTCGCGCTGAACTTGCGAATTGCATTTTAGATAAAAGTTATCACAGTGTCTGTTTGCCGCCGCATCCCACAGCCGTAAAGCGTTAGAAAAACTGCGGAACCAGTCTCTACAAAAGCGACTGTAGAATGTATGCTGTACAAGGAGACTTGAGGCTCAGTGTGTGCTCTGTGCTACGCGTGTGTCGGGGAGGCAAATCCTGAATACGATAGTTTATGGGATTGGTACCTCCTAAATAAGCACCAAACCGCGTGTGAATTCGGCGCCGCGTTATCACTTTTAACCACGCGGCAGCAGTCAACGTTTTTTGTAGTTTTTCATTTTATACTTTTAGTTTTAGTTTTTATCATGATACATTGTAACTACATTTACACTGGGCGGCTTGTTTATCGTATTTAATTGAAGATTATCGTAGCGGCGTATTCACGGCTCAAAATCGTATTTTCTACGCCCAAATCGTGTATGTTGGCATCTCTGTTAGTCCTTTGCTTTTCATTAGCAATAAAGATTTTGTGTTCCAGAGACCAGTTTTCTTTGGTCTTGGTAGCTTAACAAACAAATCATATTTTCTTATTCAGAATTTGTACACGAACACGTATAACAATAAATAATTTGTTTGAAACAATTGGAATCAAACTAACAATAAATTATATTAACATTTTGAATCAAAAAAATTGTTTATGTTCAAGCTCATATTTTGTTTCTGCTTTTGAGTAGCACTAGCAGCCAATGAGATTGCAGAATTGGTAAACTAAGAATAAGTAAGTTATGTCTTGTTATTGTTTATTCACTGGCGTAGTTATTGGGCAAAACTCTGAATACCTTTGTTAGATCTGTTTTTAAAGCTTTCTTCAACAGGAATACTCATATTTTCCCGTCAAAAAAGAGGGGGTGTCTCATGTATCAAGACCAAATCTGACTTTCAACAATGGAGTACTCAAGACAACTACAAAATACTGAAAGTTTGACATGGGCCAACAGTCTACACCATGTTGGCAAAGTGTTATTTAGAACTACTGAGGTTCGTTCAATCGTCTCCACAAAAGATAGCGGAAAAAAACCTCATCATTGTTCTAGAGTAGGCAATGTGAATTATTTCTGTCCTTATTCCTCTTACAAATCAGGGGGGGGGCAACCTTAAACTATCTAGCTTTTAAATCTTATTAATAAAATAATAATATTTTGAGACAAGGTTGTACCACCAGCTATCTTGTGTTTTAAGGGGACGACTTCACTGGGGGCACCATCGGAAGAATAATAATTAATGGAGGGTTAACCGCCGATTATCACAACTAGGCCTAACATAATTTAAATGCAAAATGCAAGTGATAAATGCAGACTGAATGATTGGGGTTGTTCCGTCCCAACTTGACAATCGTCCCAACTATAGTTGGGACTGGTCCCAACTTGAGTGTTCAAGTTGGGGCGTCCCAATTGTAGTTGGGATCGCCCATAGAACTCTACAGTATAATATACTGTAGAGTTCTATGGGCGATCCAGGCTGTACAGGATAGCATCCGCGAAAGGAACCGTGATCGATTGTGGGGATTGCAACATGCGGGCGTGGATCTCCCCCTCAACAACTTGTTCAATAATTATGTGGGTATTGGGCCCAGTTTTGTCTTTAGATTAGATGAGTGTGAAATTTATCTTTATGTGCCTGTGGTTTTGGTGCCAACCTTTTCAAAAAAACAAAACCAAAAGGAGGTGTGGGAATCTTGCTCTATGGACAATGATGGAATAATTACTCCACCTTATTTACCCTGAAAAAGTCTACTGTTTTGATCGACCTTAATTTTTTTTCTTTCTGGGATTCTGCTATCACAAACAACCAACCTGCAATGCAGATGAGATTTCTCCCCTGCATGCTTGCTCTTAGTCCTAGCACAGAGCATAGAGCAAGGACCAGAGAAAGGTCCTAGTAGTACCCTGTACAATTACTCAAGTTGGGACCAGTCCCAACTTAGTTGGTGCGATTGTCAAGTTGGGGCGGAACAGTATGATTGAATTGATCAACACCGAGTCTAGTACGAGTTACTGAACCCAACAACGCTTTTTTAACATTTGTACATCACCAGATGTCTAAGATACAACTTTTAACAAGAATGTTAAAAGTCAAAAGAGCGTTGTTATGTTGGGTACAGTCAGTAACTTGGACTACCTGACTACAGTCCACAACCCTCTGGCCTCCAATGAATATCACCATTATCACTCACTCAGTGATTAACGATTCCCCTTTGCAATAGCAAAACGCACAACAATAATCAAATTCACCAGTTGCACTCAAAATAATCTTTAGTTTAAGTATTCAGTATAATTAGTATGTGGTGCCACAAAACCTAGCCCAGGCCAGGTTGGACAACACAAAACCATTGATATTTATCAGTCTAAATTAATTTTGGTACGGTAGGCCTATTGTAAAATTGCTGGACAAAATCGTTCCCGACTGAGTGAATGGGCAAAATCGTGCACAATTTGAATGCAATTTCACATTGTCTCTATCTAAAAGACAAATACCATATCTTACCTTGAGCTTGAATGCACAATATGTAAAATTACTACATTTTTAAATAAATCAAAAACTGTATTCCATCATTTTTTCGGCAAAATAGGAGCGATGACAGACCTTCGGCGTAGAGCACCAGGGTGGTGAAAACAAACTGTTAGCAACTGCCATGTGACTTAATTTGAGCTCAATGATTGGTCTACATATATAATGTATTACAACTTGTAGTTGATGATTTTATTTTTAGCCAAGTGGATGGGCGGAATGCCGAGAAGGGGGGGGGGCGCATTGAGTGCAATTTTATTACTGACATGATAATTGTGGTGAAAACTACGGCCTTCTGATCCCTTTTTGCAAAACTTCTTATCATAATGTTGTGCATTCGAACCGGTTAGGTCGTTGAAAGGAAATAATATTTCTTCACTCCAATCAAGGATGCCATGTTTTGATCCCTTAACCTTCACCGACCGAGCAAGAAATTATTACTAGGGAGCTCGCTAAATTGTCGGATGAAATCATGAAAGATCAAGTAGATCTTTACCATGGTCACGCCTCCTTGATTGAAGTGAAGAACTCTTGAAATTCTCAACATCATCCAGCTTGAAGGCGCAAAATAACAAGAACTTTGCAAAAGGGAATGGCTGAGGACATGGTTTTTGTTTGTTTGTTTATTTGTTTGTTTGTTTGGGGTGTTTGTTGGGGTGTTTGTTGGGGTGTTTATTTGTTGTTGTGTTGTTTGCTTGTTGGGGTGTTTGTTGGGGCGTTGGGGTGTTTGTATGTTTGTTTGTTTGTTGGTTGGTTTGTTTGTTTTGTTGTTGTTTTTTGCCAGTTCTCAACAAATTTATGAAGCCGACCCCGACACTGAGCTCACAAGCAAGGATGAGCACTTGGAAGAAGCACCTTGCTTTATACAGTCAGTTGAAATATATAATGACTATGTGAAAGGATTACATGTGATTCCATATGAATAAGGGTCCTGTTAATTACTTTTGAAATAAGATAGACAAATATTTATGTCACAGCAGGCTTTACAGGTAATGAAGGAGGGGATTGGAACATGCCCGCGGCCCGGTGGACGACGGGGGGAGGGGCGGTGCTGCTTCTGCTGTTGCTAGTATAGTTAGCCGCGCCGCATAAACACACACACACCGAAAAAGAAAGACACAGACATTAGGGTGAACGCCCTCTGACGTTAAAAGTTGGCCACGCTGGTCGGTTCTACGTGTTTGCAAACTGTCACTGGTATCTACAACACATCGAACATTTATTAACACACATACCGAGTACCAGGCCGGTACGTGGGATAGGTGGTTCGGTGGTTTAGGTGACAAACCTGCTGAACATAATGTCGTACGCGACGTAAAATAAGCTGCAAATTAAAGTCATTTCCTTGAAATCTTCAATGTGTGGCCAACATTCAGTAGCTGAATTTCAGTAGATGTGAAAGTATCTGAGATGGTGGATGTTCGACAAGGAAGAGACATGTTTCTTCGGCGAGCTCTGGAGAAAATTCTCAATGATAAAGAAACGAAAAAATCATATAATTCGCAGCTGAGAAAGGCATGTCAAGTTGCCTTGGGTAAGTGCATTAGTTTCGTGAAGAATCTTAAAGGTACAAGACAAGGTACAAAAACCAAACACTATTTCATTTGAAGTACAATTTGAGTTTTATCGGGATAGCAGTAGAAGGAAAATATGCCGAATCCTATCACCATGTTTTCACTCATAATAACCAAAAACATAAATCTTGGCGGAGCGGTTAAAAAATAAGAGCACCGATCGATCTCAACTCAACTTGTCACTCAGCTCAACTCAACTAGCCCACCTTGTTGAGCTGTAATAACTCTTTTTTAACATCGGTCTTATAACACTCACCATTACAGCCCACCATCCATACATGTCTTAAACGCGTAGTTTAAAAGTACGAGCAAGTCGTACCTCTTTGATCGCAAATTTCTCCTACTTATAAACATCACATACAATGACATACTACTCCAACCTCTCTCACTTTGTTCCTTACATCTGGCGATTTTTTGTGACATATTCCAGGGCTCACTAAATGATGCCTTTGTCCAGATATGATGATTTGAAAATGGCAAAATAAAATTGTGTACAAAAATTACCTTGAAGTTCGTCTCGTAACGGGGCTGCCATTTAACTTCTGCTTCACTGCCTGTTGATCATGAGAAAGTCAGGGCGCCCGGCTGATCATGAATATGAACGAGTGAGGAATGCACAACAGCATTGTAGTTTTTTAGCCTACAGCAAGCGCCGCGCGACGTCACCTTATGCATATTCATGACTTGCCGTGCACGCGCGCACACATCAAGCTCCGAAGTACTACAGCTTCCCATGATGTCATCTAATGCATATTCATGATACGCCATACACACATGCACGGACAGATCAGCCGGGTGCCCTGACTTCTCACGATCAGCAGGCAGTGAATCATACGTAAGATGGCGGCCCCGTTGCGAGACGAACTTCAATGTAATTTTTGTACACAATTTTTGTTTGCCATTTTTCAAATCATCATATCTGGACAAAGGCATCATTTGGTGAGCCCTGGAATGTGTCACAAAAATTCGCCAGATGTAAGGAACAAAGTGAGGGAGGTTGGAGTAGTATGTGATGTTTATAAGTGGGAGAAATTTGCGATCAAAGAGGTACGACTTGCTCGTACTTTTAAACTACGCATTTAAGACATGTATGGATGGTGGGCTGTAATGGTGAGTGTTATAAGACCGATGTTAAAAGAGAGCCATTACAGCTCAACAAGGTGGGCTACAACTCAACTTGCTCTGGTGTTTCTACTGATCAGCAGCAGAGTGGAGTGTAGGTTCGAGTCCCGGTCGTGACACTTGTGTCTAAACAAGATATTTAACCATTATTGCTTTGTCTTTCAGATGGGACGTAAAGTCATAGGTTCCGTGTGTTAGTTAAAAAAATAATAAAAAACAATAATATTAAGACCCCAGCCAGAGCAGTACACACTCGCTAGAATTAAAAGAGAAAGGGTTAACCCCAGTGGCATGGGTGGTGTGTCTGGCAGTGCGTTTATCTTCCTTCAATCATTGAAGGCTGCACTCAAAACTATTTTTGTTCATAATTTCAATTTTGATACAAAAAATGAAATACTTGAATAAAAAAAATATTTGTCGGTTTGAGTTTTCCCCAAGATGGCTACGTACACACAATTTAACTGAGTAAGAACTAAGAATAGGTTTCTCCTTCTGTATTACTACAGTACTTTTCACGTGTTTCTATCAGTAAAGATGTTCACCAACCTTTGTGAAGTGTCAAGGATTGTTGTTGAATCCTTTTATTGCAGAATACCCTGCAACTTAGCCCCATAAATTGTGCCAATACGCTGGACTCTCTTCGCTTTGTGGGCGTAGGACCAAGAAGCGGAGGGAATCCAGCTGTTTTGGCACTTTTTAGTATTTATGGTGCTACTCGCAACTCAGGAAGCCACAGCTATGGGTACGACTAATTTGAGTTCCGTGTTTAATTGGTTTACCTGGGCAATTAATAGGTTTGCCATTCTGAGGGTATTCTGCAATATACTCCACAATTTCACTCTGACATAAATATATTTGATTAAATTCGTCTCTAGGTCAGTGATTGCTGTGTAAAATTGGAATTTGGTTCCATATTATTGGGGTAATCGCCATCGGAAAGGGTTTTGTTCAGTGGCATGAAAAGCACCTTCCTCTGCAGTAATTGAGCTAAATTATAAGTGATCCTGGGAACCTATACAGGAATTTCAATGTTTTAAAAGTAAACTTCCAAGCAGATGCAAAATTTGTTATTCCTATGTATTAGGCATTTAATATATTTATGGATGACCATAATTCTGTAGACACCCCTACCTTCCATTGTGGACTGCTCAAAGGAGAATTGCACATAGAGGGCGCACTTTACACAATGAACTGATATTTGTTCATCAGTTTCCTCTCCTTGTTTGGATGTTGTACAATACTTTACATTTGTGAGTGGGGAATTTGTTCTTGTCACATAAAGCCCCTAATTCTTAAACTAAAAATAATAAAAGGTGAAACAGGATCTAGACACAATGTACATTATTTACACATGTACATTGTAGTTCAATGGACAGAACAACAGTTAAGGTACAAATTCAAATGATAAGATGCTACTTGTTGAAGACATTGTCAAAGAAAATTTGTCCGATGGGGGAAAAGTGCATTTTTATGAGAAATATTTAAATGTAATAAATAACCACAACATTTGTGATACATCTTTTGTTTTCATCAAAACAAATGTTAAAAGGACAATGTTAGTTTAGGTCCTAATTATTTGGACTATGCTTTGGCTAGGCTGAACAAACCTGAACTGTAGGATTGAAAATAGGCTACTATTTGAACTTTAAGGATTTAATTTAGAAAAAATGTATTGGAACTTTTGTTATACTTGTCATTAAAGATGATAGTTTGGAATGAGCAGTTGTAGAATTCTGGGCCACTTGGCTGGTGGGCTTTCCTTTGTTACTGGCCCGATGTTAAAACCACTGGCCTCGGTCCTGCGGTCCAGTGTTTATTTTGAGCCCTGAACTAGCATTTGACTTCTAATTAAAAGCAACATAATTTGCACAAAACACAAAACAAGACTATTCTTAGTATTGGAGACTGAAGGAAATCAAATATTCGTTCATTACTCAAGGATGCTTTCATCAATATTAATGTAATTTGGCGCAAGTATTGTAAAAATGGGCTAGATTTACTGGACTAATTCTATGTTTTTTAAGCTAATGTTTCACAACAGACAAACTGAGCATACAAAGTATGCATTTTCTATATAGTCTTTGTTACATTTTGTGCTGTGGTTGGATGGAATGGAATGTGCGTTACTCTTTTCTTAAATAAAACAATCAGAATAAATGCATCATAAAAGCAGTGATTGTTGATAATTATCGTATTGTTGTCAATCAGCCAGCAATGCAGTTCTAGAACACACCTTAAGTCCTGTTATCAAAGCATACCATAATCTAATGTACCTCCATGGTTACTGGTTACATCCATGATGTTTTAATTTACGTATTCTCCTGTGCATTTCAGAGATTTTTAATTGTTGTTCTTGTTTGTTAATGGTATTGCAGAGATGCCAACATACACGATTTGGGCGTAGAAAAAACGATTTTGAGCCGTGAATACGCCGCTACGATAATCTTCAATTAAATACGATAAACAAGCCGCCCAGTGTAAATGTAGTTACGAACAATGTATCATGATAAAAACTAATACTAAAAGTATTTATAAAATAAAAAACTATAACGAATGTTGACTGCTGCCGCGTGGTTAAAAGCGATGAGCGGCGCCGAATTCAGACGCGTTTTGGTGCTTATTTAGGAGGTACCAATCCCATAAACTATCGCACTCAGGATTTGCCTACCCGACACACGCGTAGCACAGAGCACACAGTGAGCCGCAAGGCTCCTTGTACAGCATACATTCTACAGTCGCTTTTGTAGAGACTGGTTCCGCAGTTTTTTTTAACGCTTTACGACTGTGGGATGCGGCAAACAGACCCTGTGATAACTTTTATCTGAAATGCAATTCGCAAGTTCAGCGCGCGCCGTCGTAGAGTTTGTTTGAAACATCGCGATCGCTGCAGCGATCAACTAAAATAAAGGTGACAACAAGAAAATATTTCATCGATCGCAATGGAGGCCAAGGTCTGATGAAAACTGTCGATAAAAATAAGAATGCAGTGGGTGGAAATGGAATTGGTTGGACAGGCCAATTGACGAAACTGCTCTTGCTGAAGTCGTTTGAAGACTTGACTGGCCTGCTGCTGTGGTCAGGTGGTGTGACGTATTTTTTTATTACTATTTTGCTGTGCAAACGTGAGCATTATTCATTTGAATAAACAATGGGACAGAAACTACAGCATTTTGTTGAATTTAGTTGGAAAGGGTTCTCTTCATGCACAAGCTAGTGCAAATTGCGGTCCGATACAAAAAAAAAAAAAAAAAAAATCAATTTTTTTTTTTTTTTTCTTTTTTTTTTTTAAAGAATGAAAATACAATTCATAATTGTTAGACCTCTAGAGCAGGCCGCTTTGCAATAAGTGATTTTCGCTGAAAATATTAATTTATATCATAAATGTCATAATTTTCCTCTTTTTACGACTCGGTGAGTTTTATGCCTGACTTGCAACTTAAGTTTTAAGTGCTCGGCGGTGCTACTCTTTTTGGGAATTCAATGTTGGCATCTCTGGTATTGTCTTTATTAGTTTGGTGTTGGGGAGAGCCTTCTTGCAAGCATGAATTTTTTAACACTTATTAGTGGTAACATTTATAATCTTACAGTAACTGTTTTCACACAACATGCAGTATATGTGCACATAATGCCGATACATTCACAGCTGTTCAAATTAAAAACCTATTTGCAGGGGTTCTTTTTTCTCTATTCAAATAAATGTAAACAAAGCGAGGCCGGAAGGTATAATAGTCTGGTCCCTTTTTCAGTATGATGTGAATCAGTTTGAATTATTGCAGTAAGATATAGGGCACTTGGCAAAGATGGTCAGTCATTACAGTGTACATGATCAATGTCTTAGCACCAAGGCAATGTATGTTGTGTCTATGACGGTCAAGGCCTATAGACCCATTGCACAACACGCAGCGTACTCACATGCGCCTATCCTGGGTGTCATTTTAGGTGTCAAAATTGTATACAAACATGCACAAAAGAAAGTTTTGACACCCAAAATGACGCGCATTGTTCGGAGGGGCGTTCCGGTTCTATAGAAATCAATAGATCCCCCTTGCATAACGCGAAACGCTACAGATACGCTGAGGTCACGCGCACAGAGAACAGCTATTGTCCAATGATCTGCCTCTTTTTTGAGAGTGTGACGTCATATGCAATGGGTCTATATGGGTTTCCCAAAAGCTGAATATCAACATGTGTACCACTACATCTACATGTAGTTGTTGACCCACATTAACTTGAACCTTACTGCACACAGTGTACATATATGTAACTGTGTGAATTTATAGCATTCTAAAGATGTTATCATTACCCCAGTCCTTGGATGTAAAAAGCCTTGTAGTAAGGTCTGCAACTCCTGAACAAGAGTCGGCCTATAACAGTAATGTCTAAAAACAACTCCAGATTCACTACTGTTCATAGTACAATGGTTCTATATGTACAATGGAGCTTTGTTTGGTATACAAATTACTTCCTGGGTTATATGTACAGTACAATGCATATCCAACTCTTGTTTCAATACTCAACGTTATGATGGTGTTGGATGTGTACTTATGTTGCACGTACACTTCTTGGCACAGGTTCTCAATGACCCAAGTCAAATCATACATGTAGATGGTCAAACCAAGCTTGAGGACCTTTGTACTCAATCAATTATAACTGAACTTGTTGTAAATACCCGCTTATAATCGAACCTTGAATGCCTTTGATGTTTAGTCAAGGGTCACTTTTAATGATGAACATTTCTGTTGGAAAATTGAACTAGTGGTAAAAAGAACCTGTGGTAGAATAACACAACAAAAACACCTTTTAAAAAAATGATTATGAAGTACAATAATAACTGATTTTTTTCTTGTCTTACTCTTTGCAGAAGAAATCAATCAAAACAGCGACAAAGGGTAAGTATTCTGAGATCAGTACATTGAGATTAGGGAGGTTATAAATCAACAAACGTCTTGTTCATGTTGTAAAAGTTGTTTTGGAATAGTACTATATTGTAAAATACAAAGTTTGGAGAAAACATTGTGAACTACTCACCAAAGGTGGGTTCACATCCAGGTCAAGTCAATGTTCATATCAATCATGAACCCCAAAATCCAATACCAATTGAAATCCAATCATTGGTTATGCTTCCTTTTGTTTCACAAAATACTGTGGCCTGTCAAGGCCGAGCCGGCCCGAGTAGTATAGTTCACCGGACCCAAGTGTGGTGTTCCTAGTCAGCAGCAGGGTGTGGGTTCAAATCCCAGTCATGACACTTGTGTCCTTGAGTAACTTAACCATAATTGCCTTGTAAAAAGTTGGAGAGGGTAGTGCATTCTGCTCTTTACCAGCCAGGCTGTGACGGGGGTAACCCTGTTTCAGCCCCAGGAGTAGGTGGCTGCATACGTTTTTTGGCGGTGGGTTGTGGACGTTAGATATTCCTCATAAATCCGTCATATTCGTGTAATGATTCAGCTCTTAACGTTAAACATTTCTTCGTATTATCTTAAAAACAGTTCATCACGGAAACCTATTATGTGAGTGTTTGCGCACTCACATTCGAACCCAAGGACGGTTAATGCCTGAAATAGCGCAACCGTCCTGCGCCTAACACGACAGGCATGTTTGGGAGAATGAACAAATTGGAAACTTTTAATGTTGAGAGCTGAATTATTTCACAAAAATGATGGATTAATGCGGAATATCTGTACCGCCAAAAAACGTATTAGGACATGGAATGTTAATCCGGTGAGATTAGTAGCTTCTTACAAGTAAGATTTGAATTATGGAGCTCTAAAAAAGGTTCTTCCGCGGGAACGGACCCTCATATCTAGGACTTTGTTTCTGTGTACAGCACAGAGGAACAGTCCTACCATGGTCCTACACAGGGCTAGTTCTAACCCTGATTTGCAGTGGGCCAGGTGTTACTTAAGTCCATCAAGAGTCTACAGGTTTGCCAATCGAGGTACCATTGTTAGTGTATCTGAGTTATACAGCTATGCTTGATTGGAGTTAGTTCCTTGTAAACCATGTAAACATGCTTAGTTACAGACAGTGAAAGTGAATCCATTATGTCTAACATGTATTGAACTCCTATTTGATTCATTTGTTTACAGAGAGCAGCAGCAAAATGCATCGGGGGCATTACCTCTTCCTAAGACACAGGTCAATTTCATTGCGGCAGACCGCTATTTCCTACCCTTTGAGCTTGCCTGCCAGTCTAAGGCACCCAGGATTGTCAACACTGCACTAGACTGCCTCCAGGTAGGGCGACATTTTTACATTTTAAACCAGTAAAAAGTACCAACCATCTGGAACTTTTCAAGTGTGCCGTTGTGTTTGGTAGAATAACTGCACAAATTGTGTACTGTGTAGATTCATTCACCACTTGACACATATTGTAGGCATCTATGAAACCATGTGGATGATATTGAGTCGTCAGACAGTGAGAATGTTCATTTGCATTGCCAGGGCAAAATTTAATAAAATAAGCAGAAAATGATGCTGACCAAAATTATTTGTTTAATCAGGGATTTTCTTTCAAGCAATATGAATATTGAGTATCATGGCATTTTGACTTGCAAAGTTTTCCAGCTTTCATAGCAATAATTGTTTTTGCTGAGCAAACCTGTTTTCCTTGATAGCTTGGTTAAGACCATGTCTGTGTTAGTCAGTGTGTGTGTAATACTGAAATACACACAGGGTCTACCTTAGGCACAATGTGTGTGTTTTTGTATGAGTGATTGTGATTGATTGACACCTGTTAATTCTCCATTAGGTGATTTAACAAAATCTCATAGCACAATCTAATTCACTACATGATATGGTAGTGCGTATGTGCTTGTAGAGTGAGCATGTAAATAGTCTATCGGATGCATGTGACTACAATATAGCAGAATATAATCACGAGGTGAAATCTGGACTGTTCCATTTCATGAAGTGGAATGGAACGGTCCAGATTTCAACAAGTGAAGAATGAAATGCATCCTATATTTGTTTTATATACCACACATAGATCCTTGTCATTTGATATTTTTCATATCATTCTCAATTTATTTCAACAATAAACAATACAGTTTTGAACAACTTAAAATTTATTTTAAATAATGCCTGTATTAAATGACATAGCTGGAGCTGTTTAAGACCAGTTGGCTAAAGTGCGTTTGACGTTCATAGAAATACAGGTGTTGGTGCACAAGCTTACGCAGGCGCTAATATGCGTAACGCAATCAATACATGGTACTCAATATAAAATCTATTAGTACGGGCGAAGATAGCCGCGAAGCGTCCGAAGCGTCCTATATTTATCAATTTAGGACTCATATATTAAAGTTTGGAGTGTCGGAATAGTGTACATGGCAAAATATAGTATGACACTTGACGCATATTCCACCAATCAAATGATAAGGAAGTGTGGTATGTAAATTAAATTAGTGCGTGTTAATTGCACTATATGCACTTAACTAATGGATCTGATGCATTGATGTTATCATGCTGCTGTCTCAAAGATACAATGATGATGAAACAAACCCACGTACCCATGCGGTGCACAAGATGGGCCAATGATCAACAGTGTCTTAGCCAGGAATTTAGAAAGTGGGAGTGCAATCTGAAAAAGTGGGAGTGCAACTTAAAAATAAAAAAATTGTGTGCGAAGCACACAATACGCCACGCGCAGCGCGAAGTCTGTCTCGGCCGGGGTCCAAGGCCCGCTTAAGGGCCCTGGAAGCTCTGGCTACTGTAGATGCTCTCTGGTGGTTTCTGATGCATTTCTGGCACCTATTTCTCCGGTACAAGAGAACTTTTTTGATTTGAATTTTTGCTTTTTTGAACTGAAAAAGAGAGGCTTTACAGCAAAAATAGATTGTAAAGATAAAAGACGTCCACTATTTTTGCTCCGTGATTGCAATTATGATTAAACATTGTAACAAAGAAGATGCAAACAATGACACATGAATCATTTCAAACAGGTTATAACTAAGTCTGTTTTATTTTTGTTTTTCAATAAAGATTTACACCAAAAATAATGAATAATTAAACAAAAACGTTTGCCTTCTGAAAAATGTCAAGATGAAAATCTCAAACTGTTATTCCCATGATGGTCAATACAGGTCAATCGTCACTTAGGCAAATTTAGGGCAAAATCCCGATGCATAGGCTACGAATCATGGATCGGCTCGGCTAGCATTTTTCTCCATGGGCTAGCATGGGCTGGCCTACAACTTTATTAGTATAAATTAGACCCCAATCCCGATGTAGGCCTACTTGTAAGTATTATTATTCTCTATTTTTCTTTCTTTTATAAATTTACGTGCTAAGTTTGTCGTACCTTTGAGAAAAAGTCTGTTATCTTAGCCATGCTGGACGACATCATCGATGTCGTTATTTGACAGGTCAAGAAGGCCAAACAAAATAATATGTGTGTTTCCTATATTACACTGGGGGAAAAATAGGGTCGGTAGGGACATAAACACGTTTTATTTTGGTGTTATATTTTGTTGCTCTAAAAATTAGGGTCGGCACAAAATATTGAAAAAAAAATTTGCTCATTTATAAGGCTGTGCGTTTACGGTTATTTTTGTAAACGTGTAACCGTTTCTGAAACGGTCGGTTACGCGTGTAACCGTCCGTTTCATAAACAAAAATTCGAGTTTAAAAAATTTGTTGCAACAGCGCATTTGATCAAAAAAACATTGCGTCTTCATCACAGCATTTTGACTTCGCGCACTCACCCCGCAAAATAAACCCCCCAAAACAACAAAACAATACAAAATCAAGAAGAAAAAATCTTACATTATACAGTAAAATACTCTTTTTGTTCATCCAGGGTATCCTAAATTTGTCATTTTTGTAGAATGAAGCCTACACGTTCTGTAGTTTTTCGTAAACAAGCTACAATTTTCACGGAACTGTGCTCCGTTGACCATGTTGTCGAAAGAATATGCGTGCGCACCAGCAACGACAATGCTGTATAATGGTTTTAGCGTGCGCGCACCAGGGATGATGACATTGCAATTTCGGGGGAATAACCGCTTTTCCCGAGCATGCGTAGAAACGTCAAATCTTTGGTCAAGGCATTTGTAACTTGGTTTTGTATGCTATCGCGTAATTTCACCAATAGAGGGCGTTTACTCTCGCGCTATCGAATTGTTCTAAAACGCCCTCTAGCGTTCAATATTAATTGCATTTATTGTCGCACGCAAAGTAACGAAATAAAAAAGACTACAAGCCTATAAATTGGAAACGATGTGTCGCACGGGATCGTGCGTTGTGTACATCGTGATCGTTATGTGTTCAGCGTTTTGCACAGTGTCACGGCTGCGTCGACGTGCGGGCACAATCAAATTTTGATTCGAAAAGAAGAAGGAAAACTAGTAAAAGCTTTACTATCTGCAGTTTTTAAACTTTTCCACAAACAAAACAACAAAATAAAGTTCAGTAATTTTTCACTGAAATTATAAACAATTAGACAACACAGCTTCAACCAACATGACCAAGCCGTGCATCAAAATTTTGCCCGTGTTTTCAGCCCAACTGGCCGTGCTAACACGGCTTGCACGGCTCGCTGGCTAACACGCTGATGATCAACCTTTTGACTTCTAGGCCAGGGCGCCCTACTTATACATGGTGTCATAATGTATGCATAAGGTCGATAAGTCATTAGTTAAGGTATCAAATGGGAAAACTTTTGGGAAAACATTTACACTTATTTAATAAATGTCATTATAAGTTTTGTTAAATAATTTTGAAGCTTGATAAAAACTTGAAATTGGCTCAATGCCGTGAATCTAATAAGCAGCAAACATGTTTTTTGCCTGTCAATCTGCTTCTGCTAAGCAGAAACTTTTAGCAGAAGCTTCTTTGTAGAAAATTTGTTTGCTAAGTAGGTCTCCATGTAATGGAGCTGTTAGATATTAACTAACCCCCTAAGCATTTCTACCAGAAAGCTTCCACAACCCATCATACTGCAACAGTTTACTTTTTGGAACAGTACACAACCCATCATATTCCAACAGGTCCTGTGCTTCTGGACTGTGATTTAGTGGGTACTCTCCACAGGACTAAACCATCCAAATTCCAACAAAACCATCTGTTTGATTTTGGCAGGCCTGGGGTGGTTAGGGTTAAGTTGAAGAGAAGCTGCATGTTTGCTTTCTGCCAGTCTGCCCAGTTTACATATACATATCCTGACCTGAACCATTACGATGCAAACAAACAGTGAGTTGCAGCATCAGCATTACATGTACGTAGCAAAAATATTCTCTTCACCAATATCATACATGTATGTATGTACATGTATGCTCTTCTGCAACTCTTTTCAGGGATAAAGAAAATGACTATTTTTGGTTTTGCCTTTACACCAAAGTGAGATAATTTTTGTATACTCAGTGCTTTCCAAGGACTGCAGAAAAAATACCCACAGGCTTCCTGGATTGAAATCATATCAATGCACTTTTCCTGAGCACTTCAGTGTATTGTTACTATTAACCTGCCTTAGACCTACTGTAGAACTAGCTGCATGGGGTCTGCTAATAAGCATACATGTAATGTGGCGTGTCGTGGCCAAGCGGTTAAACGCACCGGACTCAAGCTCTGGTGTTTCTGATCAGCTGATTGTGGGTTCGAGTCCTGGTCATGACACTTGTATCCTTGAGCAAAATGCTTTACCATAATTGCTTTGTCCTTTGGATGTGACATTAAGCCCTAGGTCCTGTGTACTAGGATTGGTAGTGCACGTAAAAGAACCCAGAACACTATTGTGGAAGAGTAGGGATTAACCCTGGTGTTTTTAGTTCATTGTAAGCACCCTTGTTTACAGGTTTCCTCAGGCTTGCGAGCTACAGTGATTAAGTTCACTTACGAGGCATCCTTGGTTTCATTACCAGAAATATGTAAGAATAATAATGTACGTACATGTACACCCACTATGTACATATATGTACATGTACTTGTGCACTTCTCCAAATAAATGACAGTTTGTACCAAAGCAGTATTAAAGGTAAATGTACATGTAGAATAGACACCTTGCACATGACATAACAAGCTCAAACAGCGCCCTCACCGAGGTCAAAGGATGACCTGTCATTGGCTGAGAGTTGTGCATGGCAAGTACACATGGTCACGTTTCCATTGTTTGACCTCAGTGCATGATTTGAATCATGTTAATCTTAGGATGGTTGTAATAGAATACGCTACACATATTTCACTTTAATATGGGAAGGATATTTCTATCATTAATCTTTTTTTAAATATGCCACAAGGGTTGCTTTTTCTCACTGTATACTATTACTCTTACTACATGTATTTGCACTCAAATATGGGTAATCTTTGTCAATTTTGTTTTAGAGAATTATTTTTGTCCTGTACATTTATTTTAATTCTTATTGCCTTTTTCTGGTCTTGTAATTAATTTGTAAATTTTAAATTTATTTCTGTAATGAGCTGAACTTATCTTAAAACACAATTTAGCCTATGATACGACTGCAATGTTTGACTTTTATTAAACCATTGATAATTATACATCATCATGTTCATCGAGCAAATTGATTACTTCCTAATTGATTCAAAGAACGTTTTACCAACAGCTTTCATGCTTAACTGTGCAATTTGTTTATTTACAATTGCAGTTGTAAAAAACAAATAAATGAATTCAATTTAAAGAGATCATTTAATAATTGTAGGAAAGTATTTGAAAGGCAACCAACGATGTAAAAACAAAAAAGCTATCAGAAGTTATGATGCATTGAATTTTGTAATTTTTTAGAAAACGTGAAATGGCTCAAATATTAGACTGTTTTTGCAAACTAAAGTAAATATTTTGTTGTTGTCGTAAATTCAGTGGATTTACAATAATTTCACAGTTATTGTATCTTTGTATTCTATTGATAGTGATAAAGTATGGAGGCATAAATATTGAATAAAAGATATCAAACACTTTTTTAATATTTTATTCTTACTTTCTGATTTTTTGTAAAAGATAAGCTGTCTACATTTTATTGTCATGCAAATCACATTTCCAAATCACTCACTATGCAGATCTGATACTTGACGGAATTGCCTCCATAGACTACCTCGCAAATACTCCGTGCGCATGCGTTAGCCGTGGAATGAGGCGCATGCTGGTCTAGTTAGCGATCAAATGTGTCACTAACTTGACCAGCATGCACCTCATTCCACGGCAAATGAGCGCGTAGTGAGTATTTGCGAACAAGTCTATGCCCCTGGTCATTGCCTCGACGCCCATTGAAATCTTCTAATAAAAATTAACATTTCCCTCATAGTAGGTTCAAATTCAAAACAGTGTGTCGCTAACACCTTGTCCGCTGAATTTAGCCCGCATCCATGTTTGTGCACTGTGTACTGTTATAAACAAATTATGAAAATGTCTTTCGTTAATATACACGTAAACATGTACATGAATCTCAATGGTTGCTAGTGAACTTCCCCCGATTCAATTGTAGAATGTACATGTAGCATGTAAATGATAATGTTGTGTAGACAGGTTGGCTTTCAAGCTGACTGTGTATTGATCTGCCTATTCTATGAGATGTCCAATCCTACATCATTGTAATTGCATTGTTTTGTTGTCTCTGCATTAATAATGTATTGACGTGGCCATTACTGCAATGGATTACAATACACTGTAGCTGGTATCACTAGCCCTATTGTGTGTTAAATCAAACGTGAATGTTGCTAAAATTCTAAGGGTTAATACACAGTTCACTTTAGTGTAATATTAAAATACTTGTATTTCTATGTGCAACTCAATGCACGTAAAATCTGTACAAAGTGACATAGGAAATGTTTAATTAGTGATTGTTACTGGCAGGTTTTATTATAGGTAATTTTTTCCTAATTAAATCAAGTACATGTGTGCTCATGCATGTTAGGATTCTAGTTTTGATTATCAGTTTCAGGGCACTATATTTTGTTCAAATTCTTTATTTTCAATGTAATCACATTCAAACTGTCTGGTGGTTTTTACGAGTCGGTTGTTGCATTGTGTGTGTCAAAAGGAGAATACTGTGGCTATGGCTACATTCTCATTCTGCCCATACTTGATTCCTCATTGCAGTTGGAGCCAATAGCCATAGGCAAAGTTGCTTCATTTGGAATTTACGTGTACATGTAGTCGACTGTCGATACAATGATGGCACTTCAGTCAAGAACACATTGAATCCAGGCTTATAATGCTTGCAATTTATCAATTTGTAAAGATGAAACTTTAGTTAAAAAAAGGGAAGAAATAAAAAACTAGCCCGCAATCGTATATTACATGGGCACCCTTTTAAATCTGATTGTTGAACCGACACAATACCTGAAACTAAGCATCAACATCCATTGATAAAGGGTTCCTTTGTTGTCTGCTGAGGCAAGCATAATCGTTAAGCTTTCACATTATTTATGGTTGATATAAAATTGAAAGTGAGGCTGTAATATTCATGACCCTTCTCTCTAGAGTACCTGGCTTGAGAGGTGAACACAGTTCATAATAAATTCAACAACAATTATTGACACTTTAATGCTAACTTGCCACTCTAAACAGGCAAAATAGTCTGGTTACATGTATGATGGGCATTGCATGCTTAAATATAAACTTTGTATTCGGGGAATAAGACATAAAATGGTAATAAGGCTCAGGGCCCAATTTCATAGAGCTGCTTAAGCACAAAAAGTAGCTAAGCACAACAAAATTATGCTTACCAGAATAAGGTTACCAGCCAAACTACCATGTCACATGTACAATTTGTGACTGGTATCCTGCTCATTTCTGCTAAGCATTGTTCATGTTGTTAAGCAATATTTTCTGCTACAGCAGCTCTATGAAATTGGGCACTGGTTTGTTGTCATTAGGCCACATCCAAATCTAGCGACTTTGGCTGGTGCTATGGCTGCTGACTGCCATTGACGGTATTGAAGAATAGGCCTGAAGAACCAGCCAGAGCCACTGCCGGAGCCATTAGGTACTCAGTTACTCTTATCCATACATTGATCTATTTCAGAAATTGATCGCCTACGGGCATCTAACTGGTGATGGACCAGACAGCACTATGCAAGGCAAGAAACTCATTGATCGTATCATTGAGACCATATGTGGCTGCTTCATTGGTACCCAGACAGACGAAGGGGTACAGCTTCAGATCATTAAGGTACATATCGGGACACCAGTCAATATTTTCCTGTAACTACTAAGCTGAAAATTTTGTGCTTTTTAAATTAAAGGAATGGTACAATATACATGATATATATCAGTTTTGGTAGAGCACATAAATTCCAACTGTCCACTTTTGAATGAGGATATCAAATAAGCTTTAAATGGGAAAATATTAAAATGTTGTAGGTACATACAGTGTATGTACTAAAAAAATTCAACAAAACTGCACATTGCACAATGGTTACAATTGTTATTTCATTTTATTTTTTATTTTTTTCCTCACTTGTAATCATAATTCACAAGGCAATAAAAAGTAGATCAGATTGTCTGACAAGATGACAGAGCTGCCAACTCTCCCTGATTCTACAGAAGGTTCCCTGAAAATAAACCAATTTTTCCATGTCCTGATGAACAAGTTTGAAAATCTCCCTGATTGCAAGATGCAAATGTTGGCAGCTCTGCAAACACGCATACCTCTCAGGACAACTAGTACAACTATCCAATTAAACCATTCCAAAGTGACCAGCTGTCGATTTCACCAAACTCTTCCTAACTTAGGATTAATCCTAGGCAATGCTAAGAGATAGGACTAGTCTTAAGTACTGGTCCTAACTTAAGACTAGTCCTATCTCTTAGCATTGCCTAGGATTAATCCTAAGTTAGGAAGAGTTTGATGAAATCGGCGGCAGCCAACATCATCAGGTGGGACTGAAAATCCAATCCATATGTTGGACTACTGTGCAAGGTGGGATTCAAACCAGGGTCTACAGAGGTGGAAGTCAAGGGAGTTGTTGATTTGTTGTTGATTTAAACCTCAAATATAATGTTTTTCTTGCAGGCACTCCTGACGGCTGTAACCTCACCCACCTGTGAGGTACATGAGGGTACCCTGTTGCAGGTATTGAGGACCTGTTATAACATCTACCTGGCTAGTAAGAACCTAGTCAATCAGACAACAGCTAAAGCAACCCTTACACAGATGCTTAATGTTATCTTCAATCGTATGGAGATGCAGGCAGTGAGTATTTCATAACTTACATTACATGTGGTCTCATGTATACACACTAAGCAAAGATTACCGTCATTTCCCGTGTACAAGACGTGGCTTATCTGACTTTCAAAGGTCCACAAAATCACTGCGTCTTATCTAACGGTGCACCTTGTTTGGTATCACTTAAGTTCATTGGGTAATCGTCCAGGCTAATCCTACGTGTTATCATTGTATTTAAATCAAACCTACACCGTAGACCAATTGTCATGGTTGTGTAATTTTAAGAAGCTTTGACGAAACTTACCAAAGAACGAAGTCACTGGCCATGCTGCTGCCCACAATAATAATAATAATATGCTAACCAGCGACGACCCATGCTGTACACGGCTATAGCGCACACACCAGTGACATGTACTAGTCTTTGATAATCAAGTCCTTTTTGTACGTTATCGTGTGGTGCGCTGATAGATTTCGCCAACAGAGGGCGTATGTTCTTATTGTGGAAGCGTTGTTGTTAAAGCGCCCTCTAGTGTTCGGAGGTTCTTGCATGCATTGTAGCATGCAAAAAAGCGAGTTAACGAAGACTAGCTGCCCATTCATTCGGAAACGTTGGGACATGTGTGTGTAAAAAAATCTTTAAAACGAAAATGAAACAAATATAATAAAAAATAGAACCAATGTTTTACTCTTGTTCGTGGTTTAAACAAATTACGATCCCTTTACGTTATGGTAAGAGTCATTATACCAACACCACAATGACCCCTGCATGTGTTGATGTACCAACAGTGAATGGGACCTGGCGAGCCTTTGTGTGAGAAGTCATGTTGCATTTTATACGCCGGTGCGCCTTATTCATTAACACTTTGAATCTTATTTTTGGTAATTTAAGGGTACTGCGCCTTATACGCTGATTGCCTTATAAATGTACGCAGGAAATTACGGTACAGGGAAACTGGTCAACAATGTACATTGTACATGATATGGAGTTTTGGTCAAGTTTACTGCTTAGCAAATTTGCTTATGCAGGTTTGAGAAGTGTTTTCACTATTCCATGCTTCATTGCTTGTTTATGTGATGATTAAGCCGTAGCCATAGCCGTAGCTGAAAAGTCAAACACAGCCGTAGTTTATGAGTTCGTTTATACTGGATTTTTACAGGAATACTTCTGTACAACCTCTTTCTCAAAATGAAGTTAGTAATGAATGCATGTACACTATGTACAGGTTGCTGATGCCAAGGTGAAAGCTGAGGGTGAGGCAGAGGCTAGACGTCAGAGCAAAGATTCTGGATCTCTGCAAGATGATACAGAGAAGGTAGAAGCAGTGTCTGCTTTTGGAGATATGGGTGATGGTGGCTCTAAGGCATCGGATGAAGCTGTCTTACCTACAGACAAAGTACCAGGTATGTCACAATTATGACTTACATCATGCCGGTATCCACCTGAAGGCACTTGAAATTATCTTCAAAAGTTAACGGCTGTCAGAATGATAGCGCCTTGTATGGGTTATAAGATGCTGTGGTGTAGCATGTAGCCAAGCCGATCCACGGCAAGCCCCCTCTCTTTTGTGATATTCAATTCCATACCATCTTAACCATGCCTGATATGTGGCAGAGGGAGTGCCCCCTCCCCAATACTCTAACACACTCTTCCCTCTTGTATAGAAGTACCCACCCCCTGAAAATTATCTTAAGAATTCCTGAGATTCCCAGAACACAATGAAGACACAATAGGAGGGGTAGGGGGATACACCTTGCCACATACATGTACATGTATACAAAACAGAAAATTTGATTTTGTTAAAGATGTAGATACTTTGTTAACATTGGAAACATTTGAAGGGGATGTCAATTGAGGGCATGACCTTTATCTTGACCTTTTTGGTTGAGTGGAAGTAGGTCAAATCTTGTGGCCGTTTGCGCCCAATGTTGCCCCTGAAGGGTTAACATTTTTAACATAACACACAACTATGACGTAACATCCAAACATCCCACCTGCAGGGATGCCAGTTTTCCGGCTATTGCCGGAATTCCGGCTTTTTCAAATTTTCCCCAAATTTTTCCGGCGCTCCGTGTTTCATCAGGCCGGAGAAAATATATTTTATTGAAAACAGATTTCCGGCGCTCGTTTGGAGCGACTCGTGTTTAATGATAATATGTTTTGAAAATGCCTCAAGCGTTTGTACATGTATAAATGCCGGAAGTATTGAGCGAAGACTAGACTTTTCTGTCAAATGTGTGCGTGGTGCCGTATGGTATGTATCGATGTATTTTGTGTGTACATCCATACACGATCTTTGGACCATACATGAAATCGCTCTGAGAATTTTGTTTCGCGGACGATTGGCGTTACCATTGAGACATACCGACTGAGTTTTTGGCGTTACATTGAGTCATTATGGATGTTGAAAGAGAAGCTAATTTGAAACAAATTGATCGAAGGGAAAAGAATAGGTTTAATTGGCGGTGGCTGGAGTCGAAAGACAGTGGGGGTTATTTTTTATCAGACTACATGAGGAAGATCGACAACGCGGGTAAATTTTCTTTTTCTTTATGTTTTAATAAAAAAAATTGCTGTTATGTTTTTTATTGTTTTTTGGTCTGAGCAGCGGGGGGGTTGGTGACCCGAGGAAAGAGTCACTGGCATCCCTGCCACCTGATCTTACATACTGTACATTCAATCTTATAGCTGGTTTCTATCATATGCCTACAAAAACAAAAGCAATTTTTATTGAAGAACAACCCAAATTAAATCAATTTGTCAGATGCCTCATGGCCTAGCTTCAGGAACAGCACACCACAGCCGACATTTATTAAATATCTGTTTAAAGGGACACGTTGCCTTGGATCGGGTGAGTTGGTCTATAAAAAGCATTTGTTACCGTTTGTTATAAAATGCATATGGTTAGAAAGATGTTTTAAAAGTAGAATACAATGATCCACACAAATATGTCTCGAAATTGTGTGGTTTTCCTTTTACATCATGAACAAATATGGTCGGCCATTTTGTGGAGTCAAATTTTTGACTCCACAAAATGGCCGACCGTGTTAGTTCGCAAAGTAAAAGGAAAACCACGCATTTTTGAGGCATATTTGAGTGGATCATTGTATTCTACTTTTATAACGTCTTTCTAACCATATGCATTTTATAACAAACGGTTACAAATGCTTTTTTTTAGACCAACTCGTCCGATCCAAGGCACTGTGTCCCTGTAAGATGTGTACGTCGCAACGAACAATTCGCAAGAGTTGAGCTTTGCGAAACATTCCCAGCGAAAACAGAGCTGTGTGCTGTCAAATTCACTTCGCACAAAGCTTTCGCAGGAATTATGAATGGTGGAAAACGTCATGAAAATGGGCCCAGGTTGGCATAGCAGTACATGTATCTTTCCTTTTCTTTAACCTAGGTTAATATTTGTTTCATTTGTAAACATGAATACAAAGAATATTGGGTGTATTATATTGGTGTATTTTTTTTTCTTCTTTTCTTGCTGATGTTTGTTTCCCTTTTATTTTGGATTGAATCTAGATTCTGATCAGAGCAGTGGGAATCATCTTGGAGAGGCTGCAGAGAATCCCCAAGGCTCAAAGGGTACATATGGCATTTGGCCACAGTTCACATTTATTGACCCTTCTTACTCATATCACATTTATCTTAGTACAACAACATTTCATTTAGGATTACAACCAAACCAGATATTCTTCCTACTGATTTCCAATTTTTATCGCCCTCAGAAAAATCTGCAAAATTGCTGTCAAATAGCCCGAAGAGCCTGTCAAAACCTACATCATATGTACTTTATTTATGTCATACTTTGTCCCCAATAAAACTTTCCTACTTTTCCTACTTTCCTACTTTTGTAGTGCCAAATATCCTGCCTGATTACAACTTACCCCCATCAAGGGAAGCCAAATGCACTTACTTTGTACTTACAAAATAATTATGTTTATTTCAGCATATAAAAACAAATTAACCCCAAAATGTTCAAAAGTTTGTACGGAATATATCTAAAATGATGAAATGGTAATCAATGGCAAACTTATTTCACCACACTGCTTATAATTAAACTAATATTCACAGTTTTTGAGATCCATACTCTCTGTGTGTATGTCTTTTCTTATATATTGCTCAAACTTGCCCTCAATTTTTGCAGAGGAAGACGTACAAGCCATTGTTTCGTCGATCTTAGATGGCATCTTGGATGGCATCTCCCCAGAGACAACCTCAAATGAAACCAAAGATAACGGACCTACCCAGGCACAGCCAGATCCAATGCCACCCACCAGCACTTCAGCCCCATCGCCTCCTACAAACTCAACAGGCTCCACCCCCAGCCCCATCCCACCGGTAGTCACAACTTTACCTCCTATTGGCGAAGATAATGATGTGGAGACGGAGGAACCATTCTCCCATATTCTTCAGAAAGATGCTTTCTTGGTTTTCCGCTCACTGTGCAAACTGTCGATGAAACCGTTGCCAGATGGCCCAGCAGACCCAAAGTAAGAAAATTGCCCTGAACCTCATTTTCCTTCATATTAACTCTTCACCATTGCTTCTTTTGTACATTTTCATAGTTTTTTTTTTTGGTTTAATGACTTGAAATTGTTTCATTCAGCAACACTGTTTAAAATAAAAAGCCACAAAAATCATTCAGGCAACCAGATTTTGATCTCTGTAACATGAGTAACATGTGAAACATGAGTAACGTGAATAACTGTAGAAATGCCCTTATCCATCATGTTTATGTATGCAATGAGAAAGTCTTTCTTTCAGGGGTGTTTATTTAAAACGCTGTGATTTCCAGATGACAATGTATTCACATTTAACATCCAATGTTTTATCTTGAACTTTTTCATTTAGTTCAGCATGTTCATTTAAGACTTCCACCCATTCCACACTTAGTTATATTCAACTTCCTGCTTTTCCCTGACGTCTTTAATGAATTTCTACATTTTCTGCAACGAATAAATCTGTCCTCCCCCCACCATCTTTTTAAAAAGTATGTTTTGGTTTGAAAATATTGACTTTTTCTCAACTAACCCTTCGATGCACAAATTAATTATCAAACTGGGCCCGGTTTCATGGCATGGCTCTGCTTGCCGTAGAATTCTGCGCTTACGGCCCATACATTTATGTGCTTTACAGGGTGCAGTAAGCGCAGAATTCTGCGGTAAGCAGCACCAAGAAATTGGACCCTGGTCTGGTGCTCATGCCCTCTTTTTCTTGTTTACAAACATGTTTTGTAGGAAAAGCTAATTAACATTTTCAGGATTACTCTGTAATGATTATTTTGTTTGTAGATCGAAGGTAATAACAATACATGAACAGTTTCCCAAAGCCTTATCTCACATCCCGTTATTCTTTCCTACTTGCAGGTCTCATGAGCTTCGTTCCAAGGTACTGTCTCTACACCTTCTCCTGTCGGTTCTACAGAACGCTGGTCCCGTATTCCGCACTAATGACATGTTCATCACTGCCATCAAGCAGTACCTGTGTGTGGCATTGTCTAAGAATGGTGTCTCTTCAGTACCAGAGGTCTTTGAATTGTCCTTGGCAATCTTCCTGACCCTCCTTAGTCTCTTCAAGACTCACCTTAAGATGCAGATAGAGGTTAGCCTGGGCCAAATATCATAAAGCTATTAAGCTAAAAACAAAATTGCTGAGAAAAGAAAAGTCTTGCTTAGTTAGCAGAAATGGTTTACCATCCAAGTTGCCTTGTCATTCAAATCAGTGCAACTGGTGCCCGGTTGTAATTTTGCTAAGCATAATTTTCTGCTTAACAGCCTTATGAATTTGGGCCCTGTTTGTTTATTAAAATGAAATAAAGGGTCAGGGGTCACTGAACTAATAGCAAGTTCAAATACTTATACTTTCTTGTGTATTAGCTCATTCAAGACTCAGTTAAAAACACATTTATTCACACCATCTACAGTGCTTGGAAATGCCCGTAGGAAGCATTGTGTAAATGTTATTTTGTATTATTATTATTATTGCAATTGATATTACACTGCCAATTCATACTGATTGAGAGGAAATAAACTGAGATTATTTTTGCCGTATCTAAAACTCTTTTATATAAATTGGGAATAGAAGTTTAATACAAGTGCAAATTTATAACGATATGTAGAGGTGTCTTCCATTATAAGCATTGTTGGTTTTCTCTTGTAGGTCTTCTTCAAGGAAATCTTTCTCAACATTCTTGAGTCATCAACAAGTTCCTTTGAGCAGAAGTGGATGGTGGTACAAGCACTGACCAGGATATGTGCAGGTCAGTTTTTACAAACTCTTAGTCACTCGCTAATCCACTTCACTACATGGAGAACAACCAACCATGCCAACTTCTCTGAAAGTAATTATTTACTCCAAAAAGGGATCATTACATGGAGACTGAACAAAAAAAGACTTTAATTCTTTTCCCTTATTCTCTCCACGTAAGGCCTGTAATCTATCGTTAAAATGCTCAGCAATGAGCATACGACTAGAGCACACCAGTCAAACTTTAAGAAAATAAACCAACTGCTCCTTTAATGAACCTTTCTTCATCTGCAAAAGAGATTGATTGCAGTTTTACAAAGAAATAGTAAGTTATTTAAACAAATATCCAGCCTACATGCCTTGGTTTTTTTTCTATCTTCTCTACAGATGCCCAGTGTGTTGTAGACATATACTTGAATTATGACTGTGACCTATCAAGTGCAAATATCTTTGAGCGTCTAGTCAGTGACCTGTCCAAGATTGCTCAGGGTCGTCATGCGATGGAGTTAGGTGCCACACCACAACAGGAGAAGCGTATGCGCATCAAAGGACTGCACTGTTTGGTGTCTATTCTGAAGTGCATGGTGGAGTGGAGCAAAGATTTGTACATCAATCCAAACATTCAGACTAACCTTGGTAAGATTTCTTATTATTATTTAAAAAAAATTATGAGAGATCGACTAACATCACAAGGCTGGACGGTCAATTCAAGGTGAGATTCCTTGCCAAAATGTTCATCCCAACTTTGTGGCGCTGTATATCAAAGAATGCTGCGCTCCCTGCGCCCCATAAAGCACACAGTTGTGTGGGGTGTGAAGGCAGATTTTTGTTCCATTTTAACTTCAACTGCAAGCCCCAATTTCGTAGAGCTGCTTAAGCAGAAAATATTGCCAAACAATTTCCTGCTAAGCGGAAAAGAGCAGGATACCAGTCACCAATACATGTGACATGGTATTTTGGCTGTTAGCCTTATTTTGGTAAGTATAGTTTTGTTGTGCTTAGCTTATTTGCTGTACTTAAGCAGCTTTATGAAATTGGGCCCAATTTCATAAAGCTGCTTAAGCACAAACATTACCTAAGTAAAAAATAAATTGTGCTTAACAGAAATTGCTTTGCAGGAAAATTGTTAAGCAATATTTTCTGCTTAAGCAGCTCTATAAAATGGGGCACTGGAAAGCTACCTGAAAAGTTTAGTACTTCAAGTTGTTTCCTGTGAAAGAATTCATGAAGCTGCTTATCAGACACATCTGAGAAGCACAGGAAGATCTTGAAAAGGGTTACCAGCCAAAATACCATGTAATACATACATTCTGTGACGGGTTACCTGTGAACTTCTGAATGTCAGATAAATCTACTAAACAGCATTTATATTAAGAGTGCTATGAAAATGGCCCAGTTATCTTTAGAAATATACAGTTCTGTGACCAAAATTCTAATGACAATGGCCACCAAAATTTACTAGACTGCTTGGTTCAAATTCTTTTCTGGAAGAGTTAAAGAATCTTTTTGATTCAACTGGACAGGTCAAGAGAAAGCTGTCGGTGGTGACCAAGCTGATACAGACAGTGGTCAAGGTACAATGACCAGCTCTGGTAGTCAAGGGTCACTCAACTCCACTCATTCCAACTCAACAACTAACCTACAAGCACAGACTGCACCCATGGATAGCCCTGAACAGTTTGAGAGTCAAAAACAACAGAAAGAAATCATCGAACAAGGAATTGAAATGTGAGTACGCCGTAATAACGATAAGCTATTATGCTACAAAATCACTGAATAGAAAGCAGTAATCTGATGAGTTAAAATAGCTTGTAATAAGCAGCGAATTTGTGATTTAAGAATCTTAGACTTCACAAGCTTAATGTAACAATGATAATGAATACAAAGTGTCAACAACCTTAATTTACGAGGATGAAAGTATTACTATCCTTGAATAAAACAAATAGCAAAGTAGCATTTGTGCCAGGAATACTGGTGCATTTGTTACCCTGGTAAGCCTTGTTGCCCTGTTCCTTCAATTATTACCAAAAAGGGTCTTTTTAATGAAAACACTCTTCATGGCATTTGGAAATGCCCTTGACCCTTTGGATACAAATGTTCAGGTCTGCATAATGGATTGCCAGCTGGGGATTATTTTCCAACATTTGGAATCTTCAGTTTTGTTTCTGTACAATTTTTTTGATTTATGTCTACAGATGAAAGTATTTCACTAAAGCTATGTGTCCATTATAAACGTCCTTTCCTGTTTGTTCTTTTAGGATTGATGAAGGTAGACCACCAAATTACTAGCAAGACTCTAAGCCTAATAACTATTACGCCGGTGCAAAATTATTGTGTCAAGAAATTAGGCCTTTTTATATGTCTTCTGTGTAAAATAATGTGGATGTCTCTAAAACTACCCCAGATGTACACACAAACCTAGTTATTATTGTTACTATACTTCTGGTAATGAAACCAAGGATGCCTCAAAAGTAAACTTAATCACTGTAGCTCGCAAGCCTGAGGAAACCTGTAAACAAAGCCAATTGGTATGTGAATCAGAAACACCGGGGTTAACCCCTACTCTTCCACGACCAATCTTAGTACACGGGACCTACGGCTTAATGTCCCATCCGAAGGACAAAGCAATTATGGTAAAGCATCTAAGTGTCATGACCGGGACTTGAACCCACACTCCGCTGATCAGAAACACCAGAGCTTGAGTCCGGTGCTCTTAACCGCTAGGCTAGTTGTGTGAGACAGAAAGTTTCTGCACAGAGACTCTTATGCGTTAGAATTGTGTGAGATAGAAAATGAATTGAATTACTTTTTGAGCTACTGTCTGCTTTTCTAATAGGTTCAACAAGAAGGCCACAAAAGGAATCAACTTCCTACAGGAGCATGGCATTCTAGGCAAGAGACCTGAAGACATTGCAGAGTTCTTCCATAGAGATGATCGGCTAAACACCACTGTCTTAGGAGACTACATGGGAGAACATGATAAGTAAGTCACAAAATCAGACAGACATACAGCATGACGTTTATATTTTGTATTAATGAATCTAGTTATTGATTGATGTCAGATAGGAGGATTTGGTGGCTCTTGAAAATGAGCTTCTAATATTTGATCACAAAACTGTCAAAGTATGGCCCCTTTTGCCATCTTACGGTTGCTTGATTAAAACTACAAAATTAAATTATTTCCCATCTTGTTTTCTAACATTGTTCACCTTATTGTCACCCTGCCAAAGTTCTTAAAAATGCTTTTTTTCTCACAAATCTATCTTTAAAAAAACCTGTTGATGGCTTCACGTTTCGACCCTAGTAGAGTCTTTCTCAAAGGCCAAATGGCAACACAACATACAAGTATATCGGTGTAACAGAAGCAGTCAAGTATAAACAAATTACTGCGAATGGTTTTCATTACATGTGGTAATAAATTACTTATGGTTGCTTTTAGCAATATTTTTCAAACTCATCAAATGTAGTGGTCATGGGTTGTAGTTACTAATCTGAGGTATGGCTGCATCCAGTGTTGGTATAATTGTGACGCATATGACCTGACAAACACCATACAAAATGGGTATTGGTTTGTGGTACACCAAGGTAATCTCACTATCACATCACCAGGTGTGATGTATCAGAAATGGTTTAACAAGAACTTGTCGGAACCTTATGCCGTATCGGTTCCTGCAAAGAACCATTCCAATAAATCACATTTGGAGACAGTGAGACTTCCCACATTGTGTGCTACAAAGCATAACCAATTTCAGTCATACACCTTGTAAAAATGAAGCATCCAAAATAAATATAAGAGAAGAGGCTAGAAGATTTGTAACAGGCATGCAGCTCTTCCGCGCTTAAATAAAATAAAATCGTTAAAAAAAAGTGTTGTTGTTGTTTTTTTTGTTTTGTTTTTTTTTACACGATTTTTTTTTAAAAGCCTAATATATGCTTGACAACAACAATGAACAACTACAATAATGTGAAATAAGCCTAGTTACTGGATCAACAGGGTGCCCCAATTCGACCAGCGTAAGTGTGTGACGCGCACTCACTTGACGTTCCACGATCATTCTTACATCATTTCAGCTCATTTTTTAAGGGTCCATTCACAGGCCTGTACATGCTAAGAGCATAATAAACCTCAACATTTTCTAGGGTACCATTGTGGGTCTCATGTCCCTTGGCGTTTTGGCTGCCTCGCTCCGCGCTTGCGTTGTGCCTTTGAAAATTTTCCTCTTTTTTTTTCATCGGGCAGTTGCATGCCTGTTGTAAACAACAGGTGTTACAGATCAAATTAACTAAGCAGGATTAGTAGAATAAACCATATCAATTATGGAATGAATCAGTAATGCTCGTGTCTTTCCTCAGACTCAATAAGGAGGTGATGTATTCCTATGTGGACCAGATGGACTTCTTGGATAAGGATTTTGTATCTGCCCTAAGAGCATTCCTTCAAGGATTCCGTCTTCCTGGTGAGGCGCAGAAGATTGATCGTATGATGGAGAAGTTTGCCAGTCGATACGTAGAGACTAACACCAGACAGACAGTCTTTGCCAGTGCCGACGTTGCCTATGTTTTAGCCTACTCAATTATCCTGCTAACTACAGACCTACATAGTGCACAGGTGAATAGAATTAAACAGGGCTAGAGTTTATGCTCTAAACAAATTTATTGTAAGTGGTAAACAGGGAGCCAGACAAAAGCAATGTACTTTACATGAATTTCTGGATGAGTACGCGACATTTCTGGTATTTAGCAGTTTTGGGACCAGATCTTCGATATCCTTTATATTTCTTTTCCTTTTTACATCAGCATGAGTCGATTTCAGAGCTGCTTAACACAGAAAATATTTTCCTGGCCTGTGATGCACTTTGCTGGTTTTGTCTGGTTCTTCACTGATTTTTTGACGTACAACTACATTGTTAGTGGAAGCAATATTTTCTGAAGAGCAGTTTTTAAATTGGTCCTTGGTCAAAATGCTAACATGGTAAACTTATTCAATACCAATGACTTTTTGTGTATAGAATTTTATAACAACAAAATAATAAAAAATGTGATTAGTTGTTGATTTTGGTTAAATTTGTTTGAGTCTACTCATTGAATGATTTTCTTAAACCATGTATGTCTTATACCACATGCAAAACTCATTACACCCAGTGTAATAATCTATTAAATTGTCATTTGACCTTTAACTTTTGACCTCAAACCTTTGGTCTCTCCATCCAGGTCAAGCACAAGATATCCAAAGATGATTACATTAAGATGAATCGAGGGATTAATGACAGTAAGGATCTGCCGAGGGAATACCTGTCTGAGATCTACGATGAGATCGCTGGCAATGAGATCAAGATGAAACCATCCACCAGTAACAAGCTCGTTACAACAAGTAAGTCAAAATCACTGTCATCAGTGTGGTTAAACCTCACTCTGTCTTACTTTATTTATCCCCAGTGAGTAGCCAGAAAAAAAGGGTTTCTAAATCCTAGAATCCAGGCTAAACTGTTACGAGTGATTTTCCTCTGTTTGGTTACAATGAGTCACATGGAACAAAAACCAAGATGACAGTTACAGCCTGTCATAGAAACAGATCTTAGTGGACGCTGAGGGCAACTGAAATCATAACAATATTATAAATAGTGGCTTCGTGTACAGCACTCAAATCCGTCCTGCAGTGAACATTATTACCCTGGTCACTTGGCCGTTTATTTGATTCCTTAAACCATCTCAGCTCCCTTGGGAGTATACAGCCTGTGCTGCCAAGTTTGTAGCACACCAAGCTAAATCAATCACAAGAACCATCTTAGCCCTCACATGTACCCATTTACCCCTGGGTGAAGAGAAGTAATTATAGTTAAGTGTCTTCTTCAAGGACACAAGTGTCATGACCGGGATTCGAACCTACACCCTGATGACTTACCCACCAGAACTTGAGACGGTGCACTAGACCGCTGATTCTGCTATCGTACCTGACTTCACCACATGTATTGTACTATGTATAACACATGTGATTATATCTTGTATTGTATAGATGTCACCAGTGAGAAACAGCGAAAGTTATTATACAACATGGAGATGGAAGCTATTGCTAATACCTCTAAGGTTCTAATGGAGAGTGTCAGTCATGTACAGACAAGCTTCACTAGTGCTACACATCATGAACATGTCAGACCAATGTTCAAAGTAAGTCTCTGTATAGAAATAGTGCTTTGAGGTCGGGGGGCTTGAGCCCTACCCCTCCAAGGCTGTCAATCTGTTTGTTTGATTTTTTGTCATTTATTTTTTTTCAATCTTCTAAAGAAATTTGAAGAAAAAAAAATGAGCCCCCCCCCCCAAAAAAAAACAACAACAACAACACCAAATCCTGGGTGCCCCACTGCTGATAATTTAAAGTATGATTCTGGTTAGACCACATCAGCCCTCAACATGAGAAAATCCCCAACCAAGAATAATGTTAGTGTATGAATATGAACCCAATATTAAAAAAAAACGCTTCACCGGTTAGTGGATTTCTAATGTAAAGTCTGTATATTGACTAATTTGTAACCTACCAACTGTACAAATATAGTCATAAAGTTGTAAATTTTTAAGACCTCACATTTTTCTTGGTGGATTCTGATAGAGGAAGACATGCTCTATCAAGTCAATTTTATTTTGTTGTTTTTCGGAATGATACATTATTACAAAAATTGGTTCAAAGGTCACGATAACATGTTAAAGGACACCAAATTTATTTTTGACAAAAAAATTGATTTTGAGCATGGAATTCTCATTATTTTAATACCAAATTTGCATATATTTGAAAATTAACATGGTTATGGTTTTTGTACCTAAAGGGTGGTATTTTACTCTAAAAATGTCAGATGTTTGTGGTTTCTGCCCTGACCACATGGTAGGTCGGATCGGGCTAAAAATTGGTGTGCATTCATTGCTCATTAGGACCTACAAGCACAGCAATTTTTATCAAAATCGGAAGACATAAGGTAAAAAAGTGCGTTGGTTTGACATGGAATGACCCAGGTACAACCTTGTATACAACTCTTTTGGGAGAAGCGTTGACTCTGAGAAGAACTGTTGTGGTCTTGATGTTTTGAACAGTTTACTCTGCTCTTCTTCAGGAGAAGATGAGCAGAAAATGAGCAGAGTATACTGTTCGAAATGTCAAGACCACACCAGTTCCTCTCAGAGCCAACACTTCTCCCAAGAGAGGTTTTATACATTGTTGTACCCGCAAGTTTACTACTACAGTTTTTCTTATGATCCACACCATGCAAAGCTTCAAACATCACTTGTACTGTTTGTTTTTGTATAGGTTGCCTGGACCCCTTTCTTAGCCGCCTTCAGTGTTGGCTTACAGGACTGTGATGACCCTGAGATAGCTACTCACTGCCTAGATGGGATCCGATGTGCCATACGTATTGCCTGTATCTTCAGGTTAGAGATGGAACGTGATGCTTATGTACAAGCTCTGTCAAGGTTCACTCTACTGACGGCAAACTCCTCCATTACAGAGATGAAGACTAAGAACATTGATACCATCAAGACGTTAATTACGGTCGCTCATACAGATGGGAACTACCTTGGCAAGGCATGGTTGGAGGTAAGCTAGAGAGAAAGTCTGTAAGATGTTGCCACCTGTTTTATATAACCCTCCTACTGCCTGACCGTTCAATATTATCAACATGGTTTTGAATGCAGCCTGCTATATGATTTTTTATCTTCAAGCAAACTTGAATCCTTGATACTGATTGGTCAAACCATAGCAACAAGAGTGTGATATAAACCTATATTAAATGGCCATATCAAACCCTGTTCGCGTTATTTTAAGCTATGCGTCAAGTTTGCTTGAAGATAAATTCTTTCGGCCTATCACACGCGCAATCGTAGAATACGGAAAAATAAGGCACGTCTGCTTCTGCATTTGGCGAGCGGACCTCTGTTCAGGGAGAACGCTGATTATTTGTTTCATTTGTATTCTGCTATCAGAGCCATCCAGGCGTGCAATTCATTTGTCACATGTTTTCTCTTTTGAAGTCATGTATGTGTCCTGATTCCTTGCCATGCTCAGATCCTAAAGTGTATATCCCAGCTGGAGTTAGCTCAACTCATTGGTACTGGTGTCAAGAGGAAATTCCTGGCTGGGACTGGCAACCAATCTGGGAGTCACAGGAGCTCTGGACATCATAATGACCTCTTGGAGTCCGGAGATGGTATGTCTTACAATCTAAGATAAATGACAACAGTTTATCTCATTAATAACAGGCCTCTAATTTTTCAGCATTTTTTATTTTATTTCAGGATTGTTTTAATAAATCTCCCTTGGAATACATGGTTATACAATCAAGGAAAGAGAGCCATATCCTTGCCAACATCTAGCATGTCTAGGTTGTTCATTTATGGTGATATAGAGAGGTTGTAAATCCCCTTAAATGTAACACCCAAGAAGTTTGGGGGTTTCATCTCTAAGCCATGAGGAGACTGACCCATTTTTTAGGAGTTTTCATTTGATATGATCCCACTCCTGTAATAGGGCTTTAAACTGGATCTTAATATCTTAGTTTATCTTCAAGCAATCTTGAATCCTCGATTCTGATTGGTAGATCCATAGCAACATGGAGTGTGATATAAACTTATATCAAACAGCCCATATCACACCATGCGTATTGCGCTGTTCAAATTCCGTGTATTGCGCTATTTTAAGCTATATATACACAAAACGTGCAGCTGTTCCAACACGTATTGCGTTCACCAAGTTACTGCAGCTACCTTGCTCTAGAGCATGATTCATATTCTCAAAATTTGAGTTACACTGCTGTGATCAATGAAGTAAGTATGCAACCTGACTATGTGAACACATTCTGTACATCTGAAAAAAATGCACATTACGGTTGGGTGTTAATGTAATCACCAAGCATCTTTCTAAACAATGGTTTTTGTGGTGTACCACAGCCCTTATATAACATTCTTAATGTTTGCTTGTGTGTGACAGTTGCGAGAGTGGCCAACATGGATCAGAAGAAGATGGCTAGTCTACAGGAAGCTATGGGGGAAACCTCCTCCCAGGGCATTGTGGTAGCTGTGGATAGAATATTCACTGGGTCTACACGACTGGATGGAGATGCTATAGGTAATATCTCTACTCTCAAAGAAATACTCTACTAGAATCGAAATGTCAAGACATTCTGATTGTTAAGCAGCTTGCAACAACTCATTCTATTTTGTTCCTGTAATACTTATCTGTAATACAAATAGTGTAAATGCTTTTGGGAGTACAGCACATTACAGACAGGGCTGCATTCCGCTTGCACGAACATATTGCAAGCGTTTGCACAAACCATCATGTTCAGTAGAACTGATTATGTGAGCGCAAAATTGAACTGACTGATGTCATCATGGCAGCACACAGTCATGCTCTTTCCTTTAAATTTCATAGTTTCTACTTACTATTCATATGCAAAAAGAAAGCTCACCCAAGTACTTTATAATACCCACCACTGATAAATACACATCGTCTAGTATCTGCCATCTTAAAAATGTACGGCAATTATTTGGAGTTGCACTGTAGACCATTGTTTGTGATTTTGTTTTTTCAAGCTACAAAGTTTACCACTGTTATATGATTGTGTTTTTACAGTTGATTTTGTGCAAGCCTTATGCCAGGTGTCCCTGGAGGAGTTACATGCAACCAATACGTGTAGAATGTTCAGCTTGACTAAGATTGTGGAGATCTCTTATTATAACATGGGTCGTGTGCGTGTGCAATGGTCTCGCATCTGGAGCATACTGGGAGACCATTTCAACAAGGTAGGTCACTCAGAAGTAGACAAACTCTGTAGAAACGGCTCAATCTCATAATGTTGCTGTGACAATTTGTGCTTATGATCATTGGTTTCTGCTTACAGGGTTTGTTAGCAATTTCTAAGCGGGAAATCCTTAGTTGTTTGTAGTATGTGTAGACAAACTCTGTAGAAACGGCTCAATCTCATAATGTTGCTGTGACAATTTGTGCTTATGATCATTGTTTTCTGCTTACAGGGTTTGTTAGCAATTTCTAAGCAGGAAATCCTTAGTTGTTGGTAGTATGTGTAGACAAACTCTGCAGAAACGGCTCAATCTCATAATGTTGCTGTGACTGTTTGTGCTTATGATCATTGGTTTCTGCTTACAGGGTTTGTTAGCAATTTCTAAGTGGGAAATCCTTAGTTGTTGGTAGTATGTACGCAATGTAACTGCTTAAATTGTAACCACTGGAAACCATTTTGGATCTCATGGTTTCTAAAAATGCAACTTCATTTTGGTCCAACTACAGTATTAAAACTTGAAGATATAAAATGGAAAGAAAAGTTTTCGTACAAATTAACAAAGGGTGTGTACATTTACATGGAAATTGGAAGGAACAATAATACAATTGTACCAATAGTGTACTATGATTTTAAAGTTTATTCCTCCTTTGTGATTGTAGGTTGGGTGTAACCCTAAGGAAGATGTTGCATTCTTTGCCATCGATTCACTGCGGCAGCTGTCAATGAAGTTTCTAGAGAAAGGAGAACTGCCCAACTTCAAGTTCCAGAAGGAGTTCCTGCGACCATTTGAATACATCATGAAGAAAAACAAGTCAGTTGAGCTCAGTGGTCATTTTGTTAGTTAACACACAAGTGCGATTGGATTACAGAAAAATATAGCGCTTCTGCGTCCCATATCCAACGTGGCCATGGGAAGCAGATGCGCTATATTTTTCTGTATTTTTCGTGAGCTCGTGTATGATAACAAATTTATCTTAAAGCAAACTTGATGTGTAGCTTCAAATAGTGCTATTCGCAGAGTTAGAAAAGCACATTTGAACAGGGTTTGATATGGGCTGTGCAAGTTAATATCACACTCTTGTTGCTATGAATCAAACAATCAGAATCAGGGATTCAAGTTTGCTTGAAGATAACATGATTAGTTTTACAGATAGATGATAAGCTTATATATATTGCAGATAATTACATGTCATTCTGGGAAACAAAATGATTATGTCTGTATTGTCAGATTGTGTGTCCACATTTCAAGTTATGCTATAAGGTCATTAATTTTAATTTCATAATAATCAAATGATCATTAAAGGTATTGTACACTTTTGGTAAACGGCTCAAAATCTGTGTCCACATTTTGTGTGATTCAACATATGCATGAACAAACAAACCTGTGAAAGTTTGAGCTCAATTGGTCATTGAGATCACGAGAAAATAGTGAAAAGAGACCTTATGTGTTTTCTGTTTTTTCAAAATATCGCGCGTGATAAAAACTATTGTTTTACTCATTTCTCAGAAACGTTAGAATTTTAGGCAGGAATATTTTAAGGAACCCTTTCAAACATTACTTACTTTAAATCATGTAAGTTGTGTGTAAATCTGTGAATATTTGTGTTTTTTGATCTTACCAATAGTGTAAAGGGCCTTTAAAGGCATCGTACATGTTTGGTAATTATTCAAAATATATATTAGCATAAAAACTGACTTGGTAACAAGCAACAGAAAGCTGTTGATAGTATAAAACATTGTGAGAAACGACTCCCTCTGAAGTAACATAGTTTGAGAAAGAGGTACTTTCTCACTAAAATAATAAAAACTTCTTGCAAGAAGTTTTTATTCCTATCTGAAAGCACACAAATTTGCACAACAACGGTGTTTTTTCTTTCATCATTTTCTTGCAACTTCGATGACCAATTGAGCCCAAATTTTCACAGGCTTGTTATTTTATGCATATGTTGGGATACAACAAATGAGAACACTGGTCTTTGACAATTACCAAACGTGTACGACGCCTTTAAATGAAAAATGCATAAAAATTTGTAAAAAAATAAATCAAAATCGACAAATAGATGTTTTACTTAGAAAATTGATTTTTTGTTTTTGCTTAACAAATACTTAGAAGACCACTCTTGATCAATAAACTCCAGTCACCAGGAGCAATTTTATGAAATCCATTCAAATTGCACTAATGACCTTATAGTCCTGAGCAGACGAAATCTTGTTAATCATGTTAATTTCATTAATGACATGTGTATTGTTTGATGCAGGTCATCTACCATCAGGGACATGGTTGTCCGATGCATTGCTCAGATGGTGAATTCCCAAGCAGGCAATATCCGTTCTGGCTGGAAGAATGTCTTCTCAGTGTTCCATCTCGCTGCATCTGACCATGAGGAAAGCATAGTAGAGCTTGCATTCCAGACCACAGGCAGCATCGTCAGTAAGTAGGGCCTGTAAAATAATAATAATAATATAATAATAATAATATAATAATAATAATATAATAATAATATAATAGTGGCTTCTTATATAGCGCACATATCCGTCACTCAGTGACGCTCAAGGCGCTTTAACGTTCATTATTTTCCTGCAAGGTATCGAGCTACGTTTTTGAAGTATGAGACCAAGTCCTTTTACATGGCACCATGTAATGGTTACAAGGTGCTGTGGCGCAATATGCTGCCGATCTTTCAAAGAGTCTGGCATTTGTCAGGATTTTTCACTGATCTCCCAGCACCTTCAGATTTTCTTGTAAGAGGCAAACTTGCCATCACAGAGATGAAAAGACTTGCCCTTGTTATGACCAGACCTTGAGATATCTATTTGAAATGATGTAGAGAGTCTGTAAACTTCTACAATGTAACATTCTGTACATTCAGGGAGCTATATTTCCACACCAAGAGGACATTTCTATCCAATTCTTAGGATTTTTCATTTTGGTACAATCTTATTCATGGTTGATGCAATGGTCAGGGACCTAGTGTATGCTACAGCTTACCACAGAATATCTGTGCACATAGCACCCCATAAGAACAGAATTCCACTGTAAGCACCATTCAATTATGACCTGCATATCATGCTTCCCGATTTATTATTGTAAAGATTTTACCAAGTTTTTCAGTATTATGATGAAGTGATCATATTTATTGTGGATGTTGTAGCCTTCATAGAAAAAGTGGAAGTGCTTGTTGTACATGGAAAGTGCAAAATCTAACTTGAATTTCTTAGAACAAGGATTGTGAAGAATGTCTTTAAGTTGAACATAATTAATGGTCCAGTTCTCCACACTGTGTTCTTATCTTGGCTGTTTGTATTACACTTTGACATCATTGTGGTATTATAAACCTGGAGTACTGGGTTTGAAGTCCAGCCATCTAGTACTTTGACATCCAGTATAGTACATCACTCAAGTCAAAGTCTGATGACTTTACTAGTGTCTACATGGTATAGCTTCATACCACTAATGTGACTTACTCACTTTGTATCAACCGGGCAGAGCAGGTCTCAGATCTTCTCAAGACAAACTTCCTCTTGCTATTCCTATAGGTTTAAAATCCCTCGGCATTAGAACTTTTTCAATAGCTGGCCCTAAAACTTGGCAACACTTTTCCCATCAACATCAGGAAATATCTTAATACCTCTTTTTCATGAAACCCTAGTATTCCCTTTTCTATTTTACAGCGCTTTGAACTCTCTTGAAAAAGCCTGTTATAAATACATTTATTATTATTATTGTTATTTTATTTCCAAGTTTTGGTTTGAAAACGTCCTGATTAACATAAACTCTTGGTCTACTTTTTCTCATCAGCCAATGTATTTGAGAAGTACTTTGGTGCAACGTTAGATTCATTCCAAGATGCTGTCAAGTGTTTATCAGAGTTTGCTTGCAATGCGGCCTTCCCTGACACTAGCATGGAGGCTATTAGGCTCATCCGTAGCTGTGCTAAATACGTCATGGAAAAACCACAGGTGAGTTTGGGTACCAGATGGCTGTTCTATCTGGGGCAATCCCACATCAAGCTGCTTTCAGTAACAACAAAATATAAGGACCTTCACGGGGGCCAAAATACATCTGGATTTCCTCAATGAACAAAGAACTAAAATCAGGAAATCTAACGGTGCGAACAGATGCAAGGCATTGGCAAGAGACAGAGTGCTCTAGGACAAAACAATTGGGAGTGTCATGTCTGAAGGACCCACAACAGATTGCTGATTGGGCAGTTCCACAGTTATTTACATTACGCTAACCACAAATGTCTGACATCTCATGTTTGAAGGACCCACATCTCATTGCTGATTGGGCAGTTCCACAGTTACTTACATTACGCTAACCACAAATGTCTGACATCTCATGTTTGAAGGACCCACAACAGATTGCTGATTGGGCAGTTCCACAGTTACTTACATTACGCTAACCACAAATGTCTGACATCTCATGTTTGAAGGACCCACAACAGATTGCTGATTGGGCAGTTCCACAGTTACTTACATTACGCTAACCACAAATGTTTGAAATATGGTTTTCTGAATGATTTGGAGGTGTGATGTGCTTACATTTTTAATAGATGTAATAATTGCATCGGGTAAAAAGAATATTATTTTTGGTTTAACCTTGCGTTATTTTTGGTTTTACCCTACACAGATTTGTGACAAGCTCTGTATACTCAGTGCTTTCTCCCAAGTCCTTCAGGGGGAGGGGAGTGGGGAATTCACAGGCATACTACTTCAGAGGGATTTGAGTCCACGACCCCAGATATTGGTTCTAGAATGCAGGGGGTAGTGGGTTCTAGAATGCAGGGGGTAGTGGGTTCAGGCAGAACAGTCTTACCAGATTCTTGTGACCAATAACCCAGCCAGAATGTCTTGTGGTTACAGGCAAAAATAAATTGTTGTCTATGCATTATTAATCATCTTAATTTAATTTCTACATTTGTTAAACTTGCATTTTTGCAGATGTTCCGAGAGCATGTGGGAGACCATGAGACACCAATCAGTGAAGACGATCGGATATGGGTCAAGGGATGGTTCCCTGTCCTCTTTGAGTTATCCTGCGTAATCAATAGGTGTAAACTGGATGTCAGAACAAGGTGAGCTGACCATTCCTAGCGAAACAACCTAGATTCTGTCGGTCGTACATGTAAGTTTAGAAATCCTCAATGTGAATGAACCATCTGTGATCTTACTTGATAGGGGACTGACGGTCATGTTTGAGATCATGAAGAGCTATGGAGATACATTTCAGCAGCATTGGTGGAAAGATCTCTTCAGAATCGTCTTCCGCATCTTTGATAACATGAAGCTACCTGAGCAAGTCTTAGAGGTCAGTAGATTGCAATGTACACAAATAATTCAACTGTTGATTGGTTAAATAACTTTGGGTTGAACAAAGGAAAATTGACTAAGAGCGGGACTTGAACCTGCGATCTCCAGATTAACGTCCCGGTGCTCTACCAACTGAGCTGTCTAGCCTTATGTTGGCAGTCTCCCTACTTTGTCAATATCTTTTTGTTTGGGGGCGCAGTCAGAAACCATACAACCTGTAAGTGCCGTATAGCAAGGGATCACACCCAAGTTTACAGTACAACCTGGGAAGCGGCAGCAGAGGGATCACCTTGAGGGTATGCCAAAATACAACTTTCAATTTGCCAAGTAGTAAAATTTGACAAAATTTATTTTTTAATTTTTTATTTGACATTTATTGTTTTAACTCCTTGTTTTGCTTGATCTTAAGGTAAAGATTTTGCTAATTCTGTCAGGTTGGTGTTACCAACCCAATGTGAAATGACCAAGCTTTAATTTTCCCGCAGAAAACTGAGTGGATGATGACGACGTGTAACCATGCGCTGTTTGCCATTGTGGATGTCTTCACACAGTACTTTCAAGTCCTTAGTGATATTCTACTGGAGGAGCTGCTGCAGCAATTACTGTGGTGTGTCCAGCAAGGTTAGCAAGATTAAACAAGCAGTGTTGCTGTTCTACAAATGTTCAAAAATGCCCGATTTCAAAGAGCTGCTTTAGGAAAAAATATAGCTTAACAATTTTCCTGCGTAGAAGAAATAAGCAGTTTACAGTCATAAATGGTACATGTGACTAGACCCAGTAACTGGGGCGCTGTACTCAATTTTTTCGAAATGTTGACATCTGCGGTCGTACTAGCGCCCCAGATATGCGTTGCATATAGCACAGCGATCTTCAAATTGATATAAGTTGACACAAAAAATGCCTCAGAACGACAAAAAAAACCAACAAAAACGCCTATTGGCTTCTTCATATGTCTAAGATGCAACATCAGGCATTTAAATGTACTCACGATTTTGTTTTTAGCTGCAAATTTACGATTTTCGGAGAAACCACCATGACGTCAAATTCTCAGTTGGACCGAAATTCATACTGTGTGCACTCGCCGCAGCGCGCGAATATACAACGCATATCTGGGGCGCTAGTGTGACCGCAGATGTCAAAATTTCGTAAAAACAAGTACAGCACCCCCTAGTTATTTTGGCTAGTAACCTTATTTTGGTAAGCATAATTTTGTTGTTGGCTTATTTTTTGTGCTTCAGCAGCTCTATGAAATCGGAGTAATGTTTACAAAAAAGTTAATTTCATGACCTCATGTTTGGGTCTTGATATACATAGATGCTTGCTATACAGTCTCTTCTATGAGCCATTGACTAAGACTGTCACATGTAGGCGCAGTATGAATGGTCATTTACTTTCTGTCTACAACCCTTTTGGTTGGTCTGCGTTTTGTTAAAGGAGCTTCATTATTTTAATTCTGCTCAAATGTTCTGTAATCCTCTCCATTGTTTTTGATGGATTCAGTGCTGTGCAGTCAAATCATGTATGCTTGGCATTCACACAACCATGCAAACCTTGTTGAAGTCAATGAGTTAAGACGTTATGTGAATCATAGGGTGTTGGATTTCGATCAGTTCCCAGTGAAGATGCTTATCGGGGGACTGCTAAAACTGAAAAGAAAAAGCAGGAAAAGAAAACTCTTTTGACTATTGCCGATCTCCCAAGTTGCATAACCAGAGGGGGGTAGGACTGCCCCCCAAATGAGATCTAAAAATGAATAGTTCAATACATGAAAAAGCCCCCCGAAGAAACTTTTTATTTTATTTTATGTATTTGCCCCCATTTGCCCCACCCCTCCCCCCACATGAAAATGTCTGGTTATGTCGCTGGATTTGCCCTCTGTTTTTGCTATAAACTTAATGTTTCAGAACAGAATATAAATATGGTTCAAAACTTTGGAAATGCATTTTCTGTTTTTATTTTGTCTTTGTTGACAGATAATGAGCAGTTAGCTCGGTCAGGAACCAACTGCCTAGAGCAGCTAGTCATCTGTAATGGTCCGTCTTTCACTCCAGCAACATGGGATCGTGTCTGTACCTGCATGCTAGACATCTTCAAGAGTACCATACCTCATGGGTAAAAATAGGTCTTCCACTCTCATCTCTAAACATCTCACCTCTAGAATTGTTTCCAGTAATAGTAATCTAGCATTTGTAAATGATGCCTTACACAAAACACAGCAGTTACACAATGTGCCATCTAAAGTCACGGCGTGCCTAAATCAGGTGCCATACTTTCTGACTCGGTCATAATCAAAGGAAAAATGATTTGTGTAAATTCATAAATGTATCTAAATTGATGTAAAATTTTAAATTTCCTTGTGTTTTCTTAGCCTGCTGAGTTGGCGACCAGAGGAACAGCATCTTGATAACCCACCTGTGAAGGATCCAGACTGTGTCAGTAGAGAGTCCTTACCAACACCAGATCATGTAAGTCATCATCCCAATGACAATTCCACTCACAGCATGTGCCTTAGAGGGCGCTACGTCATGCTAATGGATATTCCTTCTTAGCATGAACTATAGAGGGCGCTATGCACTTATTAATAAGAAAATGTATAATCGTGAGCTGTCGTGGCTGAGCGGTCCATTGCTTTGTCCTAGAGTCTGTTTGACACGTTGCTTGACCCTTAGGGACTCTTGTTTCCTTGAGCAATGTAATTATTATAAATGTAAGTTAGAAGACTTTTATTTGTGGAGTTTAGTGACTGAGCGATTAAGAGCACTGGACTCAAGCTCTGGTGTTTTTGATCAGCAGAGTGTGGGTTCGAGTCCCGGTCAAGGCACTTGTGTCCTTGAACCAAGATACTTTACCATAGTAGGGCACGGAAAAGAAACCAGAATACTTATCGTGGAAGAGTAGGATTTAACCCTGGTGTTTCTTGTTCACATAGCAAGCGCCCTTGTATATATACACATGTTTCTTCAGGCTTGTGAGCTACAGTGATTAAGTTCACTTGCGAGGCATCCTTGGTTTCATTACCAGAAATATATAATAATAATAATATTATCTTGGGGACATAAATCATTTTAAGATATACAGGAACATGCAAAATAATGTCAGAAATTTGTTTCAGTTTTTGATAGCCAGAAGGTGTATTTAAAAACCATTCATTTGAGTGCAGTTTATTCTTGAAGCTGTAGATGTATCATGAATGAACCCAGTTGGGACTTTACCCTGGTGTTTCTAGTTCTTGTTAAATTGAGACCTCTTAGAGACATGTAGTGTTTGTTATTATCATAATAAAAGTACAAGGTTGTAAGACTTGCAATCTGATCTGCCAGCAGGAATCCCCTTCCAAGGCCCCCTCTGGTTCTCCAACCTCCAATGAGGCAGATCATCAAGCTCAACCTCTGCCGACAGAGCGAAGGAATGATCTAAGGCGAGCTGGTAGTGTGCATAGTGTGGCAAGTGCTACTAGTATGGAGAGCAAGACAAGCAGTAGAGCTATGGAGATCCATAGTAAGTATTTAACACTATGCTTAATATGTGGCGTGTCGTGGCCGAGCGGATAAGAACACTGAACTCAAGCTCTGCACGTAAAAGAACCCAGTGCACTTATCGTAAAGAGAAGGGGTTCGCCCCGGTGTTCCTGGTTGGATTGGCTGCATACATGTCGCATGTATTGCACCACAGCACCTTGTAAACCATTACATTGTGCTATAAATGAACAGGCCTCATACTTCAAAAACATAGCTCCATATACCTTGCAAGAAATAATATACCTTAAAGCGCTTGGAGGCTGGCCTGCAGTAGGCGCTATACAAATACGTTATATTATTATTATTATTATTATTATTATTAATATGACCAAGGTCAGTCTTAGCATGAGTGCAGCACAGTGCTGCTTGACAGTAAGCAGAAACTTGTATCGCCCTCAAGGTGTTATATAAACTGCTTAAAGGTATTATACAATATTGGTATAGGATAAAAAACATTGTTTAATTTTAGTCTGAAAGCTTACTGATTATGAGGTTTATACTATAACCATTATTAGGTGTTCGTGCAATATGAGCACGAACACCTCTTTGTTATTGTTCCGTTTTTTTTTTTTGTTTTTTTTTTTTTTTTTCTCCTTCTTCTTCTTCCACTCAACTCATCTCTGGATCATAACTCAAGATTGAAACTGAATTGAACATTGAAACTCATCAGATAATTGAACCTTAATAAGAAGACGGCACAGTTGTCATTACATCATGATGACGTCATCAGGTGTTGAATTACAGGGTTTTTAAAGTTGAAAAATGACCTTTTGCTTTTTGCTGTATCTCAACGAATATGAAAGCTATGATGTTCAAAGTTTTTGCATCTGATAGACCAAGGTGGGGGCAACATTTGAAAAGTTAACGCCGAAATTGTACGACCCTAGCTTCCGGGTCGTTACCCTGGGTCGAAGTTCACCTTCGTTTTTTTTTCGTCAAAAAACAACTTTCGAGCTTATCTACGGAATAACTCAAGATTGAGATTGAATTGAATATTAAAACTCAATAGATAGTTGAACTTCAGTATCGAGACAACACATACTTAATTACGTCATGATGACGTCATCGGGCATTAAATTACAATAAATCAAAGTTTAATATTTGTTAAAATCATAACGCAAAAACTATAATTCGGATTTTGGCAATCTACACATCATCGGATAGGTCGTCAAAAGTTTGACAAACGCTTCACAAAACCCGTACAATATTTTAACTTACTTTTGGTTCAAAACGGAAGTTTAAAATTTCGTAATATCTTATCGTATTCATATCTTTAAAACTACTGATCATTTCAGCATAATTTTTGTATCAGATTGTAGAACAGCAATCCCTCTTAAACTTTTGCACAGAGATAACAACATTTTAACCTTGAACATCTTGTCAAAAGCGGACAACGATGGGCACCTTCCCACTGTACCCCCTCCACTTTAATTGACAAAGCATTATGTACCCATAACGTTAAAACTCATGCAAGCTACAGTTCACGCGCTGACTGTGTGTACTGTCGCCGTCCTTGTTTGTTAGATGTGGCAGCGGCAAACAACATAATCAACAGCGCCCTCTTTCGTTGAATATTAAATAAACAGCGCTGATAATAGAATCGTTTTGGGGGCTTATCTACGAAATAACTCAAGATTGAAATTGAATTGAACATTGAAACTCATAGGATAGTTGAACCTCAGTATCAAGACAACACAAACTTAATGACGTCTTGATGACGTCATCGGGCATCGAATTATAATAAATCAAAATTTTATATTTGTAAAATTCATAATTGACAAAGCATTATGTACCCATAACGTTGAAACTCATGCAAGCTACAGTTCCTGCGCTGACTGTGTGTACTGTCGCCGTCCTTGTTTGTTAGATCTGGCAGCGGCAAACAAAATATTTCAACAGCGCCCTCTTTCGTTGAATAAACAGCGCTGATAATAGAATCGTTTTGGGGGCTTATCTACGAAATAACTCAAGATTGAAATTGAATTTAACATTGAAACTCATAGGATAGTTGAACCTTAGTATCAAGACAACACAAACTTAATGACGTCTTAATGACGTCATCGGGCATTGAATTATAATAAATCAAAATTTATCGTTGTAAAATTCATAACTCGGGAACCATTTATTTGATTTTTACTATCTACACATCATCGGATAGCTCATTTAAAGTTCGACGAACGCTACACAACACCTTACACTCTTTGACCTTGACTTCCGGTAATATCTTATCTTATTAATTATCTTTAAAACTACTGAACATTTCACGTTCCCAACAACATATATAATTTTCATGGCCAGAAACTTCTTTAAATAAAAGTACTTGACTAAAAGAAAATCCGGCCCACGTAAAACTCCTTAAGGTTGGGACCACAATGGTCCCAGATGTTCGAATATGCGTGAGACTTGCACAGTCTATAAGTAACAACGTCTTGCACCAACACTACCATATCAGCTGCATTCATGATCAATGTAAAAAAAACCTAAACCATCTAAAAGGTAGTCAAAAACTAATCACGCGCTATAAAAAATGTGACCCTATTTGACCTTGACTTCCAGTCAAAACCGGAAGTTGATGTTTAATTTTTGAAAAATTCATAACTCCTGAACCAGGAATTGGATTGATAAGGTATTATGACCTATTCATTCAATCACTCACCACGAACACCGTGTTTTTGTAGTAGACAAAAACTCAAGGTCTAGTTTTACTGTGAAATATTTCCCTCTGAAATGAAGTCATATACAAGAAAACTGTATCTGAACCCTTAAAAAATGCAACATTTGAGTTTTGTTGTTACAACCGAAATTAAGGACAATGTGTTTACATGTACATGCTAAAAATTGTGCATGTTTGTTCACTATTTTACTAATTTTCACATTGTTATTTCATGTATATGGTTGATCACACAAAACATAAACACATAAGCACCGAGAAAACTTGGCTTAAATATAAATCATCTTTCACATTTGGCCTAAAATGAAATCTGAATACCTGTGCTGTTATTGATGCAACTAGTAAGCACTAGGATAGACAGCATAGAATGTGGAGTCTCATGGCCAAGCAGTCTCAAGCTCTAGTGTTGTCAGAATGTGGGTTCAGTTACAGGGCTCAATATCTCAAATAGCTACTTCGGCTCAAAATATTGGTTAAACATTTTCTACTGAGCAAAAAAAGACAGGATACCAGTCACAGATTGTATATGTGATATGGTATTTTGGCTGGTAACCATATTCTGGTAAACATAACTTTGTTTTGCTTAAGCAGCTCTGTGAAATTGGACCCTGGTCATGGCACTCGTGTTAAGAAACTTAAGCCATAATTGCTGACATCAATGATGTGCTTGGGGTATCACAAACCACAACAAGAAGTAACTATAAATAGTAAACTTGTGGGTACAGTGAGGGCACAATGCGATATCTTTATACCATTGTAGCCTGCACTATATCTGGAAGAAGAAGAAGGAGTGTTGGCTCTGAAAAGAGCCTATGTGGTCTCCACGTTTCGATCAGTATACTCTGCTTGTCTTCAGGAGAATGGTTTTACCCGCAAGTTTACTATTAATAGTTACTTCTTCTTTTCCACACCATGCAAAGCTTCAAACATCACTTACAAACCACAACGTTGGTATTGCAAGTCCTGTAGTTGAACAATGTGATGACAGTGTCATGGCCATTGATCATTCTTTTCTGTGTGTGTGTGTGTCTAGAAACCCCAGCAGACCAAAAGATTTTCTCTAACCTACTCATCAAGTGTGTTGTGCAACTAGAGCTGATTCAGACCATTGATAACATTGTATTCTTTCCTGCTACAAGTCGTCATGAAGATGCTGATAATCTTAAGGCAGCTCAGGTTAGTAACAAGGAGGTCAACAAGGAGGTCATTGCTAGGCAGAGCTTTCAAAAAACCAAAAGTGAGGTTTTCCCCATTTGTGTGTCAAAACGAAGCCTTGTGAATGAACTTGTGCTCCAAATTTTTTTAGAAGATTGGCGGGGGTGAAAAGCACTACATTCAGTAATAATTTGTATAGCTTTAATAGTTGGCACTGCTGAAGGAAGCTTAATCCCAAATAAAACGTCACAAATAAAATGTCGCAAATAAGATTTACAGTGGGTGATAACGCGCAGTTGTGCGCAGGCCGAATGAAAAATTCTTGCTGTCAAGATGTTCAAAATTTAAATCGTTCCATAGTTATGCACAAACATAAAACATGTCTGCACCCAAGAGGCTTAAAAAGACTTGTGCATATAAAACTGACATGATTTTACAGGGCATTGAGGCACTAGGTAACCACAGAGAGACTGTTCGTCTGAGTAGGGAGAAACTGATATTCCCCTTTTTTAGCCTGCCTCAGTTACTAATTAATTACTTGTTCTCCCTCTTCCCACCTTTGATCTTGTCCTTTGTGTTTCCAACTTCTTGTGGTCAAACCAGCCCCCTCCACCAACCACCCCCCACCCCCCCCCCACCTCTGTCTCCCTATTCATTGTTTACCCCTCGCCTTGTCTGTTTGCTCTCTGCCTCTATTCATGTATTTCCACTTGAATGCGTTTGTTACACTTATATACCTGTTCATGTTTGTTGTCTTGTCATTTAGCCTTCGAGAAAGACTGCTAGGGTCAAAACGTCAGGCCATTAACTATTTTTTGCATTTATACCATAGGTCCTTTTGGTTGGTAAGCAGTTTGCAACAGCTAATTCTATTTTATATAACAGGGAGTGAGTACTCTAGTCAATATATAGCTCTATGGTTAAGGGTTGAGCATTAGTGGACGACTCTCTATCTGGTAACATTTTAACCATAGAGCTCTATGGTTAAGGGTTGAGCATTAGTGGACGACTCTCTATCTGGTAACATTTTTGGCTGTGACTCTTTTGATTACAGGACAATTCAATAGATGCATTATCCATCTCATCAGAATCCACCCTGAGTGGGGATGATCCGGGCATGTATCGATTCCTCTCATCTAGTCAACTTTTCCTTCTTCTTGACTGCCTCATGGAGTCACATGGCTTCGCTAAGGAGTTCAACAGCAATAACAACCAGAGAGACTTACTCAGATCTGCTGGTAGGAACAACAAATCCATCTTGGAAATCTTTCAAAACAAATAACCTATTCTCTCTTGGCAACATTGGTTAATGGGAGACTTTTGGGGATGCTAGGTGGTGGCAGACTAACCAGGTAAATCCATTGTTCTCAGAATGGTGTAAACAATGCAAAACTACATGGTATGTGTGCTGCTACCTGCACCTCAAAGTCTCTTATTGCTAGACTGGTCCCCTGTTCTAGACAGGCACTGGTCTTGCAAACCCAATGATTTCATTGGATAGACAAATACATGCAATAATGCATAACTGCAAGGGGTGCGTTTTGGCAGTCGTAACCAATAACTGTTTCGGTTGAAGTGGCCATTGGTTAATCACTGGCCAGTAACCGAAACAGTAATTGGTTACAGCTGCCAATATCACAACCTGCGCATTGCACTGTTCTAACTCTGCATATTGTGCTATTTAAGTTGCACCTCAAGTTTGCTTGAAGATAAATTTATTATCACACGCGCGCTTGTAATATAGAAAAATATAGCGCGTCTATGTCCCATGTCTAACTCGGCCTTCAGCCTCGTTGAATATGGGACACAGAAGCGCTTTATTTTAACGTATTCCTCTCGCGCTTTGTGACAGGAATTAAAGTTGTAAGTCCTATGTGTTGTGTAATGCACGAGGACCCAGTACAAAAATCACCCTGTGTTTCTGGCATGATTGGCTGCGGATTGTACTGCATCACCTTGTTAACCCAATGGGTTTGATGAAGCGCTGTATAAAAACTGCTCATTATTATTATTATTTCGTACCTTGTTGTCGTACAGGTTTTCGTGGGAAGAACAAGCCCAATCTCTCCACGCAGGAAACGGAGAGTTTAAAAAGCTGTCTGCGTCTACTGTTTAAGATGTACAATGATGAAACCAGGCAGGCAGAGTGGCCACTAATTGAAGAGAAATTACTCTGGTATGTACAGCACTCAATGGAGGTAGAGTTGGGGGGAAAAGCAGTAATTCAGATTGAAATAATAAATATATTATCTTGTAAGAACAAAAAGGTTGCAAATCAATTGGGTTATAATGTCATATCGTGTACACCATAAAATGTGTAATTGGGCATCTTTAACAAAGGTATGATCCTGATGCAGTTCTTAAAAACTAAGCGCAATGAGGTTGTAAAGTCATAAAACCTTACACTGACACAGTACAGCTATATATTATCATATATTGGTTCTGTATTCAAAACAAAAATGGTAAAAGCATTGGAAGGACTTGATACAAGTCTATGTAAAGTCAAGTAGTGGACAGTGATGCCAGTTTTTCAGCTGGATATCCGGCCTTTGCACATTGTTGGAGAAAAAGTCTGGCCTGCAGTCATTTCGCTAGTAGGGAAAAACTTGACAGGGATTCAAATTGAGTTTGCGTGATTAAACAAAACTTTCTTGAACAGCTTATGGGTTTTTTACTTGCACAATGAATTAGAATTTAGTAGCTAAAAAGACTGATGAGTGAGTCTATTATGCATTGATGTCATCACGCCGCCATCTTAGAGGCAAAACGATGATGAAACAATGGAAAACAAACATCTTTGTAAACAGGATGCGCCAATGAGCAACATTTTGACCTCTAGCCGAGGGCACCTTACTCAATGACGTCATAAGCATTAGATCTACATGTATTGTAATAGCGTGGCATTGCTTGCTACATGTGCTTCTGATCGTCATTCTATACCTACTTGGTAGTTGTAGATATGCTAACTATGTAAGATAAGAATCGCTGGATACATATGTTCAAGCACAAATTCCTTGTTTGGTATTAGCTGTCATAGTGCAGGTTCAAATTTCATGAAGCTATTTACCAGTGAGCAAATGTTTGCAGTTACCATAGCAAGAAAATGTGCAGAAGCACAAGTGTTTGAATAAATAAGCAAGAAGATTTCAAGTTGTGGTATGGATTGGCATTGTTACATCACTCGTCTGTTCCAACCACCAGTAAAATAGTGAATCTTCTGCATTGCTTATGGTGGCAGGCAGTGTCTATGAAATATACAGTTCTGCTGAGGACAGCGTCATACACAGAAATTGTCTGCTTGAGGTCTTTGTGCACTTGGGCTCACAAGTTTGTTGCACACTAAGAACAAAGTCATAATATTTCCTAGCTATAATCTCAAAATGTCTGTGTATTTGTGTTTGTAGTGTGTGCCGAGAAGCATTGGAATATTTCAACTCATTAGATTCAGAGAGTCACCGAGCAGCCTGGAAGTCACTCCTTGTCTTGCTACTCACTAAAGTACTCAAAATGAGTGACGATAGGGTAAGTCAGCTTTGTCTTGTTACTCACTAAAATACTCAAAATGAGTAACGATAGGGTAAGTCAGCTTTGTCTTGTTACTCACTAAAATACTCAAAATGAGTAACAATAGGGTAAGTCAGCTTTATCTTGCTACTCACTAAACTACTCAAAATGAGTAACGATAGTGTAAGTCAGCTTTGTCTTGTTACTCACTAAAATACTCAAAATGAGTAATGATAGGGTAAGTCAGCTTTGTCTTGTTACTCACTAAAATACTCAAAATGAGTAACGATAGGGTAAGTCAGCTTTGTCTTGCTACTCACTAAACTACTCAAAATGAGTAACGATAGTGTAAGTCAGCTTTGTCTTGCTACTCACTAAAATACACAAAATGAGTAACGATAGGGTAAGTCAGCTTTGTCTTGCTACTCACTATAATACTCAAAATGAGTAATGATAGGGTAAGTCAGCTTTGTCCTGCTACTCACTAAACTACTCAAAATGAGTAACGATAGTGTAAGTCAGCTTTGTCTTGCTACTCACTATAGTACTCAAAATGAGTAACGATAGGGTAAGTCAGCTTTGTCTTGCTACTCACTATAGTACTCAAAATGAGTGACGATAGGGTAAGTCAGCTCTGTCTTGCTACTCACTATAATACTCAAAATGAGTAACGATAGGGTAAGTCAGCTTTGTCTTGCTACTCACTAAAATACTCAAAATGAGTAACGATAGGGTAAGTCAGCTTTGTCTTGCTACTCACTATAGTACTCAAAATGAGTAACGATAGGGTATGTCAGCTTTGTCTTGCTACTCACTAAAATACTCAAAATGAGTAACGATAGGGTAAGTCAGCTTTGTATTGCTACTCACTAAAATACTCAAAATGAGTAACGATAGGGTAAGTCAGCTTTGTCTTGCTACTCACTATAGTACTCAAAATGAGTAACGATAGGGTAAGTCGGCTTTGTCTTGCTACTCACTATAGTACTCAAAATGAGTAACGATAGGGTAAGTCAGCTTTGTCTTGCTACTCATTAAAATACACAAAATGAGTAACGATAGGGTAAGTCAGCTTTGTCTTGCTACTCACTATAATACTCAAAATGAGTAACGATAGGGTAAGTCAGCTTTGTCTTGCTACTCACTAAAATACTCAAAATGAGTAACAATAGGGTAAGTCAGCTTTGTCTTGTTACTCACTAAAATACTCAAAATGAGTAACGTTAGGGTAAGTCAGCTTTGTCTTGCTACTCACTAAAATACTCAAAATGAGTAACAATAGGGTAAGTCAGCTTTGTATTGCTACTCACTAAAATACTCAAAATGAGCAACGATAGGGTAAGTCAGCCTTGTCTTGCTACTCACTAAAATACTCAAAATGAGTGATGATAGGGTAAGTCAGCTTTGTCTTGCTACTCACTATAATACTCAAAATGAGTGATGATGGGATAAGTCAGCTTGCTATACTCCTCTAACCTGCAAAAGAAACTACTCACCAAAATCTTATCATAAGCAGTTGAAATTTGGAAAAAAAATAATTAGTGGTCTGACGTTACGACCCTAGCAGAGTCTTTTTCAAAGGCTAAAGTTGACAGATAGTCAATCACAGCACTAGCTTTGTTTGAATTAAAAAAAGTATCTAGCATATCTAGAAGAAATGTATAACATGAAAAATATAAACATAACATTTCAATGCGCAAAACAATTCAACAATATAGCTGTATCATGGTTCAGTCATCTTGAAGCTGGGGGTGAAATAGTCTGGCCCTTTGGGTATAGATAAGTATGATATTCATTATTACACATAGGGAATATGACAATGATTGTGACAACCTAGAGCCATGTATGAATGGACCACTGAGGTTGCTGCATACCTAATCTTCCCTGCAGTCATCAGCCACAGTTACAGCCGACATTGGCTCAATATAGAAGCAGTCTAACAAAAAGCCTACAGAGCTTTATCATTATGAAGTCATATTGTCTTCTCTCATTCAAAGAAGTGTAGCCAAACCGAGGCTGGAAGGGTTAACAGACTGTTCATTTTGTTATACATTGGTTCAGAATTCAGTATAGACTGGTTCCTTGTATTCATCCATGCAGATATAACAGGCATCAGTGTGTATAATTCAATGGTTTCATTGGGCAATATCGCTTGCATGCAAGTGTGGGTGTGATGCATATCTTATTGATGATTTCAGGACGTGTGATTTTTTTCGGGATATTTCCTGATTTCAGGATTTTCTCCAAATCTTTTTGAGCCTTCAAGTTTTCTTGATAGAATGTATAGCATTCAGCAAATGGAGAAAGAAATTGTGCACAATGTATCACAAACTTGCAGTTCAATATATCTGGTAAAGCACAGAGTCTGTATTCCTCCTGAGGTGTATCATCTGAGAGGTTCTGGGTCTAGAATAACGGGGTAGCAAGGCCTGCAAGCCATTTTTGAGGACTGGTCAAATTTGACGAATCTCATCCCAAACACACTATGCACTTCCTACATGCAAGTGCTTGAAAAAGCATCATTTTTAAGATAGTGTTAAATCATGAAATGCCCATTGAATACATCAAGCTGAAGATCAAGGTACTTGTCCATCAATCACTGGTAGTTACCTGGACCCAATTTCATGGCTCTGCTTACCGTAAGCAAAGAATCTGCGCTTACGGAAGCAGGGAATTCCGCGCTTACGTCAAGCGTATTTCACGGGTTAGCAGGGAATTTTTGCTTGTGCGCGTGCGTACTCCACGTTACTAGGCATTCTTCGCTTACACAGCTAGCGCAGAAATTCGGCGCTTGCACAACAAGCGGAGAATGGAGATCGTAAGCGCAGAATTCGGCGGTAACTAGCGCCATGAAATTGGGTCCTGGTGGTTTTGAAGGCTGGTATCTGGTGTCATTCACAAGCCTTGAAGTGATGACGTCAGATGTATGTGTTAAATCCATTATTGCTATTTCACACTGAACATGGTAAAGGTCTATACATAACATGAGTTCAGTGACCAACGTGACTTTTTTAACAGGTAGTTGATGTCAATAACAGTATGACACATTGTGGGGTTTTTGCAATATACTCTCTCAATCTCTAAAAAAACTTTTTTTTAAAATCAGTTGCAACCTTGAACAGTTTCTCAATCAACAACAATTTCTAAATAAAATCTCCCCTTAAAGGGGCCGTGTCGTCATGATCATAGCAAGCCTGCGGCTGTACATGGAGTTATAAAGTCACACCCACTTACTGAAGGCCATAGAGTCTGATACGATCAGCGCGTGCAGTAACTGAGAGTTCATAATTCCATGTACAGCCACAGGCCCGTGATCACGATGACAGTTTCCCTTTAACGCTTAGGTGCAGTTTACATATTACTTAGCCATATTTGATTTTGACAAGCTAACTTGAGTCAGCCAGAGCTACAGCTAAGGTCAAAGCGATGTAGTTCATGACATCACATGCTTTTAAAAGAGCCACAGAGCTTGGAGGTTTGGCAGGCACAAAGTGTTCTGAGCTAAAAGAAGTAATCAAATCATATATTTTATAAAGGTGGTTGTGTACAATTTTGATACTTTTTATAAGAAGAAAGGGGGCTCATGCAGGCGTGGAATTTCATCTTTGAGAGGGCAAGGCCACTTTCATTTTGCAAAGGGCACTTCCATTGGAAAATCTTAAAGTCTATGACAAACTTTTGAAGGGGCACCAAGGCCAAGACCAGGGGCAACAGAGGCCATGACCTCTTTGTAATTCCAGGCCTGCTCATTAAAATAATTTATTCAGCGGTTATATTGCAGTGTACTTTGTTTGAAATAATGTTGGTTTTAAATGTAGAAACATCTGTTTAAATAACCTAGTATCTTGCCTGCCATGAATACACCTTGAATGCTTACGTCCACTCTTTTTATTTAGTTGAGGTGTCATGGTATAAATATAGCAGTACCTCATATAATCGATATTCTTGTGTTTGTTTTCCTCAGTTCAAAATCCACGCATCTCAGTACTACAGCCAAATGTGTGACGTCGTCATGTTTGACCTTCGACCAGAACTTAGGTCAATTTTCCGAAAGTTCCTCCTGCGTACGGGGACGGTCTTCAATATCACCTCCAGCCCACGGTGATATGCCAAGCACGATGCCACACACAGGGGTCACATATGGTGACACACCCAGTGACACACTCTGTGCCACACACGGTGAGACCCAAAAGCATCACATCACACCTAGTGATAAATCACTGCAACACAAAAGGTGGGACTGTTTTCATCTGTATATATATTTTCCTAATTGTTACTGAGAAACTGGGAGTGTGCAAGTGTGGAGCTACAGATTAAAACAGAGAGTATTTGATTTTGAATGCATAGGAGCAAATCGTTCCATCAGGAGTATATTTGATCATCATTGTGTTATATCACAAGAGAACTCACAATTCATTTCATAGCATTGCTGTCTGGCTCATACGTAGATATAAAACTTCATATCTCTTTATTGATTCTACTCTATTGGTATTAAACTGACTCCACTGAGTTGAAAGATAATTATCGTGCCATATAGCTCAACGATTATAGACCTTGGAGAATGGTTAGTTCATTGAATAGTCTTGAAAAAAATGAAAGAAACTATCCTTATCACACAGTAGTACGCTGTACAATGATCTTTTTGTGTTTCTGCAACAACAAATGAACAAAAAACGAATCCTGGATTTGCATCGCACCCTGGGGCTTTTGCAAAAGTGTTTTTCAACTGTCGTGTATTTTTATATATGACTTCATATAACGAACTGATGTATGCAACGGCTATTTACTGCCGTCAAAAAGACATTACTGCATGCATAAGTGGCATGACAGTAAATAGCAGGGAGAGAAAACAATCTTCCTAAGATGTCCCACTGTTTACCAAGTATATTCTGTTATTTCCAAGTACATGTACATGTATATTTAATTAAAGAGGAAGGGAAATGTCAAATTCTATTTTGTGATGTACTCATTTTTTATTAGATAGAGTCCTCATGTGCGTGGGGAAAAACAAGTCTCTATCCTCACGTTAAAATGGTGGAAATTGCCTTTGCATTCGATACCCTTCAAGTGCAAAAATTGTCAACATCCAAAACATCTGATGACATCATTATGAGGAAAATGGGTCTCTTCATTTTTGTACGGGGATGTTTTGGTTTATAACTGACTTTTTCAAAGCGAAATTTGAAACATGGTGTCATTGGATTTCAGCAACTAATGGATCTTTAAATTCCAAGAAGGAATTTTTTGTCAGTCAAAATGTCAAATTCAAGGCCGTTTTGATTACATGTTATCGAAAGTCAGGAATGAACCAAAACATCCCCGTACAAAAATGTACAGACCTATTTTTCTCGGAATGAAATCATCAGATGTTTTGGATGTTGACAGATTTTGCAATGGAAGGTATCAAATACAATGGCAATTTACACCATTTTAACGTGAGGTTAGAGACTTGTATTTTTTTCCCCACTCACATCTATTGGAAAATGAGTACCGTACATCGCTAAATTTCCCTTCCTCTTTAACTAAGTTGAAGTCTTCTTAATCCAAATCTACATTGGAATTTGCGCAAACCAACTCGATAACTATTGCGCCAAACATGCAGACTTCCTTGTCAGGAACGCTAGTCACAACTGTATCCAAATGACTTCAATAAAGTACAAGAGGTCCATTAACTGGCTCGTTTACCTTGTATTGTGCGAACCTGGTCTTCAACGCAGTGTTAATATTATTGCAAAATTGAAAGTGCTTACTGCACAGTGCATTAACTGTTTTCTGCTTTTAACCGTGCATAACTCTAGATGTACATGTATGTAAGAGTGGAAATATTGTTGAAAAAACTGTTGACATTTGACTGAAAAAACTTCAGCTTGCCATTTGGGTTGAGAAAATAAATGTTGCTATTAAGCGGTGGTTGTAACAATCATTAGCGAACGACGTTTTATTATTCTCACTAAAAAAGGGTAAAAAACAATGTTTTGTTTGTACAGGGCAGCAAAATTACCTCTTGTCATTTGACCGTATTCCATATTTACAGACAAATGCATTTGTGTTTGAATGAAGCAATGCATTAAGTATGAATCAGCCACTAAAAAGGCAGAAAAACAGAACTAGAAAGAAATATGTATCCAACCACCAACCCTTGAAATTCCAGAATGAACCAAACATAGAAACACGCCTGGGGTGGTTTGGGACCAACAAAAAACCTCATATCAACAAGAATCGCGTTACTTTGCAGCTTGTCTTAAACAAAAGTTGAGCATAGTCATAAGCTCACTCAGTTAAAAGTTTGCCTCGGTATTACCCAAATATTTTATTTCTCATGACTTTTGCCCTTGTTGTCGCATTAAAACTACAAAAAATACTTGAAACTGTTAAATGGTTCCAATCTCATGAAGCTGTCATGCACAAATATTTGCTTAGCACAGAAAAATCTTGCTTAGCAGAAATAGGTTACCGCACAAAATAACACCATTCACATTGTTGTGCCCTGCTACCATTTTGCTTAGCACATAAACTTGCTAAGGAAAGTGTTCTGATCAACAGTTTTATGAAAGTGTTTTCTTTCTTGTGGGAAGTATGGAGGTGGATTCAATAAGTCATTACCAAACTGTGTTAATGTGTGTGTGAAAGTTTTGAATGTATGTTTGTTCAGCAAAGAGCCATGGGTCAAGTACCAATAGCCTAGGGAAATGTTTATTGTGGACAAGATGTCTTCTTGAATTGCTCTTCAACTAAAGGAGTTTCTTGTTTTAATAACTCACATAATGTTGACAAGGACACTGCCAAATTGTTCTCGATGTAACAACAAATATAACAACAATTTGAATAATCTGGGGTTTTTTTAATGAATACCGACATTAGCAAAATGTAATTCACAATTGTGGTTATTTGATTGAAATCTTGAGTATTGGAATTAAGGTACTGTATCCCAAACCAATGATGTATCATTTATGCTGAGATTGTTATTCATGTTTATAGAGATTGCTCCAGTTAATTTGTAGCAGAGCCAAATGAGTTAAACTCATAAGTAGCAAATGTATGGCTGTAACTGATAAATATTGAGAGTACCATTGCTAGATGAATGCCTAGTAGGTTTGTATTGATACAGCACAGATGACTGGAGCATTAATCTCATATGGACTTGCTTCTATGATGTGCAAAATAGCAAGAGATAGTGACGGAGAACCTTTTTCCCCTACCAGTCAATATCACCATGTCTGTCACAGGGGTGGGGGAAGTATGACAGTATACGACTGGCATTTAGAATGATGATGGTAGTATTTGATTTTCATATATAGAGGTTATTTCAGCTCATTGCTATATGTTTATTCACCGATCCCCAAAGACATGTCAGCTTAAATTCTGTATTCCGATTGTTTATTTTACAAATATAAAAGTTTGTTTAACTGTATTTTTGTGGACTCAAAACCAGCATTCCTTGTAGAACATTTCAAATATATTTAGTTAAACATTATACACCATTGTGAACTGTACAAATTAAAATTTGATATATAAAAAATGTAATGATTTTTGTGTTGTACAAAAAATCTGTATCTTTTATAGACTTTTGTGTACATTGTAAATCACTGGATCTATTAGGATAAATGTATTTTTGTCTTTACCTTATGAAATAATGGATGTGAAGGGGAAAATATGAAACCAAAAGAGTTTGTAATTCTTAGAGTAGAATATTTCAAAGTTTGAGTTTAAAATCTATAATAAGTTGCTCTGAATAATGACATTTATGTTAAATCCATACCACTCTCATAGGGTGCGTTCAATTAGCTTCCCTGGTGCGTTTGAATAGCTTCTACGTCATTATCGGGGTCAGCCCCAAGTGCCCTGCTTATGGAGCGGGTCACTTGGGGCTGACCGAGGTGCATGACGTCACGATGAAAAACTTTTCAATGGCCACAATTTTATTGTAATTCAGCGGGACACTTTAAGTAAGTTTGACACACATTTTCACCCTTAAAACAGCGACTTTGTGAGCATTAAGTATTTTTATATTCGAGGACGAGAACTTGGGTATCAACGTTTTTAACGTGGCAGTTTTACCTTGAGAATAATTATTTTACGATCTTTTCGTGAATCCGCAGACGTAATGCACAACATGAGAGTAGTTCCGGGTCGGCTGTCCCAAGATGCATTGGTGTGAATGCTGGGGGAAGTTGGCGTTCGATTAGTTCATGTCAGGGGCTCACCCAGATGAACACACCGGGGTCGACCCGGGGAAGCTAATTGAACGCACCCATTGAAACATTCAGTTTAAACAAATCTGGTATCCGACCTAAGTTGATTAATAAACGGGCATAGTGGTGGTTTAGTTATATTTTGGGGTATTTAAGGTACCTGACTATTTCTTCACCCAAGCGCAATCTGTAGACTCAAGGTGTATTTGGAAAACCAACATGGCTGCAGAAGTGCAAAGATTAAAGCTTCATTGTAGAAAAGTCAATCAGAGCCTAAGTGACCTGGGGCCGATTTCACAAAGAGCTAAGATTGATCTTAACTGCAAATCACTCTTAATTGCTAAGCAAAGTTTGACGTCACAATACAAATCACTATGGTAATACTGACAAATCATCTTAAGATGAATCTTAGTGCTTTGTGAAATCGAGCCCAGTAGTCTCATTGTATTGTGGACACATGTGTTGCACTTCCCCATTGGTCCATCGATATGACATAAGCACCAGGATTGACCAATGAGGTAATGTCTCTACCAATAGCACTACATTACCCCATGCTTTCTGAACACTTTTGGAAATTGGCAGGAATTTTCTTATGTTTCTAGTCACCCAAACCTATGATTACTTGCATTGTTGCTTCATGCACACACACACAAATGGATCTGCAAGGGGATTCACTTTTTATTGCTTGGCAAAATAAGCCAAGAACCAGTCAAAACACTATGTATCACATGGTATTATAGCTGGTAACCTGATTTAACTAAACAGTAATTAAATATGTGAAGAGTAGCTCCTTGGGTCTGATCTTAACTCTTTGGTAACCGGGGAATATTATACTTTACAGTACGTTGTAAACGCAGTATTCCTTAGTAAGCAGTGCCATCTCATTCAACCCTGGGCCAAATTTGATTGAGCTGCTTAAAAGCAAACAATTGTTCTTAACAAAATTCTGCTAAGCAAAAAATAAGCAGGGTACCAGTCACAAAGGGTTCATATGACATTGTACATGTATATTGGCCGGTAACCTTTCACTGGTAAGCAGAATTATCTTTGCTTTGTTTTAAAAGTATTGTGCTTAAGCAGCTCTATGAAAATGGGCCATGTCTTGGCCCATTGTTTCACATCCAGCACCGTCCTTCTTGTTATCATTTTGGACAAATTTCTTTGGTTGAATTTTGATAATTCCTGAAAATTGTTGAGTGGATCCACTGAAATTCTGTAGTTCCCAATTCTATGCCAAAATCTCCTCTATTTTCTAAGGTAAAACAGAGTTGTACAAACCATAAAATGCCATAGCATTTAATACATGTACAGTACACCATTGAATAAGAAAAATCAGCTATGTTAATATTATACGCAGTTGTGAATAAATTTATGATGTAAATAATGCATTGATAAGAAAAAAAAACGATAAATGTAATTTATCCTTATACGGATACGTGCAGTATAGTGTATTAAAGCATGTTCTGTTAACAAAATAATGGTATATTGCGTTTCTAATATAATTTTCTTTTTGAGGAAACTGAAGGCATAAATTAACAGTCACAACATGTTTGCTTTGCAGATAGCCTCCATAATTATTCTCCCCAAATTGGTGCTTTTCCAGCAATTATTTGTAATACCCACTATGTAGTATTATATAACCCCGTGCATCAATTCCAGTTATTTTGTTTGGATAAGTGGCCCAACCTATCAAAACACCATCTCTGCCCCTCCCCCCCCCCTCCCCACCTACCACTTAAAGACACTTGTTCCTCCCCTTACAACCCAAATTGTGTATTTACACAAAACATACATGTAGTGTTTGCAGATCTTATATATGCCAATAAACAACCAGTAGACAACCAGTGCATTTACTATAAAATCATCTATTAACTGGTTTCAGATCAACAAGATTTTGTTCTTGGTGTTTTCGTGTTTGGCAGTGTTTATGGGTGACAAAGGTGTGGTAATTATCTCTTGTATGAAGAATTATATGAAATCTGTAGTCAAGTCAACTGAACTTACAATTTAATTGTGACAACAGTTTCACATCCTCGGGCCAAGTGATCTTGTGGCCGCAAGATCTTGCAGGAAGAAATAGAGGTTCCTGAGAATTGGGTCTCATCATTCAAAAAAAGCTCTTACCTGTCGAAAAAATTATTAGGGCTTTGATATGCCTGTCATAAAGAGTTGTATAAATATGAACAGCTTTCCTGGAGTAAATTATTACATTGAAGTCACCTGTTGGGTTTTTTTCGCCACACCATGCAAAGCTCAAATCATTCACTTTGTTTAACCTATCAAGCAATATTATATTTACCAGATCAAGCAAGTTTTGTGGCAGAACAATTATTCCAAAATTTAATGCACATAGTTGTCAGCTTTTATTATTTAATCGCTACATCAACCATATTAATTATGTATTTTGTACGCTTTTGAAAAAAATGCCTTATCCATTGCATTCCTTTATTACGTTAATGTTATTACTTCAGTTCATTAATTATGTACTTGTAATCAAAGTTAATTTAAAATCCAGAACTTTATGTTATTTGAACCACAAAAATGTTACATCTATGTGATTTACATGTAATGTATTCATATTAGTCTAGTGTTGCCAGCACATCTACTTTGAGCTGACCATTTATTGTAAAGAGGAATAATTTGTGGCTGTAAAACTCTAAAAGTATGCAGGATTCCTCCTCTGCACTTCAGCATAATGGCGCCTTGACTGCAATGGCCCAATCCCATAGAGCTACTTAAACGCACATCAACTTTGCTTACCAGATATGGAAGGTTACTAACCCCCAAACTAAGTCATTTGTACCGTTTCAAGTTGTGATGCATATATATATGGCCAGGAAGTGTGGACATTTTTGACTGTCTGACTTTGGCCGAGGCATAATTCATGTGATAATTTCAGACCATAGAGCATTGAGAATGTTAATTCATTAAGTATAATGCGAGACTTAACAGGTAAATCTGTTATTCTCAGCTGTAATTACATCCTCTGAACTACGTAAACAATAGAAATAAACCTGGTATGTATGCTGCCACCAAGAGTTCCAAAGTCTCCCATCAATTTGGAGAGAAAATGTCCCCAGCAAGCAGTTTAGTATCTTATGATGATTGTTTTTCTATCTCTGTGTTAAACACAAGAAAACTTATATCCCAGAGTTTCAATGCACGAGTGTTTTTTAAATGAACAGCCATCGTGAAGTTTAAAAGAAGAATGATGTCTTATTACAGACTTGTCTTATTACATTACTCAGCGCATAGCAACATGATAGTAAATAAATGTCATTCTTCTTTTAAAATACACAATGGCTGTTCATTTAAAAAAGACAAATGGTGCATTGAAAATTCCAGATATAAAATAATCACTATCAAATGTCAAGGATATTTGATTTGATTTCCATGTATATTTAATAAGCTACAGTGGCGTACACAGACAATATCTTTGGATTGGGCTTGGATATAAATACTGCCATGAGTGTATGGGATGGGGCAATGGGGGTCGGAAGGGCTCATGTACAATACTCAATAAAGCACTCATTCAAAATAACAGTAGGGTTTGAAACTGTTCATGGTGGGAGTACAATCAGGTGAGGTTTGCAGTTACACCATGTTTTAAATATCTTTTGAGTAGTGGTGGTTCTAAGTTTATAAATTATGTACTTGGTTTGAGTTGCAAACCATCGGTTCTTCTCAGAACCACCACTACTCAAAAGAGATTTTACACATGGTGTCACCGCAAACCTCACCTGATCAAAACAACAGGGTTTTGATGTGTGCTACCCTCCCCCTTTCAATGACCTAAATGCCCTCGGTGGGGGAGTGAGCTCCCAGAGGTCTCTCCCTTTGTTGCACCTCTGACTTAACATTCTCAAGATTCTATGGTCTCTCAGTACAAAGTCCAGCAAAATCCAACATACCCAAAGCATAGACTCTGAAAGTGTATGCAAGGCTTCATGCTCACAATAATTTGTTTCGCCAAACATCAAAGATGCTGCCCTGTCCATCAAAACTGACCTCTAGGTTTTGATTGGTGTTTGAAATGAAGCATATAAATCATGCAAACCAATCACAGGGGAGGATAAAGATAACTGTGACATGCAGCCATCAGTACTAGGCCTTGATTGGTCACTTGGCCTTGGTCACAAGGCTATAATTAAAGAAGGGCTCTAAGGTCAAATTCAGCTTCATGATGCACTTTTTTCCTTTTTAGATAAAGTCCTTCTTTATGAAAGTGGACAATTTTAATATGATAAGTCTCTTACTGTGTGTTAAAATGGTGTAAATTGCAATTGTATTGGAAACTCTTTCAGAGAGAAATTTGTTAACATCCAAAAACATTCAATGAGGTCTCATTTCATGGGTCTTTACATTTTTGTACTGGGAATATTAGTTTCATTTGTTTTTTCATGAAATTCAACCAAAAAGGCGTTGAATTTGACCTTTTGATCTGTTGATCAACGAACAATTCCTGTGTGAAATGTACAGACCCATTTCATTATTGAAATCCAATGATGTCATGTTTCAAATTTTGCTCTAAAAGAGTACAAAAAGTAAACTGAAATGTTACACCGTTTTAATGTGAGGTTAGAGACTTGATTGTGTTTTCCACTTTCATAAGGCTTCTTTCTTGGAAAATAAGTGCATCGTAAAACTCCATTTGACCTTATGAAGCCCCTCTGAAATATATGTATTGCAGTTGACCAAGTCCCAACCTCTCCATAACATTTTCTGTTGGTCCTGTGTTCTCCACAATTTGTATAATTTTATCCGAAGTAGATTTATTTTAAACCTCTACAGGAAAACAAGTTAATGATGACTGTGACTTGCCTTCTTGTGAGATTTAGTAGTTATTAAAAAAGTGAAAATCTGTACTTTCAAATGATACTTATATACTTACTACTATAATTTACCCTGAATTCAGGTTGCCATGGAAACGCTACGTTTTCACACTTGTTCATGCTTATTACTTACATGTAGCCATGGTAACTGGTGATGTCTTCATTTGTTCACCAAGGATTTGTTGTACAAACAATTTTGTTGATATGAACCTCACAGCAGATGAAGTATTGTGTTTATTATGTTTTGCCAAGTTTTGTCCCAAGAATAGGTTTTTTTTGCATTGAATTGAATATTAAGTGGTGAATATTAAAAATAAAATCTGTGCATACATTTGTACCTTTTGTGAAGGAGCTAAGTAAAGGAGAATTGTTTGTTCGTCAAACACTAGACATGTCTGGTACCTTGTTTACTCAGTAAACCTACTGTACATTTGTAATACGTGTATATACATGTCAGATAATAGACGGTTTTCCTTAGGAACAGCTGACATGACAGAAAATGTTGGCTTTATTTACCCAAATCAGAGAAATTGAAAACTGTGTTTTAATGTTAGGTATGATGGAAACTGTTCGATAGCACTGCATCAATTCGGAAATGCAATAAAATAAAAACCTACGTTTTTAATTATCCCGTTGTTCTCACCGTTTCAATGGCTCTGAATTTGTTTGAAAATTCATTTTACTTTTCATCTTCACTGATGCAAGTACTATCAAGCACTTGAGACTTGGTTGCTTTCTAAAGTCTGTCAGAAAGGAAACAATGTTACCCTGGGATGAATTCTGCAGATGTCTTTAAAACCACTAGACCACCGAGCAAGCCTGGTGACAAGAGTCCAGTTGGAATCCTGTAATTAGCGGCAGGTTCTGCAAACCTTTTAAATGATGTAATACTTGCATTAGGGGTGAATAAGTAAGGAAAGAATTAAGGATGATTATAGTTTTTGTCTTGCACCGATAGATGACAAAGTGCTGTCTGACATTTAGGAACAAAAACCTGTGAAGTACCTTATTGAAAAATGCATCTTCTGTTGAAGCAGTTTACATGCAAGTTAAAATTAGATTTGCCCAGCCTGCAGCCATGGTAACAAGACTGCAATCAAAGAAGAACAGTGAATGATCCCCCACCCCTCCCCACACCTGAAAACACTGGTTTGCAGTTCTTCCTCAACTAAATAAAATTTGCCCCAAACGCCCGTTTCTTTGGCATTTGGCTTTAACATTTACCGTTGAATTGACCTTACCTGGATGCGTTCATCAGGCCTGCCTGCTTGTTCCTTTTGCTCTCCTGTCCCACTGGGAGCAAGCGAGCCTGCACAATAAAACCTTCATTGTCTCACAATGGGGGAGAAATTTTCATTCAATGTGACAGTGCCTTGGGTCCAGGCAGGACTATTTATCACAGGATGTTTAGTCCAGAGCTACGTGTTTACTGCACACATAGGAGAAACTTACAAGGGCAAATACTATTGGCTTTTAGCTGTCCGTGAATAAAAAAAAACATATAAATAACATCAGTGGCTTCCTGTAGGAATTCTGTTAGAGGTTAACATGTTACAGTTAAGACAGCTCAAAATGCTTTAAAGAAGGAACATTTGCCTGAAAATTATGACACACATTCTCTGGTATGCATCAGTGATTTAATACATTATTCATAATGAGTGGAAAAACAAGCACAATATGTTCAATCTGCTTACTTTTCATAAACTTTTATGTAAGGCCACACCCGACCCTACAAAGCCCCCCCCCCCCGACCCATTTTTATTTTATTTTAATTTTTTTTTGTAATCATAAAAAACGGTCTTTTCAGTGATCTTTTCAGTCAAATTTAGCTCCCAGATTTTTCAGCTGATATTTTTTTCAAAATCCATAGGTTTTAAATAGATGTTTGAAGAAAGGTTATTCATGTTGGCAAAAACAAGAACAATTCTTCAAATATTTACTTAGACTACACTGTGTTTTAGTTTTTTTTAAATGTTTACAGAAAATTTAATCTAGGAGTTAAATGGCTTTAACAAAACAATTAAAAACATAAAAATCACACAAACCCTCTGTTTTATAGTGATTGTGATGATTTCTTAATTTCATATTTTGCCATGTATTTTTTTTTTTAAACGCCCTCCCTCCCACACTTCCCACCAAAAAAGAAGGCCAAACAATTGTTATAAAAACTATCTTCATCGGACATACCATTATGTGTGCATTTTCTTATTTTGATTATACGCTTAACACATGTGAGTGTGCCACAACATTCTTTACAAAAAATGTACATAACATCAAATAGGTTTGTCTTCGGATGTGTTCGTTCAATTGTTTTAAACTAAATGATGGGAATGAATGTAATCTTCAAACTAATGATGTAACACCTCTAAAATGGTATTTCTTGAAAGCTAGAAGGTTGGAATGACAAACTCTTCTATACAACCAATATTTTTACTACATGTTTCTTGTGCTTTGTACCACCATGACACACCTCAAAGCCGACTGATTGGCACCCCAGAGATTTCAGTTGAGAATCCGAACAAACAATTTCATCAAAAAGATTGAAGGTCTGTCGCCATGGGGACCATTGAATTAGTTTCCCATTTGCAGTTTTCTTCCCAATAATGTCATAATGAACTGGACTGTTGGGTTATCGGATGGAGTCATTTCATGCAACCTTGGGTTTTTATTAGGAGTCTGTATTAAGTTGACATTTAAAAACAGAAATCCTATACGTTGTCATATAGAATCCATCAATATGTCACACTAGGTCCAAAATGTAAGAGAATGTTTGTACATGTATATCCTCCATTTTGTCTTTGAGGAAGATCCAATGTTAAGACCATATCTAACTACACCCTTACATAACCACAAATGTGCTTGCTGCAAGCTTGCCTGCAATCTTATCAGCAAGTTGGTTGCCGACCAGCTTGTATTACGCTTGCAGGGTTCAGAAATTTGAATGAGGGCAAGCTTGCTCATCAGAAATCTTGTCAGCAAGCTGGTGAACACTCTCTTCAAAAAGTACTGTACAAAAACAATTTTAGTTTTGAGCCATTTTCTCAAAACAAACGTCTCAGACAGTAATCAGCAGAGTCAGATCCAGTTTCGCTTAAAGATAACAAATTCATTTAACTCTTGGTTATTACTCATTAATTTTGTTCACATTAGACATAAACTGGTTATGGATTGATCTTAAAACTAGATATGTCAACTTCAGAGGCATGTTTCAAAGATTGTGGACTAAGGTTCAGTCTTCACTAATAGTGTATGTAATTTTTATTTTGCAAAAAATAGTTAGTGGCCTGACGTTTAGACCCTAGCAGAGTCTTCCTTGAAGGCCAAATCTTGATTTTGGATAAATTATTAGGCTCATGTAATTAACAACAGTCAATTTGAATTTGACCTGAGCTATTGAGATAAACAAAGTTTACTATAATCATCTTTTATTACAATTCATGTTATCTGATGTTATAAATGTAAATTGTGCATTTATTTACCACAAAGGCACAAGCCCTTGGTCAAATGTCCTAGCCTGCTTACATGTACCATGACTGCTATGAGGATCAAGACTAACCCCGACTACACGGTTAGCATTGAATTTCAGCTGTGAAAGTGAGGAATCTAATTGTTACGCCACATAAGTTCCCGCTCTTTTTGCATACCCACTTGTTATACACTTAAGAAATCACAGGAAAACAATTATTTGCTTACAGAATGCACTCAGCACCCATGAAATTGAGTCTTCATTTGACGAAAGGTCACCACTAGTTTGATTCCTAACTGAATTAACTCTTTAGATGCTCTTTGATGGCAAATGTCACCCATGATGATAAAATGCTCAAACTTTCCATTTGATGACAATTGCAACATAATTTATGCTTATTACATAAACAGCCAGGTTGGCACTGGACTTAAAATTGTTAAGTTAACGTGACTAAAATTGTCAACTTGACAAGTTTCAAGTCCAAATGCAAACAGTGGTTAGTATTAAGCAATTTACTAAGACTGCTTATTACTGTTGCTAATCTGAGAACAGGAAGCAGAATTAAGTGGTTAACTCAACAATGTAAACCCAACACAGAGAAAAGGAATGCTGCAAGACGGCTATTTTGAAATAATATGAAGAAAACACACTTACATGATTTGAATATTTAGTGCTTATTTATTGACGTTTTGTCGTAAATCACACACAAACTGTACAAGAGAAGAGCAGAATGAGTCTCGGACGGACTGGAGATTAATCAGTGAAACTAATATATATTTACACTCACATTAAAAAAATAACATTACCAGTACTTACTTAATACCTGGGCCTGATTTGATAGCACAGTTTACCATTTCATTCTGTACTGATGTTCACAGTTCTCCAATAACAAGGCTAGGGCCATAAGCCGTATGTGGCCCTTTTTGAAACCACCGATTTAGCTTTGGCTTCTGTTGTAGACTTGTGGACAAGTCGTTAAATGTTTATCCCGGCGGTAACTGCTCTCTCGCGAGACTGCTGCTCTGCCCGAGATTACTGCTCTTGCGACTACGGCCTCATTTAAATGGAGCAGTAGTCAGGAGCCAGCAATATCGCGAGAGCATGAACCGTGACAAACATATTATAACGACTTGTCCACAATTCTACTTCTGTTTCAGCTCCATACTTCTTGAAGCCCTTACAGAAAGCACACTGCAATGTATTTGCCTATAAGCTTCACAAGGCCACTGTTTTCAAAAAGACAATGAAAAAGAATGCACCATATACATCATACTTGTGTGCATACTTAAAGACTTGGATGTATACATGTACATGCACACAAGTTCTTCAGTACTAAGTCAACACAAAATGTTTGCTTTAGTAAGCAGTACTATGAAATGAGGCTAAAGAGTTACGTGCATACTCCCTACGCTCCTGTGGAATCTGAGCTTATAGTCTAACAAATAATACTAACCATGCTTGAAGTGTATAACTTCCCTATCCTAGAATTGGTTCAACTTGGAAATCACCCACATTCTAATGAGATGTACCATTCTTGAAGTTGGTCCTAAAAAGAACTTACCAATTTATATTAGAGAAATTCATATAATAATAATAATAATGCAGTTCTTATATAGCGCTTTATACTCCAGATGTGTGTCTCAAAGCGCTCAGTATTTTTCCTACAAGGTAAGTGGAGTTACGTGTTGAAGTATGAGCCCTATTCCTTTACATAGCACCATGTAATGGTTTACAAGGTGCTGTGGCGCAATATGCAGCCAATCAAACCAGGAACACCGGGGCGAACCCCTTCTCTTTGCGATAAGTGCACTGGGTTCTTTTACGTGCATTACACAACACACGGGACCTACGGCTTAACGTCCCATCCGAAGGACGAAGCATGTGGTTAAGTGTCTTGCTTAAGGACACAAGTGTCACGACCGGGATTCGAACCCACACTCTGCTGATCAGAAACACCAGAGCTTGAGTTCGGTGTTCTTATCCGCTCGGCCACGACACGCCACACATATACATTCCAAAGAAACTAACTTACAATTACAGCCAAGAAAAGGTAAGATTTACCAACACTAGAGCAGTGAATCTTTGTTGTAGTAGCCTAAAAACAATGCAAATATGGTGTGCTCTTTGTGTCACTTTTCTGTTCTTGAAAGGTTTGCACTATCATTACTTGTTACATTCTCCTTACACTTTTCTTGACTAGCCTGTTTGTCAAGTTTATTTCGTTTGTATCAGGTCATAGCTGTGTCACACTTTCGTTACAATCTTCTTCCTGGCACACGACAAAGTGTTACGCTCTTTAACAATCTGAACGGTTTACATGAAATACCTGTTTATTATTATAGTAATTGACTTCAAGTGTCTGTTTGAAATTGTATATCTTTTAGATGTCTCCAATTGTGTATCTTCTAGAGCTTATGCACCTTGTCTGTCTCTTGCCTTGGGCTGAGAATTCTGATGAATTTTTACACAGTATGAAAATTGTTCTTCGGAAAGCTATGTTCATTTTGTCTTTCAAACAAATGGCATATAATATAGAACGGTTATAGTACATGCATCACCAGCTTATAAGACCTATGATCATTGTGAAACCAGTTTGTTTTAGTCCCCCACATTTTGTTGCATCTTTACTCAACAGAGGCAGAAACTGTGGTAAGCACTTCGTGCCGATTCACAGATTCCTAACTTATGAAATAAATTTACTATTATGATGATTATACAATGTTTTTGAGGATGTGGCAGTTGTTACCAAAAATTCAGTGTTTTGTTTTCAATTTTAGCCCAAATGTCTAATTAAAATGTAACTAACTGTACACATGTACATGCTTGACAATCTTATCTAGGCATTGTTACAGTTTGACATTCAAAAGGGCCTTGCTTTCTAGCACCAGCAATGTGGAATAGGAAAATAGATTGGTCCCTCTTTTGCATAATGAATAAGTAGTCATGATAGCTTTGATATACAGGGTACATGACAAAATGGTGGAACTATTGATAAAGGTCTAATGTTGACATTACCTGCAAATTAAAAAAGCAAATTTTCTTATTTCAGGAATCTGATTTCAGAAAAGTCAACTTGGTTGGGAATACCAAATAAATGGTAGTTTTTTTAAGTAGCGTCTACAATTAGCTCACAATAAAATTTTTAGAAAATAATTTACAAACATTGGAAATAATTTAACTATAATGAACATATCAGTAAGTGAGAGATTGATCTGGTTAAATGCATATATTAATAACTGTAAACTTCTTAAATAACTATATCTTAAATTAGTGCATGACAAAATTGTTAAATATACACTTTTTCTTCTACAGTGACATGGTTATCAAATATGACATAAAGGCTTTGAAATCCACTTCTGAGTTGAGGTTTGAAAAATGTGATGGATAAGAAACATGTTTACATAATGTTTTACTCAGCAAGGCTGACCCCCAGATCAAGTGCAAATTAGTGGGCAATTTGCCTATTTCCTACAGGTAGGCCTAGATGCTAAGTCAATTTGTCTGCAGCCCTTTTTAAAAATTGAGTTCATGTAGGATAACCATAGTGACAATGTTTTTCAATAAATTTTAACATGAAACAGAAACACCCATAAATACATTGGTTTAAACGTTTACTCCAAGCAGCTTCATCTTTCGATCAAAGGCAAGGTGCATCATCATATTCATTGGTCATTTACAACATAGTTTGAAACATTTCAACCAATAGTAGTTTCAATTAAGTTACATCCAATCCAATTAAGATTTCTATAGTTTTTTATGATGTTGTGAGACCAATATTTTAAATTCCTGTGATTGTTTTTAATCATTGGCTGAATAAACCATTCTATTCTTCTTCTTCCACTTCCTTGAGACACTATTGTTTAATCATGAATTGATTTGCGGTAAAAATACATGAAATCACATTCCTTGTAAACCCTTATAAGGTGCTACATAAATTGGTCTCATAATTCAAAAAACAAAAATTCAAAAAACCCTGTGTTGAAATGACCTTTTTTATTTTCATTCATAAGAGGAGAACCAGTCTCTGTACTGGATGTTATTTTTTAAGGTGCCATTTTTCTATTACAAAGTTTACATTTTCAACAAAAAAGCTCTGACAATTCAGGCATACAAAGTAATGTCAGCAATTGCCTTGTTACCTATCACTCAATGATGTAAATTGGGTCTCATAATTCATAACTTCAATAACCCATCTTTCTGTTTAAAGTATATACTAAGCGCCTTGAGTACCTTGTTTGGTAGATACGTGCACTATATAAGACTTCAATATTATTATAAATGAGGATAACTCAATACTGTGAAATAACACTATCAGGTTAAACTGTGTTTTATAAGCCGCCCTTAAAGGCATCGTACACATTTGGTAATTGTCAAAGACCAGTGTTCTCATTTGGTGTATCCCAACATATGCATAAAATAACAAGCCTGTAAAAATTTGGGCTCAATTGGTCATCGAAGTTGCAAGAAAATGATGAAAGAAAATACACCCTTGTTGTACAAATTTGTGTGCATTCAGTTAGGAATGAAAACTTCTTGCAAGAAGTTTTTATTATTTTAGTGAGAAATTACCTCTTTCTCAAAAACTACATTATTTAAGAGGGAGTCGTTTCTCACAATGTTTTATACTATCAACAGCTCTCTGTTGGTCGTTACCAAGTCAGTTTTTATGCTAATATATATTTTGAGTAATTACCAAACGTGTACGATGCCTTTCATGTACTAACTCTCATAACACTTCATAATCTGTTAACACTCTACATTCTACAAGTTTAAGTGCACTTTTTCTGGTTAACATGTCTTATACCCTGCTCTAGTAATAGCCTTTTCCCTATGTATGAAATAATGGCACCCTGTCATGGGGCAGCAATAAGATTTATACATGTGGATACAACAGGGCTTATTAGAGCTACTAGGCAGAATATGTATATTGTTTGTGACTGGATCCCTGCTAATTTGTGCTCAGCCAAACATTTGCTAAGCACCATTTTCTACCTAACAGCTCCATGAAACCATTTGGCCCTATTGTTTCAATTTCATAAATCTGTTATAAGCACACAAATTTGCTAAGCACAGCACAATCACTTAGCAGAATGGGTCACCAGCCAAACTACTGTTTAATGTACATTGTTTGTGACTGGCTCCCTGCTAATTTTTGCTTAGCGAATGCATTTGTTAAGCAACCTTTTCTGCATAACATATTTATGAAATTGGAGCTGCGGGCCTTTTTAAAACTATAGATAAAGTATCTTGATTCTTTTTCATTTCGCAAAGGCCTTTATAACGATGTGTCTGTTCTGTTCTGGGCCCAATTTCATTAAGCTGATTGCACGCAAATTTGCTAAGCACAGACAAATCTTGCTTAACAGAAACAGGTAACCGGAGACAGTGTCATGAAATGTGCATTACTTGTAACATCCTTATCTCTGTGCAACTGATATTGTGTGCAATTATATTTTCAAGTTTGTTGGCTTATTGTAGCCCAAAATGATGCAAGTTGTGTTTATGAGAAACTTGTTTTAAGTGGTTTAATTTGTAAACGTGCAGTTGATGATAATTGCATGGTGTCACACAGTCGTCGACTTCAACTGTCTGCTACAAAATACATATTGCGTTAAAGTTTTGGTAGATGATTTAGTAGATGATCATGTTCCCTGATGAATACATTTTGCCAAAACTACCCCAAAGACATGTATTTTTATATCTTAAACATACTCCTTCTCATTTTTATCTTCCGTTTGGGAGATATGTACCTTTGGAAGATATTTAATTCCTGATTTCTTCCCTGACTTGTAGAATTATTTTCCCTGGTAGAGAAATACTTAAATCTAACATGAAATTATTGTAGCCCGATTGGGGGTATTTCAAAATATCCCCATCAAGGTATCCATCAGTATACCACACATTGTCTATTAATTGTTTAAGGATTTGAAGTAACATTTTATAAATATTAGTTGAACTTTATAAACTCATTAGTTTGATTGTCTCATATTTCTCAATTTAATTACCTAAACAAATTAATTAGATTTGTATTTTGACAACAAATCCTTAATAATTCTATAATCTTTACACATTATTTAGTTAAATTTACAACACATGTTGGCATGTCTATCAATCATTTGATGAATAATTCCACAATTCATATTAGATTCAATAGTGTTTTCCACAGAAGACTTTAATAATTTGTTCTACTTTCACATTCTTGTTTCAGACTTACAACAATGCAAAGACAATACAATTACAATCCAAAGCTCTTTCAATCCATGTTAAAGACTACGGTTTGTGAGTTATAGGTAATAGAGCCATGCCCAATAAAACCCAGAACATTTCAACTTGTTTTTCTTGTACTGGAAATATACAAAAAATGTCAGATATTATGGCCATCTCATAATATACTAAAAATAGATCTATATGTCATTACATTGTGTGTTAGGTCGTTATAAGTTGAGTCCTGTCCTTTATTCGGCACTCCCCTCCCCTCCATCTCCGCCCACTTCTCCCTGTGTTTTATCTTCAGCTGGCTCCATTGGCTTGTCTGCTTCTGTAATACAGAGAAAAGAACAGGGAGCCAGTTATTGAATGTTCACTAAAAAGACCCCTTGCACTGGCCACCATCGCTGAGGCCAAACAATGGAACAGTCCACGCGCACAACTCTCAGCCAATGAGAGGTCTTCATTGACCTCATCAGTGTGAAGGTGCTGTTTGGGCTTGGGACGTCATATGCAAGGGGTCTCTAGGTAAATTGAAATGAAAGAAAACCAGGACAACTGTAGGATGATGGAAAAACATAGACAAACATGTGACTTTTTAACTTCTTAAAAGGTTGAAACTGTTTAAGAAGGATTGAATATCTGGTGCAGGAAGACCTGCTGTTCACTGATCTGAGTGGATATACGACTCGGTATATGGAGGTTACATTTGTCATAACTGTCTGCTTAACCATGTTAACAGGGGCTGATTTCACTGAGCTACTTTTTAAGGAGACAAATTCTTTAAGCAAATAAAACTTGTGCTTACCAGAAGCAGATCACCTGCCAAAAATACCATGCACAATTTTTGCTACGCAGACAAATTCATCCAGCAATATTGCCCACGTAGCAGCTTTATATGGCCCAATTTCGTCAAGCCCAAAACGTTGCTAAGCACAAACAAATCATGCTTAGCAGAAACAGGTTACTAGCCAAAAAATTATGTTATGTATTTGTTGTGACTGATTCCCTGCTATTTTTTTGCTGAACAGACAAAGCCCTAGTTTCTGCTGAACATTTGTTTAATTGGGCCCTGGTATTGGCCTTATTGGATTCAGCTTACAAACCTTCACAAAGGCATTCTGATATTCTAATAAGATAATACTCAAAAAGCCTACAAGTTTAACAACTCAAATAAAAACAAAGCTTCTGGTGTGTTTGAAACCATAAGAGGTTTAATTGTTTTAGGGACATTGTCTTTCCTGAACAGTAACTTGTATGGCAAAACATCAATGTTTGATCGCCTCTAAGGGGCTTGATCTTGGAGAAAAAAATCCACAAGGCTGCAGGGCTTGAAGCTCAAAATGGTCACTGGATCAGAATATTTACACAGTTTAACAATACAATACAGTTTTTTTATTTGAACAAACACTAGCAGAAGATTTCTCTTATTTGTCTTTACAATTGAAAAACGTCAGACTCAAAGTCAAAATTTGAACAATCTTTTTTGCACATAAAGATAATACACAGTGAGGTATTATTATTATTCAATTGAAAAACACAAGACTGCTGAAATCACTGGCCTCAGGCCTGCGGTCCAGTGTAAAATTTGAACCCTGCCCTTATGAACTAACTACAATTGCACTCATTTTCTTATACATGCATCCTTGCCAGCAAGAAACAACAAGGGACAAGTCACCTTGTTAGACTTCTAACACATGCATAGAAGAATCTACATGAAACTCAAAGCTAGATACAGGTAAACCCTGATTTCTACTCCTATGGCATACAGAAACAAATAACACTAAATTGCCAACTATCCAATCATACCATTCACCCACAATGCACTTTTAGAATAACAGATTGCACAGAAGACATTTATCATTCAGCTACTGTCTCGATGCAGTCACAGAAATTAATGAAACAGGGCCATCATAAATCAAATGGAAGGGTTATAGATCTAAGGTGATCACCGCTGGCTGGTACCTTGCATACACAATGATGATGACAGTTCTTATTCTCATTGCAAAAGTGAACAGTCTACTTGCTCTTTTGGCCTCAGTTTGAATATATTACGTTGAATGTGAGAAAGGAACAACATAGCTGCACCACCAGACTACTTGCCCTAACAATGTAACCTATGATGAAATCATGTTGTTGTTGTGGTTGTTGTTGTTGTTGTTTTTTAATTGTGAAAACACTTTTTTCCATGAAAAATTAAACTATCCCCACCCTACCCCTCCCCCAAAAGAATTACAAAAGATTTGAATGAATTGTACCTTTCCCCTTTTCCCATTCTAAACCAACATCCCTCATGAAAAAAAAAAAACATTTTTAATTATCTTTTAAAAACAAGTGTGCATATTCTTACATGCAGCAGCAGTTGTAGCTCGTATTATTAATTTCCAGTTTCCATTTAACTTTTTGTTCTATTAGCATTTTTTATAACAAAGAAAGTTTGTGCATGTTTTTCACTAATATACCTATTGTAATAAATAATTTAATAAAGTAAAGAAACTGGTAACCGCTTGACTGAAATCTGATGAATAGCTCAATTTTACTCAGCCATAATTTAATGAATGCTAGACTTACTTCCTTTAAATTCAAACAATTCTACTCAAGGGGGAAGCTTGTCTTGAAATGACGATGTGCGTTTCCATGGTTACTTAACAATCTTTGTTGTTGAGAGAGACTCTTGGATAAATTAACTCAGAATTAAATTGTACACGTATGCCAGTAATATGTTATCACAGCAATCTTATTAACATAATGCAACATAAGAAGGGGCTTTGGCATTGCTCTGCAGAAACTTCAATGGAATGGGAGACTTTGGAACGCTAGGTGGCAGCAGACTTACCAGGTAAATTTTCATTGTTTACATAGTTCTGAGCATGCGCACATTACTGAGAACGATGGATTTACCTGGTAAGTCTGCTGCCACCTAACGTCCCAAAAGTCCCCCATTGATTGATACCAACAAATATATTATGAAACCTGTTCTTCTGCATATTTATCATCCCAAAATTCTCAAATTTGGAAAACATTTAGACTGCAGGATCCTACCTTTGTTTTAAACAGTTACCTGAACTGATTTCCATGAGACAAGATTCAATTTCCTTTTGTTTTTAACGCAGTTCAACAAGAAGACAATTAATCTTTCTACAAACACACTGTATTTCCAATTGATGTGTAGTGAGTAAAGTCATCAATGCTAAAGAATCTATGACCAATCCACACCCAGTTCGCGCACAATTTATTTTTAGTTTTTTAGATCAAAAGTGGCAACTCAGGCAGAATAAAATATTCCTCACATTTAGTATGAGTGCAACATACATGACTTGCAGACAAAGTACACGATTTGTGGTAATCAAAATTAAATCATTATGACAACTACAATCTGAAAGCACTCTGATCACGAAGGTCATGAAAAATATTGTTATCTGAACTAGCAAGAGACCTCAGCACATGAGGTCATTTGAGTAGGTCGCCCTCGGCTAGAGGTCAAAAGAAGGGTGTTCATCGACCCATCCTGCATGTACATGGTGTGCGTTTTCACTTGTTACATCATTGTTTTGCCTCTAAGATGGTGGCGTGATAGCGGTCCATTTAAGACCTGACAAATCACTCTTCCTTTTGATTGCTGCATTCAAATTATGCCAAAATAGACATGCACAAAATCCTGAACAAAACATAACCATTTCTCATTGCTTTCACTAAAACATGATCACTACGATCACTAAAACATGATCACATGATCACTTCAATTGATGCAATTTCTACAGGTTGGTTGTATGGTGCGTTTATTGAAAACAAGAGGATGATAACAAATTCACTCTTTCCTTTAAAGTTTCTGCCTGGTCCCCTGCAAACTACAAGCTAATTCCCCAGATTTGTAACATCTGACTGGCGACCAAGATAAAGCATACCACTAAAGGAAACATTGGTACATAACCTGAATAGCACTGGTAAGGAATTATTTATTCATCCACACTTGATTACAAATCCAATAGGAAACATTGGTACATAACCTGAATAGCACTGGTAAGGAATTACTTATTCATCCACACTTGATTACAAATCCAATAAGTTTCCATTGTGCCAGATGTAAGCCCTACAGGTTTTTCCATAATTAGTATTTTCAGGGTTTTTTTGAAAGGTCAAACTCAGTATATAATAATGTCAAGCCCTGTTTGTTATCATCATTAATTATCTATGACCTTACCTTCACAATACAACACTGAATGATGGGCCATGATACAATAAAAGAATCTAATTGAATTTGTAAAGCATTGTTCAGTTGACAAAACAAGTTGAACTGTAACTAATTTGATGCCTGGGCATAATTTCATAAAGCTCTTTTATAGTAAGCCAATCTTGTACTTAATGTAGCAGACAAAATTATTAGTGTGTGTGCACAGCCGTTCTTATGCAAATCGCACATTATTCTACTGGGAATAACACATCTTTCCCCTAACAAAATGCAGGATTTGTAACAATCAAAGGTTCTCCCAGTGCATAAGCTAGCATATTGGGCTGATAAGTGCAAATAGACTGTGCAATCTTACACACATCGAAAACGAGAAAAAAACTCCAAAGAAGACTATATTTTTCTATGAAATCAAATCTTCTTTTGAAATTATATTTATATAAAACTCTTGAAAATAAAAATACCATCAGCAAGTTATAAATAAAACAGCTTTGAAAAATCCTGGGGAGAACCTTTTTATGAAACTAATAATTAATTAGTTTAAATCTGAAAGCCCAATAATTATAATGTAGCAGTACCAATCCTCCAGGACAATACTCTCACAGTCAAGAAGATACCATTATAAAGACCCCCAAATTCATCATAACTTATTTTGAATTTCATTCATTCATATTAATTCTGGTTGTGAAGCCAAAAACTTTCAGAAAAGTGAACTTAATCACTATACTAGCCAAGAACCCAATGAGAGAAGACAAGTCAGGAAGTTTTTGTTTTAGATGTTGGAGGAAAACCCCATAGAATTATTCCAGGTGAAACCCACGCAATCAGGACCCAATTTCATGGCTCTGCTTCTACCGTAAGCAAAGAATCGGCGCTTACGGAAGCAGGGTATTCCGCGTACGTCAAGCGTATTTCACTGGTTAGCAGGGAATTTTTGCTTGTGCGCGTGCGTAGTCCACGTTACTAGGCATTCTACGCTTACACAGCTAGCGCATATATTCGGCGCTTGCTCGGTAAGCGGAGAATGGTCATCGCAAGCGCAGAATTCAGCGGTAAGCAGAGCCATGAAATTGGGCCCAGGTAGGGACTGAAAACCCAATCCACATATAGTGCCCCTGGTGGGATTTGAACCGGGGTCCCAGAGGTTGAAAGCAAGGAAAGATACCACTACGCCAACCGACCGCCCACTTTGATTTAATTCATAGAAAAATGCTTGAGTATTAACCTTCACAGAATCCCTGACAAAATTTAGTTGTTTCATTGAAACAATGTGCAATCACCAAATTTAATGACAATTTCTAATTGTTGCTTGGATGGTGTCTTTATTGCAAACTAGAGGATAGAAATGATTTGACTCTTTATGTCATACCTTGAATGTAAGCCACCTTATGCAATATGTTTAACTCTTTCATGCGCCGACCGGTCGCTAGCGACCAGTTTAAATCCCTTCAGAACTATAAAGATCGCACGACCACACAGTTTTCAGAATGGGAAAGACTCTTGAGGGTGCTATTGTGACCTCTTTGTTGGGGGGTCGCCATTTGCACACAAAAAATAAACGATTAATGTGTCCATATGATCAATTTATCACTAAAATAATTGGTGCATGAAAGGGTTAAGGGGTGGGTCCGAAATATAAGTGACTTTTGATCAAAGCTAGTTTCCTAGTGGTCCTGAAGCTTACATTTCAGCTTAGCACAAACAAAGTTTGCTTAGTAGAAGTGCGTCACTGGCCAAAATACAATGTCATGCATACTGGCATGACTGGTGGTTCCAAAAATTATGTTGCTTTGCATACAAAATCACTCATCAATATTTTCAATTCCACAGCTCTATGAAATATAACCAGGGCAATATGAAATTGGTCCCTGGATGGTGATTGAATAACCTTGCTGGGAAATATTATTCTGCAAAGCATGATAAGGTGATGTAGGCCTACACGTAATTGGCTTTTGGGTTTAATTCAGTGTTTCCTACTGTGGGCAGAAACAAGTTAATTAGAATTTCCCTCCCGCAAAAAAAACCCTAGGAAAGACTAATATGAACATTTGGACAAACAGGAGAATTACATCACATTATTTGTTTTGTATACAAGAAGAACTGAAGTAGAAGGAGATTACTCCATGGAAGTTCTCTGTATTTTCCACATCTTTGTTCAGTAACGTTGACAGGTAAAACGTGAAATGGACAAACTGGGTAGAGCAAGAATACTTCCCATGTAATGTTATTTTGTTTGATTTTCTTGACTTTCACTGAATACGAGTCAAATAAATTTTAATTTCTATTACAGTGACATCAAAACCCAGTCTAGTACATGCTTTTAGAACACTTTCACATGAAACTTATCAGTCTTAACAAAAACAATCTACGTAGAAAAACAAACAATACTTCAAAGCAGTAATATTTATCATTTATGCAAAATCATGTGTTCTTGACAAACAAATATCTCATCTGTTCCAAGTGCGGTATTCAATGTCAGATTTGGGATCTAAATAATGGGGCAGGGCCAGAGTGGAAGGGTGTAATGTTTTCTAACACAGTTCCACTATAAACGTGACAGCTACCGATAAACCATCTGAATGTTTCACATACGGTACTTCATTGATTTCCCTCGGCCGTATACTCCAATAATGCCTTAATTAAACCGAATACATGTCACAATTATTAATGAACTACAAGCATGTTTCCTTGGTAGCCAGTCCATTATGCACTTTCTCTACCAGTTCACAATGATGACAACAATGTCTGCTGTTGAAACCTGGCAACAGCTAAACAATGTTAGCAAATACAAACGCATTACCTCTGCCTTAAACACTACCACCGATTTCAAACACATTTAGGCCAAAAACAATGTTCTTTCATGTAAATGTAGATGTTTGTTCAATAGCTCATTTGTTCAAATAGGCTAGGGCACTAATTGCTACATGATTAACAATTTGAGACTACTAGTAAATAGTCATACAGTTCATATCAGTGTACATGATGTAGAAGACTGAACTAATAATTACAAAGGGATCTATAGTTTTTTTCGTTTTGAATAATTTATGAAACAAGCATTTAGAATGGTCCATTAAGCCCTTTTCACTTTAAAACCCAGCCATTTCTCGGCAAATTCCCAGTAATTTTTAACTTCATCACCACCCCAGCAACCACACCACACAAGACCAATCTGGTCACTCCTGGGAACATTATCACAGAGAAATGTAGTAGGTTGTTTCATATTCTAAATCATTCCATGCAGTAGTTGCAAAATGCTGTGAGCAAAATGTCCCACCCAAACATGCCATGCATTCAGGTAAGACACAGGAAGGAACGGTTTCATGATTAAGGCTGTTTCTCATGCAACGTGTCTTGACCAAAATGTCATGTAAAACGCACACTTGAGAAAAAAAGAGACCGGTACATGAGCCTATCCAATTTGGATAGCGTAAATATTAATGAGATGGATGCTTAACATAGCCTTGTTCTCATTGTATATATATTTTCTTTTAATAGATTTAGATATTTGTTTTTTGAGATAATTCTTCAAATACTTTTGAAAGAATGTTTCAAAAGTACCGAATACCATGTGAACTATTTGCATGCAATTTGTTTTCTTGATCTCCAATTCTTTGTAAAAATTATTTTTTTTAGCTGGAGACCATGGTGTCTTTCTTTTTTAACAATTTTGATGGTGTACTGTAATATGTTTTTTAATACAGTACTTGTACTTGGGGCCTCCATGGAAAGCAGTGCTGGGCGCTGATCAAAGTTTACCCTCATTAAAGATGACATAAATAAAAATTTAAAAAAATGTTTTAACATCTGTCCTACAAACTGTGGTAAGCTAAACCCGCCTTCACTTCACACTAGCGGATATTTTTAGGGAAATATGGTCGATCCTGGGATTCACTCACTTAAACCTACTGCCAAGTAGGGGTAACTATTTCCCTGGGAATTTCAAGGGTTTAGTGTGTTAAGTGTGAACAGACCGACCATCACTTGCCTGGGAGTTTCCCAGGAAGTACGTCAAGCTTGAAAGGGCTATACATTGTCATTTTATTCTTAGGACTATTTTATTATTATTAGTTTTTTCTTAAATACAATACTTCTTGGTTCCATCTCAGACACTTTTTTGATGAGGTAGTCACTTCAATACCGTCATCGGAAAGTGAGCAAAGTCCCTCTAACTTCCTTCAAATCAATCAATATTCCATACTAGGTTTTGATTGATTTGAATTGATCAATACTGTATAAGTCTAACCAACCACGGTAAGCACAAACCAGGCATAGCAGTTCCATCAGAACCAATAATGTAGGTTTAGATGTCCTACCTTCAAACTCTTCAATTGATGGTTTATACTGCATAACATTACCAAGAGTTGTTTCAAATCTGAAGTAGTTTCATACAGATGCAACCACTCAAATTTGCTCAGCTCTCTAGAAAAAATGTCATGGTTCCCTGTTTTTCTTTAATTTGCTAAGCAAAGTTTTTTTCTGCTAAACGTCTATATGAAATTGGGCTCCGACACTAAGATATCTTCAACAATTTCCTATCTGTGATGGTCTATGATCACCATCTTGTTTGCTGTATCTAAACAGCCTATATTACTACTCTTTTTCACACATGCGATGAGCAGACATCTATTCTATTACAATGAATCAAACGTTCGCAATTAATTACATGCAATCAAGCCAAAAACTCTAAAGCAAGCTAGAAAGAAAATCCACTCTCGAAACAAACTGCAAACGATCAAAAGCTACAAGAAAATGTTGAGATGTGATGAGCTGATGATGATGCGACATGCCAGAAGAGAAAAAGAAGATGGATGAGAAGAGATAAAGATCAAATGAGATTGCCAACTCATGCAATGAGGAGTATGGAAAGATGCTATTGTTGGTCACTTAGTAATAGATTCTGATGTTGAAGGTGGGATAGTTGTAGTCCCATGCAGAGATTAACTTTCATCTTCACCTTCTTTCGTTTTGGTTTCAGTGACGCTTTGCCTCCCGGTATCCTCCTCTTCCTCTGCCTTAGGTTCCGCCATCGTTGCCTCCACATCCCCCTTCTGACACTCCCCCGTCTCTGGCTCCTGTCTACATGGCGCTACCTCTTTTTGCACTTGATTAGACTCCCCGGTTTCCTGAGTTTGCGTATCGTTCTGCTCAGATTGTTCTATTGAGTCTGCTTGGGTGTCAGGTGCACTTTCTTGGTTTGGTTCTTCAGATGCAACTGGTGTTTCAAGAACCAATGTTTCTGTTTGTGGTGGATGGTCTCCTTCTTCTGTTGTGGGGGATACATCTTCTGCTGATTGGGTATCAATTAGGAATTGGATATCGATTTGAAAGTAGGAAACACTTGGTATGAATTAAGTGTTGGTTGAGTGTATTACTTGGGTATTGACCGTGGTATAAATTAAGTGTTGATTGGGTGTTAAATACTTGAGAATTTACTGTACAAATAAGGTATTATTTTGGTACTAATTTAGCTTTGATTTGTAGTTGACTGTATAAACAAATAATTTGGTAAACAACTGAAAGTTTGTACAATTTAGTATTTATTTGTTTTTGATTTTAATATAATAATTGGGAACTACTAGTCTGTGTATAAGACGTCAATATTTCATGATCAGATAGTGTTCACCTAAAATGAAATTGTTAAACTGTGTGTAAATTGAATTTTATATTTGTGCATGTAAGTGTGTATATGTATAAATTAATCGACCTGTGAATGATCACAAAGTCTAACTGTTTTCACTTTGGGTAGAAAATGTTTCCTTCTTAAAACATCGATATGAACAATTTGATATTTAATGGCAACACAAAGGAATGTCTGCCAAAGGTTTTGTAGTTTAAAATCCCATGAAAATCTCCTTAAAAGGAATAATTCTTCGTTTTGATTTTTCTGCTATTTTATGAATTTCATCTCTGAGTTGTTGTTTAAAAATTTACAGTGTACATGATTAGTAATGTTTAAAAAAAATTGTTTTAATGATACATTCTGAAAGCTGAGTCAGCTCAATAATTCTTCAGTTCATACTAATAGTACCAATTCATCAGAGAAAATGTTCTGTCAGAAACAAGGTATTAGCAGTAAAAGACCCCACAATTTATAGTTGCTTGTTTGGATTGCCACAATCAAAACAAGCCAGATGTGATCATGCACAACATTCCTGATAAACCACAAACTGTTTTTCATAGTTTTTTCCAAAACATGACCACCGAATTTGAGCAAATTTTGTACAGGTTTGTTGACTAGAGAATGTGAACGAACTAACTCTTCTAAACATAAATGGTGTACTTTCCCTTTAGAAAAACTAAACCATGCTGATGTCAACAGCTATGCCTTTGTAATCAGCAGTCATCAAATTTATGTCTCTGCTTATGAAATATTCAGTATTCTTCTTGCAGGTTTGATGTAAAATACTTTGGGACAAATTTACCCAGCCTTGTGTGCTCTTATTACTGAAACACTATCTCCTCTCCCGTGAATACTATTTCCAAGACAAGGCCAAAAATAATTACACTTCAAAACTCTATAACGTTGTGACAAAATCAGAGAGACAGGCTCGAAGGATGCCATCATGGCACATTAAAAACTAATACAAAATGGAGGCATTCTCCCAAGTGTTGCCATAGTGATAAGTTTATTGCTGCCATGACTGAATCTAAGAAACCAGTAAATAAGCTCAAGAGATATGTGGTTTCCAGCATGATCGTTCAATTGTGTGAACATAGAAGCTTTTATTTTGTGTAGGTTTTTTTCAACACTGCAAATAAAGCCCGTCAGCAAACTAGGAGAAAGAATAAATCAATGAAAAGCTAACAGAAAGTTGACTTTTAAGAACAAACTTGCCCGAGGAAGCACATCATTACAAAAAAGCATGACTGCAGAAAGCATGTTTGTATTTCTATACTGCAAAGCCTTTTTAATAAACTTTGAGCTGCAGCATATTTATAACAACACAGCGATGAGAAAACATTAAAGAATTGGGAAATAAAGTCTCTAGTTAATTCTGTTTAAAACTGTGCATAAATGTTGGTTTGCTCTTCCATGATACAATTGGGTTGGATCGCATCCAACGTAGTAGAAGTTTTGTTTATCATTAAGACATCTAATGTAGAGAGCATTCATCAGTAAAGAGGAATATCTGAGTTAAACGGCATTCTCAAAATCAGTCCAACTACAATGATTCCTTTTGTAAGATGCTGATTTGCAAGTCAAACTATTTTGTTCTTAAATCTGTGAGAATCCAATTAAAAACTGACCATCAACATCAGGTTCTGAAAGATGTTAGGAGGCAAATCACTCTATTCAAAATTACTTTGGGCTTTTGGGATGCGGTTGCTATGGAAACTAAGCCAGGGAGGAATTACTGTAATGCATACGTGTTTTTTGGAGGGAATTCTAATAGGCACAAAATGTGTGTAGCATTTTTGATGCATACATTTCTGGATCAGCACTCATCACATTGCAAACTCTCCAGAGTGGCTGATAAAAAAAATCTCTTTGTGACACTACAAAGTTAGCAGTCAAAATCACCCAGCTATATCATGCCTACATTTGGCTGAGTAGAAATAGGTTACCAGGCAAGATGCCATTTTACAAAACTGTCTGCAATTTTTGTTTTGCTTTTATTTATTTTTATTTTTTATTTATTTATTTTTTATTTTATTTTTTTTATTTTTTTTTTTTTTTCCACGGAGGAAATTATTTATTCACATTTAAGACCACTCCTCATTATTATTACTAACACGCTGAAGATACAGAACATAAACAGCAAGAAAAATAAACAAAATACAAAATACGATTTTAACCTTGAACCAATAGTTTGAAGGAGTCCCACTTTTTGTGAAAGTTAACAGTTGAATTATTGGTGATGGAGATGTATTTATCCAAAGTATAATAAAGCTTTAAATCCAGTTTTAATAATGCAAGGGAGGGTCTATTCTCACTCATTTTCATTTTATAGATATGGAAACGACACAAAAGAAGGATCAGATTCAGAGCACTCCAAGATTTTTTTGTAATACCAAAAAGGATAGCCTCATTGTCTAGGCGAATGTCAATATTAAGAGTACTCCTTATCCAATCCCCAAATTGGGTCCAAAACATAGTTGAAAACTTGCATCTACAAAATAAATGAACCAGCGTCTCACTCTCCAATTGACAGAATGTACAAAGACCATTATCCCTTTTACCGATTTTGGCTAAGAATGGGTTGACTCCAAGTATTCTGTGGACTAATCTGTATTGAAACCACCGTAGTCTGGTGTCGTTAGTAACACAAAATGGAATGTTACAAAGGACCATCCACTTAGGTTTGGTAAGCTGAATACTCAATTTGGTTTCCCACTTAGCGATGAATTTATACACAACTTTTTTAGCAGATGTAAGACAGTTATAAATACGGTTAGAGCCTTTTTTATCTTGCAAGAGAAGCCTAAAATTGAATGGAATGAAAGGGAAGCAAATATTGTTTTGCTTTTATCATTTGGCTTGGCATATTAACTTATTTACCCTCCAGAGCTCAAAGCTATCTCATTTCTTTTCAAGGCTATTGCAACCCATTACAGAAATAATGCACATTTTCCACAGGCTAGATTTCCATTTTGCCTGTGAATGCTGAAATTGATGAATAATCTAGCATGTTTTGTTTTGTGCAATGAATAATCACAGGGTAAAATTGTCTAGAATCTCCTCTTGTATTTCCCCAAAGGCTACAACTGAATAGTGTCTAAGCAGTGCTTCTGTGTACAGTTGTTTCAAGTTTTAGATCACTGTCTATTATTGCATGAAACTGTAATTTATCAAGCTCTTTCAACTCAGACAATTCCTCTTCTTCACCGATAGTTTTTTATCTTTCAACTTTGACTATATTTGCATAAATTAACATATAATGCTGTGATTGAGTTTGATATCATATTTACCTGCATCAGTTGGTGCAGGGGCTTCCTCTGCTGGTTTCTCCTCTGGGGCTGTTTCCACGGCAACAGGTTCTGTTTTAAAGAAAGTCAGTGCATTTACATGAAATGCAATTAAATGAAGGGGTAAAACATTAACAAAGTCATTGTGCCTCTTAAAGTTATTGCAGCTGTAGGCAATGACAAGAGGGCCATGAGGATAGAACCAGAGCCTGATTTCATAAAGCTTATAAGCACAGATAAATCATGCTAAGCAGAAACACTATTGAATGATCAGTGGTGGATCCAGGGGTGGGTAAGTCAACACTATTGAATGATCAGTGGTGGATCCAGGGGTGGATAAGTCAACACTATTGAATGATCAGTGGTGGATCCAGGGGTGGGTAAGTCAACACTATTGAATGATCAGTGGTGGATCCAGGGGTGGGTAAGTCAACACTATTGAATGATCAGTGATGGATACAGGGGTGGGTAAGTCAACACTATTGAATGATCAGTGGCAGATCCAGGGGTGGGTAAGTCAACACTATTGAATGATCAGTGGTGGATCCAGGGGTGGGTAAGTCAACACTATTGAATGATCAGTGGTGGATCCAGGGGTGGATAAGTCAACACTATTGAATGATCAGTGATGGATACAGGGGTGGGTAAGTCAACACTATTGAATGATCAGTGGATCCAGGGGTGGGTAAGTCAACACTATTGAATGATCAGTGGATACAGGGGTGGGTAAGTCAACACTATTGAATGATCAGTGATGGATACAGGGGTGGGTAAGTCAACACTATTGAATGATCAGTGGTGGATCCAGGGGTGGATAAGTCAACACTATTGAATGATCAGTGATGGATCCAGGGGTGGGTAAGTCAACACTATTGAATGATCAGTGGATACAGGGGTGGGTAAGTCAACACTATTGAATGATCAGTGATGGATACAGGGGTGGGTAAGTCAACACTATTGAATGATCAGTGGTGGATCCAGGGGTGGATAAGTCAACACTATTGAATGATCAGTGGTGGATCCAGGGGTGGATAAGTCAACACTATTGAATGATCAGTGGTGGATCCAGGGGTGGATAAGTCAACACTATTGAATGATCAGTGGTGGATCCAGGGGTGGGTAAGTCAACACTATTGAATGATCAGTGGTGGATCCAGGGGTGGGTAAGTCAACACTATTGAATGATCAGTGGTGGATCCAGGGGTGGGTAAGTCAACACTATTGAATGATCAGTGGTGGATCCATGGGTGGGTAAGTCAACACTATTGAATGATCAGTGGTGGATCCAGGGGTGGGTAAGTCAACACTATTGAATGATCAGTGGTGGATACAGGGGTGGGTATGTCAACATCATTGAATGATCAGTGGTGGATCCAGGGGTGGGTAAGTCAACACTATTGAATAATCAGTGGTGGATCCAGGGGTGGATAAGTCAACGCTATTGAATGATCAGTGGTGGATCCAGGGGTGGGTAAGTCAATACTATTGAATGATCAGTGGTGGATCCAGGGGTGGGTAAGTCAACACAATTGAATGATCAGTGGTGGATCCAGGGGTGGATATGTCAACACTATTGAATAATCAGTGGTGGATCCAGGGGTGGATAAGTCAACGCTATTGAATGATCAGTGGCAGATCCAGGGGTGGGTAAGTCAACACAATTGAATGATCAGTGGTGGATCCGGGGTTGGTAAGTCCACACTATTGAATGATTAGTGGTGGATCCAGGGGTGGATAAGTCAACACTATTGAATGATCAGTGGCAGATCCAGGGGTGGGTAAGTCAACACTATTGAATGATCAGTGGTGGATCCAGGGGTGGGTAAGTCAACACTATTGAATGATCAGTGGTGGATCCAGGGGTGGGTAAGTCAACACTATTGAATGATTAGTGGTGGATCCAGGGGTGGATAAGTCAACACTATTGAATGATCAGTGGTGGATCCAGGGGTGGGTAAGTCAACACTATTGAATGATCAGTGGCAGATCCAGGGGTGGGTAAGTCAACACTATTGAATGATCAGTGGTGGATCCAGGGGTGGGTAAGTCAACACTATTGAATGATCAGTGGTGGATCCAGGGGTGGATAAGTCAACGCTATTGAATGATCAGTGGTGGATCCAGGGGTGGGTAAGTCAACACTATTGAATGATCAGTGGTGGATCCAGGGGTGGGTAAGTCAACACAATTGAATGATCAGTGGTGGATCCAGGGGTGGATATGTCAACACTATTGAATAATCAGTGGTGGATCCAGGGGTGGATAAGTCAACGCTATTGAATGATCAGTGGCAGATCCAGGGGTGGGTAAGTCAACACAATTGAATGATCAGTGGTGGATCCAGGGGTGGGTAAGTCCACACTATTGAATGATTAGTGGTGGATCCAGGGGTGGATAAGTCAATACTATTGAATGATCAGTGGCAGATCCAGGGGTGGGTAAGTCAACACTATTGAATGATCAGTGGTGGATCCAGGGGTGGGTAAGTCAACACTATTGAATGATCAGTGGTGGATCCAGGGGTGGGTAAGTCAACACTATTGAATGATTAGTGGTGGATCCAGGGGTGGATATGTCAACACTATTGAATGATCAGTGGTGGATCCAGGGGTGGGTAAGTCAACACTATTGAATGATCAGTGGCAGATCCAGGGGTGGGTAAGTCAACACTATTGAATGATCAGGGGTGGGTAAGTCAACACTATTGAATGATCAGTTGGTGGATCCAGGGGTGGGTAAGTCAACACTATTGAATGATCAGTGATGGATACAGGGGTGGGTAAGTCAACACTATTGAATGATCAGTGGATCCAGGGGTAGGTAAGTCAACACTATTGAATGATCAGTGGTGGATCCAGGGGTGGGTAAGTCAACACTATTGAATGATCAGTGGTGGATCCAGGGGTGGGTAAGTCAACACTATTGAATGATCAGTGGCAGATCCAGGGGTGGGTAAGTCAACACTATTGAATGATCAGTGGTGGATCCAGGGGTGGGTAAGTCAACACTATTGAATGATCAGTGGTGGATCCAGGGGTGGGTAAGTCAACACTATTGAATGATCAGTGGTGGATCCAGGGGTGGGTAAGTCAACACTATTGAATGATCAGTGGATCCAGGGGTGGGTAAGTCAACACTATTGAATGATCAGTGGATCCAGGGGTGGGTAAGTCAACACTATTGAATGATCAGTGGTGGATCCAGGGGTGGGTAAGTCAACACTATTGAATGATCAGTGGTGGATCCAGGGGTGGGTAAGTCAACACTATTGAATGATCAGTGGATCCAGGGGTGGGTAAGTCAACACTATTGAATGATCAGTGGTGGATCCAGGGGTGGATAAGTCTAACTGGCTACAGGTCCCTACACTGAATTATACATTTTCGCACTGATTCTGTCTATTGAGATCTGTATTTGTAGGAAATGGGGCCGGGAGCGGGATTCAGTCTATGTTTTTTCCTTGCTATTTTGCTGGTATCTAAGGCTTGTTCTATTGGACAAATGTATTGGATAAATGTTGGTGAACCAGTGACCTGCCTGCCTTGCGACTTTCTTTTTCGTCGCCAAACACACGTTTATGTACACGCGTGGAAATGTCAAAATCGGACTGGTTACGGTGCAAAAATTTTGGAAATCTTTATCATAATCTATCCATTCAATATTGATCCATCATCATGCCATCCCATAACAGACGTAACAAAAAGCACGAGGTCGAAATGGCTGGAGCAGCAGCAAAGTGCTAACATTTAGACGCGTTTTTTAGGTGAGACTGTTTATAGGCATAGAACCTCGGCATGGTCGGCATGCACGTTTACATAGGCCAATTATTTGGGGTTGGGGTTTCGTTTTCAATTTTCATAATCATATTTATTTTTAAGAATATTGTTTTTCAAGAATTTTATATTCAACTTTAAGGTTGAATTTTCCGGAACAGCAGATTTTGTAGAGCCTTGGGGTTGGGTGGGGGGTTGGACTCGGAGAGTTGGGGCGATGGTGATCCGGGGATTGATATTCTTTCAGATGAGCTTGCGGGGAATCAACTTAATTTCTTAATATTTTTTCTGTATAATCTTTTCCAAGAATTCTGTGTTCTGGGGCAATGATTCTTTTAAAATGAGCGTGTTGGAGTATACATAAGTCATCAACAAATACAACTTTGAAAATTGCCTTGGTGCCCTTTCAGTTGGCCTTGGTGCCCCTTTCTTTTTTGGAGCCTTTGAGGCAAAATGGCCTTGACCCTGAAGCTTAAAGTTGAGGCCTGAGAGGTGGGAAAGTTAGGGCCAATGATTTTCCACGGTTGCGGAAAACGGACGGAATTCGCGGAATTTGCCCCTTGAAACTGAAAACGGGATTTGAATTGGAAGTACAAAAATAAACAATTATTGACAAAAACAGTGTTTTTTTCTTGTTATTAAAGTCAAACCTATTGAAAATGAATTTAAAAATCGAACAGGCAAGCAGGGTAAACAAAGTATTCTTTATTAAGCTTTTTTTATTTGAGATCGTCTTCATAGAGCCTATGATGTACATAGCGAGTAGACGTTGTTAATGCGGTCAGCAGACGGAGGACAAAATCATCACATTAACGGCACCTTCTTTACAGTTTCTTCCACCCAAATTACATTTTCTCCCTCCTTTTAATCAACAACTATACACAAACCAGCTTACCTCCGCTCTATATAAGCACACACATTGATTGTTCACTCATAAAGGTCTTAAATCAACTGTACTGTAAACTTTCAACATTTTGTCACCAAAGCGAAAACAAAATGGCTGACGATCTGTCTTTTCTTGAAAAGTACATGACAATTATGTGATGTGCAATTTGATACCGCGATGGCTGTTACATGTTTCTAACTTGTTTTTGTTGCAGCGATCAGAGCAGTATTTATTTTGAGAAATTGCCAACTCCGAAACTGAATCGGCCGTTGATTAATCTAACAAAAAAGAACATGAAACAGAATTTGTTTTGTCGGAATTCATGTTTTTTTTTAAACAGAATTTGCACTTTTCTGAAACCAAAAATCGTTGGCCCTAGTAAGTTAGCACCACTGAATGATCATCATCCAGGGGTGGGGGAGGGTGCACAGGGGTGCGGTAAAATGTACCCAATGCTATTGTTATTTAAATAGCAACCCTAGTCCTCTGCCAACAATCTAAAGTATCACTTGTTCCATCCCTGATAATAACCGGAAATTATCAGGTACTCTAAAACCAAGTATCAAAGGGCTATGCACTATTAACTAACCCGTAACAGCTTCACAGCATTCATTTAAAGGTAACACTTAGTAGATTTGATCTGATTAGATTAATCTGATTAGATCATTACATACCTGCTGCTGCAGGTTCTTCCATTCTTGTCTCCGCAGGTTCAACATCCTCTGCTGGTTTCTCCTCATCTTTCTTTTCCTCCTCTTTCTCAGGCTCAGGCTCTTTTGGAGATGTTTCTAAAAGAGAAAAAATACACTTTCAAGTGAAGATACATGTGATGCAGTTCTACTTTGAAAACAGTAAGATTAAACGAGCTAAAGGTTCTACAAGTTTTATGACCAGTTAAAACAACTTTCATCAGTTGGGGAACTAACTATTCACAAACACTAGGTTTCTTGCTATTAATTTCAAACAGGTAGATAAGATCCATACTACATAGAAGCATGATGTCAATTTTAAAAAGAGACAAAAATGCGACGTTGGCGGTGCTTTATGCACCAGCCTTTTTCTCAAGGCGGTCCCTGTGTATAGCGCTGTGTGCATACACATAAACGACTGCACATACAATAGCCTCAAACACAGAAACCACCTTGAAGAAAGGCTAGCATGCTACATGCTGCGAGGTAGTTTTGTGACGGTGGGGTATCAATTTTCAGCCAATTTTGCTGCCATTTTACACATAAACTGCAGGGTTTCCTTAGGAAAACTTTTTGGAGTATTAATCCCTGGTAATTTATGTGGCTAGAATAATTAGAATAATGATAATAATAATAATAATAATAACAAATTTGCAAAGCACCATCTATGACCAAACATATTCCGAGGTGTTGGAAAAAAGAAAATTTAAGAAAAGCGTACATTACAAGATACTTATAATCAAAGTATACAGGGGTGTAATTAAGTGCACATTAAAGAGTGATTTGCACACTTAAAAAAAAACAAGTGGATGAACACAATACATAGAACTATTATCAAAATCTGTTCCCGCAAATTCCGGAGCAAAACCTATTTTCCGATGGCTTTTTGAGCTTCAGCTGACGGATCAAATATTCAAACATGTAGGCCTTAACCTGCTTTTGAGGAACCCCGTTAAATTCAATTAGGAAGAAAAGAATATCTGACGTTCATGTTGCAAACAATATTTTCATTTCCCAGTCAGGTGTGTTGTTTGTGCGTAAAATTTCATTGATACAGAAGAGTTGACATTTAGCTCATGAAAAATAATTAAATAAAATATCAGGGATGTAAAATGAGAATAATAATTTTTGCCTGTGGGTTGCATCAAGGACATGTGTCTGTAACTTACGTCATCAAAGTTATAATACACCATTGTTTGGAAGAGTAAATTAATTTACCGTTAGTTTTCAATAACCCTACCATCAATGAACCTATAACGAAAATGTCATCAAATTAACTGGTCCAATTTTAGTGGGTGATGAAAACAACAACAAAATAGTTCATGTTTTTCAGGTATAAGTTTACTTGATTGCAGCAAAGAAACAACAGTGAATTTAGGGGGACTGAAGGGGTTTTCAAATGCTATTTTCTCAACTTTGAAAGTGTAAATATTTCTCTGGATGACTGATGTAAATGACCCCTCAGGATTCAAACAATGGGTCTCCCCCATTAATTACAAACCTTAGACTTAAAACTCTATAAATATCCAAATGTCTGCCATGCCAGTTATTTGTAATAAAAAAGTAAATTTTGTTTGACCCAACAATTGCTATTACACCAAACCTAGTTGCATTCCATGTTCTTACCAAACAGACCACTGAGCTTGCATGGTGAAAAAAACAACCCAGTATTAAATAACACACAAAATGGGCAATTTAATATGGTTTGATGGATGTTGTACAGTGTATGATTTGTTCATGTAAACAATAGCTTCCTTATCTGAATGCCAACATGTGGGTATTAAAGCTACTATTGGCATCAATCATCCAGATATCCTTCTGAGTGAATGTTATTTTCTCAAACATGAAAACCAAAAGCCTTCAAAGGAACGATCAATTCAATGCATAACAGACATGCAACTTTGTATACAAAGAAGGGTTGGGTAAGCTCAGATTTTTAACACCAGGTACAGTGGGGCATTTGGGGGTTATTATGATGTGGGTTTGTTTTAGGGGGGGTGGGTTTAAGAGGATCAGCTGAAAAGCTGCATGCCTGACACACATGGTTTGTTTTTCTTTTTAAATTTCATATTTCACTAGGGTGGGGTTTGGGGGGGTTTTGAGGGGGTTTTTTGGGGGGAGCAGTGGTGTTATTATTATTTCTTCTTTTTTTGGGGGGGGGTTGTTATTTTTTGTTTTGTTTTTAAGAGGAACAGCTGAAAATCTGCATGCCTGACACTAAAAAAACCATGATCACCTAATTTAATTAAATATTCACTAATTGGTTGTAATGTATGTTTATTGCAAACTAGAGGACTGGAAATAATGCATTCTTCTAAAAACCAATGATGTATCACACCTAAATTACCCTATCCACATGTATACCAAAGTCAACATAATACATGGTATCATCTGATAATAATCTAAAGTCTAAGTGCCACCAAATGCCTACCATATCTACTTCAAATGCAAACATTTTGGTTTCAAACTCTATAGACATATATAAGTACCTCAGGTGGTATGGATAGACCCTTGTTGCTATGTTTATAAACATAAATATTGTCTTGTTACTATGGGGAGAGAATGACCTTATCTTAGGACTATTTGGCTGCATTAGAAGGTTACGATCTCCTACCACTCAATGAGTATGTCAATGTTGTACACATTACTGACACGCATCTCTGTATTGTATGTGAATGTACATAACATATTTTTGTTTGAGCTTCATGACCCACAAGAAGGAGTTATTTTACACATGCTGTAGGTAGAGTTTAACTTTGTTCAGTAGACCACTTCAAAGTGATTACAAAAAAAGTGACTTTGTGCACTGGGGTAATTCTGGGCAGGCAAAACAACTACACCCTGGACACATGACAAATTGTACATTTTGTATCATACATAATACCACATAATATCAAGAATTGTAAAACTAACCACTGATCAAGTTTTGAGATGTGCCCCTTTCTTCTTTTCAAATGTTGATTTAAATTGGTGCTTGCCCATACATGTTATCAAAGTAACATTTTTATTTTTTCTTTGGGACCCTGAGCTGTGTACAAATTATGCCTGCAGGAAGTCCAGGCCATTCATATAACAATGGTCAATTTTACCTTTCCATTCGTCCAATTTTTTGAGTTTCCATACTGAAAGCTGGGACCTCTTGGGAGGATATGACAAACAGATCTGTCATCAGTTTTTGCTGTGTCCAAAAATGTTGCAGATTTGTTGGAATCTCGCTCATGACATGCATGACACTTGACAGCGGCCATGTTTATCGCAACGAGCACTGCACCAATAGTCTTCAATTTAAGCCTTCAAGTAACAGTCCTAGTTGTTTTTACTTGAGAGCTAGTGCTGCTGATGCACAATGTTGTACTTGCACAAATTTGCCTGCGTCAGTTGCACCAGAAGACAAAACACAGACCAATACCAGCATGAAATTAGCTGTATTTCAATGTTTACGATAATACCAACCCATCTATCTACCTTTGAACGAGGTGGACTATCAAGCGAGGTCAAGTATTGAGACAAGGTTGATCGTTGACAATTGAAAAACATTGATGAACTAAAAGAGGGCCCTGGGTAATTTTTACTCTTTTTATTATTCAATCTTAGCTCTTTGTAAAATGGAGCTCGGCAATAGACCATTAGCAGGTCCCTTTATCCTGACAAATTTTGCCATTTACCTGTCAGCATGTTCAAAAAAAAACTCTGGACCTGACAATGTGTTTAGTGAGATGTTTCTTGCAAAATAACAAAAAAAAAGTGTTTTACAAAATCAATAGATTAATCAAAGTTTGTTTCTTTTCCATTTTTAACTACTTCACCTCAGATCAATTTTTCCAAACCAGCTTGCAGTGGACATTTATAAATGCCTGGAACAACTTTTGTAAGCGTCCTTTTTGTTGGCAGTCAGTTGGACAACTGGCATGTACCATATTCACCCGAACATTCCTTTGCGTTGAGTGCACAGGCATGCACCTACCATGCTACAGATTGCTTTGTTTCCCCCAAATAGAAAGAGGGACACATGGTACTGGAATACATCCTCAAAATCTCCCTTTTTCTATTGTGTAATCCCTGATTCCAAACCTTTGTCCTATCATTATACAAATGTGGCTTACAAGAATGGACAGACTGCCACCATAGGTCAGACTGTTCTGAGATTCCTGGGATTCTTGAAGAGCGTAAAGAGCCTGTAAATAGCTTAATATGGTTGCCCTGGTAATGTAAGACTTTTAACCTCAGTACAAAACAATCGATACCAAAATAAAAAGATGAAGTAGTGGTGAATGATTTATAATTTTTAAAAGAGATATAATGACAACAGCACAACATTCTAAAGGTAGAATGCATAAAAGTTTCTACATCTGTCATCTGTGTTAAAAAAAACTGACCTTATCTGTTCAGACTTGTCATGTACAGTAACACAATATATTTTTTTATTTGATAGTTGTTTATGACTTAAAATGTGGAGTAATTTTCTAAAGATTCCTAATGCTGTTGTCTGTTCATGGCAATTTTTGTTACTATCAATTTGTTTTTTAATTTAACAATTTTCTGCATAATTGTCTCTAAACTCTTTTTTTTTTTTTTTTTTTTTTTTTTTTTTAATTACACTACCAACAGCACAAATAGCACGAGAAGAAATGCTCAGTTTTAGATGTGGGAGGAAAACTCCAATGGGGGAAAACCTACGCAATCAGGTAGGGACTGAAAACCCAATCAACATACAAGGTTCTAGTCTGAGGTGGGATCCGAACCAGGGTCAACAGAGGTGAATGGCAGGAATGGAAACCACTGCGCCAAACAATTTTACCAAATTGTCAGCATTTTTTCAAGTGGAAAACCCATTTAAAAAAAATGCTTTATATGTTAAATCAGATTTTGTACAAATTCTTCAAAGATTCATTACTGTTGACATTTTCAAAACAGTTTCAGGACCTAGCATTATGATAGTTTGAACACTAGTTTGAATGACTGACGAATCACTAGGCCTATAGATTTGCCACTTTGAGATTTCATGAAGTAGTGACATAAAATTCAAATTTGAAACTTTAACCATTGAAATACATAGCGATAGCGGTTACACTGGCCAACGCAAGGTGATCTATTTTAAGCGTTTTCACAAAGTGGAGAATCACCCATATGCATTGTTTTGTACACAACACTCTGCAGGCAAAGCTCATTTGTTTCACTTCCACAAGGTGAGGAATAAGTTCAGAGATTAATAACTCAATAAAACAGTTGTACAAATACAAAAATATTGACAGTACACTGAAGATGTCTAATTTTGGTCGTTCAATTTTAGAGAAATAATAGTCTCCAAAACTGAAAAATTTGCTGATAAATCTGTTGTTAAATTTCCAGCAGCTTTGGAGTATCATGTTTCCAGACCAGGGCTCGAAATTAACACTGGACCGCAGGCCCGAGGCCAGTGTTTTTAGCGTCGGTCCAGTAAACTTTATACCGAACAAGTCCGGCGGTCTTGTGTTTTTGGGGGGTTTTTTTTACATAATAAAAGTATTATTATTAACATGAAATGAATAATCTTTCATTAGATAAATGTATTTAAATCTCAGTTTGAATTTGTTTTGTTTTATTTGTTGTCGTCAAATTATTTCCGAGCGCGGAACATCAAACCCGGCCGACCGTTCTTCGTGCTGCAAAGTTCCCTATCCAGTTTGCTCATGCCCACGACCACTGCACTGGGCTCAAACCATGCTTTAGGCGCCCAGGGGGACGAGCGAACAGCACCCTCAGTGCATGCGTGATGTTTGTACTGGTGCCCGGCGGAACACCACTGTACAGCACTTCGTTCGTTTACCATTGACCATGTGCATGTCATGATGTCACTTTAAAGTCTGATACCTTACACCAACGAATTATACAGTGTTGAAATCAAATTATTGACGTATAGGTTGTGTTCTTTCAACACCACACATCCCTGTGTTGCATGGATTAAATTTTGACAACGTTGTGTCCTGTCAAAACGATCGTCAAAACTTATTTCATTTTTTCTATGGCAGCAATCATCGTGTAAAAAGAAGGTATGTGGAAATTTCTCGAAGGGGTTTCAAAGCCAAAACTGCCTGTTAAGCAATCTGCAAGTGAAAAACTTGCACAGGCGCAGAAGTATGAAAAAACAAGTTAACTTTTGGTGTGTTTTTGTTGCGTTTTGGATTTTTTCTTCTCATATGACTTCGGTCTTGTAGAAAATGTTCCGGTCCAGTAAAAATTCTGAGCAACAAGCCCTGCAGTCTTGTGGATTTTTTCCCCAAATTCGAGCCCTGCAGACTGACACCTTGATGTCTACCTAGATATGCAGCAGTTGAAATTATTTCATTCCCAATGCTAGGAGTTGGAAAGGATTGAAATACAAAACAAGAGGACAAGAATATGCATTTCACTGATATCAAATCGAGAACAACAATACCTTCATCGTAGATTTGTCTTTTTATTTCCCACTATGCTCGTTATCATTGCAAGGACTTTTAATTGTCACTTCCACACCAGGTCATAAACAACCTGCACAGCCTGTCATTGTATCTTTTCTGTTGGATGTAAGTGGCAAATTTCCTGTTCTCCAGTAAGCAATTATCTTGTCCTCTCAGTGTTTTGTATTTCAATTATTTCTAACTCTTATCTGCCTGTCTTGTAATCAATCAGACTGGATTATATCTGTAGATCATAATCATTGTGTTTCATATTCATAATTTATATTTATGCTTGTTTTGCTTTTTTCTACAATTACAAATGCTCATCCACGTTTTAACAAAATTGTGACGTCCACATGTAGGCCTATTCATATCGTACATAAAATGTTACCTCGCTAACAATACAGGGTGTCCCAAAAAAATGATGCAAGTGAAACGCGCCATCTTGGCCAAAAAATGTCCAATATTTGCTATGTTTATACCAACTTCAAGATTATAGTATTGGCTTTAGAATACCCTTTGTCTTGTCGTTTTTGCTTTTGTCAATCAAGAACTATGTTTAATTAACCACAAGCGCATGAAATCCACTTTGTGTTGTAACTTATGTGTGAATCTGTGAACATTGTGTTTTTCGATCTTACCAATAGTAAGTGTACAGGGCCTTTAAGAGGTAGATTATAATATCTGTTTCAAAATTATTAATAATCAATACTTAAATTGCCCGGCCAAGTAATTTAAATGTAAGTAAGACCTGAGTCTTGGTTACAGATGTGTTGATCTTAAGGTGGTTATAGTTTGGCTTTTCACCGTAATGCTAATTTATATGCAAAATTATGAAGAAATATACAATAAAAGTCACAAGGTAAAGTTTCAGTTGAATACAGTGTCTACTTGCTGAGAAAACAGCTTAAAACTGTCATAATATTTTCACACCTCTGGCCCCAGCATTTGCTACTTGTGCTTGTGTCAGTCAACTCAGTAAAGAAGTACACAAACTCAGAAATGTTGCTAAGAATTCAAAGTACACTTCAACCCTTGATAGATCACAGCACTTGTGAGTGTCTACTTGCACAATGTGCATTAATGCTGTCAAAGCAACTACAAGAAATGGCCGTGCAACTGCATGAGATAAAAGGTTTGCCCTTGTCTCATTCAATCATAATTAGGTCTTATCCAAGATTCTAAAAATCCATTATGTGAAAAATAATTTACTGTTCTGATTTTTCCCAGAAGTTTTCACTGGAAATTCCCACTGGAAATAGTATGTGAGATCTGTATTACCTTGGGTTACGGCAATAATTTTTAGCATGATCTATAAACCTAGTTGTTACCCTTACAGTATCTCTAGTTGAACTTTTGCATTTAGTCCATTTTGTCTGATTTCACGATTTGAAGGCAAAGTGGCTACCCATAACTGACAACATTTTCACAGCATAGTATGAGGAATATTAATGCAGGCAGGGAATGGCAAATTAATTTGTATGTACTGTGCATACAATTTGCTGTTGAGAAATAAATATTTAAAGTTAAGGGTCCTGAAAAGTACTTTCTATTTATATTGATATACACTGTTATTCTCCTGTGTAAAAAAACGTTGTGTAAAACAGTTTTCAAACAACTTGTGTGATTTTTACACAACGTTGTGTACTCTTTTCCAAGTTGTGTAAATGCTATGTGTAATGTTATTTGATGTTATAAATCGATAAATCCTCCCAAACTGAATTTTACACAACTTGTTGTGTAAACTTTGAAGCACGTGATCAGAAAGCAACCAATCACGAAGTACCATTGTTTGACAAAAACTTTACGGAAAACAAAAATGGCTGACGTGCTTTGCCCGCTACTGTCGACTGAAGCAGTGAGGATTTGAAGATTTTGTTCAATGTGGCGGTAAGTAAATAACAATTCACTTATTTTAACAAAAAGTACGAAGAAGTACTGTAACAGAGGCCCACTGTGTTCGGGATTCTATCAGTTGGCTTTCGGTAAATTAGCCCAAAATGATGTTTTTACCGCGGCGATGACGGCGCGGGTCGCAATGGCCATGTTGCAACACTGCACTGTGCAGCGAAAGTTTAGAGTTTGCGTGTAACTATAGATTTTCAACCCTCCATAGTCAGACCAATATTAGGCCCAAGAGAGACAAACGACCCATGATAAGTTTAGTCATACAATGCAGACACCTTTAACCATAAGTTTTGTAATTTGAACGATAGTTTTTCAAACATTTTTTGCTGTTTTTTTCCGACTAGAAAATGAGAGTTCTGTTCCGTCAACTCGGCCTATCTCCACTTCATTGTACATGTACATCGTACATACATAGTACATTGTGTAGTCGTCCCCCGGGCACCACGCACAGACCACCCGCGTGTGATGCACAGCGTGCGGTGTGTGAATTGAAGGCTTGAAGATTTTCCATTGACATTTTTTTCGTGTAAATTTCTGATGACTGGAGATAGATTTTTCATCCAAAACACTGTTTAGCTGGAATAGTATTTCTTTAGAATTCATATAATTATTTGTGTTTGGAATGATTTGGTATGATACAAAAAGTATAACTGCAAAATTTGGAAGGGATCTTGGCATCATTCATTGCGAAAAAAGTGAAAAGCAACTCAGAGATTTACGCTCATGCTTCAGCACTAACCAACCTCAAGTGTTGGGAACTAGTGGACCCCTTATATTTTTCTAGTAGCCTACTCTCAGCTACTTTGTGTTAAGTGTCTGTTCATCTATTTTAAAACTGGCTTTCTTTTTAAACAGGATGGTACGTGACAGATATCCAACACTATACATGGTCAGCATTCCTGCAAGGGAACATTCACAGCCTTTCATCCTTCTACTTGGTGGAATCTGATTCAGCCCAAACTAGGTCTTCACGATAGTAGTTGAATTCTGTACTTCAAGCTATGGACAAGTGCATGAAGATCATTTATGTGTTGGATGTAGACGTATCAGCCACAATGCTAGTACAAGCGTGTATTGTTAGATGATGCAAGGAGAATGGCAAAAAACAGCTGCCTTGAAGTACCGACATCACTGACTGGAGTAGATGAACAACTCTTGTTTCATTGGAGAGTTGAAAATGAACAATTGACTGCAAAACAGTATTTTTCAAGGGGAGCGGACAGTTTGCTTCACCTGTTGTATTGCTTTTTGTGTTCTAGGTGTGCGTCATTTTATCAAAACAATACAGTCTGTCTCAGTGACGAGACCCAGCGTGCAATGCTTTTGAAATTCGCACTTGTCCCATAAAAACAGATAAGTTCCAAAAATAAATATTTAAAAACCTGCTTGCGCATAGCACTAATTTAAACAAAAAACAACAAAAAATTGTATTACAGTTTAATGCATGTTGCAAAAGACACTGTGACAGCCCTGGCCAAGTTCTCTCCTGGACCATTTTGTCGACAAGAGGCCGATATTGCCTGGTGCCCAACACATGTTTTCTATCATAAAGACCAGTTAATATTGACCACTGGTTGACAATACAATGGTCATTGGGCAAACTTGGCCCTGTTGGTTGCTGTTGTTGTAGTTGCTTGCTCTGGACTTGTAATGATTGAATATGTATTTTGGTGTAGTTGTGGCCACTCACATAAAAATTATTTAAAACAAGTTGCTGAATTGTATACTTATTATGTGTCTATACTTCACTTAAAAAATGGGCATTCCACAACTAAATAATAATATTCAACTATTGTGAAGAAAAGTTTACCGATTGCTCTGTAAGCCGTTAACACAACTAATTGGGTACTTTTAAACATAATTTTGTAAAATTGTAAACCAACTATTGTGTAAACCATTTACACAACTAGTTGGGTAAATTAATTTTACACATAATTGTGTAAAATTGTAAACCAATTATTGTGTAAACCGTTTACACAACTACTGTAGTTGGGTAAATTAATTTTACACATAATTGTGTAAAATTATCACACAACTGTTGTTTACAAATTACACAACTGGGGTTGTGTAAGCTGTTTACACAACAGTTGCTAGGTTCATATAGTAAACAGGGGTTGTGTAAAATTTTACACAACTTGTGCAAGATTTTACACAACCGAAATAACAGTGTATGGGCATATTTAAAATGATAACCCAAATAAACCTTAAAGGCATCGTACACGTTTGGTAATTGTCAGAGACCAGTGTTCTCATTTGGTGTATCCCAAGATATGCATAAAATAACAAGCCTGTGAAAATTTGGGCTTAATTGGTCATCGAAGTTGCAAGAAAATGATGAAAGAAAATACACCCTTGTTGTACAAATTTGTGTGCTTTCAGTTAGGAATAAAAACTTCTTGCAAGAAGTTTTTATTATTCTAGTGAGAAATTACCTCTTTCTCAAAAACTACGTTACTTCAGAGGGAGTCGTTTCTCACAATGTTTTATACTACCAACAGCTCTCTGTTGCTCGTTACCAAGTCAGTTTTTATGCCAATATATATTTTGAGTAATTACCAAACATGTACGATGCCAATGTAATTAAAGGTTGACATAAAGTGGTATCTTTCCCTGCCTATCACCCTGATGGACCATGGTTCAAATCTCACCCTAGACGAAAGCTTCTCCCATGGGTTGGATTTAAAATGCCTTGCTGAACCCAGTTTCATAAAAGCTGTTTACCAATAAGCACATTTTTGTGCTTACTTATCATAGCATAAAAGTGTGTGAAATCAAAAGTGTATTTCATAAATGATCAAGAATATTTGACAGCACTTACAAAAGATTTGCATTGTTTTATGCCTACAATAACCGCCTGCAAGTTATTGTGCCACTTGCTTTGCTAAAAAGGTAAGCAGTGGTTTGAAATAAAAACTGCGCATAGGGCAATTCCACAAGGACAAAAATGCCTGCTTACAAGCTTCATTATAATAACTATCAAGACGACTAAACTTGAAGTGAAGGGTTTTCCTTCCATATCTAAAACTGAATATTTTTTTCGCCTTCTCTTTGTAGATTTCTTAAGGCAATTAAATATATAGCACCTGTTCCATTACCATCAATAAAAAACAAACTCAAACCTATTTGGACTCAATTACTTCATTGCTCAAAGATTCATGGTTGTTGATCCTCTCATTTGACACATAAGCCCTGCCCTGTAATTTGTCTGCTGGCTGTGAAGAATGATCTGAAAAAACACTCTCCACGAGTACTTATCAACCGATCAATAAAGGTATGGTAACCAAAGATCATATTAGAAACGAGCAATTGATCCCAAAGTTCCCTCTTTATTGTCACAATCCAAATATTGACATCTCCGACTATTGATTACCACATTGTAAGCTTTTATGTTTTATTGCAATGAACACGACCTAAAATAAATAGCGTGACCATGTTTCAGTGTTTGACTCCATATATCTGATTACAAGGCGACTGGCGGCCACAAAGACATTTTCCCCCTTTTTTCAAATTTCCATGGATTGATTCTCTTTTATTCTTAAAGAAAACTAGGCTATCCATCAAAAGTTTGAAGTTGAAAACTGACTATCAATGTTATTTCTAATCATAGTATTGGCCTAAGGATGTGGGGTATTTTGGACACATTTTGTTAATTTGGATGCCATGCCCCGATTGTGAATTTTAGCAATTCAGCACTCCAAATTTCCAGATCCTAGCTAATACCTTGTTTAACACATATAGACTGCCTAACTCTGGGATTTCCTGTAGCTAGAACACAGAAATACTGTCAATAGACTGTGCAAGTCTCGCACGTATCGGAACGAGAAAACACGTCAAACGAAGAACTTTGTTTTTTCTAAAAATCAAATCTTTGTTTTAAATTATATCTAATGACAAACTCTGAACAACAAAAATACTCATTACATGTTTATATAATCAGTTTTAGTTTTTATAATAAATACACAAATAATGTGTTAATTATTATTGAAACCTAATTAAAACTCTGGGACAAGGATGCTTATTTGATCTTAACTTTTCAGAAACCCCTTACGCGGATTCGCGAAGGTCACACGGGCGTAAAATTAACGCTTGACGCAGTTTATAGAGGACGCTGACGCCTCAACAATCATAGACTGCTTTGAAAAGGCTTCGCATTGCAATTACAGCATCTGGCGATTATCATCGCGCATCCAAAACAAGTGTTTACATAAGTTTTGTGATCGGAGGTGAGCACAAAATTCTTAGCTTTTTGCAGTAACCGGAAGCTGAGGTCAAGTTTAATTCTCGGGTTTTCTTCGTTATATTGTTGAATTGATTTTACTTTTATATTTTTTTATAACTAAGTATTACATTCCCAACAACAAATTTATTTGTCATGGTCATAAACCACGTTAAACTAAAATAATTGACAAAACAAAATCTTGCCCACGTAAATCTCCATATGGTTGGGACCACAATGGTCCTGGAAGTTCAAATATGCACGAGACTTGCACAGTCTATTAAGCCTTCTACCGGAAAACCATGAACAATAAATTAGTTTATCATTAGTACTCTCTTTTCCCACAGTATACATTTTGTTGGGGTATGTTTATTTGCAAGACAGTAAATAATAAATGTTTATTATAATGCCGCAAGAAGGAGTTTCCTCTGAACAGTTGAGGAAAGAAAACAGCAAATGTACCTTTAGGAAAATGGTTTACTTAGAGGAAAATGTCAACTCAATATTTCATACAAGACGCTTATTTCTGTATATCTGCTGTTCCCATAAAATGCCCCAATGTCCTATAAATATAATTTAATTTGAACTAAGGGTTTAATATTACCCTTCAAACAAGTATCAAAAAGGATTCAGTTACATTTCCAATCAAAACTAACCCTAAAAATCATCCCAGGATTCATAAATTTAGAATTCGACTTCAAATATTGATTGCTTTACCAGATGCACCAAGAACTATATTACTCAAAATACCACTGTAGACAAGTCAAAGTAAATTACCAACTATCAGATTAATCAAAGCAGAAAAAACAACAGTAAGTCTAATGTTTGTATGGATACATTGGGATAGACACAGATCTGGTGACAAGCTTTTTTTAAATGCCATGCAGGGAATACCAAAGTAAAAACAATAGTTTTCCATTTTAAACTGCAAAACTTAAAAGTCCCAGTGTATAAACTCCAGCGTATATAAGCTCCTAAAGATCCAGTGTATAAACGCCTAAAGTTCCAGTGTATAAACGCCTAAAGTTCCAGTGTATAGTAGGCCTATAAACTTCTTTTAATTTGATACTGCTCCACCATAAAGTTAAATAAACAACATTAAAGTGAACTGTAAATTACCTGACACTGACAGTTTATATTGTTAATTTAGTATTTAGTCACAGAATAGCCTATAGGGGTCAAAATTTGTTGTAAGTTTTAAAATGTGGCATGCAGGTTGTACCCAAACCTCATGCAGACACCCTCAGTTGGGAGTTTTTCTATGAATAAGAAATAATAACTGTAGAAAAACACGGTGAGTGTGCCTGAGCTTGTCAACACAATGTATGGGTGATGTTATAAAGGATTTGTGAGAGGTACCAAGTTTTTACCAAAGTCATTGCACTTTCATGGAGGGAGGATCGGAACAACAGTCGACGACTGGACCGCATTACCACCGAAAAGACGTGAATTGTTAAAACAATTGTCTCATGTCCTTCCTCCATGTTTCAATTAAGTTTATACAATTTATAGTAGCTTAAGCTCGACGATCGTGATTTATAAACTAATCATTAATTAGAGCATGCTCCATTAGGCCTGTCAATGTCACAAAACAGAGCACTGCCTTCGTTGAGTATTCCTGCTTTATGGTCCCTAATCTTCACACGCCTTATTGATCAGAAAGAAACAAAACAGGAATTATAAAGTGGGGGAGCCCATCACTTTTTGTAACCTACCTGTATGGTTTTCTATGTGTTTATTGTCCGTTTGTGGCGGTGGTAGAGTGGCATCATCGCCCCCTTCCATTGCTTGTTTCTGAGGCACAATTTGCGGCTCTGGTGATACTGTTTTCTGTTGGGGTGCCTCGTGATTCGGACTCGTCTTCGGACTTTGCTGCTTTGTCTGTGTGCTCGTGCTGCTGGAACATGACCCCATCTTATACAAATCGGCGACAAAAGTCAGAACTAAAATCCACAATAAGAACAAAATGTCTCTCTTCACTTCCTCAATAAGTGAATATTCTGTATGTCATCCAATTACTGCTTCAGAGTGAGGGATCTAAATGTAGTTTGGTTGGTAAGCAAATTGCAACAGCCAGTTCTATTTTCGCAGAAATGAAACTGATGAACTTTGTTTACGACCGATACTACTAGACTAGCGGTAACACGCGTACTGTGTGTACACAACAACGGGGAGGTCGGGAAAAACATAGACGTGCTCTAATACAACCTGCCTGTACCTGTCATGTGCAGAAAGCATGCAGTGAGTGTTTAGCTTGGCTGCGCTATATTCACATAATTGTACGATGAAATGCATATTCAAAGCAGGCTTCGCATCTCTAGTGCGTAGCTGGAGACGGAGGTGTACTGATACATATTCATGTAACATCAAACTGAGTGAATATAATATATCCCCTCGTCAATCTATTTATATGTTGTGACCTGTTGTTAGGGGTAACCGTCACTTTAGCTCGATGATGTAGATCTGTCCTAGGTTGCGCTAAAATCAGCCCCGGTGGCGATTTTGGATTACGAGTAAGGGCAGTTTAGTAGAAGCGTGGAGATGGTAGAAGGATCGTAAGAAAATTTGAACAGAAGTAACGACCGCTGAGAAAAAAATATTACTTTTTTGCAAGTAGACTAACTGAACTAGGAAATATTACAGTTCATCAAGCGATGGTGTCAGTATAGCAACAATTAAAAGTTTGATTTTATATTTAAAAAAATATATATTGACGAAATGTTGCGCACCATCCACTATTATTACTAGTCATGGGTAAGACGAGATCTTCTTTACCAAGTTAGTATGAGTTTTCCAAGGTTCCTTCAGATTATCTCTTGTCAAACAGGTCTAATCAGGTCAGGAGGTACAGAACATCTCAGAGATGTTCCACCAGGGTGCTTATGAAATAAACGTAACAATCTGGGCCCAAAGCAGCTAAGCACAACAAATTTATGTTTACCAGAAAATGGCTACAGCCAATGCCCATGTACCTTTTGTGACTCATCCTGCTTATTTTTACTTGGCCAAAACTGTTCAGCAATTTTCTGCTTAAAGACACTGAACACGTTTGGAAATATTGTCAAAGACCAGTGTTCTCACTTGTGCATAAAATAACACTAGGCCTGTGAAAATTTTAGCTCAAGTGGTCATCGAAGCTTCAAGAAAATGATGAAAGAAAAAACACCCTTGTTGTACAAATTTGTGTGCTTTCAGATAGGAATAAAAACTTCTTGCAAAAAGTGTTTATTATTTAAGTGAGAAATTACCTCTTTCTCAAAAACTACGTTACTTCAGAGAAAGTCGTTTCCTACAATGTTTTATACTATCAACAGCTCTTCGTTGCTTGTTACCAAGTAAGTTTTTATGCTAATATTTGTTTTGAGTCATTACCAAACGTGTACGATACCTTCAAGCGGCTCCCTGTTATTATTGGCCTAGATCTTTCACAGAACAATAATATTGCATAGGAAAAGCTCACTAAGCCAACAAAAAATAGCAGAAAGGGTAAGGGAAGGTTGACATCAACCTTTTTTTTCACAGCAAGATCTAAAAGTAACAGATTATCAGCAGCTCCTAATCGTCCGAGAGGCGCCCTCTTGAGATAATTTACCGTAAATATTCCTCATGGGACTGGAACTTTGTTGAGCAATGTCAGGCGCGGATCCAGGGGGGGCGTGGGGGCGCACGCCCCCCCCCCCTTTTCATATAAAAAAAAAAAAAAAGAGGGAGAAAAGAAAAAAAGAGGGAGAGAGAGAGAGAAGAGGAGGGAGAAATGGGGCAACAAACTTCATTTATCATTTTGCTGCTTGGAATATTTTCACGCCCCCCCCCCCGTTTGGAAAATCCTGGATCCGCCCCTGAATGTGCATGCTTGAAGCATTGATGCAACCATTTCATGGATATATGCATATATAAAATATGACTTAGTTTTTATGTTTTTTGTCGGCCAATAACAACAACTTATAATATAGCGCTTTACATTTTCAAAAAAAAGCCTGCAGGCCTAAGCTCTCATCATAATGTTTTGTGTTTTTTACGGACCAAAGAATCGGACTTCAAGAAGAACGATTTGGAAGAAGGCTCTTGAACAGGTCTCAAAGGCCATCTTGTGTCGCTGTTGTGGTTGCGTTATACGATTTGATCTTCGACCTCGTGGGTTGGAAGAACGAATACGATCACGCTTAGACTTGTAGTGTAAACAATTATCAGCCAAATGTCCTGTGGCTGATATTAAGATGTGTCACCTTCATGTTATTACAACATGTAACACAATCACGAACAGCCTCTGACATGGTTTCAAATGACACTGGAAGAGTGCTTGAAGATGGGCAGTATTCGTGCAATTGTTTTATAATTCAGACAGACACAAATTGCATATTAACAAACTTCAGGTGGATAAATCACTTCAGAATGTTCAAAAATGGTCCGTGTATGCCAAATAGAATGTATAAACGTACTGTACATGTCACAACACCGATGACTTCCATTCCAGTTTTGTTTTTCTCTGAACGAATTTTGACAGATGGTTCTGTTTCAAAACAAACATAATATAACACTTTCACATAATATGCCACAGACAATGCACAAAATACATGCAAAATTGTTGCACATGGATGACGAACGTGAGATAAAGTCGGAATCCTGACAATTTAGTTCTTAATTAACTACCAATTATCACTGACAATTTTTTTTGTGTCTTGCAATACCTTAAAATGAAAGCTTATAACTTTCTCAGATCTACAAAAATAGTTATTTAAAATTTAAATCTAAATTTTCGGGTCAAATCGGCCAAAAAGTTGACCAAGCACGTTTCAGAGGGAAAATGTTGAAGTGCTAAGAACACAGAGGGCGGTGTTCGTCTGCATCAGTCAGAGCTGTGGCATCAGTCACAGCTCTGGCATCAGTTGTAGCAGCTGTGTATGAATTTAGGGTCAGCCACGGACTGGTCGAAAAAAGGCGCATCGTCAGATAAAATGGAATTTGGCCAGTTGTTCCGCATGAAAAAATGTAACTGTTTCGTTTATTATTTTATCACCATTTCATAACAAATCAAAATTTGTACACCAAAATCGTAACAATTTGTCGCTTGATGAGCAAACTTGTTCGGCAATGTTTACTTTGTTCTCGATAAGAAAATCCATGGTAATTTTTTTTAATTAAAGGCACTGAACACGTTTGGAAATTGTCAAAGACCAGTGTTCTCACTTGGTGTATCCCAACATGCATAAAACAACAAGCCCGTGAAAATTTGGGCTCAATTGGTCGTCGAAGTTGCAAGCAAATGATGAAAGAAAAAAAACACCCTTGTTGTACGAATTTGTGTGCTTTCAGATAGAAATAAAAAAAATTCTTGCAAGAAGTTTTTATTATTTTAGTGAGAACTACTCTTTCTCAAAAACTACGTTACTTCAGAGGGAGTCGTTTCCTACAATGTTTTATACTATCAACAGCTCTCCGTTGCTTGTTACCAAGTAAGTTTTTATGCTAATAATCGTTTTGAGTCATTACCAAACGTATACGATACCTTTAAAGCAATGTACGTGGGGACCAAAACGGCCCCAAAACGTTTAAATACGCGCAAGACTTGAATGGTCTATAGATCAAGTTGGTGAGATTTTCCGCCCCATTGTGTGCATCAGTGAGTATACACATCCAATAATGACTATTATTCCTCACTGGATTGTTGGCATATGCTGTCACACCCATTTCAGACCAAGCAGATGTTGCATTTTTATAATTAGGCCGTTTGCTCAAATAAACATAAATTGAAATTCAATTAGTCAGTTGTAGTATATTCATAAGTGCGTAATATTTAACACACGATGCTTTGGCAGTGATTCGTCGTGCTGATGTGTTAATAAGAACTTGCTGCAAAACAGAAAAATCAGTTCATGCCAGATATTTCTAGTGAAATAAAACAAGACTCTTTTGAACAAAAGTTTGACACCAGTTTAAAAAACTAATCAGATTTGGGGTTTTGACGGACAGTTTGATGAGGAAATGCAGTAGTCTGCAAAAATTACAACGCTAATATGATGCGAACTAATGAAATTGTGAAATAGCTCCAACGGCCTAAACACCTGTTATAACTACGGTGGTTAATGATAGTATAGTGCAGATAATCATTGCTTGTGTTTACGTTACGCCCATTCTCCACCCAAACCAGATGTTAGGTTCCACCGTGTTTTAAAATCAATTAGTTTTTCTTAAGCTTTTGAATAATTGAACTCACATTCGTATTTGTTTACCACCCCGAAATAATTCCAAACGGAGTGTCTATGCAAAATCGCAACTTTATTTACTATTCCTCTACCCCCAAACTATACACCAATCCTTCACCGATCTTGAACTCTTGGTGGCAGCAAACAAACTGCGGTGGTACTGCGGTGGTACGACCTTGCCACTTATGTAACTATTATTTATAAACAACCATTACTTACATATAACCATTTATAAATTAACTAGTGTAGCCCAGCCCTTAAGCCCATCGATAGGCAGCGCAGTACCACCCAGGTACCACCGCAGTAATTGAGGCGTTTCTGCTGCCACCAAGAGTTCAAGATCGGTGAAGGATTGGTGTATAGGCCTAGCCCAATGCCTGATAACCCACATTATGATTCATGCTAACAAGTTTACGATGGCTTTTATTATACTACAAAGTTTATCCCCTGCCAAATCAATGCTTTAATTTCCATACGTCACTACGAAGTGAGTGTTCCTTTATCTATGTTTGATGTTGTTTATGTTGAATGTAACTAAGTGTGGGCGAGTATCTTCTTCCCGACCGCACCCATGCATGTCCTTGTGTATGTTTGATTTCTACAACCATCGAGCAACGGCTCGACGCCCTGTTTCATCCACAGTTTATCTGTTCGTCTGAGCTTAGACCTGAGTCACAGTTCTTATAATGACGTAATCATAAACCAACAAAGGACACAGTGCACCACGCCCTCTGTCATCACTCATAGATCAGTTACTTTGAATTCTAGACATCTATGGTTGTACACTGTAAACACTCTTCTCTCTGGATAAAACAGTCTGTACTAAATTAAAAGAAAGGCTAGGAGAAAAGGTTTAACAACAAATTCAAGACATGCGCACAAAACAGGGCGTGATGATTCCTAACATACTATCAGGTTTTGTTGGATGGCCATCGTTCAGACTGTGTACACGCATTTTTACGAAATTTACGAAACATAGGGGCACCGCTGATAGGGGGCCTACAAAAACAAATAATAATAGACAAAAAACAAAACATCGGGTTAATTGTACTTGTAATATGTAACGGTAAAATTAAAGAGTTTGGAATTTGACTCGTGTAAGTTATATCTTACGTTTTTCACTGCATGTTCAAATTGTACCAGTAGGCCTACATATTTTCTTACATTTCCCTAGATTTAATTGCATTGCAGCTTATATTCAATGTCGAATATACACCCAGGTTTTTACCGAAGAAGACGTAATTTGTACCATTAGTCTTAATCATCGAGGTGGAGTTTAAAACAATGTGTATTTATTTGTTATATCGGAAACAAACAGGCTAGTTAGTTTTATCTGAAAGCTCGCTAATTGAAAGTATCATATACCAATCTGCGATGATACTTTTTAATCATAGCCAGTTATAGGCCCAGTGTTATGTTAATATTTGTATTGATAATAAGTCTATAGAAAAAACTAATGAACACGATCTATTCAAAATGTAATGCCTGGTAATGTTTTATTGCCTCTTTGATAGTCGTTTATCTAAATGTCTTCGCATCAGCACATTAAGAAGTATAGATTAATTTTAAAGGAAACGGAAGTTTTGAACACAGTGAGATGATGTCTATAGGCCCCTATATAGTGTTAAAACAAAGGATACATTAATATATCGAAACTAGTTCCATGTTTATGGTATGGGAGGGTGTTTTTGTGACTACAAAATAAAGTTTAGAAATTGAAGTATTACCCTCAATGTTTTCAACACATTTAATAATCCACACACACATTTATCACTTTCACGCAGTTTGTAAAAGTGAACATTGCAGATATCACTTTGCCCTTCTGCCCGGCCCTTTCTCTATCCTTAACTTAATCGAACATCGCACCTTTTTAATGTTAACATGTGTGTCATAGTGTTTTTGTTTACAATTTAAAAGTAAATTAATTAAAGTCAAATTACAAAAATGTATAGAGCAAACAAGACACGGAAATTAAGTGACGTAACTCCCCTGATGACTATACGCAACATCATGTATTATTCAACATTTGTCCCATTCAATTACCCAATTCTATTTGCTTACCGGGATGTTGGGCACTTTCACATGTAAATCTCTGCCTGACTCAACGGTTCAGGCCACTGAGGATCAAAACGGCTTGCTTCGCCATGCAACCATTGTTCCGCGTACAATAGGCGACCTCTCCGAAACCCCCAATTCAAAAAGGGAATTTCGGTTTAGAAAGAGGCGACCATTTTAAATACCGATCACTTTCAAAACAAGCAGAGTGGTTTCGTCAACATTTTTCAAAGACAGTGTGGATTATTTACAGCTGGAATGATATCGAACTTGATACTGGCGTGATTTCATGGGAAGGATTCGATACTCAAGTCAGGAATTTTTACCAGATTTTGTGAGGAAATAACTATGTGGATTTGGACGGAGGCGTTCGGTGTTTTGGTTCTTCTGCTGGCAGAAAGCTATGCACAAAGTGAGTGAACTTTATACGGTGGTGTTTTTAACATTTAAAAGTATGGCGTAAAACTACATGAATGGAAACTGGGTTACTTATTATAGAATCACAGGTAAGGGGCCTATACTTAGTTTTTGCAGGAATTTTTTTTTTGGAGGGGTGGGGATCACCATGACAGTGGGATCTTGGTGGTTCAGATCAAGGATAACACATTAAGAAGTGAATCATTAATAACATAAACAATCAATGTCATTGACATTAGGCCTATTATTGTTAATTTTATGATATTTTAATATTATAAGTCTTGACATTGTTCATACAGATAAAGAAATCAAGTTCTTGTGTTCATGTCCTTTCTAAAATCATGGAGGAAGGAACTTTACAAAAAATATTGTATTGTAACCTAATTGTCAGGTTGTAATGATTGGACCCCTCGATTAGTCTAGAGAAAAGTCATATTTACGTTAAAATTGCTTTGACTCGGAATATAATCATAATACTAGAAACATACGGAAATACAGTGGCTACTGGTTTTACGCAAAATGACACACATTTTATACAAACAGATACACATTATAACCAATTTGATACATTGTTTCCATTCAAGTTTATTGATAAAGAAATCTACCGGAAATCATTGCTACTGGTATTACGCACAATACTCGCCAGTGTAATGACAAGTTGATTGTTATTTCAATTTCCAAAGGGAAAGGTACATACAGTAGATAATGTATTTGTATTGGCTTTTTAGTAGGAAACAATGTATAAAATTTGTCATTTTTTTCTTAAACAAACAGCCGCCAAAAAAACAATAAATACAAAACAATAATTAGGGCCTATAGAGAAATAAATAGATTTGGTTTGGAAGATTCAATCATAAACAAATATTCCTGTCATCAGTAACTGTGTTTTTTTTATGACAAATAAATAAAAAGAAATAGTTAGAAACATTTGTACAAACTTTTGAAAGTTATTGTAGAATGACGCATTATGGAGGGGTTTCGACTTCTAGAGGTCTTCACGCATTGAATTATTAAAAAACATTTGCATATCCTAAACAGTTTGCTGATTCTAAAATTATAGTTAATAAAAGGTCCAACCAGTCACGCTGATTTATAAAACCCCCAGACAACATCAACAACAACAACACCAACAAAAATCAGTTAACACTATAATGTATATCGTGTCATGTTCTCTTTGTTGGTCTTTTCTATACTAAGAGCGCATGATATGCAAAGGATATTAAACATTACAATAATCCTTGCTGTATGTACGTCATTCTCTAGTTTGAAAAACACACATGTTGCATGCATAATCCTCAGGGCCTAATTCATGTTAGTATATGATTGTAGTGTTGAAGAATCTAGGACGAACTTATTACTAAGTGTATGTGTATTGATTTTACCTCGTTACAAAACTAATAGGCCTGCTGTCCAAAGTCACATAAAAACTGTCATGAGATTTATCATGTGCACTTATAATAGAAGCAAGTTTACCAGTCAGTGTTCATCTGTCAGATTTGTTGCTAAATAAGTGTAGTAAGAAAAAGTTCCCCACGTGAATTCGTGCATAAGAAAACATTGACGGTGTGCAGGTATAATTATAAAGCCTGTATCTACCAGTCTAGGTCTACCATAGGTTCCTTTTCCTTTCTAGTCTACTCTTTGAGCTTAGTGTTACTTCGGTTGTTATGACAACCGAAGTACCAAAATAGTTACAAAGCAAACTAGATACTAGGTACATGCACGGTCATTGTTAAACTGTGCTAAGTGTAGTGGCACGGTTCCAGTTGACCGAGCACAAAGTTAAGGATTTGAAAAACCCTACGGCTGGCTGCACATCGAGAACCACGATTTATTTGTAACAAAGAACATGATAAAAAAGGGGTGCTCAAAATAGTTCTTCTTCATGAAAAAAAGGGGCTATGTAAAATAATAACCTTTCATTGTTTAAAGAGAAATTCACGTGGGTTAATTAAAGAGCATATAGAACCGAACTAAACTCACCTAAGTTTTTCAAAGCATTGTCGCTTGTGAAAAAAATAACGTCGATTATTTACATGTAGGGGGACTACCTGATTATTACCAGTACCGGTTATTTTAGTAATTATTACCTAGGCCTATTGATTCAATACTTAACCACTTTCATATCAATTAAGTTATGTCTATTATTCCTAAAATAAAACAGCAAACCATCTCTGCAGAGAGGACTGGTTGTTTAAAATTATGTATTAATAATTTGTAGATAAAATTGTAAAAACGATTTTAAGTTGTACCTTTGCTCTATTTTGTATTTTATATTGGCAAAGTTTGAATTTACTTTTTGAGTCCTACTTGAATGCACTTGTTCACTTCATCGCTTTGAGCGTCTTAGCGCCTTGAGCATATTTTAGGCGGATTTTGGCGCTAAATAAATACTGTTTATTATTAATATTATTATTAACCTTTACCTACAGCTGCCTGTGACAATGGTCCATGTAAAAACGGAGCAACTTGTCAAGGATTTACCAGTCTGCCTGATTTCTTTGTGTGCACGTGTGATCAAGGGTTTCAAGGAAATACTTGTGAACAAGGTAAGAAGCGGGATAGGGAACCCCTGAGCACGAAGAGTATTACGGAATGACCCATCTTATTATTTACTTTCCTCTTAAAGGCACTGTACACGTTTGGTAATTACTCAAAATATCTATTTGCATAAAAACTTACTTGGTTATGAGCAACGGAGAGCTGTTGATAGTATAAAACATTGTAGGAAACGACTCCCTCGGAAGTAACGTAGTTTTTGAGAAAGAGGTAATTTCTCACTAAAATAAAATAAAAAACTTCTTGCAAGAAGTTTTTATTCCTATCTGAAAGCACACAAACTTGTACAACAAGGGTGTTTTTCTTTCATCATTTTTTTGGCAACTTCAATGACCAATTGAACCCAAATTTTCACAGGCTTGTTATTTTAAAGCGAGAACACTGGTCTTTGACAATTACCAAACGTGTACGATGCCTTATATAATTATTTGCTGTTTTGACGGGAACAACCTCATAACCTCTAAGGCGTTTAAACAAACAATTGTCTTCACATAATATTATTCATAATTAGTTACCTAACATTAAGTGTAAGTCCATTACATGGCGATACATTAAAACAATAGTTTTTTTATCAAAGCAGACATTCCCCGATTTGAAACATTAAATGTGCAATTTGTTTTCTTAACAAGAGCTAAAAGAAAAAGTACTAAATTATACAACTATTTATTGCAGCCCTGGAATTAAACGGATGTCCAGGTCCTGGCCTTGGAACCCCTTCAAAAGTTTCCCATAGACTTAAGGGTTTTCCACTGGAAGTGCCCTTTGCAAAATGAAAATGGACTTGCCCTCTGAAATTCCTCTGGTCATTGTCGCAACAAATCACGAGGTGATCACGGGGCGAAAAACAGTGTTATGTTATTATTGTAGCCAATAATCATTTCATTTATTTTGATGTTTATTAATTGTATTTTATAAATATTTTTTGTAATTTAGCAATCACTGCTTGTACCAGTAACCCTTGCCAGAATAGTGGACAGTGTTTCTTACAGAGTGGAGTAAGCGGCTACACGTGTGTTTGTACCACCGATTGGGCTGGTACCAACTGCGAAGTGGGTAAGTGATATACTAAAAAATAATAATAGGTTTCAAGTGTCACTTTCGTAGTAAAACACCAATGGTTTATTGGTATCGGGACACCAATAACACTTTGTTCATTCGTGGAATTAAAAAAAAAAATTAAAACATTTGCAAAAAGGAAAAGAAAGAAAAGAAACAGTTCACGCAACCAAAAATGATTATTTTAGTACATGTAAGTTCCGACAGCTATCGCAACTGACGTACAAGTGACGTAAACCTTTTCGCTCGTTGGGTTCGCTCGTTGGGTTCTTCGCTCGTTGGGTTGTTTGTCTGCCTGATTACGAACGTTCATCTTCATAGGTTTGATAAAGCCTTCAAATCAAACAGAAATCAAAGCAAATAAATGACGAATTTACAACAACAAAAAATGGGAAAACCTTACGTTCACTAGCCCTTCTTTGCTTGTTTTTCTTGTCTCTAGTTGATATTGTGATTTAATGAACCTAATTGTGGTTTTTCTTATTGATTTGATTTCTTCAGAAAGGGGTCCATGTGAAAGTTTTCCATGTCAAAATGGTGGGACGTGTATGACAGGTGCGAACGGCGCCTTCTATACATGTACATGTCCTGATGGGTTTATCAATGCCAACTGCGATGTAGGTAAGTACATGTACGATTGTAGTGAATACGTCTTCGATACATGGTAATTTGGGGACGAGGTTGTAGGGACCCCCCCCTCCTCATCCTGTAACACCGAGTGTCTTCGGGATCAGTTCAGAGAAGAATTCGAAACCAAGCAAAGAAAAAAATGTTGCTTCTAAAGAAAATAATTAATTAACCAAAATGGTAGGCTCTTGTGATGTAGGCCTAAGCCGTTTAGTATTGCTATTTTAGCAGTTTTTGTGTGTGTGTTGAGCAGCTCTATGTAGTTTAAGGTTTCCCCAGAAGAATTTTTTTCTGGTACATCTAAACAAAACCATTTTTGTATTTTCTCTTCTCTATGCATAGGTTATAGCAATCTAGGCTTACTGAAAGTTTATAAACGAGTTCGCTAATGAATTGTCACAAAATATGTAAATGCTATATTTCTGAAATGGCAAAGTGAAAGTTTGTGAGTTTTCTTTGCAGTGTTTGTTGAAGATAACTGCGCGAGTGGACCATGTAAAAATGGTGGGACTTGTTCGAACTTCGGCGGTGCTTTTTCATGTGCATGTCCGTCGGTGTGGACTGGCTTGACCTGTGAAACCGGTAGGTGCTTCACCGGTATTTATTTTAAATATTTGTCAATGTGGTAAACCGGACGAGTTTTCCTGAGAGCAAAAGTGCTTAAAAACCATTTCCCAGAAAATGGCTTCGTCTCGGCAGCAAGCAAACGAACACATGCACATCCAGCAACATTTCTGAATTTAAGTTTATCTCAGTACTTTTTTTAATTGTTTGTGGTCTATCTATTACTAACTTGGTGTCTTTGTGACTATTGGTGGCGCCCTTGCCCTCCCGATGGGCGCATATATGTCATGTCTGTCAAAAACCGCGGCACATTTTACAATCGTATTCAAACAAATTATGGTAAGGTATGTATTGAAAGTGTATTTTGCCTATAGTCCAACATGGTGCACTTAACATTCGATGGCCGTGTTTTATTTGCTCCATTCATGATTCGTTGATGCATTTTGGATTTAATATCTGAGTGACGGGTCTCCCTTCACCGATGCGATTAGCCCACCTTGGCTTGTTGAGTTTATGGCTCTCTTTTTTTAACACATCGGTCTCATCCTCACCATCGGTCTTATAATAACACTCACCAGTTATGGTGAGTGTTATGAGACCGATGTTAAAAGAGAGCCATCACAGCTCAACAAGGTGGGCTACGATGCGATGATCATGACAAATTGATATAGCCTTTTTGAGATAATTAATAACAAAATAATGGTGGACAGCAGTGGACACAGACAGACTCGGCAGATAACTGTGCCACTGCCAGCAGTGGCACTATTTATGGGGCTTCCTCCATGCTATGACGGGGTGAGTTTGGAACTCACTATGACTGACAGGGTGAGTTAGGAACTTGCTATGACAGGGTGAGTTTGGAACTCGCAACGATTGGGTGAGTTTAGAACTCACTATGACAGGGTATGGTGAGTTTAGAACTTGCTATAGCTCGATGCTATGACAGGGTGAGTTTAGAACTTGCTATGATGGGTTGAGTTTAGAACTCGCTATATGACAGGGTGAGTTTGGAACTTGCTTTGACAGGGTTGGAACTCGTTTTGATGGGGTGAGTTTGGAACTCGCTATGACGAGGTGAGTTTGGAACTCGCTTTGACAGGGTGAGTTTGGAACTCGCTTTGACAGGGTGAGTTTGGAACTCGCTTTGACAGGGTGAGTTTGGAACTCGCTTTGACAGGGCGAGTAACTCGCTTTGACAGGGTGAGTTTGGAACTTGCTATGATGGGTTGAGTTTAGAACTCGCTATGGCAGGGTGAGTTTGGAACTTGCTTTGACAGGGTTGGAACTCGTTTTGATGGGGTGAGTTTGGAACTCGCTATGACGGGGTGAGTTTGAAACTCGCTTTGACAGGGTGAGTTTGGAACTTGCTTTGACAGGGTGAGTTTAGAACTCGCTATGATGGGGTGAGTTTGGAACTCGCTATGACAGGGTGAGTTTGGAACTTGCTATGACAGGGTGAGTTTGGAACTCGCTATGGCAGGGTGAGTTTGGAACTCGCTATGACAGGGTGAGTTTGGAACTTGCTATGACAGTGTGAGTTTAGAACTCGCTATGATGGGGTGAGTTTGGAACTCGCTATGACAGGGTGAGTTTGGAACTCGTTTTGACAGGGTGAGTTTAGAACTCGCTATGATGGGGTGAGTTTAGAACTCACTATGACAGGGTGAGATTAAAACTTGCTATGACAGGATATGTTTAGAACTGGGGTTCAGAAAGATCACCGTAGGCACTTCTTTTCAATATCAAGGTCTGCGGGTTGAATTTGTTTTCATAGGATTAGACTTCAACAATTACATTGCTTTAAAGGCATCGTACACATTTGGTAATGACTCTGATAATTAATGGCAATAAAAAGAAGTACAGCAGCTTTGGATAGTATAATGCATTTGAAGAAACTTTTCAGTTCGAAGTACTGCGGTTATGGAAAAATATATCACTTTTTATCCCTCGAAACATTTGAATCTGAGAAGCGTAACGCATCTCAGAGTGTGTATTCCAATACAGATTTTTCTTCCTGCGTGGACATAACTGCTCCAATTTTCACAGGTTAGTTTATCTACAACTCTATAGGTTTGAGACAAACAATAGGCTCCAATTACCGAACGTGTACGATGCCTTTAATGTGTTAAGGAATCAAAAGCATGCTTTTGAACAGACCCCTACTTTGGAATACGCTCCAGATTTGTGGTCTTTTACAGCCATTCACAGTACACACATGATGTACAGAAGCAAGACTGCACTTTTCATGAGTAGATGTTTTCTCATCCTTTTTCCTTTTTTTTCTTCTTCAATTTTGTAAACTAATTTGTTTATTTTCATTCCACCATAGGTAACCCTTGCCTCAGCAATCCGTGTCAGAATGGGGGTATCTGCAACAACTTCCAGACATTCTTCACCTGTACATGTATTAATTTCTGGATGGGAATTGAATGTGCAGAGGGTAAATATTTAATCAAATCTAAATCATCGAGACTGATTCAATCCAACATTTTCTACACACTGATCTGTTGTCTGTGCAGAGTGTAAATATTTAATCAAATCTAAATCATTGAGACAGATTCAATAAAACAAGTGAAGAGAATTCATTTGGGAATGGCACAACACTCACCCATTACCGATCTCAAAATTGCTTCTCTTCACTGGGGTAAATGGCTACCTGAGGGCACAGATGGTTCTTGTGATTGATTTAAATAGCTTGGTGCGCTCGTATTTGGCAGTACAGGCTGCTTAACTCACAAGGGAGTTGAGATGGTTCAAGGAATGAATGAAATAAATTGCCCAGTGACCAGGGGTAATAATGTTGAAGCCACTATTAATATTATTGTTATTATGATTATTATTATTATAAAAATAAAATGCACTTTTGTGCAGACAAATCTATGAGGTGTGATCAATAGACATTGAAGCATCTGGAAGGCACTAAAATGTCCCAAACTCCTAGCATGTTGTATCACCCTTTTTTCTCTCCTCAAGACAATCAGGGAGCATACTGATTGGAATGTTGAGTCGTTACAAGTCAACATAAACCATCACAGCTCCTGGCTTGATAATTCTCCCTACTTTAACCTGATTTCTGATTTTATGCCCTCTAAAAAACAAGTAAAATTGTCATTAAATTGCCTAAAAAGTCTATAAAATCCTATACATTTACCTTGTAAGCCCTTGTACTTAGGAGAATTTTCCTCCTTTTTTTCCAAGGGCTAAATGTCATGACTGCAGCTCATAAGATTAAGATATTTTTTTTTCACACAATTGTCATCTTAATCCACCATGTAAGGTTTCAAACTCTACCAGCATCTTATTGTGTTTTACTGTTTTTCATCTTCTTAATCGGCTTTGGGTTCATTACTACTTGTACAAGGTTCTAATTTTCTCCCAAATATTAAAGGTACAATAGGTTGAACATGCTGTAGGTAAAGATAAAATTGTCACTTAATGGTTTTTATATCTTGCCCCTCCCATTTCTTCAGGACCTTGTAATAGCAACCCCTGCCAGAATGGAGGAGCCTGCACTGATGCTAGTGATGCTTCATTCTTTTCATGTAATTGTCCTACAGATTGGCTAGGTACCACTTGTTCAATAGGTAAGATACATACATCTAATATTGACGAAATTATTTTGAAAATCTGAGACTTTATAGACGAATGTAAAGTTCCTGAACTTTCTGTCATGTTGCAGTAATATTTAACCAATTTCTTTTTGTATAGCAATTCATTTGTAGCCAAATTGAAAGTATCAGCTGTTTGAATTTGCAGCGTTGTAAGAAGTATATGCTGACTGCAATGTGAAGATTTCATCAAGTGTGACATTTTGATTGACCATAGATCTGTGTTCTGATGTTTGCTGAATGCTTTAATATATTAACAACTCTTTGTGTGAAGTTTGAATGAATCACTGTACACATGGAGAGTTTGTGATTTTCATGCACGATTTGTTCCCCCTCTACTTTCCTTTGCACATGTTTACACCCCTCACAGGGAATGCTTGCGTACTAAATCCATGCAACACAAACGGCCAATGTACCCCATCAACATCAGGAACTGGGTACACATGTTCATGTTTTGTCGGCTGGGATGGAACCAATTGCGATGAGGGTAAATGTTCAACAACCAACTTTGTTTTTCAACCACTTTTGCATATGCCGTAGACAATGCACAAAATACATGTAACATGCAATGGCTAATGGACGTGAGATAATGTCAGGATCCTGACAATAATTAATTTTTAGTTTCTACTTTATCATTGGCAGATTGTACAATACCTTAAATGAAAGCAACTTTCTTTAGTCTATAAAAATAGCTATTTGAAATTTAAGTCTAAATTTTCGGGTCAAATCGGCAAACAAATTTGACCTTTCATTCTTAAATTAAGGTTCAAAGTATGTATTGGGCTACTCCCTATGTAACCTTTATATATGATAGTTTTTTATAAGAAAAAACATTGAGGACCTGGTAATACATTTTAAGAATTATTTGTCATACAAAATCTCATCTGTAAGGCCTCTTTTGAATTAATGAGATAATATGGAGCAACTCGAATAATTATGCTAATGAACTACTTGATTAATTATGTATGCAAACACCTGTTACTCCTCCCTTTCTGCACCTGTTTGTCTTGACCTCGTTTGATTTACAGCCAATCCTTGTGAGAGTAACCCTTGTGGTTTGAATGGAGTTTGTCGTAACAACAACACTGACTACTATTGTCTATGCCTCAATGGATGGGTTGGAGATACATGTCAAGCTGGTAAATGTTCATCATCTCTAATCCCTTTAGCCTCTTTCACACTTGACCAATTTCCTGGGGAAATCCTGGGAAATTATGGTTGACCTTTTCACAGTTCAATTGCTAACCCTGGCAAATTCCTGGGAAATAACCATTTCCACAAAAATAGTTACGCTTCTTTGGAGTAGGGTTATGCGAGATAACCCGAGGGTTAGCATACTGAGTGTTCATTTTCCTCAGGAAATTGCATCAAGTGTGAAACGAACACAAGGTGGTGTCACTCAGGGTTAAAACAATTTCCCTTGGGGAAAATTTCTCAAAGTCCTGGGGTTTGATTTCCTTGGAATTGGCTCTTTAGTGTGAAGAGGGCTTAGCAGGAATGGCCAACATACCTTTATCAAAAAAATCTTTCAGCATTTGGTAACAAACACCCAAACCTTTAAAATCTGGTACAGTCACCATGTCTGGCCCTATCAATTTGTGCAGCTGTCTGTACAGACTGTCATTCTCGGACAAAACCAAAGAATTTTTGAGTTCATTTACTAGAATACTACAGAGCAGCCATCTTGTCATTCTATACAGAAAAATATGAAGTTCAAATGGAGTAAATCATTCTAATTTTGTTCATAAGATATCAGGTAAAACATTTGTAGAAAAAAATATATACATTCTCAATTTTTTTTATTTCTAGAACAATTATAAAACTCAAGCCATGCAATTAAAAAAACCCAGTGTTTTTATTTTGTTTTTCTTTGTATGAATGATATATGTTATTTTATCATCCGGCAAGTTGACTTGTATTACTCTCATTGCAATTTATTTTTCTCACTGCACAATGTGGTTTTTAGCATCATTACCAGTGTGTCTGAATTTTGAACTTCTTGTTTGGAGTTGTATTCTAATGTAATAATAAGATATTCCATATAATTATCTTTTAGTTATTGTATGAAAGAAAAGTTAGACATTTATTTATTGTCCTCATATTTTAACCATACATATGTGCCCTTCCAGTTCATATTTTCGCATCATTTTTTTTTCTTCAAAACATCAAATTTTATAACAAATGTTATATATTTTTTTGTTTTGAGATGGTTCACATCTTTAGTTAAAATATTAGTGTTTTAATTCAGAGACAAATGTTAACGACTGGTTCTTCTATTCAATATACCAATTTTGAAATCATTTTACGTTTGTTCTTGTGTGAAAATGGATTAATGAGCCAGTGCAAATTGTTGTACTTGTTACTTCTTCTTGACAAACCAACATATTCATTAAGAAAACTTGACAAGATATTATGATGATCTTTCACTTAAAGTGAGCTTTAAGATTATATTACAGCATGACCAGACCTTGTAATTCCTTAGTGCTTTATAATTTACAAATATTAGATGCATGTGATACATTGTCGCATAAATCATAAGGTGAAATCTGGACTATTCCATTTCACTTGGCGTTTATATAAGACAAACATAGACCCATGTCATTTGATTTTAAAATAAAAAGAAGATTTGCCACCCCACACTCTAAATTCTAAACCAAAACCCCTTCTAAACAATGTGAACAACTCCATAAAGATACCAACCTTGGCTAGCCGTGACAGGACCTTGTTTTGTTGGGACGAACTATTATTTTGGAAACGACATTGCGAAGCTTTGCTTCAAAGTGTCCCAAGCCTCCTTTATTTATCAATATAGGACTCCTATATTAGATTTTGGAGCGTCACACAAAGCATCAGTAAGTACATGGCAAAATAAAGTATGCCATATGTTCCACCATTCAAATGACAAGGATGTATGTGTGTGGTGTATATTATAACCAAGAAACCCAAACTATTGTGTTTGATTCCTTCTTGCTTGCCTCTCTCTCTCTCAGTTGATCCTTGCCTGAGTGGACCATGTCAGAATGGAGCTGGATGTACAGGAGATCCAGATCAATACACATGTTCCTGTCAATCAGGATGGGTTGGAGAAACCTGTGCTATTGGTAATGTATAATAAGATTCCTGCACTACAATGCCGTGTTTGGTTTGTCCTCCTCTAGACTGATCCAGTGAGCTCCACCCTCTTAATACTTGGAAAAATTACGTTTGCGAACATCACCTAAAAGTCTGACATAAGTCTGAGATGTTAAGACCCATTAAAAAAAGGGAGCAAGTTTCTACCCGTTTGGGTTGCTGCTTCATGTGTTTGGCATGGGGCATTTTGCATATGTATGTGGGGCATTTTACATATGTAAAATGCTTTACCCACAAGGGTGCCTTTGTTAAATAGTTAGACTGTGGTGAGAAGGTCTTAATGGGTCGGTCTGTTGCAGTACACGAATGGAAAGACATCAGTGTGTACATTTATTTCACTCCAGTTTACTGTGTGCACTTTTTTCCTGAAATGTACCCTGATGGGTGAGTTTGTGACACTGTATGGTATTTTAAAACAAGCTAGAACAAAACTGCTTACCACACTTAAAAGCAACATTTAAAAACACTTTTACAAGATAAAACAAACCCCTTTTGGCCTCAAAAGCTCAGACCTTTGACCTGCCAACTATTACAACTTTGCAACCTCACTATTCTGGAATTGTTCTACAATATTAGTTCCACTTTGAGGTTTCATTTCATAGCAAAGAAATATAAAGGTCCTTCCATAGTAAAACCAAGGTCTGTGATGTAAAGTGATGTAGGCTTACTAGTATCAACATTATCAAGATTATGTATGCAACTGCCTTACTTCTGGGAGTTTTATATTTTTGTTATGCACATATTTGCTTTTTTCATTTGAGTGCTGTGTTCCTCAAGAATCTGTACAATAAGTATCTGAAATGCAGTGGTCATGTGTGTTTGTTATTTTGCACCCTTTGTTTCTCCTCACCATTTCCTCTTCAGTGGGTGATCCTTGCATTCTTCAGTCACCCTGTAAGAATGGAGCAACGTGTGTAAATCCATCCACTGGTTTGTACAACTGCACCTGCACCATAGGCTGGCTTGGTACTGACTGTGATATTGGTAATTACCTCCCAAGGCTTTATACAAACTTTGAATAGAAGATCTGTTATAATTCTGATGCATGTAGGTATTGATACCAGTTCAGAATAGACAAGAATTGTTCATTTTATAGTCTGAGAAATGTGTGCTGGGTTTTAAGGAGGTAGTAGAACTTCGCCTCAGAAATGTGTTCTGGGTTTTAAGGAGGTAGTAGAGCATCACTACAGAAATGTGTACTGGGTTTTAAGGAGGTAGTAGAGCATCACTACAGAAATGTGTACTGGGTTTTAAGGAGGTAGTAGAGCATCACCACAGAAATGTGTTCTGGGTTTTAAGGAGGTAGTAGAACAGCACCACAGAAATGTGTACTGGGTTTTAAGGAGGTAGTAGAACAGCACCACAGAAATGTGTACTGGGTTTTAAGGAGGTAGTAGAACATCACCACAGAAATGTGTTCTGGGTTTTAAGGAGGTAGTAGAACATCACCACAGAAATGTGTTCTGGGTTTTAAGGAGGTAGTAGAACATCACCACAGAAATGTGTTCTGGGTTTTAAGGAGGTAGTAGAACATCACCACAGAAATGTATTCTGGGTTTTAAGGAGGTAGTAGAACAGCACCACAGAAATGTGTACTGGATTTTAAGGAGGTAGTAGAACAACATAAGATAATTTGATCACTAATTTTCTACTGTCAGCTAAGAAGGTCTGCCCTCTCATATCTTTGATATCTATTTCATATTTGACTGATGGAGTTTGCCGGAAAAATATTGATTTTGTTTTGTCAGTTTGCTGTTGATTGTTTATGCACCGTTTGATTGATTATTTTTTGTGAATGTGCTATATTTTTTGGGTCGGGTCATCAATTTAGTTTTCCGTTTGAATGTTTTTACCTCAATGATTTGATTTCCAAAAGACCAACTAACTTTTTGGGTGGATGCATCATTGAGAGCTCAGATTTTAGATAAATTCAACTACATGTACTACTAAATTCCACCCTTACTGCAATGATTCTTTCTATTAGTTTGCTTCAAGATTTCAGTTTCTTCTCTGACAATATTTGTTCAATTAGAATACAAGCCAGCATATATCAGTCACTCACTCACTCACTCAATCTACTGCATAGACAGCTGGGTCCGTCAAACTGATCTCCTATGTCCATGGTTAGTAGCTTGATTCCAGAGACTGTCAACCTTGCTGGGTGGACCCAGTTGCTCGATCCAAGATGTCCTCGGGTGGCTTCTAGATCTTGACCATACAGGTCTATGTTTGACACTGTACACTATGTGTACTTGTGTGGTGCCTGCATTATCTTAGTAATAATTGGAAGCAGAAGGTTTGATCATAGTATTGCCTGTTTATCATTTCCACATTGTGGAAGTCAATTTTTACTATCAGCATTCATTACAAATTATTGAGTGTGAAGTCTCAACATGGCGGTAGCTACATAACTTGAGGGCAGTAGATTCACACAAAACTGATCCTGTACAAGTAGGGAAACAGTCATTGTGATATTCAAGATATGTTGATTCATTTTGTTTTTGTAGTTGATACATGTCTGCCTGCACCTTGTCAGAATGAAGGAAACTGTACTGTAGAAGCTGATGGTTACTCATGTTCATGTGCTGATGGATACTCTGGTACTGATTGTGAAATAGGTAATTATAAAATTGTAATATATAATGCATTTGGCCCAATTGGCCGTATTTTTGACCGCGTGAGAGCTCATGTGAACCAATTTCACGTGATGCAAAAAAAGTAAACAAGCTGGGTTTTTTTTCCATTGTTATTGCGTTTCTCATAGTAACCAGTTGTAGAGTTGCTTAGGGATCTGATTTGTATTCATTCGTTGGAGGTGACCAAATCACTGCAGTCTGCGTTTCTTATGATACTTGAGAGTGGAGGCTGCTTAGTCATTGATCTTACATGCTTATAACTGACATGTTGTGTCCATGCAATGCGCAGGATCTTTCTTGAATAATATAATACATTGATTTGTCAACCTTGAGTGAATCATTGAAAGTGTATTAATGTATTTGACTGAAAATGGTCCTGAAATAACAGTCTTAATCTTGTATTGTTGCGGTGAAGTTTAAGTCGTGTATATTTTGATTTCTTCACAGTAAACCCTTGCATTGTAAACAACCCGTGTGAAAATGGAGCCACGTGCTTCAACTCTGCTGGAACCAGTGATTATAACTGTACATGTGCAGGGGGATGGCGAGGTGCTGAGTGCCAAATTGGTGAGTTGTTATGCACTTCTTGTTATTTTTTAATAGTGGTTTTTAAAAAGTTTTTTAAATATGTGATCTATTTTATGTAGCACCTAATATGTGTTTACAAGGTGCTGCTGCGAATTCAGCAGCCACTGCCAGAAACACAGGGGCAGACCTCTTCTCTTGGTGATAATTGTAACTGGGTTCTTTTATGCTTTACACAACATACGGGACCTACTGCTTTACGTCCCATCCGAAGGACGAAATAGTGCTCATCAAAATATGACTGATTAGTATCTGTTACTTATTCACCATCATCTTATGTTATTTGTAATTTCTTTTTGAAAATTGTCAGAACAACGCTGGTGTAGGGAAAAACGTAGTCATATTGTATTTTTATCCTCAGTTCAGACACATTTTCTGTAATAATTATGGAAAGTCTAGAGTTTTTATTCCAAACCATTGTGCCCATGTTTTTGTTTTCTTTTACCTTCCTTTATCATTTTCAAATGCTTAAACAAAACGCTTCTTCAAAATATTTTAAGGACTGCTTTTCAACAATTCTAATAACAGTTTATTGCAGAATTTACCTTCAAATTGCACTTTTTGGGTCAAGCATACGGTGAAATAATTTTATGCAACAATAAGTATGTCAGGACATTAATGTTGTGCGTCAGTCTTATAAAAAAAACAACCTTTGTTGCCATTAAAATGAAATTGAGATTAAAAGAATTATGGACAGTACTTACTACAAGGCATTCTTGCTTCAGTGCTGAAACATTGTTTGAACTGAGGATTTGTACCGGTATGAACATTAGAATCAGCGATCTTTCAGATGGAAATATTTCTCTAGAGGATTGGTACTGGTATAAACTTCAGAATCAGTGATCTTTCAGATGGAAATATTTCTCTGGAGGATTGGTGCTGGTATGAACTTTAGAATCAGTGATCTTTCAGATGGAAATATTTCTCTGGAGGATTGGTACTGGTATAAACTTCAGAATCAGTGATCTTTCAGATGGAAATATTTCTCTGGAGGATTGGTGCTGGTATGAACTTTAGAATCAGTGATCTTTCAGATGGAAATATTTCTCTAGAGGATTGGTACTGGTATAAACTTCAGAATCAGTGATCTTTCAGATGGAAATATTTCTCTGGAGGATTGGTGCTGGTATGAACTTTAGAATCAGTGATCTTTCAGATGGAAATATTTCTCTAGAGGATTGGTACTGGTATAAACTTCAGAATCAGTGATCTTTCAGATGGAAATATTTCTCTGGAGGATTGGTGCTGGTATGAACTTTAGAATCAGTGATCTTTCAGATGGAAATATTTCTCTGGAGGATTTGTACTGTTATAAACTTCAGAATCAGTGAGCTTTTAGATGGAAATATTTCTCTGGAGGATTTGTACTTGTATGAACTTTAGAATCAGTAAGCTTTCAGATTGACACCAATCATTTGTATGTTGATATCAATCCTGTCAGTTAACTTTAGATAATAATGCCAATAATTGATCATTTTGACAGAGGATGTTTGCTTCATCAATCCATGTTCCAATGGTGGAGTGTGTGAATACTTTGTTGATACTGCATTTAATTGTACATGTCCAGGTGGATGGATTGGGGATACATGCCATGCAGGTAAGACCATTGTGATGCATTGTGATGTCCTTATTCATCTTATTCATGGGGAATCTCAATAGAGAAGACGCACTAAATCTCTCATATGATAGGAGTAGTAGATCCGGAGGTGGGGAGGGTGCACATAACACCCTGGCAATCCAATGTATGCTAATTATGTCGTTGATCTTTCTCTTTCATACAATACATTTGCCTTGGCCAAAGAGGTTGGAGTCTGGCACCTTTTGCATGAGATATTGAATTTGTATTATTCATGACTGAGCATTCATAGAACCTGACTAAAATGCCAAATAGTGTTTTAATGCCATCAATAAATATGTATACGCAGTTTTTATATAGTGCTTTATCACACCCGAGGTCATCTCATTATTTTGTTCTACAAGGTACGCGGAGCTAAGTTCAAATTATAAAACCCATTTATTTACATACCACCATGTACCAATAAGTTAAATTGGTTCTTTTATGTGCATTACACAACACACGGGACCTACGGCTTTACCTCCCATCCGAAGGACGAAGCATGTGGTTAAGTGTCTTGCTTAAGGACACAAGTGTCAAGACCGGGGCTTGAACCCACACTCTGCTGATCAGAAACACCAGAGCTTTAGTCCAGTGCGCTTGACTGCTCAGTCACGAAACGCTGACAATTGACTGATCATCCAAAACCACATAATTGTCAGTAAATGGAGGAATAGTTTGCATGTACACTGTAGTTAGCAAGAATGTATTTATCACATGGAGAGGTATAAACCATTTGAATAGACAGTCACTAGACAGGTTACTTCTATCCACTGAGCATACAGCATCCATAGTCATAATTGGTTTTCTTCTTCAGAATTCAAGGCTTGGATTATCAGAAGCCTTGTAAGGATGAGAGATATATCTTAAATGTTTCCATTTTTCATACAGATGATCCATGTTTGCCAAGCCCATGTCAGAATAATGGAACATGTATTCTGGATGGTCTGACTAACTATGTGTGTAACTGTGAACCTGGCTGGACAAGCGCAAATTGTGAAATAGGTGAGAAATTGACCTCTATCTTTGAGTTGCCTTTTCTGATCAAATAGAAGAAATGCATATTTAAACATAATAACCTAACCTAAAACTCTATAGTGTTGAATGTGACAGCATTTATGCATCTTTTGGGTGAAACGTTTGGCTGGTAAGAATTTTGCAATAGTCAATTCTTTATTTGAGTTGTAGTTGAATTCTTTTGAAAACTCTAACTTTGGTTTATTGTACATTGTAATACTCACATGATGTATAACAGTTGCTGTGATTAAAAATAATAATCAAACCAATAAAAAATGTTTTCTAGATTATTGAACATCCTGGACAAGTATATCAATATATATAATTTATTGCAAACAATCAAAGCATACATGGTGTACATGCCACTGCCCAACTATCAATGAGAGGTCTTTGATCATTTGACCTCAGTGAGGGCGCTGTTTGAGGTCATGAAGTTTTAGGCAAGAGGTCTACTATAAAAACAAATCTTCATTCATACAGGGTCGGTAGTTTTCCCCGGATACGAGGCAATTTCTGTGAGAGAAATTTGAGATTGTTATTGGAACTTTATAAATGGCACCTAGGTAAATAAATCACTGCAATAACAAGGGCACCACAACAGTTCTCCATAGGTTGCAATGGATTGCCTGAAAATCACACACACCATGTACACTGGTGAAAAGTTATTGACTGTCAGTATGTGGAATTTTCTGAAAATGTGTCTTTACCATTACTGATCAAAATTAAATGGAGGAATATAATTTTGTATTGACCCTTACACCGATGTGTATTAAGCACTGTATACTCAGTACTTTCCTGAGTTATGTGAAGAAAATTCACTCTGGTGGGATTCGAACCCATTACTTTTGCATCGCTAGAGCAGATGTCTTACCACTAGTAACCACCGAGCTAGCCCGGTGGCTAGAGGCAGTTCGAATCCTGCAGAGGAAGTAAAGCTTGTATGAAACTGAATAATCAGGCAATTTTTTAGCTGATCAGCCGATTTCCTTCAATAAGAGTGTCACAGAAAACTGCACAAAGTTTGCTTACTTGGCCATTTCCTCTTTTTAAAAATGAAACTACAAAGTTGCACGCCTGAATAATGTTTCCAAAGTTTCTGTATATTTGAACTCCTTTTCCACTCCTTGTATTTCATTCTATTTATTCACAGAGGATGCGTGTCTAAGTGATCCATGTCAGAATGGTGCAACCTGTACAAACACAAACCCTGGGTATGAGTGCGCCTGCCCTGAAGGATGGCTGAGTACCAACTGTGAAATTGGTAACCCACTTTGTTTTGTCATTGTCTTGCATGTCTATGGATTTTAATCATTTCTTTTATCTGTGATCTTTAATGTAAACATTTGCATGAACTCATAATTTGTTTGTTAATGTTTTGGATGCGTTTTGCACAGATTTAGAAACATTTTCTCAGAAATTATGCACATATTTTGTTGTTTGTTTACTTTGTTGTACCATTGGTATATACCATTGGCAATGAATTTTAAATGATGAAAATGACTTTGATATATGACAAAAAGGTGAGGGTAGCACACAAAAACACTTCTTAGCTAATAAGCAATACTTGAATACTTCATAAATCAAAATAATCAGAAACTCCTTGTTACTTTTTTTTTTCTTCTTTTTTCAACATAAAAACTGATTCGTTTCTTTGTATATGTGATCTTACCCACAAAAGAAAAGTTACTACAGACAAAAAGACGACCAAACTTAAATTCAGGACCATTTAATTGTGTGACTAGCTCTAACTTCAGAGTGCTTCAGTGATTCAGTCCAATGTGCACTCTAATTGTTTGATATCATACAAACATACTGTCATCAAACCATAGAGTATGCCAGAGGGTTGTCTGGGTTTCTTTTTGACGTACTACTTTATCTTTCATTCACATGTGTCACTTTGGACACATACATTTTTCAATTTGTAGCAAATTTGAACACCCTATTTTTCAGGTTCTTGCTGAAGCCCAATTTCAGGCTTGCAAAAGTCTGCTTTTATAATAGCTTAAGAACTTGTTCATGTTAAATGGAATCAAGTCATGTTTGTTGTGTTTACTTCCCATAACCCCAGAATGAGATATGTGTAACATTGTATGCTGTCAATTAATTTCAATGGATATTTGTAAATTTTCCTCAAGTTTTCCTTATATTAGTCTGTCTTCCTTCCATTTCACTTGCATGTCCTACACATCCTGATTCATTTAGCATTTTACAATTTTAATTGTTTTAACATCTTCTATTTCACCACTGCACTTTTTTTTCCACATTACACTTGTTATTCCATCACAGCCTTTCGGCCATGTCTGTCCAACCCTTGTCAGAACAATGGAACATGCCGTGAGAATGGATTGTCTTATTCGTGTGATTGTGTTCATGGATGGTCTGGATTAAATTGCGAGGGTATGCAGAAACTCCACAGTTCCTGATATTATTTAAAGATACTTTAGCAACAGTTTGGACTGTTTTAACAGAAAAAGTGTTTCCCCTTGGTGAATTGAAAACAATTCATGACTAATTGATTAATGTTATTTTTATTTTTGTTCTTAATGAAATCAGTATCTTAAAAAACCCCAATTTAGTTTCCATCCTTGTTTGAAAAGTTGTTTTCATGTATTATTTTGATTATCTCACTGATCTGAGTTCCACCTGCACATTTTTACAAACTTGTGTCCTAACGTGTCACTTTGAAGTCATTTCTGACTAGTTTCACTCTCAGTTTTTATTTCTTAAAGACATCTCATATCCTATCAAACATTTTGTCTCCATTTAGTAAATGATGTTCATTTCTGGAGTATTTGTACGTAGTACTCTTTCATTATTATCTTGAAGTATTTCCTAAGATACAAAAATATTGAATGATAATTATGTATGATTTTTATGTGTATAACCAACCTTTTAGTGTTGTGATTTCATTTTACGAAGAAGATCAAATCAAAATGCACTGTATTATTATTATTATTATTCCAAGATTTCACTGCCTCAACAAAATGAGATTAAAGTCACCAAAAGTTAATCAGAAAATGAAAAGTTACAAGGCAAACATTTAAAAAAAGTTGTTTGTGCAAGTTCGTCCCCAAACAAGGCTAATAGCATTATCAAAAGTATAAAATATGTTACACTTATGTGGTTTTCTCAGAAACCAGAGTACCTGTGCAAGTCTAGCCTGAATTCTAACTTCCAGGAATCTTTGGGATCCTTGTATTTGAGTTAACATGTGAAGAAGATCAATGGGAAGGAAATGGGTATCAATATTTGAATACAGGAATGACTTGTGACCAGTCTAATATGTTGTAATACTAACTGGTCTGTGTAATATTTATTGGTCGTTTTTTGACACGATTCTTGGAATTTGTATGCTGGACTTAAATTTCCCGCCCTTTTCAGTCCCTGTACAATTTGTGCTAGATGGTATTGATTTGAATATCTATGAATGAAATCTTTGATTCCCACAGCCGATCCATGCTTCAGTAATCCGTGTGACAATGGAGGTACATGTAACGTCATATTAGGAGATATTGATGCTAACTACACATGTACATGTCTACCTGCATTCCTGGGTTTCAACTGTGCTCAAGGTATGGTACTGTTTGTGTTCACAGTTCATTCAAATATTGGTTCGTCAGGATGGTTGATCATAACAAGGGAATTCTATAGACTCATTGCACATCACGCAGCGTACTCACTGCGCTTATCCTGGGTGTCATTTTAGGTGTCAAAATCGTATACAAACATGCACAAAAGAGAGTTGTGACACCCAAAATGACGCTCATTGCCGCGTTCCAGGGTCTATAGAAATCAATAGGTCCCCCTTGCATAAAGCGTAACGCTACAGATACGCTGAGGTCACGCGCATGTTTTTACGCACAGAGAACAGCTATCGTCCAATGATCTGCCTCCTTTTTGAGAGTGTGACGTCATATGGAATGGGTCTATACTAGTGTCTGCAAACTCAATAGGATGAGGTTATCATTATGTAGAATTATTTCACAAATTTTCATCACTATATATGTAAGTGTCTAAATATTCAAATAAGATGTAGTAACTATATTTTTTTGTGAGGACATAATTTTTTGATTTGTTTTTTGATTTCATAAGATGGGTGATAAAATATTGAATACAAGTGCTGCCATTGATTGAGTTATATTAAGAAACAAAGTGGGCCACATTTTACAGTCTTGCCTAACACATTTGTGCTTAGAAGGAAAGACAACCAGGAAAGCAGCCTAAGAGAGTACAAATGACATGGTATTTTGTTTGATAAACCTCTGGTGTTAACCACTTCCGTTTATTTTCTATTTCCATGCTCTGTATTTTTTGTGTGGAGGTTTTGGAGTAATTGTTTTCCTTTGAAAATATAGTTGCCACAATGAAACCCTGACTTGACAAAGGAAATTGGTTATCATCATTAGCACTGGGATTTGTTGTTCTCTTGTGAGAAAATATGAGTACTTACTCGCCGTGAATCGCAGAACCTCGGTCGTAAGGCACGGCCGATAATCTGCCATGGTACGCTGGAATCGCGGAACGCTTGGGCTAAGCTTTCATTGAGCTGAATACAAAGATAACCAACGGTGGCAGCCTGTCCATTCTTGTATGCGGCGTTTGTAAAACAAAAGAACAAAGGTCTTGAATCAGGGATTACACAATATCCTAGAAAGGGGTACTATGAGCATGAATTCCAGTACCTTTTGTCCCTCTTTGTACAGGTGAAATAAAGCGTAGCACAGTGGTCCATGCCTGTGCACGCTACACAATGGTTGGTTATTCACTGACAGAAAAACATTTAGCGCACTTTGAAGTTGTTCCGGGCGAAAAAATTACACCTGCTGTAGGCCAGTCCAGAAAAATTTGGATTGTGTAGACGTATTCCGACGTGAAGTGGTTAATGTGTGCTGAGCTTTTTTTGGTGCTTATAAGCAGTACTACGAGATTAGGCCCAATGGCTATTAATGATTATGAGAAAGTTTCAATCTCTATCCAGGTGTAAACATAAAACCAATAACATTACATACAACCTCGGTGCACTGAACCATGACAGAGACATTGATGTTGCGATCATACAATGATATCCTATTGGATTGATTATCCTGTCATTTAATCCTATTTTTGTTTATTTTCCCTTTGTTTCCATAGTGGATTTTTGCTTCAGTAATCCATGTCTTAATGGAGCAACGTGTGAGATACTTTCAGCTGAGTACAAGTGTTACTGTGTAGATGGGTTCTTGGGTCAGAGATGCGGAACTGGTAAGTACAAGAAGAAACAATTATCCATCATTCATGACAAAACCAAGAACAGGATATTGGGAGCTAATTACTGCATAGCAAAGCCTACCATTTATGGTATTTGGTCCGGTATAACAAGTCCATCAATGGTTTAGTAGCTGAGACCATGTTTGTATTGATGGCTGCAACAGTGGCTATAGACCTTTATCACGGTGTGGCCATCTTGATTTTCTCCCATTCAAACCAATGTAAACAAACTTAGGCTGGAATGGAAAAATAGTCTGGTTCCTTTTTGTACAATGAATATTAGCATTCATTACTATTATTGGATACAGGGAACATGACCAAGATGGCGGCAGTGTGATAAAGGTCAATGGGGCTTTGGCCAGGTCACTGAAAAGGCTTGTTATTAATATTGCTGCTCACAACACCATTTAAACTTCAATTTGTCATCATTATGACGGGTTTGTTTACTGCATTCATTTCTCTGTTGTTTATTGTCATTTCAGTTGACCACTGTTTCAGCAATCCATGTCAGAATAATGCAACATGTGATAGACGGCCTGCTGGACAGGGATATGATTGCCAGTGTGAAGCCGGATACCTAGGTACCCATTGTGAAATAGGTAAGACCTGTTACTATCATCAAGGGATGTTTGGTTCCAGATTCACTTGATCCTCTCTTGGATAAATACACATTCTGGATTTACTATTTAATGGATTTTAGGGGGTTGGTTTCAGTGTTAAGTGTGTGGTGTTTTTTGTGTGGTTTTCCCCCAATTTGTTTTATGCAAGTTGGCCCCAAACAAGGCTAAAAGCCACTCTTGGTACGGGGCTACAAGAAGACAACATTTTAAGATGAAAATAACTCGGGGGCATTAGTGGAGATGTCAAGTCCAAGAAGTCAAAAATCTAATACCTCAGGCAAAGTTGATGGACCCATATGAATAGATGCAAATGTATCATCTCTAGAGCGAGACAGAGACAGAAGTTTATTTTTCGCGTTAATTGTTCCCCCACTTCAGCACGCTTTCCTAATCATTATTCAGCGAGACACCCACCTCACAGCCAGAAATGTTGGAAGAGTTAGGGGAAACACAGCAGACAATACCAGAATAATCATTTGACTAGAATAAAAAGCTGTTAGAATTTTTAGAAAGGTCATTAAGGTCCACTGTGAAACAAATTCACACTCAATATTTCCATAGCTCAGACATTTAATTTTAAGGCACCACTATTATTTTATCTAAATGCACATATTGGTAAATATCACACATGATACTTTCAGTCCCCTATTTAGCAATAGCCATGTGGCAAATGGGAATACTCCACTCATTAACTATTTCAATTTCAGAGAAGCTTCTACAGTGATTTTCTTGAATTGATGTTTTGGTTTTGTCTTTCATGACTCAATCTCACTTTTGTTTGCAGTGATTTTTCTTTATTGTTTGTTGTTTGTTTTCACATTCACATTATCTTCTCCCCCCGTCACCGTGTCTTCACCTAACCTCACCCTCGCTCATCAGGCATGGAGCCCTGTGCCTCAGACCCCTGTATGAATAATGGAACATGCTCACAATCAAATGACTTTTACACCTGCCAGTGTTTACCTGATTTCACCGGACTGAACTGTGAGGGTATGCATGCACCTCTTGTTTCTGTCGCACCATCTCCATATTGTTTGAATTCTTTAAATTAAAGGCATGATACATGATTGGTAATGGCTAAAACAATTTAATGTATTGAAATTGTTTAATCTGAAAGCTAACTTTTTATAAATTTGTAGTACTAAATGTCTTGTGAAAGACTTCATCCTGAAATACTGGCAATGTGCAAAAATGTTGTTTCAGTGGTTTTGTTACTATGACCACTGAATTTTGTTAAAATGTTCACAGGTTTCTTATATTGTATTTTACTATAAACTAGTGAGTGGGGTAAATTTCCAAAAACCAACGATGTATCATACTTTTACCATGTGTGTTGTGTCTAACTCATCAATATTGAAACCAAAATTCATTTGAAACTTCATTTTGTTAAGGCCTATTCTACATATAAACTTGTTTCTTGATGATGTGACTTAACACATATTCTGTGGACTCAGAAATATTATTGTGAAAGGAGAATATTCCTACAAGAAGAGTGTTTTGGATGCTAACCATGGCATACATCCATGAATGTGTTGAGTTGTCTGAACCAAAAAGGAGATGGTTGTCAAATAATTAACACATTGCGTGTAACTTTGTCGTGCAACACATTTTAATTACCTTACATACTTCTCTTTGAGCATTCTTTTATCGTTAGTTATTAAGGTATACTTGAAAACCATTCCCATTTTAATTGAAAAATGTTTTGAGAGCTGATTTTTGTTTCTCAGGCCATCGCTTTAGTGCTCTTCTTGTTTTGTAGTGTTGCAAGAGTTAGGGGAAACACAGTAGAGGGTTGAATCATCAGCATACATGGCAAGCTGAGACAATACTTTGCTAGTTTGTGTGTAAACAAAACCAAGAAAAGTATACCAAAGTGTCATTTCCAGGTAGTATGTTGGTGGTATGGGAAACATGAAATGCTTCTTAATTCAAGATGAGACATGTACCATGGCATTTCTGGACTGACTGGGAGTTACTGCAGTTACTCTCTACCACTAGGGGATTTATAATTCAAACATATTGCTGCTATTAAAGACACTGGACACCTTTGGTAATTGTCAAAGACCAGTCTTCTCACTTGGTCTATCTCAACATATGCACAAAATAACAAACCTGTGAAAATTTGAACTCAATTGTTCATCGAAGTTGCGAGATAATAATGGAAGAAAAAACACCCTTGTCACATGAAGTTGTGTGCTTTCAGATGCTTGATTTAGAGACCTCACGCGTGAGGTCTCGAAATGAATTCAAATATTTTACTGAGAAATTACTTTTTTCCCAAAAACGACGTTACTTCAGAGGGAGCCGTTTCTCACAATGTTTTATACTATCAACAGCTCTCCATTGATCGTTACCAAGTAATTTTTTATGCTAACAATTATTTTGAGTAATTACCAATAGTGTCCAGTGCCTTTAAAGGCAATTAATGGTTTATATTAGTGGATATTTTCCAGATCTAAGGTTTTTCACTTACATAACTTGTGTTATGTTGTTGTCTTGTTTTGTTACAGAGGATTTCTGCAGCAGTAATCCTTGCCAGAATGGAGCTACGTGTACTCTAGAGCCATTTGTAGGTTATAGCTGTATGTGTACAGATGGCTTCCTGGGTACACACTGTGATATCGGTAAAGTCTGAATATCTTTTGATTTCATAATCTACTAAAGAATAACAGTCGTTGTTTTTTGCTGTTTTAATTTTCTGTTACTTTTATCTGTGTTTATCTATTTCTGTTTTTGTTGAAGAAGCAGCTAATTATTTTAATTGATAAGGAATTTATGTGGAATATTTCACAAGCTTTTACGTTCTCGAGATGTTGAGTTCTTTGTAGAGAACAGGTTTCATCTACTCGAGATTTAAGTGATGTTTGAAGCTTTTCATGGTGTGGAAAATAAGAATTAACTATAACTAGTAAACTTGCGGGTACAACCATGTATAAGTCTTTTCAGAGCCGGTGAAGAGACGGTGTGGCCTTGACGTTTGGAACAGTTTACTCTGCTCATCTTCAGGAAGACGATTCTCCTGAAGACGAGCAGAGTATACTGTTCCAAACGTCGAGACCATACCGGTTCTTCTCAGAGCCGACATTCCTCCCATTACACATTGTTGTATCCGCAAGTTTACTAGTTATAGTTACTTCTTATTCGAGATTTAACGCCCATGTGACTAGAATAAAAAGCTTGTTAACATTTTTTGTTACAGGCAGACAGGTATTATTGGGATCCAAAGTTTAGTCGTTTGGCTCATAACAAATTTACACTCAATATTTGGCCAGTTTCTCAAACTCAGACCCTTAATTTGAAGGCACCACTATTATTTTATCTAAATGCACATGTTGGTAAATACCACACATGATACTTTCAGTCCCCTACTAAAGCTATAGCCATGGCCAAGTTCGCGCAAGGAACAATGGTTAACTAGTGGTTGTTCAGTGACGTACGTAGGGCATGCGCACAAGTGCGAACGACTGTAGTCATGTCATGTCAACACGACCGGCGACTCAACATACGTTATCAGTTTCTTATAACTGGTTCACTCTGCACTGTGCTATGAAAACGGCTATTGGTAATCAGCGATGCGACCATGCCCAGTAGGCTGGTTCCAAATAGTCGACTGGAGTGGTCCAACTATCATCGACTAGACAGAGTCCGGGCTAAGTTAATCGAACTATGGTCAACGATAGTCCTTGCGCGAACTTGGCCTAAGTGGCAAATGGGAATACTCCACTCATTAACTATTTCAATTTCAGAGAAACTTCTACAATGATTTTCTTGAATTGATGTTTTGGTTTTGTCTTTCATGACTCAATCTCACTTTTGTTTGCAGTGATTTTTCTTTATTGTTTGTTGTTTGTTTTCACTTTCACATCATCTTCTCCCCCGTCACCATGTCTTCACCTAACCTCACCCTCGCTCATCAGGCATGGAGCCCTGTGCCTCTGACCCCTGTATGAATAATGGAACATGCTCACAGTCAAATGACTTGTACACCTGTCAGTGTTTACCTGATTTCACCGGACTGAACTGTGATCGTGAGGGTATGCATGCACCTCTTGTTTCTCCCACACAATCTCCATATTGTTTGAATTCTTTAAGTTAAAGGCATGATACATGATTGGTAATGGCTAAATCAATATTTAACAATAAATTTGTAGTAAAAAATGTCTTGTGAAATACCTCAATCTTAAATACTACCATATGCAAGAACGTTGTTTCAGTGGTTTCGTGAGTATGACCACTGATTTGGTTAAAATTTTCACAAGTTTCTTATGTTGTATTTTACTATAAACTAGAGAGTGGGGTAAATTTCCAAAAACCAACGATGTATCATACCTTTACCCTAACTCATCAATATTGAAATATTGAAAACAAAATTCATTTGAAACTTCATTTTGTTAAGGCCTATTTATATATAATTCTACATATTAACTTGTTTCTTGATGAAGTGATTTGACACATATTGTGTGGACTCTAAAATTCTATTGTGAAAGGAGAATATCCCTGCAAGAACATTGTCTTGAATGCTATCCATGGCATACAATGTGTTGAGTTGTCTGAACCAAAAAAGAGGTGGTTGTCAAATAATTTACACATTGTGTGCAACTTTGTTGTTTAACACATTTCAGTATACCTTACATACTTCTCTATGAGCATTCTTGTATCATTAGTTAACAAGGTATATTTGAAAACTATTCCCCTTTTCATTGAAAACTGCTGAGAGGTGATTTCTTTTTCTCAGGCAATCGCTTTTATTCTCTGCTCCTTTTTGAAAAAATGGTCGTGTATAGAAAAATAAGATTTTACATTTTAAAACCGTTTATAGATGCGTGTAAGCCCACAAAATGTGTCAAGATCTGTCTGTGTGTGGACAATCTAGTTTGTATAGGTCCGCAGTTCATTTGTAAAGACTAATCAAATCCGTATATGTATGGCCTTTAATGTAGATTGTGTTTTATAGATTTAGTATGTTAAGAGCCTGGTGATTTTGTGCCTGTTCTGCATGAGTGATTGAGATTGGTTTGTGAATGTTTGCACTGTGTATGTAGTGACTTCTGGTTTGCTTGACTTTCCCTCGGTGTGCTGTGCATTGGGACTAGATCTATAAGAAGATGTATCATGTAGAAACTGTTACCATTGGGAATCAGACTTATTAAGAAACACATTATACTTTAGATAAATTAAATAAATCCTAGAAACTTCATTGACCACAATCACCCTGAAGACCGTTACTCAAACATGAAATTCTTCTTATAGTAGACTATAAAGCAAGGCCCTCTTCTAGTAAGGTTGCAGACAGTTACTGTACAACAAAGACAAACATTTATTAGACATGTACCATTCACTCAACCTAAGTCATGCTGCAAGTCTCTTGATGAGTTACTTCAATTACTAGTCCAGTCAGTGTAAAGGGAATAATATGTAAAACTAGCCAATTTCGCTGACAGACTAGTTAACATGGAGAATTTAGGAAAACTATATGATTCATTTATCTGTGTGTACATGTATATAGACAGTTCCCACTTGATGTCACACAGTGTAAAGTCGGCCATCTTTTGGGCAATAATACATATTTGTTAATGCACAACTATACGTTTTGCATAAATACCACTTGCGCTGTCATGGCTGAGTGGTTAAGAGCACCGGACTCAAGCTCTGGTGTTTCTGATCCCCAGAGTGTGGGTTCTAGTCCCGGTCATGGCACTTGTGTTCTTGAGCAAGATACTTTACCATAATTGATTTGTCCTTCAGATGGGACATTAAGCTGCAGGTCCCATGTACTAGGATTGGTAGTGCATGTAAAAGAACCCAGAACACTTATCGTGGAAGACTAGGGGTTAACCCTGTTGTTTCTGGTTCACACAGCAAGCACCCTCGTTTACAAGTTTCCTCAAGCTTGCAAGCTATACAGTGATTTAATAAATATATTACTTGCATTATTGGTCGGTGAACTACTTGGCTACATAGAAAATGTAGAATGCTTGACACAGCTCAAAGCTAAAACCCAAGTTGCCCATAAAGATGGCGTCTGTCAGGAACTATGTATATTAGTCATTCTTACAGTAGCTAACAATCCAGCAACCATATTGATATTGTTTTGTATATGTTCTAATATACCACCTTGTGTTACCTTGATGCATCCACAGTTGATTTCTGTAGCAGTGATCCATGTCAGAATCAAGGAATGTGTAACCTACTCTCTGATGGATATGAATGTACCTGTCAAGTAGACTTCTTTGGGACACACTGTGAATTCTGTAAGTTTTATCATTATTCCCTTTGGAATGTCTTGTAGTTATATTTTATTTAGTAATTTACAACAGCAAGCCATTTTTTTTACATATATAATGTATTGTTAAATGTAACCACTGAAGGCAACACAGAACAATTTAAAGTTATCGGTATATGATAAATAAACCTTAACAAAGACACAATGTTTCTCATAACAGAAGTTTCTTTCGTACAATCTTTAAATTCAGCCTTGTCATCTAGCGATAGCAATCCAGATTCTTTTCACAACATCATGCCAAGTGTCTTAATTCCTCAATATGTTTGGAAGGTCATCAATTTTATATTCCATGTCTCTGCCAACCACGTCAATGTTTATATTCGCCCTCCTCAGTTTACTCTTTCTATTTAATTTCTTCTTTTTGTCCCTCAGTTGATCACTGCTTTTCCAAACCCTGCATGAACAATGGAACGTGCCAGCTTCTAACAGATGCCATTGGTTATAACTGTTTGTGTGTAGATCCCTACACAGGAAAAGATTGTGATGACGGTAAGTCACAGGGCAGACCTGACTAACATTTCATTACAATTTTTGAAACGTATACTTGTAAAGGGATTGTACAGGATTTATAGCTTGCAGATGTGACCATATTCCATCATTTAAACTGTTATTTATGTGCTCAAGTATCTACTTAAGGCCCTCTAATATTTTTTTAAAGTGAAGAACCAACAACAGGCAATTTTTATGCAAAATATGGATATGGAAATGGATTAAGATTGTAATTTGTTAAGAAAATAATTATACATATTTGCTGTTTTCTCTCAACAGTGAACAAAACATTTTTTACAATTTTTTGTTTATTATTTAAACAATAAATACAAAGAAGTGAAATCTTCCTAGAAAGTCCCTATTAAAAAAAAAATACAAATGATTGTAAATGATTGAACAAATGCAGTTATGTTTGTTGTTGTGATTGAACAATTGAAGAATGATTGAACTAATGCTGTTATGTTTGTTGATGTGATTGAACAATTGAAGAATGATTGAACTAATGCTGTTATGTTTGTTGTGATTGGACAGTTGATTATTGCTTTGAGGATCCGTGTCAGAATGGAGGAACCTGCCAGCTAACATCTAATGGTTATAACTGTAATTGTGCTGGTGGTTACCTGGGATCAGATTGTGAAATCAGTGAGTTACCTTCCTTTTATGTTCAAATTTTTCTAAAGAAAATCTTTGCACAACAATTCTTATTTTGTTTCAAATAATCAGATAGTAGCATAGCATGTAAACCGTAAGTGATGCTTGAAGCTTTGAGTTGTGTGAAAAAAAAGAAGTAACTATAACTAGTAAACTTGTGGGTACAACCATGTGTAAATCTCTTTTGGGAGGAGTGTTGGCTCAGAGCCAATACTCCTTAGTTATACATGTAGTTACTTCTCATGTGAAAACATAACAAACAATCAGTTGAACAGATGACCTACTAGGGTTCTTTTCAATATTTTGTCAAGATGGCAACATGGAACTGAAAGTTGGATCAAGAATAGTGGTTAGCCACAAGCCCTTCTCATAATCATATCAGTTTAGCTCATAATGTCTCTGTAATAATAATTGTCTGGTAAAAAAACCAAGATTTACATATTACCAGAAATGTACATGTAGCTTCTGGACTTGAAAAATCGCAACAAAGGGGTAAATTCTAGATGGAAAAAAACTGACGTAGTCAGGCAGGAACTAAAAACTATTTCAAATTAAAGGTTCTGACTATTATTGAAACAACCTCCAAAGAAATCAACATACATCATTTAATTACCATTATTTTAATTGGTGTTTGATGTTTTTTTTTTTTTTAAAGCTGACTACTGTGCAGACAATCCATGTGTGACAGGTTCATGTGCCCTCATTAATGATTCTTATGCATGTTCGTGTGCCAACGGCTTTGTAGGAGTAAATTGCGACATTGGTAAGTTCGGTAAATCTAACATTCCAATAAATCTGCCAATAATTCAAACCTACAAAGTTGTATTGACATGGCTTTTGATTCTGTTACAAATTTAAGTGATCCAGTTTACACATTTCATTCTATTGACTATATTATAAAACAAATATTGACTGCTTTTACTCGTGCTATGGTTAAAACTAAGACTCCCTTGCTGATCCCCGGAGCGTTCTTCCTTCCGTTCTTTTCCTTCAGCTTAGCCTTAGGAAAATAGAATGCGCTGAGGATCACCTTGGACGTCGTAGTTTTAACCATAGCACTCGAAGCAGTCAATATTTGAATAATAGTTGAGTTCATTACTTATACAGAAATTATACAAGGAGTTAATTCAGCATTATGTTATTGTCATTCCGATAGTGAACCACTGTAATAGTCAGCCATGTATGAACAACGGAGGATGTCAGTTACTGGAGGATGGATACATCTGTACATGTACAAGTGAATATGTAGGAACTCATTGTGGAATAGGTGAGCAATAGATGGTTCTCTAGTTACTGGTTCAAATCCTGCATCGGTCAATTGTCTTTGTTCAACCATACTTTATGTTATTATGCACCAAGTCGGTTGTTTATTTGTCACTTTTCTTCCAGTAAACTCAAACAAAGATAGTAGCTTTTGTGCATTTTCATATTGAGCTTTCAAAAGTGCATTCTATTACGCTTTGTATTATTGACCTCTTGCACAACGCAGAACGCACCTGCGAACAATGCGCGTCTACCATTTCCACCATTTTTGGAGTCAATTCCTTTGTATACATTTTGACTCCCAAAATGGCAGACATGATAGGCTTGTGTGTCAGTGCGCTGCAAGGGGTCATTAAGTCACATTCACACACATTGACTGCACTTTTAAGCCATCAAGAATTTCTGTTTATGTACAATTTTCTGAGTTTTAGAATTTTCTGAATATCAAACAAAAAAAGATAAACCCACAACTATTTGTCTGCTAAAGTAAGAAACAATATCAAGTTTAGCGGAAATTTAGTTTCAAAAATCTTATACACACTTTTAGAGAATGACAAAGTGGGCCGTTGTGTCCCATTTGAACTGCACATTGACCTACAGTCTATTGCATCTGGGTTGCAGAAGAGATACACTTTTCTGTAATCCACTCAAGCTTGTTTGAGACAACAAATAATCAACATTTTTGTCTATTTTCAGATAATTATTGTTGGAATGATCCATGTCTGAATGAAGCAGTATGTAAACTGGAGACGGATAGATATGTCTGCCAGTGTGCTGCTGGTTACATTGGAGACAACTGTGAAATAGGTAAGATATTATCCCTACAATGCCAGGGGTCGTGGGTTCAAATCCCACCCAAGTAGCCTGTGGAAGCACTGAGTGTACAGTGTGTATCACACATCAGTGAAGCAGAGCTGCCAACTCTCCCTGAGAGTTTCTTGAATATAAACCAATCTTTCCATGTTCTGATGAACAAATGTGAAAATCTCCCTGATTATGGACAATTTTTACCTATAGACTGTGCAAGTCTCGCGCATATCGAAACCGAGAAAAAACTCAAACGAAGACTATATTTTTCTATGAAATCAAATCTTCAGTTTAAATTATATTTATACAAAATTCTTGAAAATAAAAATACACAAAGCAAGTTTTTATAAATAAGTTTTCAATTTTTGTATAATACAAATAGTTTGTTCATATTAACATTGAAACAAAATTAAAACTTGGGAAGAGGATGCTTATTGTTAGAAACCCCATTTGCCAATCCCGCCGAATGTGTACTTCTATCATATAGGTTTAATGACAACTTGCCCGTCAGTTGGGCAGCATTCTTAATTTGTTACAAGTAACCGGAAACGGAGGTCAAGTCTTATTTTCGGGTTTTCTTCATTATTTTGTTGAATTGGTTTTACTTTCATATTGTTTATCACTTAGTATTACATTCCCAAATTCATATATAATTTTCATAAACCCCGCACATGTAAATGGTTCCCGGAAGTTTGAATATGCGCGAGACTCACACAGTCTATTATGTTGAATGTATTTCTAAATATCTCTCTGATTGTTTTACAAAATCTTACTGATTGCAAGATGCAAATGTTGGCAGCTCTGGTGTAAGGGTAAAGCTTACTGGTTTATCTTATCAGAATCCAAGCTGAAGCCACTTTCCACAATGTGGTTCAAACATTTACTGTAATAATATATCTTTGTTTTCTAGAGGATTATTGCTACAATAAGCCTTGTATGAATGAAGGAATATGTCACCTACAACCCAATGGATATAACTGTACCTGTGTCGTGCCATGGATTGGAGATCAATGTGAAATACGTAAGTCATATCCTCACTGCCAATCAACCCTTTACAAATGTCATCTTGCCATGCTCTCCATGAATAATGTGGTCAATCTAATACCTACTTGTGACCTGTACAAGAGCAAGTTGTGTTAATGGTGGACAATACAAACAATGGCACAACCTGAGAGCCAAATTTCTTAGAGCTGCTTAAGCACAAAAAGTACCTGAGCACAGCTAAATTATGCTTACTGGAATAAGATTACCAGCCAAAATACCATGTCAATATGCACAATCTTTGACTGGTAGCCTGCTTATATTCGCTTAGCTCAAAATTGTTAAGCAACACTGTCTGCTTATGCAGCTCCATGAAATTGGGCCCTGCAGATTCAGAGGTCCTTGTTCTGTTTGTCAGTATGTGGCTTCAAGTTTTGGAACACAAGCATATTCAAGATTAAAACAGAGTTGGTTTCTAAGGTGGATTTTGACTCCCAGAATGGCAGACCATCGGCCAGAAAGTACCTGTATAACTTGACTTTGTATACAATATATAGTACACTCAAGCACCCACCGTTATGCCCTTTCTTCCATTGCATTCAAATCCAAAGTGGTGAACTTGTTTTCCCTCCAGCCATACCATGTAACAGTAACCCATGCCAGAATGGAGGGACATGTACTGAAGTAGGTGCAGAATACCAGTGTAGATGTCGACCAGGATGGACTGGTGATGAGTGTACATTCGGTGAGTTTCTATCAAGACAGATCAATCTCAGAACTCTGAACTCAACAGTCAAACAAACCTCAGATGCTTTGCCTGGGCTTGGCAAGTCAATTCAAGAAAATCACTCTTCGAATGTTCAGTATCAAAATAGAATGGTGTTGTGTTAAGAATGATTTACATGTAATACTCAGATAAAATCGTTACTGATCTTATTTATGAGCACAATGTAACTTGAACAGCAGAATTCGTAATGCCAGAAAATACTCATGTTAATGTTAGAGGATAAAATACTGTTTGATTTTGATGAGTCGGCCCAAAAGAATGGGCTGACTATAAATTGATAAGATCACATTATTTGTAAGGACAGGAATACTTGTACTTGTTGTGTATTTAGGTACAGGGTCTGCATTCATGATGATTTGGGCAAGGGTGGCATGGTTGGCTTGTGCGTAAAGCACTCGCCTCTCACCATTGTGGCCTTGGTTCAATTTCCGGCTAAGGCCATATAAGTAAGTTGAGTTGTGCGTTGGTTTTCTCCCATGCTACAAGGGTTTTTCTCTGGGCCGTCCGTTTTTTCTCCCTCTGGAAAAATCAAACACTTTTGATCTCTGGCTGTGCTCTGTGGTCATATATGGTTCAATGTGGCTGGCTGCCTAAGGTGCCCGATGCATTTTTGCGGCTCGAACACTTTGTAGCTGCGTCCTTCTCAATTCAGCTTCTCAGCTGCAAGTAAGGATGATTAGCCTCCCAAAGTATTATTACTATTATTATAAGGGTAGATGAAATGCAATGAAAGTTGACATTGTTGTTTGTTATAGGTTTTGATAATCCTTGTGCCAGTGACCCATGTTTCAATAGTGCTACCTGTATACTGCAGAACGCTAACACAGCGTTCATCTGTGAATGTACACCAGGTTGGGCTGGAACACTCTGCCAGGGATTCGGTAAGTTATCTCAATTGACTGCTCTTGATTATATGCAAATTTGATTGTTTATATAGCCAGAAGGTCAAAGGTTAAGACCTAATGCAACAAGATGTTTAGTTGAAGCAAAACGAGAAAGTGCTTAAATTGCTTTTTGTTGCTGATTTTTTTAATTTTATCTTTTAAAACATTTAGAGGTAATTTTTTATTTTATTTTTTTCAAAGTTCTTTAATAAAAATCCTAATTGTAAATAATTTCAAATAATTGAGGTTTTGTGGGTTTTCTTCCCCCATGGTTCAATATTTATAAAGGGATAATTCTTTGCTACATCCTTGGTTTGTGAGTTACTACACTCATTTTTATTTGGAGTGATGTATTTTACAGATTAATCTGTGAAAGTTAATTGAAGTTAGTGCATGATTTTGTCAGGAAATCACATGAATAGTTGCATGTTTGGCTGCTTTTATTTGCATCTAGAAGTCTCTTGCAGTTAGGAAACTAAGTGAAAACAGGCAATTCATGAGGTTATTGTACCAAATCTACCTTCAGTGATTGGATAACTTGTTTAAAAAAAGTTATACTAATGTTGTACCAATCTTTTGAAGGTGTTATACAGGATTGGTAAGGATAAAAAACGTCATTGTTTAATTTTAGTCTGAAAGCTTACTGATTATGAAGTTCATACTAGAACCATTTTTTCTGTGAAGTATTTCCTTTTGAAATGAAGTCATATTTAAGAAAACTGTATCTGAAAACCTAAAAAAACACATCAGCTAATTTTGGTTGTACCGAAATTAAGGACAATGTGTTTACATGCTGAAAATTATGCATGGTTTTTCACTATTTTCTCCTGACTCGCACAACGGATTAAGCCAAATATTTCCACAGGTTTCTTATTTCATGTATATGGTTGATCACACAAAACATGAACACTGTCTGCAACTGTTTTTTCAACTCTACCAATCCTGTATAATACCTGTAGTGTAAGTTGATGATATTTCTGGTGATGGAGTTTAGCTTCTTGTTTAATGCACAAATGAAGTCATCATTGTAGAATGCATAGTAGAAAGATTTTCCCAATGAACAATAACTTGTTATAGCCACTAATATGCTCTTGATTTGGATCTTAGTTACCTATGAGCCTTGTTCCAGTAACCCCTGCATGAATGGTGGCAGTTGTTTACCTTCCAACTCGTTCTATACCTGTGGCTGTACAGGATTTTTCTATGGAGATAACTGTGAACTTGGTAAATACAACTTCATATTTGTTTGTTAGGAGCCTCAGACTTGAAATAATGTCAATTTACCCCTCCCTCGTTTATTCCATGTCACCCCTGTCCAGCATTTCTGATTAGGTGTGGTCCATAAACAGAAGACAAGAATTACAATTTTGCATACATAATAAGTTGGAAAACCTGAACAAAAAATAATCTGTATAAAGTACTTTCTCGAGTCCTGTGGAAAAGAAATCCACTGGAATATTATTCGGGTGGGATTCAAACCCACGACCTTTGCCATTCTAGAGCAGATGTCTTACCACTACACCACCTATATGAAAAAGTTGCATTATTAATTGAAATATTTTGATTTTAGAATTAAAAACATTGGTCTATAGAACAATGTGAGAAAAGTAAAGGAAATGTTGCTCATATCCGCCAAGGATATTTCTTTTTAAATAAGCAATTTAAAAATGTTTAAATATGAATTTCAATTTTGTATGTACTTACTACTTTTTGTGGAATTTATCAATCATGGGTAAATTTCTTGATTTATTTGTTGCTCTTCAGACACTGCATATGTACAGAGTAGACTTTGATCAGTAGTATTATCATTAATATCTTAACATTATTGACTTTTCTGTATTGAACCTAATCTGTTCCAGAACCCTATCAAAATCCAATGTCAGTTTTGCTTGAATTTTAATTGATTCAGTTCTGCGAATCAAACACATTGTGCTTTGAATGATTTACTACAGGCATGTGATTTCTCAGGATTCTTTCTGATTTCAGGATTTTCTTAAAATCTCCTTGAACCTTCAAATTTTCTTGAAATAAGTGAAGCAGTCACCAAAGGGAGAAAGACATAATCCACATTGTATCCGAACCTGTTTTGCTATATTTCTGGTGATGCACAGAGTCTGTAAACCTCCTGAATTCTAACATGTGGGAGGTTCTTGGTCTAGAATAGACCGTGCAAGTCTCGCGCGTATTAGAACATTTTTGGGACCACTTTGGTCCCACGTACGATGCTTTAACGCATGAAGGAACCAAACTCACGCGCTTTAACGGGTCCCAATGTTCGAATATGCACGAGACTTGCACAGTCTATTAAGGGGGGACCCAGGCTTGCAAGCCATTTTTCAGGAATGTTCACATTTGCCAAATCTCAACCCTGATACTGTACCATGTTGACATAATGTGTGAATGTTTAGTCATCATCATGATGATGGCTTTTAATGGATTGAGGAAGGTTAAACTAGTACAGACCCTAAATCCTGCTAAGCAGATCACCCTCATCAGAGAGCCTGTTTGTACCTGATGGATCATGTTTGTACCTGATGGATCATGTTCATTGAGAAGGCTGGGTATTTATCTCAGGTTGCGTCTCAACAGAGTTCCTGTGACACACCTTGGCTCAATTTCACAGAGCTACCTAAGCACAAAAAGTAGATAAGCACAAAACATTTCTGCTTAGCTGAATAGGGTTACCAGCCTAAATCCCATCTCACATACACAATCTGTGACTGGTATTCCGCTTATTTTTGCTTAGCATAAATCTGTTTCTGCTTAAGTAGCTCTATAAAATTTAGCCATGGAGGGACCTGTAGGGGTACATGTTAATATGCAACTGAAATAGGAATATTTGACTGATTGTTTGATTTGATTTGATTCAATACCAGAGAGTCCGTGTGCTAGTGACCCATGTCAGAATGGTGCAGAGTGTCGTCATGTTATTCATGCCACATATGAGGAGTACCAGTGTGATTGCCCTATTCTATACAGTGGAACCAACTGCCAGTATTGTAAGTTAGCTTGAACCATCGATTGAAAACAGAATTTCAATACAAGATTTAATTTAGCCACACACTTATAGACTGTGCAAATCTTGTGTATTGGAATGTTTTTGCCTGTGGGTAACATACCAGTTTCCTTCGTTTAAGGAAACCGGAGGTTCCCACACTGTGTTGAATATCACGCAAAACCATCTTAGTCTATTCTGATAATCTGTAACTGATATAGTTTAATGCAGTAGATCTTCTTGTGTCTATTTCAGTTCAGTTCAGTTTTCTTTATTTGCATAGATGCACAAAGACTTATAAAAATAAGTGAAGAATTCCAAGTATAATTGTACCACTGCAGGTATAACTGCTAGGGTGTCATTGGGTAGTCACTGATGATTGCACACTGACCAGTTGTTAACATGTGTCTAGGTTCAATCAGCTTGATTGGGTTTGGCAAACCCATGTCATCCACTCTTTAGTCCCACCACCTATCTATTTATTTGTTGTTTGTATTGATTTTTCTCTATTGCTTTTTGGTTATTGTTTGCAGTCTTAAATATTTCTCTGAAGTTGGTAAACTCAACATTGAAAACCAACTGACTTTATTAGGTGATTATTTTCTTGTGCAGCTAATCCATGTTTAGGTGTACCATGTGTAAATGGTGGTACATGTGTAAATCGTGGCTCTGCATATACCTGCGTATGTCCTGCAAACTATGCTGGAGTGGACTGTGAAATCTTCAGTAAGTCAACATTTCTTCATAGCTTTCCTGATACATAATATGAAATACACTTTGTTTTAATGTACGTTTGCATTCTGTAAGGTTTTAAAATAGTTGCAAATGATGCAGATAGTTAGCATAATGGTAATTCTGAATGCACTCAAGTCTTGTAGCAGTAGTGTTTTCTGGTAATGTCTCAAATAACCAAGTTTATTAGTCATTTGTACTTGAGGAATCCCATAAGCAGAAGGGCTGGTTACAAAACTTCCTCTATTCCATGGTAAATGTTTCATTTACATTTGATACCCATTATAGAGCACAGGACCTGTGGTTGAACTTCCCATCTGAAGGACAAAGCAATTTATGCTACAGTGTCTCATGATCTTGGCTGCTTAGCCGTGATGCTGATAACAAACATCCAGTACCATTGATGTTTTAGATATAAAGCCAATGCATTGATATGTCCATCTACTGATATCTCTACCATTGATGTGTTAGATATAAAGCCAAAGCATTGATATGTCTGATATCTCTACCTTCTCTCTCTACAGCATCCCTTCCATGCCTTAGTTCACCATGTCAGAACGACGGCATCTGTCTCAATACTGATGATGGTTACGAATGTTCATGTGTTAATAACTACATAGGCCTTAAATGTGAAACATGTAAGTATGACACTCACAGTTGTTCCTTTTTATTGAAACTGCCTCATCAAATGTTTGATGATGGGTGTATATTTTGGAAGAGGATATATTAAACAATAAGTGATAAAGTTTATATTTAACTGTTGGCTTTCCTAGTAATGGTGAAGTTGCCAGTGGTGTTATTTTGTATTGTGTAATTTTAAATCTATGTCTGAATCAATTGCAGTAACTGTAGGTATGAGTCAATCACTGCAATGCCTATATTTCAACTTCCCCACTGCAGCCAATGGCAAAGTCTCTTACAGCTTAAGATTCTATAATTTTCTAATTTCTGTAACATGCTGTCTCTTAACAGTAAACATCATATAATGTGACTTTTGTTTTGTTTTGTAAATTGTTTTGTTAATGGTCTCATGTGAGGCCATAAGCAATGCATTTATATCATTGGTCAATTTGGTTGGTAGGAAGTTTGCAATCAGCTAGTTCTATTTTCTAATTTGTTTTGTTTCATCAACTGAGTTTACCCTCCCAAGTGTAACAGGTTTTTTCCAGTTGTCAAAAAGCACAATCAGTACAGATCCAAGTATCTAATGTCAAGCTGTTACCCAAATTTGAAATCGTGGGATTACATTGTTATTTGGTGTATACAGTTTTGTCAGATTTGATTGTTAGTAGACAGCATTGTGAATTGAGAATAGATGTACAGTCCTTCAGATGTTTAATTGTGGGACCTGTTAAAGTCTGTATTATGTTGTTGTTTTTCTCATGTGAACACAAAGTATGTGGTAAGCCGAGAATACCAAAAATGTTCAAATCCACATGGAACTTGGTTTATAACACCGCTCGCGATAAGCCAAATACACTCAAATTAACTCAGTTGAATACAACTTTTGTACACATTCAGCCTGTACACATTATAAAGGAAGATGCAATGCTTGTTATTGAAATGAATGTGACTGTAATTTTGACAGTGGTAAACCCATGTCTAAACTACCCATGTGAGAATGGAGGTTCCTGCCTCCGGTCGGCTACATCAGATAGCTACATCTGTGACTGTTACTCTGGCTATGCTGGAACTCATTGTGAAATACGTAAGTCATATTCTCAAAGGATTTATCTTGCAGCTTAAGAACTTTCAAAGACATTTCATTTTAGAAAAAAGGGGGGAGGGGATAATAGCTGAATTTTTATGTTTTTAAGATATTCTACCCTATTTAAAGGGGAAAAGGCATGAATTATTATCATATGGGAACAACTGAGCACAGAATCGTCTACATATACTGAGTAAATGCATTCACCCCATGATATCATATTGCAGGCCAGAATGCACCTCCCTTTGTGTAAAACTACATATTTATAGTAAGCTCTACACCAATGAGTTAGTTGTCTGCCTTTATTGACGGACTCTCCCAATGCTTGCAATGTCTTCATTGATCACATCTTCATTAAACAAACTCAGAAAAGGCTAATGTCTCTTAATAATAACAAGTTGGAAACAATAGCTTCATGACTTGGTCTTTTTGACAAAACAAGATGAAGGTGTTTTATATGAATTCCTGTATTTCTACGAGTGGTTGGTTTTGAATTGAACTTAACTGAACTGCATTGGATTGAGTTTCAAGTAGTTTGAATGATACCTCTAGAATGATTCAAGATGATTCAATCTGGGTGATATGTGGTGTTTTTCATTTTAGTGCCCACACCATGTGCCAGTGATCCATGTCAGAATAATGGGGAGTGTCTCACTAGTGTAGTTGGACTCATCTACTCATTTGTGTGTATCTGTGAGGATGGATATGGAGGCACCAGATGTGAAACAGGTAAACATACTAGGAATTCAAAATGTCTTTTAGGTATTCAGGCATGTGATTTCTCAGGATTTTTCCTGATTTCAGGATTTTCTTAAAATCACCTTCAGCCTTCAAATTTTCTTGAAAGAAGTAAAACAATCACCAAAGGGAGAAAGAAATAGTCCACATTTTGTCCAGACCTATAGTTTATGTATTTCTGATGATGCACAGAGTCTGTAAACCTCCTGAAATGTAACATTTTAGGGGATGAGAGGTTCTGGGTCTAGAATAACGGGAAACTCAAACCAGCTAGCCATTTTCAGGAATGTCCACCTTGGTCATATCTCATCCCAGGTTCTTGGAAGACCCACTGAGATTGTTGCTTTATGTAAACTTTGATATTGAAGAGTGTAGACTTTGGGATAATTTTCTGCCTCTTGAGAAAACGATGGCAGCATATTGTACACAGATAGATGGAATAAACAAATTTACATTTAACAAGTTTGTTACTGTCATCCTGAATTTGTTGATTACCTTTTCCATTAAGCATTCAAAATTTAAAGTATTTTAAAGAATTGGACAAAAAAATTCTCCTTATTGGTGGTCACTTTTTCAAACTTTGAAGGTTTCAAGTTGTATAATTGCCCATACAATTGGCATAATAATTCACTATTTTTTCTTTAAGTTGAAAGTGTTTCAAGGAGAAAAATTTATCATCATGATTGATAACTGTACCGGCTTTCCGTTATTACATACTTCAGGTTTAAAAACCTTTATATAATTGGTGCCAATATAAGCACATAATTTACATTATTTTTGTGTGTTTTTTTTGTTAGTAGTCGATCCATGCAGTAGTTCTCCATGTGAGAATAATGCATTTTGTTACACAACGGGTACTGGTTATGGATGTGCCTGTGTTGATGGATGGTCAGGTATTAACTGCCAAGTCGGTAAGTGTGTGATTTCACTACTAGTCAGGGTGCTAGCTTGAAATTAAGATTTATTTGTAAAACCAAATCTTTAAGATTTGAGGCTCTGCAAGGTCGAGTTAGATGTTAAGTTTGACTGTGTAATGATCTTATTTGAAAACAACTATCTATTATAACAATCACCATCAAAATATATTGTCACATGATGTACTCATAAGATTAAAATAACAAACCAAATTTGACTTGAAAAACATTATGATGAAAACACCAATCAAAAATGAGTTTAAAGATGTGATTGTTTTGATGTCCCAATAACCTGAGCATGAAAGGAATGCATGTGACTCATGATTTGTTGTAGTTATTATTGATGGAGCTAAAGTCGAGGGCATTCCCCGGGTATAGATGAATGCATCAAGTTATTGCAAGCACGCAACTTTTCAAGTGATCAGCTGATTTCCTTGAAAAACACGGTACAAAGATTTCCTCTTTCATCTTTTTTGACAAACTGCCGTTGCATGCCTGTTATTGACAAGCCATTATATTTGGATTCCAATTTAACCGTATACACTCTGAGTGTACTACTTACATGTACCAGTCGAGTATGGAACACTTGTTACTTGTTACTTGGTGGTTAACTTGTTTTTATTCTTCCATCAGAACCTGATCGGTGCAGCAGTTCTCCATGTCAGAACTCAGGGTACTGTTTTAACAGCGTGGTAGGATCTGATTATCAGTATGTGTGTTTCTGCACTCAGGAGTTTGGAGGAACCAACTGTGAGATCCCAGGTAAGAGGCAGGACTTTGTCTCTGCTCAATTTGAAATTCTTTAGATTAAAGACAGTGTTGCTATGACATTGTTTAGGCAAGGTTTTGCATGATTACATAAGAGGCAGCAAACCCTGAGAATGTCTGGCCCTTTTCGAAACCACGGCTGGGGCTTAGGCTCCGGCTTAGACTCCGTCAGTTATTTTGGAATCATGTGCTTTTGGTACGGGCCTTCAAACAGGCTGATGGAGATTAAGCCGGAGCCGAAGCCGAAGCCATGGTTTTGAAAAGGGTCTATGTCACAAGGAAGCACCAGACTGCACCGACTGGAGGCTGTTAGGTCAAATCTTGTCTGAGCTATGTGTCATAGCCTCACTAGGTTTAATCTGAATGTTCACTGGTATCCAAGTAAGTCATTCTACCAGAATTATTTTAAATTTTACTATTGTATATTGATGACACAACTTCATCATTTATTTACACACACTTGCAATAAAGTGGATAATTGTCTCCAAGTAGACAAATAAAATAAAATAAGTCTATACCACTAATTCATATATCAAGTAAATACTACAATTTGTATACAAGTTGTGAAGGAAACACAAGAAGTCAAAAAGACTTGTAACTATTCCCATTAACCCACACAAGAAAACAAGTTACAAGAAACGCACTACCCCCTACTGAAATGGCTTTTGTGTTTCTTTTGGTTTTGATTTTGACTGTTATCTGGCCTTTAACATTGGCTTGCGTGACAATACTGTAGTGTTTGTTAAAGTGAACTTGGTATCCTTGTAACAGTTGTTGGCTATGTTATATAAATGCATCTTTTGTCTATAGTTATTGCTATATTTAGCATGGGTTTGTGTGGAATAGTAATTTGTTTGCATGAGTGTTTGTGTTTCTAAGGATTGGCTAATTGCCCAACAGAAAATATTGATTGTATAAATAGAATGCTAATTTGCTGGAGTAAGGCCAGAAATGCATGTGTCCTTCATGCGTTGTGCGCAATGCTTTAAAATGAAAATACACACCGAGCAATGCGCATCATTTTTACGGATAATGCAGTACGCAATATGGATACTTGGAGTTATGTGCATTACTTGGGGTGTACAATGCATAATGGACACTTGGATTTCCGTATTAAGTAGCATCATTATGAAAAGCAACGGTTTTACACAAATTTTGCTAAGCACAGATCAATTGTGCAAGCAGAAATAGGTTACCAGCCACAAAACTGCATTTTCTATTGCTTCTCATTGGTAATCAGTCAAGTCTTGGCCTACAGATGAATTTGTGAGCCATTTTTTCCGCTCATGTAAAATTAAGCCGTTGCCTTACTTTGGTTTCTGGTTCTATTTTAAATAAGAGAATGATTTTGCTTGTACTGTTTTGATATCCAATGACTAACTGATAATGATTTGTTGATTGCAGTAACAGTACTGTCCTGTACTAGTCAGCCATGTCAGAATGGAGGTTCTAGTTAGTGAAGCCTCATCCTGTTTTGATATTCATATACTAACTGATAATGATTTGTTGATTGCAGTAACAGTACTGTCCTGTACTAGTCAGCCATGTCAGAACGGAGGTTCTTGTTATGAAGCTTCATCTTTAGGCTCCTATACCTGCCTCTGTCTAAGTGGATACACCGGTACAAACTGTCAGATTGGTAAGGCCATTCGGATCTCTAAAATGGTTTGTAGAAGTACAAATCAAGTTGTTCATTGCGTGAAAAACATACCAAAAACACTTGCAGACCAAAACAATGTTATTTGTATATGAACATGTTGCATCAGAGCAGCTAGTTCATAGCTCTGTTTGTATATAAGGTTGTGTCTGGACAATTTGCAAACATGCTAAGATAAGATAATATATTTTATCTGTCCGCATCATGAAAAATACAAAAATGTTGCTTCCATTGGCTATAAATTATATTAAAAAGTGAAAACTATGTAGACAAACATACATTAATAAGAATACATTATTGATGCAATTAAAACAAGGTTTGAACATTACCATAGGTTTGTGTGTAGATTGAGGAATGATTAAAGTTAGCTTATTATATACACTGGAAGAAAAACTTACAAAGGGAAAAAATGACATTATTAAATGAGAGAATAGGTAAGGTGGAAACAGGAGTGCTGAAGAAAAAAAACCGAAAAATAAAAACCCCTGTAACAAACAACCTCTAACAAAGAAGACAAAATGTAACAGAGAACAATGGAGGTAAGGAGGATTACCAAAAGGGATACTGTAACAGAGAGGATGTAAATGAGAAAATGTTGTTATTTCCTTCATTTAGATATGACCAATCCTTGCCTGAATAACCCATGTGCTAATGGAGGCATTTGTTCTACAATGGCCAATACACAAGGCTATCAGTGTACGTGTTTGAATGGCTTCAGTGGATCCAACTGTGAAATGAGTAAGTTGTCAAGTTTGCATTGGTGTGTCGTGGTTAAGAGCACCGAGCCCAAGCTCTGGTGTTTCTGATCAGCTGAGTGTGGGTTCGAGTCCTCTTGACACTTGTGTCCTTAAGCAAGATACTTAACCATTATTGCTTCATCCTTAAGATGGAGCATAAAGCTGTTATGTTTTGTGTAATGCACGTAAAAGAACCCAGTGCTGTTATCATTAAGAGAAGTGGTTCACCATGGTGTTTCTGGCATGGTAGGCTGCATTAAGCTTGTCTCAACATGTACAAGTGCACTGCACAGTACAGGAACATGACTTAAATGTTCTAGATCCCCACACTTGTTATATTTTGTGTTTTAATGGAATGGGCGGAAACAATTTAAATGAAATGGAGGGACATTTAAAAACCAAGGAACATCTTGTAGGCTACTTGCACAAAGATCCAGGTGAACATATAGTTAAAAAAAAGCTTTCTCAGTTTCTGCATGTTAATAAAATTCCCAGAATTAATTAAAGGCAGTGGACACTATTGGTAATTACTCAAAATAATTATTGGCATAAAACCTTACTTGGTAACGAGTAATGGGGAGCTGTTGATAGTATAAAACATTGTGAGAAACGGCTCCCTCTGAAGTAACGTCTTTAAACACTTCATTAGATATAAGGAAATAATCAAGGCCCTATTCCATAAAGCTGCTTAAGCAGAAAATTAGCTAAGCACAACAAAATGATGCTTACCAGAGAATAATGTTACCAGCCAAAATACCATGTCACGTGCAACATCTGTGACTGATATCCTGCTTATTTTTGCTTAGCAGAACATTTTGTAATACTATTTGAACTACACTACCCTGTAAAGTTTGCTTATGTATTGATATCAAGATGGGGAACTCGAGCTGAAATGTGAAATGTGCACTGGACACCATTTCAGCAAGCAACTCTTTTGATGCAACAATAGTTCAGTGCATACAATGACCATTGCTATCAATGATATAACAAAACATCTGCTTACTGAAATGGCGCCCATGCGTATTTCACGTTCCAACAATAGATAGAGCTCCAGTAACCCATCTTGTGCCTTCGGCGCTCTATAACCTTTGATTGATATGCACATATACTAGTCATTATCTTCAAATGACTCAACTCTTGAATATGAAAGTTTCTCAAATGTTAAATAAGATAAGAACAAATGAAAATGTGTATTTGTAGATATCTAGGTTCATAGTGTAGTGTCTAAAGAGACTACAACTTTATTCTGAATTTCTGTAAAATTAATGATGTTGAAAAGAGAAAACCCCTGAAATGTGTTTTTGTTTATTTGTCATGAAGCACCAATGCCTGTAATATGTAACATGTTCGTTTAAAATCAGACAAAACTGGACAGGGTCTACATTAAGTTATTGCCAGATTCTGATAAAACTTTAAAATCTTGTTGCAATGCATAGTTCTTGAAAATGATCTCTCTCAGATTCTGTCTGATTTTACATCAAGAGTTTCTATTTTGAATGAGTGATATTTTCTACCTTGAATGGTTTTGATAACAGATTTAGCGAATCCTTGTGGTAGCTCTCCATGTCAGAATAGTGGCACATGTTTCCCATCAAACACTGGATTCGTCTGTAACTGCCCATCAGGATTCTATGGGTTACAGTGTGAATCAGGTAAGTGTGTATAACATGATGACTTCAGCTGTGAATGTGGCTAGATGACATAGCCATAGTCAAAGACACTCAATTCTAACAGCATGAGATGACAATCATTCTACCACCATGTCTGTTATGTTCCCTGTGTGATACAGTAATAATAAGTAGTGATTATTATTGTACCCAAAGGGGGCCAGACTATTTTCTTGCCATTCATGGTTTGGTTACATAGTGGGATATGCCTGGAGGCATATTTTGTTTACACCACAGCGAGGGGTTTTGTACTGTAATACTGCCAATTCCTGTCTTGAGATGAGACTACAAACATTTATGCCTATAAAGGGTTAGGTTTAGGGTTAGGGTTAGGGTGAGGGTTAGGGTTAGGGTTAGGGTTCAGGGTTAGACGTAGTCTCCTATCTCAAGACGGAATTGACAGTGTTACAGTACAAAACCCCTCACTGCAGTGTAAAAAATAAATACGCCGCCTGGAGCTTATTCCCTGTATACCTTGAAATAAATGCAAGAAATAAACCACTGACTGGTGAGATTAAAGAATACAGGCAAATATATTTGCCAAGATATTGAAAGACTTCCCTTCCTCCTTTACCCCTACAGAGATGCTCTACCAGTAAGAAAATAATATATAGAGTAATGATGTGAATTGTTGAATTAATATCTTTATTTACAAATTTCACCATTACAAAAATAAGTTGATGTTAAAGATTACCTGAGGATGAAACTGAGCTGAGCTGATGAATATTTTGCTTTGTTTTCTCCCTAGTTCTGAATCCATGTGCTGGTGTCCCTTGTCTGAATGGTGGACAGTGTTTGTCAAATCGTGTCACAGAGTATGTGTGTCAGTGCCCAGTAGGATATGGTGGGACCAACTGTGAATCAGGTGAGTATCTCTATCTAGAATCAAGTGTAGGAATTTAAATTTACTTCTAAAGTTACTTGATTTCCTCGGTCTACCTTTACCCTCCTTAGTTTTCCCTCCCTCCTCTTTCTCTGTATAAGAAGATGTTACAGTATTAAGGACACCATTTTTTGTTTAAGTTATCAAAAGTACACAAAGAAACGCTTAGTTGGTGATGGTTCAAGTATGAATTACCTGGAATGCCTTCCTCTGAGTGTATCACTAAGGAACCTGGTACGGATCAAAGGATTCATTTACCGGGATTAGCTGGATTGCCACTGATCCAGAGCGCCATTAAATAAGCAGGCATTTGCCCCTCCTCTCTACCCCGTGGGGGAATAGTGACAACAATTGAAAACAGTTACCTGTAATGTATGTAACATGTATATTCTTTTACAGAATCTGACTTGTGTTCCAGTAACCCATGTCTTAACCAAGGATTCTGTATCAACCTGGGTAGCTCCTATCAGTGTAATTGCCAACAAGGGTTTTCTGGTGATAACTGCCAATTTGGTAAGTTAACCTACATGTATGAACCAGCATTCAATTTGACAACATTTGCATGTATTGAATACGCTGGGCACAATAATAGGCATACAGGTATCATCAGTATTGAGATGGTTTCCTCGAGGTCAAACTCTGGGAAGGGAGAATAAAGTGAAAGTGCAGGTGAATCAAAAATAGAAACCAAACCTACAACTTTTAGTAAATTGTACTTACAAATTTATTTTATTATTATCATAGATAGTTCCCAATAAACGTCATCTTTATGGGTAACTTGGGTTTTGGCTTTGAGCTGTGTCAAGCATTCTAATTTTTCTACGCAGCGAAGTGGTTCACCGACCAATCATCATGTGAGGAATTTGATACAAACTCCCTCGCGCTGCATGCGTTATTTATGCATAACGTAGTGTGTGTTCATAAAATGATATCATTTGACCGCAAAGATGGACAACTTGACACTGTGTGAATTCAATAGGAACTATCTATTGCATCCAAAGAAACTCATATATATCCAAGTTAGTGCCCAGTTCCTTTCTTGGATGACAAGTAAATACATAAAAGTATCCAAAGAGGAAGGGATCATGCTTCTAGCCTCTAATGTTTCTAGACACAGGTCCAATATTTTGCCATCAGTTCCACCGTGCCGAGATGAATTAACAAAATGAGTTTTTGACATTGGTGTTTGTTTCCTTGTGTCTATATTACAGTTTCCCTACCAGCTGATCCTTGTCTAAGTCAACCCTGTCAGAATGATGGCTTCTGCTTCACATTAGAACTGAACCAGGCTTTTCAATGCTACTGTAAACTAGATTACACCGGTTTACTCTGTCAAACTCGTAAGTCTCTTTACAACAACTATCACGCCTACGCATTGTGCTGATATGTCAACAAATTTCCACAGACTTCCCTTGCCTTAATTTTTCTGTTTGCAATTCAATAAAAATTCTACTTTTTTGGACGGGACACACTTAATTTTTGTGTTTGAAAACGTGAAGTTTCTATTAAGGAAAGACACAGACACCAATCCTCTACCTTCGTCATTGATAGTATTAGAGAGTCTGTAAATCTTCTGAAATGTGCCACCCTTGCATCTCTGGACTTGTGACGGTAGAGGACTACTCATTTTAACATTTAAAAAGTTGTAATTATAGAGAAAGACTCCGCTATGGTCAAACCATGAAGCAATTATCATTGCAGGTCAATTGCTTGAACAGCTATTTCTCTTTTTGGCGAGTTGCTTTAGCAGAATGCGAGCCGGAGCCTGTGTGATACAAGTTTTTGGATCCAACCACATTTTGGCTGTAAGACAAATTAACTGCAATTTTACACAACAAACTATCTAACACCAGGAGGCAAAAACTTTAACAAAAAGTCTCAATGCAGACGGCCGGACGGAAGCTGTTTAATTTCCAGAGGGTAATATTGTACCCTGAAAACTTTAACATATTTAAACAATAGAAATACTTGACCACAATTTCCATTTTCACCTAGTGAATCTATTGACACAAAAACAATTACATATCATTGTTTTTACTCTCAATTGCAGTTCATTTGTCTTACAGCCAAAATGTGGTTGTATCCACAGTGTGCAAATGAAAATAGCATAAAAATGTTAAAGTTTTCAGGGTACATTACCTCTGGAAATTAAACAGCTTCTGTTTGGCCATCCACATTGAGACTTTGTTAAAATATTTGCCTCTTTCCCACATGTCAAACCAAGTAGGCAATGGTCAACTACATACTTGTTAATTGTTCCCACCTCTTTGAACATCAGTTGATCAAATGATTATTTTTCTATTATTCATTGTTTCTTTATCGGGTGTTTCGCAGCTCGCCATGACAGCTTCTGCTGTTCTTGTTTTTCAGTTATTTTTGTTTTGTTTTTATTTGTAAGTCCAACAGAACTAACTGTGATAAGACAATTCAATAAAAACTTGACGCTTTTGGACGGCACATGACTTTTTGTAAGGAACAATATCAAGCGGTAATATTTTGTCCCCCACTCCCTTTAGTTGATGAATGGGTATTTTTTAATAAGCAAATGGCACATTCTGCTTTTCCTCATTTTGTTTTCCCCTCAGCTCCTGCTCCCCCTGGGAATCCGTGTGATAGTTCCCCATGCCAGAATGGAGGAGTCTGTTTCCGTAGCGGCACTAGAGAGGTTTATGTTTGTTCTTGTGCTGATGGGTTCAGTGGAACACACTGTGAAAATGGTAAAAAACTTAATTACATAAATTGTTCTCTTTAAATGAAGAACAAAACCATCCGAATATCTAATGTTGTTTCTAGAACTTTTGCAAACGGTGTTATAAACCAAAACTGTGCAACTGTGGGATTGGGGTGGGGATGGGGTTGGTGGGGGGGGGGGGGGACACGACATTACTGTATCATTACATCTGATTCTATCAATTTGATTCTCCCTGTGCATTTTATACAATTTGGCATTTGCAGTAGTTGCATAACACACATACAAGTAAATAGTTAAATAAATGCATAGCAGATGTTAAACTATATTTACCTTAACACCTTTTTTGAGGCAAACACAGCAATTAAATGTTATTCATGCATTTATATACGAACAGCAGTATCACTATTTGCTGATGAGTGCAGAATTTCATTCTTCAAAGGGAAAGAACACAGAAAAATTCCCATTCGGTTCCAAATTCGATGGCAACCAAGTTGAATAACCTTGTACATAAAATAAATGCAAAGATGGTTGATTTACCATAATGTTTCTCAGGACTATGAAGTTCATACCAATTCCAATGTGTCAATGTATAAATGATAATGTTAGAGAACCAGATAATTGCTATATTATTTGTGTACACTCTTTACATTAGCTGACTCTGTGAATCCGTGTGATAGTTCCCCATGCCAGAATGGAGGAGTCTGTTTCCGTAGCGGCACTAGAGAGGTTTATGTTTGTTCTTGTGCTGATGGGTTCAGTGGAACACACTGTGAAAATGGTAAAAATCTGAATTACATAAATTGTTGTTTCTAGACCTTTTGCAAATGGTGTTATAAACTATAATGGTGTTATTAACTATAATGGTGTTATAAACTATAACTGTGCAACTGGGAGATGGGGGCGGGGCAAGCAATTCAAGCCTCCCTGTGCCTTTTGTATAATTTGCAAATTGCAGTAGACGCATAACACAAATACAGGGGTAGTTTAGGGACCACTAACACCGGTTGGCTCACCCCTTACTGATCTATGTAAATAATTCAATAAACTATATTTACCTTAACACCTTTTTTGAGGCAAACACAGCAAGTAAATGTTATTCATGCATTTATACAAACAGCAGTATCACTACTCACTGATTGGTACGGAATTTCACCCTTCACATTTTCCTCTTTCATCCATCCGGTTCCAAATTTGATGGCAACCAATGTGTCACTGTGTAAATGATAATGTTAGAGATTCAAATAATTCATATTATTTGTGTACAATCTTCACATTAGCTGACTCTGTGAATCCGTGCCAGAGTTTACCTTGCCTTAATGGAGGGATCTGTTTCCGTAGCAGTATCAGGGAGATTTATCGCTGTAGTTGTATCAACAGTTACTCTGGTTCTCATTGTGAAACGGGTAGGAAGTTATCCTTCCCTCATTCAGCTGTTCCTTTCCAAACCCAATGCCGTAGCAGTAGCAGGGAGATTTATCTCTGTAGTTGTATCAACAGTTACTCTGGTTCTCATTGTGAAACGGGTAGGAAGTTATCCTTCCCTCATTCAGCTGTTCCTTTCCAAACCCAATGCCGTAGCAGTAGCAGGGAGACTTATTTCTGTAGTTGTATCAACAGTTACTCTGGTTCTCATTGTGAAACGGGTAGGAAGTTATCCTTCCCTCATTCAGCTGTTCCTTTCCAAACCCAATGCCGTAGCAGTAGCAGGGAGACTTATTTCTGTAGTTGTATCAACAGTTACTCTCGTTCTCATTGTCAAATGGGTAGGAAGTTATCTTTCCCTTAATTCAGCTGTTCCTTTCCAAACCCAATGCCGTAGCAGTAGCAGGGAGACTTATCTCTGTAGTTGTATCAACAGTTACTCTGGTTCCCATTGTGAAACGGGTAGGAAGTTATCCTTCCCTCATTCAGCTGTTCCTTTCCAAACCCAATGCCGTAGCAGTAGCAGGGAGATTTATTTCTGTAGTTGTATCAACAGTTACTCTGGTTCTCATTGTGAAACGGGTAGGAAGTTATCCTTCCCTCATTCAGCTGTTCCTTTCCAAACCCAATGCCGTAGCAGTAGCAGGGAGACTTATTTCTGTAGTTGTATCAACAGTTACTCTGGTTCTCATTGTGAAACGGGTAGGAAGTTATCCTTCCCTCATTCAGCTGTTCCTTTCCAAACCCAATGCCGTAGCAGTAGCAGGGAGATTTATTTCTGTAGTTGTATCAACGGTTACTCTGGTTCTCATTGTGAAACGGGTAGGAAGTTATCCTTCCCTCATTCAGCTGTTCCTTTCCAAACCCAATGCCGTAGCAGTAGCAGGGAGACTTATTTCTGTAGTTGTATCAACAGTTACTCTCGTTCTCATTGTCAAATGGGTAGGAAGTTATCCTTCCCTTAATTCAGCTGTTCCTTTCAAAACCCAATGCCGTAGCAGTAGCAGGGAGACTTATCTCTGTAGTTGTATCAACAGTTACTCTGGTTCCCATTGTGAAACGGGTAGGAAGTTATCTTTCCCTCATTCAGCTGTTCCTTTCCAAACCCGATCCCTTGTTTTGCTTTTTCATGAACTTATCAATTATATTCTGGGCCCAATTTCAAAGAGTTTTTAAGCAGAAAATATTGCTTAACAATTTGCTGCTAAGCAAAAATGAGCAGGATACCAGTCACAAATTGTACACATGACATGGTATTTTGGCTGGTAACCTTATTCTGGTAAGCATAATTTTGATTTACTTAGCTACTTTTTGTGCCTAAGCAACTCTATGAAATTTGGCCCAGGTGGTAAGTAGATACATCATATGTGCACACATTGCTTGCAGGCTCAGGATTGTTCATATTTCTGGCTCCAAAGCTGGCATTCGCATGTGTGTAATTTAACCTCAATTCTCTTGTTTCCGTTTTTCAAAGGCAACAATTTTTAATAAAATGTTCAGTCTCTGCAAAGCGTGAAAAGTAAGCCCAGAACTTCCCAGATTCAGTACTAAATCCTAAAAAGAGATCTAGTTGAAAGCATTTCCTATGAGATTCCACTGATTGTTGGAGTCAAACTGTTTGAGACTGCTTTATAATAGAACTACCTCACACTTTACCAATAGGATTATGAGCTTATTTAGTTGTAGCTGTAGGCTGTTGACTGCAGCACTGATATTTGAAGTCATCGGCAGATGACACATTCAAAGAGGATACTTTCAGATTGTGAAATGGTATAGTGCAGGCAGATGCATTTATCTACCCATAACTGCAGTCATAAACAGTTTTAGACTCGGTGAATAAGAGGATGTGAAATTTTGAAGTGGTAAAGTACAAACAGTTGCACTGGTCTTAGTCAAAGGCAGTTTTAGTTGATGTGAAATTTTGAAATGCTGAACAGAGGCAGGGAAAGTTTTAGTCACAGTCAAAAACCTTCTCCCATTGCAGAGCCAATCTCTTGGAAGTTCAAACTCGCTGCCATCCCATGTTCACTTCCTGCTTGCTACCACTTTCTTGGTGAAACATGACACTGGCTCACTTTACTTAACCATACTCCCTGGTCGCTATTTCCAGCAATCGTTTGTGTCAAAAGACCAATCAAGTTTGCCAGAAACTGTGTGTAGTTGTTTGAATTTGAATTTTGAATTTTATTAAAATTGACACACTGCGTGACCCGAAGGTCAAATTACAGAGTCATTACAATAGTTAAAAATAGATATGGTATAAAATATATATTTTTAAATACACCAAAATAGCAAAGGTTTTTTTAATAAGAAAAGCAGAATGCACCCTCGCCTATAAACGTATAAACCTTTAAATAAAACATAATTAAATAATGGCTTTTATACTATAAGTTGGCACGATTTCACAAAGCTGCTTAACCACAGACAAAATGCTAAGTACAAATTAGAAAGCAATGGTTGTCAGCTATTATGGCATGTTATGTATAGTGTTTGTGTTGGGTCTGTTGCTAGTCTGTTCTTTAGCTCATTAAGCTGTTTAGCAATAATTATCTATACATACAAGCTTGCATGTATCACTAACACATAGGCCTACTGGCTGTTACACCATCAGTCCTGGCAAAGTCTTTACACTCTGTGTATATCTCTAGAGTTTTATAATATGATGCATTTACAAATATTAGATCAAAGTGTTGAATCTTTGTTCATTAATTCCTACTATTTGATTTATTTGACAGCTCCAGTGCCTGAGAATGCTTGTGATTCCACCCCATGTTTGAATGGAGGAGTCTGTATCCAGCAGGGCTCTGGCTATATATGTGACTGTGCGGATAATTTTGATGGAAACAATTGTCAAACTTGTAAGTATGTTTGAAAGTTTCAGACAATCTTTGAGCTGAGTTGGCAGATGTTTGTTTGTAGCTCAAAACTTTTGAGTTAAACGTGTTTTAAATAATCAAAACAGTGATCACATTTATGAAAATATGAAGTTCTCAATTTGAAAATTATGTTTGTGGTTAGTTAACTTGTAATAGTGTTTATAAATACGTAACCAATTGTCTTTGAACCTTTCAACCAATGTGATTAAAGCTTCATCTGGTAAAGGTACATCTGATAGAGTAATGCATGATGTGTCGGTAAGAGTTTAAACAAAACCCATAGTATACTCTGTAGCAAATCAAACTGAAAAATGGAGTAGACTTGTTGAGCTGTTTGTTCTCTGCTCTTTAGATATAGTACCTGTGGATGTATGCCTGAGTGGTCCATGTCAATATGGAGGAGTATGCTTCAAACAAGGAGCAGGATATGTATGTACATGTGCTGATGGCTACACAGGTTTCAACTGTGAAATAGGTAAAGTGTTTCCATTCTTACCATTTTGAAACACCTTGGCTTTAGACCTTATCAGCGACTTTTAGCACCAAACTTTATGTACAGAACTTCAGACTAGCAGACCAAGCTTTAGTTGGATCAAAACCATAGTTTTTGAAAAGACTTGTATTGTTCAATAAAAACACGACCCACTTGATGTTTTCTTCCATAAGATTTGAATTAAAAAAACAAGTCTTATAAATTTTCATGTATTCCATGTAAAACTCAAAGAGCTCTAACATAAATCTCTTTGAAATCTCCAAATATTATATTTTTACTAATCAAGCCATCAAATCATTCCATTGCAATCCCTAGATGTAGCTTCCATGTACGAATCCAAACTGTAGTTTCTCTAAGTACACATGAGATCTGCTGTTGTAATACAAATATGTCAAACTATGTCAAACTCAAAAGGGAAATCATACAGGAATAATTAAGGGATCTACTGTAGAGCGTATAAAAATATTGAAAATATTCACAGAGCCAGGTTTTTCAGTTAACATTCAGTTAACACTGGTCCGGCTGCCCAAGTTGGTCCGGCTGCCCATGTTGGTCCGGCTGCCCATGTTGGTCCGGCTGCCCATGTCGGTCCTAGTTAAAACTCCTTGATAGTCATCTTTAAATTCTTTCGAACAAATTTGTATAGAAATGAAGATGATGACTTTGACATTATTTCTTTGACAGTGACGGATGTTTGTGGTAGTAATCCATGTTTGAATGGAGGTATTTGTCAGTCAAGTTCCTCTACTCAGTTCACCTGTGCTTGTCAAGAGGGCTACACTGGCACCTTCTGTCAAACAGGTAACACACTTCTTTATTTTGTTTTCAAGCATTTCTTAATTTTGAACCCAATTCATAAAATGTTTAAAGCCCCCAAAAATTTATCAGATAAATATGGTTGCTTAACATAAGTTGGTCGCCAGCCAAGCTGCAGTATAATATATAGACCATGTAACCTTTGTTTGCAAAAATAGTGACCTTGTACATTCCAGGGCCTTTCTGGCAGGCAAGATACTACACGTCCCTGGTATCAATGGTATCAATGTATATTCGGTTTGCGGTAACACCATGTGTATTGTTCTTTGAGAACTTATCTTGCTATTTATTCTAGTGCTGTGGTGTAGATTTCAGAAATTCAGAAGACTATTCTAGAGCATGATGACTAGAGCAAGCTAGTCGAACGTTGAGACCAATTAAGAACTCACTCTGTGGCAGTGAAGTTAATATCGAGAAGTCCCCTCGATCCACTAAGCGAAAGTAGTAGTCCCAGCCGATTTCCTGCCTTCCAAGCGGGACAGTTCTTTTCAGAACTTGGTAGTCTCCAGAGGTCTGAAATCTACTCTGCAGCAGTAGAATAGTCTCCCCAATTTCTGAAACCTACACCGTGACAGTAGAATAATTATCAAACAAGTTCTTAAGAACAAAATCTAGACAGCAAAGTAGATATACACATGGTGTTACCGCAAACCGAATATACATCTATACACTGCTTGTGACTGGTTCTCCACCTTTCTCCATTTTTTATTTCTATTTTTTTTCTAGCAGTTTTTTGTTTGAGATGCAGTTTATTTTGAAGCTGTTGTATTTCTGTTTCTAGTAAATGGTTGTGCAAGCAGTCCATGTCAGAATGGTGCAGCCTGTATAGTCCTGTCAGACAGTGGATTCCAATGTCAATGTTCAAGTGTACAGTATGTCGGCACATACTGCGAAATTGGTAGGTTTAAATTTAAATTTGTGCACAATTTTGTAAAGAATTATTGTTAAATCTGCTCCATAGCCTATACACCAATCCGGGCGCGCAAGTGTTGGGCACCGGGCACCACTGCTGCGGTGTCGTTAGTGCCGAGATGCACAAAGACATGAGGAAATTGTGTTCCTTTTCACTCTCTATAGAAATTAGATGTTTTCCTCAACGACTTACACAATTTCCTTGACAGGACATCATGATATACCAATGCAGATCACTGACCACAAATACTTGCAACTAAATAGAAACCGAATCATACTGAAAACGGTGCATGTCTTTGGTGAGTTTAAGGGTTATAGACGCGGAAACTGCGTAGTCGCATAGTTTAATGCGTTGCATCGGCAAGGTATTTTGTTAGAATTTCAGTATTTTAATTTCTGCTTAATTTTAAAAATGTATCAAGAATGTAGTAAATCGTTATATCATGCAGCCATGTCAGGGAAATTGCATAGATTGTCGAGGAAGACATTCAATTCCTATAAAAAGAGAAAAGGGAAACGATTTTCTCGTGTCTTTGTGCACAAAAATAGGCACATGTACACCGCAGCATGGCGCGCGCGGCGCCCAGCACTTGCGCGCCCGGATTGGTGTATTGCTGTTGTGATGGAATATTTATTTTTATGTTGTTTTTTCAAATATTTTTGTTTGGGATGGAGTATGATAAGGCATTAGTAACAGTATATGACCAGTCAACATTCTTTATTTATGTACAGTACACTAAAAACTGTTTTTGTTTTTGATTTATGTTTGGTTTGGGGTAGGGGAGTTGGGTGTTTGGAGCAGTTTATCAATGAATTATTTTCTGAAGTAAGGGGCCATTCATAATTGTTGATGTTTTTTGAATTTCGATTTTTTTTTTTTCCAAAGTTTTTGACCCACCCACCCACCCCTAATTTCGATTATAAAAAAATTGATTTGTTATGCAGTATTAAAAATAAAACTACATGTTGTTTGCATTGTACATGTACTTGCATATGTTTTCATCAACAGCAACTTTCATGGATTCGTAATTTGAGGATCGGTTTTACAGAACTTCTTTTGCAATGAAATCTTTGTGATTTAACGATCGGTCGACGACGCACATTGGGAAAAAAAATTGTGGCGAGAGCGATGTGTTTATGAGTACGAGGTTATAATTTTGCATAAAAAATACAGGAACAAGGTTGAAATTAGACTCCACGTCTCCACCGCACGTCTTCTGACCCTGGAAATTCGAGTTGCGTGTTTCCCTACGCCCAAGCATGGAGGTAGGATGTATTCATGGAAGACCGCAAGCCGCATATCGGGCCAGCTGCTGGGCCGCAATTTATTGTTAACGTGCCGTTTTTTTCATGCACGCCGTGTGGTTCCACGATATATGATTATACAGGCAAACTTAAAGTGCTTCCCGATGCCAGGTTCCCCCTCTGTGTGAGAGTGTTGTGCAGTAAAATTACTTGCTGCTTGATGATCGATGTTGGACGCGGAGGTCTCACATGCCTGCTCGACCACCGCTTGCCAACTCGATTCCGACCAACTCGACCGTTTACCAACTCGATCGTTGTACTAACTCGACAGTTGTGCTTTCAATATAAAAGCTCAACTCGTCTGTTGTCCAACACGTTCGTTGTCCAACTCGACCGCTGCAAGTAAAATAGAAAAGTCAACTCGTCCGTTGTGCCGAATCACACGCGGGCCGTCCTCCCAATGGTGTTTCACATAATGGGCCAAGCACATGGTGTTTTTTTGCATAGTGGTGAGTCACGCACATGCATGCTGTACAAATTATAATGTACGTGTACACATTGTACCTCAGGTCATCACGCGCATAGGAACGCTGGTACGCAGGCAAGTCAAATGGTCTGGCTTGTTTTCGTTTTTGGGGTTTTTTTTTTAATGAAAAGTGAATTTTGATTTTCAATTATTTACCTTGACCCACCCACCCACTAATTCCACAAAAAAAAAATTGATATTTAAAAAACATCGACAATTTTGAATGGCCCCTAACTAACTAGCTTTTTTTTACATTTCTGTCACTATGTATTGATCTAAAACAATTTGGTTTGACCGAGAACAGACTTTGATTGATGGATATGTGTATTTTTCTTGATGTAGGATTGAATCCATGCTTAAGTAATCCGTGTGGTGTAGGTGGTACTTGTGATAATGGCTTCACATCATATCAGTGTTACTGTACAGCAGGCTGGTCAGGCCTCAACTGTGAAGTCTGTAAGTATACTGTATCTCTGTGTAGCCATTATTTGATTTCATTTATTAATCCTGGTTGTGAAACCACCAAGGACTCTCAGAAAAGCAAACTCAATCACTGTACGAGCCAAGAACCTTATGGAGAGAAGACAAAGAAGGGAGTTCCATTTTCAAATTAATTGGTGTCTCTTAATCATTGGGACTGAGTCTGTGAAGTAGGATTGCTTTATTCCGGAATTAACGTAACCTACTGGATCATACAAGTTTACCACTCTGGGTTGCTTACAGCACCATGTAAAGCATGTGATCCTATGGGCTGTATGTGCAGAAATCCACAGTAAGCAATGACATCAAATTGGGCTTTGTAGCTTGCTGTTTCACTAGCCCAATGGTTTGTATCTCAACAAATTATTTTATTCAGTATTGTCATTTATGGTAAGAATTTGACGCCATTTGAACAATTTTTGGAGGCAGTGGTTTACATGTAGCTCTCAGAGACAGAGAATTAGGCAGTAGGGCCAGATTTCATCAAGCTGTGACTAGTACATCAATTTGCTTAGTACAGAAAAATCTTGCTTAACAAAACAGGTTACCAGCCAAAATGTCATGTAATTTACTCGTAACTGGTACCCTGGTTATTTGTGTTACAAATGTTCTTGTCAAACCGCTTTATGACATTGGGCCCATAAGAGAAGATAATTTGTACTGATGGTTTAACTGGCATTTGGCCAGCAGACTACTGTTTAATGAGTACTGTTGATACAGTGACATTATGAAATCTTGTTTATAAGATTGCCGTTTGGTTAGCAATGCATGGGATTCAAACTTAGATTGATTTAACATACTACAGCTCCATGTGATGAGAATCCATGCCTAAATGGTGGACTGTGTGTACTGGATGGAACGGATCAAAGATGTCAGTGTACACCAGACTGGACTGGTGATCTATGTCAAACAGGTATGTTTCTATTCAATGTGTGTGACTCTTGATTGCATATCAGTTGCTGTGATCTCATTTAACTTGGTCAAGGTGACCTACTCACATCCAAATCAGGCTAAAGTGTGGTTTGTTTGTTTTTTGGTATGGGAGGGTTTGTTTTTTACTTTTTTACTTTTTGTCTCGAAGGTTGGTCAAAGCATTATAATTGCATTAATTTCATCAATTTTAATCTTATATATCAAAAGCTCCAATTAATGAATTTAAAATAAACTGAGACATCTGTATTATCATTGGCATAACTAAGAACCCCCCCCCCCCTCAATTGATCTCCGTTGTCCCTCGCTGCCCCCCATTTGAAATCTGGACTTTTGAAATACAAAATTGCTAGAATAAAATGTTACTTTTTTAAAGCTTCGTGTAGTAATTTCAATGTTTTTAAAACTGTTTTTCTATTGACACTCAAACAATGTATTTGTTTTTACCTCTACCTCAGATTATCTTATACAGATTAGTAAATGATTTAAAAAGAGCGCTGAAAAGGGGCTTGTTTAGGAAAAATGCAAATGAAAAGTACAGTTTTAATTGGCCAGAAGTGCCCCTCTAAAACAAAAATGATGCACCTTCTTGTGCCCCCGTAAAATTTTACCCTTATTTTGTCGCTGCTGTATACTTTGGAATTGAGTTTTGAAATTGAATTTAAGTTTTACAATCCTTTTATAATCTTTCAACATGAAAAATGGATTTGATTTCTTGTTCATTTTTGGGAGGTACTTTTTAATATCTTACCAGGTCCTTGAATGATTGTATATTTTTTCTACTGTTCTTCCCAGCACGATATTGATTTAATCATGTTAATATACTTCTGTACTATGTTTGCCAGTTTTCTAATCTTTCTGTATTCCATTCTGACAGTGAGTGATATATGTTCAAGTAACCCATGTCAGTTTGGAGGAACTTGTGTGGTTTCCCAACCTAATGTTTATACATGCACGTGTGCTGATGGCTATATTGGAACACACTGTGAGATTTGTAAGTCACTTTTCTGCTCTGTTACTCTGCTGAAGTTTGTTTGTTGTGTCACTCTAGGTGAAGTGTGTTTGTTGTGTTAACTTTGTCTTTCTAGCTAGGAACCTAGGTTCTAGGGACGTTTTCCATTGGAACATTGCTCTTTGGGATGCAGAAATGCTTTTTTCTGTATTCCAGCAAAGTTAAAATTGAGGGAAAATATTTTCATAAAACAAAATTGTTCATTTTGATTTGCCTAAGGTTCAACCTCATTCTGGTGTTTTAATTGGTTTGTGAAAGTATTCTCAAATAGTAACATATTAAAAACAGTTTAAAGCAACATGTAGTTTAGAATGAAAAGGTTGAACTTAAAGTCTCAAGGACTGCTTTGTTGATAAAAATTGATGTGGAAGTCTTTGATGTGACAACTATTCAACATGTTGCAGTAATGCTGACATGTTCTGGAGCTTCAATTACCATGAAATCACTCTCTCAAACATCTTACCGTATTAGGAGTACGCAAGACCACACATTGTTGACTTGCCCTTCAAGAATATCAACGGATCCGGCATTTGCGTATGCTGCTCCTAAACTATGGAATAATCTCACTTGATGTATTTAAATCCAAGTTAAAAACCCATTTGTTTACAATTAATTCTTTCTCGTAAGTGTAAATTGTATTTTGCTCTCTGCATTTTTGGTATTTATTGTAATGTGCAGTAGAGTATATTCATATAGGTGTTGGGCAATATAAATGTCTGTTGTTGCGTTTGCGTTTAATAGGCAGCATGCAATATAGGATTTGTTGTGTTATCATGGTGGCATAGTTATATCAGTTTTACCTCAAACAATGACTGATTGGTCAAGTTTATCAAGGATAAAAAGATTGAAATAAGACGTAGACATTTTCGGATATTTAGATGTTGCCATATACTAACAACTTATTACATGTTATTAATTGCAGCTATTCTACCATGTGATAGCTCACCCTGTATGAATGGTGCAACCTGCTTACCTATCTTCACTACTAGTTATGTCTGTCAGTGTGCTCCAGGCTACGTAGGTGATACCTGTCAAAATGGTACGTTCATATCAATTGGAAACTCCATTGTTCTCAGAAGGGTGTATGTTCACAATTAGTAAACAATGGAAAATGACTTGGTATGTCCGGCTTCCCATTCTATGATTCAGGTGACAGCAGGGTTTAGTGATCTAGTTTTAGGAAAGATATCATCAATCTCCATAGCGACTCTCAATGAATCCAGGCTTGGAGATCATTTAACAAAAAAAACAAATTTTTCATCTGAAATTATCCTAGTTATTCAATCATTGTGTTTTTGAATCAGTGAATGGGTGGTGCTTAACCTTGGTTGACTTTATGGAAATATTCTATACTTGGGATTAAATATTTGAAAATGTAGTTAGACTTTATAAGAATCTCGGAATGGAAAACCAACGCATGGAACAAAGAGGTTTTGAAACTTATCATGTTTTTTCCCCTGAGTTGGTTGGTTCAAAAATAATAATTAATAATAACTAGTTCTTATATAGCGCATTTCACAATAACGTCTTAATGCGCTTTACATTAGTGCCCTGGTCATTGGGCCAATAACATTCCTGTAATCTTTCTCAGCTCCCTGGGGAGTATACAGCCCTGAGCTGCCGTGGCGCTCCGAAGGCTTTTCAAACACAATATCAACCTCTACCCTCACAGGTACCCATTTATACCCCTGGGTGAAGAGAAGCAATTATAGTAAAGTATCTTGCTCAAGGATACAAGTGTCATGACCGGGATTCAAACCCACACCCTGATGACTTAACCATCGGAACTTGAATTCGATGCTATAAACCACTCGGCCACACGACACCCCAGTAGTTTAACTACTTGATGTTTTGATTATTAAATATCACAATTTATTATGTTATCACAAACGTAGCTATACAATATGTGACAATTAGCTGTAAAGCATTGGACCAATTTGAGACAGCGTGGAAATATTTGCATTTAAACACAAAGTGTGGTCCCACTGCCCCGATTACTAACTATACAGTACAACAATTATAGTGATGGTGACTAAAGGTATTATACAGGATTGGTAGAGCTGACAAAATAGTTGCAGACAGTGTTCATGTTTTGTGTGATCAACCATATACATGAAATACCAAACCTTGTGAAAATTTTGGCTTAATCTGATGTGTGAGTCAGGAACAAATATTTAAAAAAACATGCATAAATTTCAGCATGTAAACACATTGTCCTTAATTTTAGTTGTAACAACTGAAATCAACCGTTGCATTTTCTGGTAGGTTTTCAGATGCAGTTTTCTTGAATATGATCTCATTTCAGAGGGAAATATTTCACAGAAAATCACAGAAAATAATGGTTTTAGTATGAACTTCATAATCAGTAGCTTTCAGGCTAAAATTAAACATTGATTTTTTTATCCTTACCAATCTTGTATAAAACCTTGTTGAGGTCATTTAAGATTCTAAATACTTATTGACATTATCTTTAAAGATATATCAAGTAGACCAAGTTTTTGAGATGCCAGCTTTCAGGACTAGGTTTAATAATAATTCTCAATTATACACTTTTGGTATTCCTCAATGCTTTAACCAGAATTTGTTTTTCCTGTAGTAAACAATGATAATTGTGATATTCCTTTTTTAGTGCGAGATCCTTGTGTTCCTAACTTCTGTCTGAATGAAGCAACCTGTGAAACCCATGGCGCTGGGTTCTCATGTAACTGTCTGCCACACTACACTGGTCCACTCTGTGATGAGGGTAGGTCAATTAGGGTATATAGGCACTTGGTCTCAATTTCACTAAGCGTAAGAAATTAGCTAAGCTCAAAGCAGTTTTGCTTACCAGTAAAAGGTTAATCAGCCACAATAATATATCATGGGTTTGTGACTGTTTGTTCACTCCTGCTTATTTGACCTAAGCAAAAGATCAAGCAATGTTTTCTGTACACACAGCCCTATGAAAGTGTCAAAGTGTTTCCATAATGTGTTCACACAGAGCTGATAATGAAAAATAGTCGATGTAATTTCAAACTGGGTCTCACACAGAGGTGAATATGAGAGACAAGTCGGAGTGTTTCCATAATGGGGTCACACAGAGCTGTCAACATTTACAGATTTGTGTACTATTCACCAAAATATTGATATCTGAGTTTTAAAAACCCAAAAGTTTGTGATATTAAAAGCCTTCAATGTGTCTTGTATGTAGGCATAGTTCAACAGTGTGTGACAGACAATGACAACTATCCATTACTCTTTTATCAGGACACATGAATATATGACTATTTTCAATCTCCATCTTATGAAGATTGACAGCCAGTACAATGTGTTGAAGTTGTACACAAGCGATTGTCAGGTGCCAATAGGCCAACTCATGCTTTATTTGGATACAAAAACTCTGACTTCCTGATAAACATTTGTGCGAGAAGAGAAAAGGAGATCTATGGATTTCAACATGTTCAATGGCTGTTTGTTTTTTTGTATAAAGTGTGTCTTATCTTGTGTTTATTGCAGTGGTAGTATGTGAGCCAAATCCATGTAGTAATGGAGGTGTATGCTTAGTGACTGAGGAAGGAAACATTAATGGATATACCTGTGTCTGCCTAGATGGATGGCTGGGTCAACAGTGCCAAACAGGTGGGTCTCATAACACCATGGATTCAATAGATTGTTATTGATAAATGATATTGATTCATTTCTATCTGGGTTCTATTTACCTGCCATTGATATTGACCTGTCATTGATGTTGACCTGTCATTTATATTGACCTGTCATTGATATTGACCTGTCATTGATAGTGACCTGTCATTGATATTGACCTATCATTGATAGTGACCTGTCATTGATATTGACCTGTCATTGATAGTGACCAGTCATTGATATTGACCAGTCATTGATATTGACCTGTCATTGATATTGACCTGTCATTGATAGTGACCAGTTATTGATATTGACCAGTCATTGATATTGACCTGTCATTGATATTGACCTGTCATTGATAGTGACCTATCATAGAGATTACCCTGTTTGAGTTTCATAAATTCTACTGCTTGTCATTTATACTTCCAAAGTAAGTTCCCTAGATTGCCCTTTATATATTACCTCAGTTTAGCCATGTATATTGCCCTTAATAAGTTTACTATTGACCTGTTATTAACATTGACCAGTCATTGATATCGACCTATCATTGATATTGACCTGTCATTGATATTGACCTGTCATTGATATTGACCTGTCATTGATATTCATATGTCATTGATATTGATCTGTCATTGATATTCATCTGTCATTGATATTCATCTGTCATTGATATTGATCTGTCATTGATATTGACCTGTCATTGATATTGACCTGTCATTGATATTGACCTGTCATTGATATTCATATGTCATTGATATTGATCTGTCATTGATATTGACCAGTCATTGATATTCATCTGTCATTGATATTGATCTGTCATTGATATTCATCTGTCATTGATATTGACCAGTCATTGATATTCATCTGTCATTGATATTGATCTGTCATTGATATTCATCTGTCATTGATATTCATCTGTCATTGATATTGACCAGTCATTGATATTCATCTGTCATTGATATTGATCTGTCATTGATATTCATCTGTCATTGATATTGACCAGTCATTGATATTCATCTGTCATTGATATTGATCTGTCATTGATATTCATCTGTCATTGATATTGATCTGTCATTGATATTGACCTATCATTGAAATTGACCTATCATTGATATTGACCTGTCATTGATATTGACCTATCATTTATATTGATCTGTCATTGATATTGACCGGTCATTGATATTGATCTGTCATTGATATTGCCCTCTCTTTCTGCAGCTGAAATTGACCCATGTGACAGCAGCATTTGTCAGAATGGTGGCATTTGTCGCTCTCAGTCCATAGGTTCTCCCATCAAGAACTTTGAATGTTTATGCCCAACGGAATGGAGTGGAAAGACGTGTCAAATAGGTAAGTTTCTTACTGTCTCAGGGATCTAAGGCAGTTGTGAATCTCAACTACCCCAAAATCCCCAAAATATACCACAACCAAACCACCATGGTGGGATAAAGCAAGCTACAACCCAACCTTAACAGAGTCAAATTGTTAAGATGTTGAGTAACTACTAGATTCAATGGAGATATAAAGCTCTCAGATTAATTACCTAAGGACTTGCCTTAAATATTTAAAAGAATCTGGGAGATTTACAATGTAGTTTACCATCAAGAATTTGCTCTAGAGGCGTTCTGATTAAAGTAGATAAACTACGTGCAGTACTTCCAATACATGCAGTAATTGACGTTTTGTGCTAAGAAAATATTTGTAAACCTTATCAATAGAATTGTGTTTACGCTCTAGCTATCAAAAGCAGAATTCTGATCTTTTGTTATTTAAGATGAATGACATTCTAACTGATGTACTTTATTATTGTTCTTTAGCGGATCAATCTATGTGTGGTAGTAACCCATGTTTGAATGATGGACAATGTAATAACCTTGGTGATGGGTATGAGTGTATCTGCCCTGATCACTACACTGGGACTCTATGTGAACAAGGTGAGATGTTTATTTCAATTCTGACTAGTCGGATTGTGATAACAATTATTTAAATTTAAGTTGGTTATATTGTACTTTTATTGAAGTGTACGGTTTAAATTTTTATTTTTTTATTAGATTTTTGGTATTCGTTTAAATATTTTCCTTACCCATTTAATTCAGCCTTTTGGTGTGAAATAGACGAAATAGATTGAAAGACTTCAGCTCTTTCCCACCTCCCTCTTATCCCCAGTACTTGAACCACCTCCCTCTTATTCCCAGTACTTAATAGTTTCATTCCTACTTATAGCTCTCATCATTGTTTATTGGGAGTCATCAGCAATTTTGTCCCATCATCATGTTAATGATCTCCAATATTAAGTGTCATCACTCTGTGTGTTGGGTCATCAGGTTTAGTTCCTTCCCTGTTTCGATACCAAAATAACCCTTAAGAGACCATAAGGGCTGTAAGCGACTTTTACCAAATTGGCCACAGCTCTACTTCTAATCAACCAAAACTAGGAAGAAATGAATGGCCTCTAAAGTGTTTATTTTGTTTGCCGGTGTTTGCACAGGTTAAGGTTTTGGGATTTTTAATGTTGACGATATTTGTGTCAGAACAGAAAGAAAGCCTTCATTAATGCAAGTGGTCATTGATTTGGGTTTTAAAGTTTTATATGTTTTCATGAAGGCATTACAATATCGAATTGGTTTTATTTTTGATCCCAGTATCTATATTGTTGAAGTTGTTGTTCATTTGTTACTTAGAATTTTAGTGCTGCATTGTAAATTAAGAGATTTCAGAACTTTGATACATACCTCAAGTGATAAAGAAATGTTATTCTTTTCCAGCCATTATTGAAGACCTATGTGGAAGTAACCCATGCCAAAATGGTGGAACTTGTCAGCAACAAATGTTTGAATATGTGTGCCGCTGTCTGCCAACTAATAGTGGAACCCATTGTGAGCTAGGTATGTATGGGCATTAACTTGAACTCTGTATCAGGGCTAAGAGCTGTTCAAGTGAAAAGTGTTGCTTAAAACGTTCTCTGCTATTAAGCATAATTGAACCGGTCACAAACAATATAATGTACCTGAAGTGTTATTTTGGCTGGTAACCTTTTTCTTATAAGCAGAATTTGGACAAGCTCAGCAGTTTGTGTGCTTAATATGTTTAAGCAGCAGCTGTATGAAATTAGATTCTGGTAAATACTTCCTTGACCCCTTGCACAGTGATGAGCAGCGCACTTACACACGCCTATTCTGTCCGCCATTTTGGAGTCAAAATGTACGCAAAGGAAATGCCTCCCAAAATGGTAGAAATGGTAGACACGCATGGTGCGGAGGTGCATTCCACGTTGTGCAAGGAGTCAATAGGACATTGTCTGATATTCTTGTAGTGTCCTTTGCTTCTCCTTCAAGCTACTCCAGTTTCACTGCAAGAATGAATCTAACAGTAATTCAGGTAAAGCAGTAAAGCATAGAGTAAGTCAACTTGGAAACAAAATTAGTGAACATGAATATTTTATAGCATTTTCTGACAGGCAATACTCTACGATGTTCATACAGGAAGTTTAGAATTTGTTTCACCATTTCAACTTACTATTAATTAAGTATTGTAAAAGTGACAGCTAAAGAAGTTCAGAAATATATCCTCTTCATTCTTTTAAAATCTTGATAAAAATCATACCATATGCGTCAAATTTAAAATGTCAAGTTTCCTTTGATAGAACTGGATACATTTTCTTCCTGAACGTCTTTGGGGTACTTTTGTAAATGTGTGATGTCATGAGTCACATGGTCTCTAGCTATTCTATTTGTACTTATTTTCTTGTAATACTTTTGTTGTTGCAGTGACAGAGTGTGGAGGAGCGAAGACCATCCCATCAAGTGGTACCTTAAACATTGCCTCCCCAAACCACCCTGCTAACTATCCCGATAATCTGGTATGTACCTGGTCCATCACCTCGGCCTCCAATACCAGTATCAGAGCCCACTTCCAGACATTCTCCACTCAGGCTCCTAATGATATCCTGAGTGTCTTTGATGGGTTCACAACGGCTACAGCTAATCGTGTCATGGTTCACTCTGGCAGTCAGATTCCTAATGATGTTGAAGTAGATGGGCAGAGGATGACAATCAAGTTTGCAGCGGATGAGACTGTGGCATTGGGAGGTTTTGAAGTCATACTGATTGAGATTGGAGGAGGACAAGGTTTGTGTGTGTTCATGAAGCTTAAATGTGTATACTTCTTGAACCCTCTTATACTGGCACTGAGAGTAAATACTAATGCAAAACTAATGCATAGTGCCTTCACCACATGTTGGCATAAAATGGCCTTCACAACATGCTGGCATAGTGCCTTCACCACATGTTGGCATGGTGCCTTCACCACATGTTGGCATGGCCTTCACCACATGTTGGCATAGTGCTTTCACCACATGCTGGCATAGTTCCTTCACCACATGTTGGCATAGTGCTTTCACCACATGCTGGCATAGTGCCTTCACCACATGTTTGCATAGTGCCTTCACCACATGTTGGCAGAGTGTTTCCACCAATGTTGGCATAGTGCCTTCACCACATGTTGGCAGAGTGCCTTCACCACATGCTGGCATAGTGCCTTCACCACATGTTGGCATGGTGCCTTCACCACATGTTGGCTTATGGCCTTCACCACATGTTGGCATAGTGCTTTCACCACATGTTGGCATAGTGCCTTCACATGTTGGCATAGTGCCTTCACCACATGTTGGCATAGTGCCTTCACCACATGTTGGCAGAGTGTTTCCACCAATGTTGGCATAGTGCCTTCACCACATGTTGGCAGAGTGCCTTCACCACATGTTGGCATGGTGCCTTCACCACATGTTGGCATATGGCCTTCACCACATGTTGGCATAGTGCTTTCACCACATGTTGGCATAGTGCCTTCACCACATGTTGGCATAGTGCCTTCACCACATGTTGGCATAGTGCCTTCACCACATGTTGGCATAGTGCTTTCACCACATGTTGGCATAGTGCTTTCACCACATGTTGGCATAGTGCTTTCACCACATGCTTGCAGAGTGCTTTCACCACATGTTGGCATAGTGCCTTCACCACATGTTGGCATAGTGCCTTCACCACATGTTGGCATAGTGCCTTCACCACATGTTGGCATAGTGCCTTCACCACATGCTGGCATAGTGCTTTCACCACATGCTGGCATAAAATGGCCTTCACCACATGCTGGCATAGTGCCTTCACCACATGTTGGCATAGTGCCTTCACCACATGTTGGCATAGTGCTTTCACCACATGCTTGCAGAGTGCCTTCACCACATGCTGGCATAGTGCTTTCACCACATGCTGGCATAGTGCTTTCACCACATGTTGGCATAGTGCTTTCACCACATGTTGGCATAGTGCCTTCACCACATGCTTGCATAGTGCCTTCACCACATTCTGGCAGAGTGCTTTCACCACACTTTACAGTGAATTAAACTGTGTCATTGACTTGTGTAGATTTTAATCATTTGATAGTCAGTTCTACCAACTGTTGTAGAATGCTCTGTTCAGATGAATAGAAGGGTTGACCTCTTGACAATAGTCAACACTAAGTCAAAGTCAAAAGCATATTATCCAGTGTGTTCCCTAATTGTTTGTTCAATTGACTTTTGCAGATCCTTGTACACCAGAACCATGCTACAATGGTGGTCTATGCACCAAAGTTGGTTCTAGTTACTCATGCAAGTGTCCTCTAGGGTACTATGGACCTCGCTGTAGGACAGGTAATGTTAATACTCCAATATGCCTCATAGATTGCTGATCGATATTACATATTGATATTACTAAGCGCTAAAATTGCTGATCGATATTATATATTGATATTACCAAGCACTAAGATTGCTTATGGGTTTTACACATTGATATTACCAAGCGCTAAGATTGCTGATCGATATTACATATTGATATTACCAAGCGCTAAGATTGCTGATCGATATTACATATTGATATTACCAAGCACTAAGATTGCTGATCGATATTACATATTGATATTACCAAGCGCTAAGATTGCTGATCGATATTACATATTGATATTACCAAGCGCTAAAATTGCTGATCGATATTACATATTGATATTACCAAGCGCTAAGATTGCTTATGGTTTTTACATATTGGTATTACCAAGTGCTAAGATTGCTGATCGATATTACATATTGATGTTACCAAGCGCTAAGATTGCTGATCGATATTACATATTGATATTACCAAGCGCTAAGATTGCTGATCGATATTACATATTGATATTACCAAGCGCTAAAATTGCTGATCGATATTACATATTGATATTACCAAGCGCTAAGATTGCTTATGGTTTTTACATATTGATATTACCAAGTGCTAAGATTGCTGATCGATATTACATATTGATGTTACCAAGCGCTAAGATTGCTGATCGATATTACATATTGATATTACCAAGCGCTAAGATTGCTGATCAATATTGGTTGGGTTTTGTCCAGTCAAAGCATAACCCCTTGAGGTGATTCTGAAAAATCTTCTTCAAATAAAACTGAGTTATCAATCTCTTCCTTGAATTTGATGCTTTCATCTATTTTGATCAGTCTGCTCACAATGTTGTTGTTTTTTCCTTCTTGTTTTAGCTGGTCCTTGTTCCCGTAGTCCCTGTATTACTAATTCATTATGTCATGAGAGTACCGACGGATCTTCATTTGGCTGCACATGTGTTTCTGGCTGGACTGGAACCAACTGCGACATTGGTAAAAAGTCAATCATTTCAATAGACTGTGCAAGTCTTGTGCATATTTGAGAACCATAAAGAAGTCATTTTGGGAATCTTGAGAGAAAGTATATTCCAGTAATATTCTCATATTGTGTAAAAGGATTGGAATAGTAGAAGTAACATTGTTATAACTGCATTTTGATATAAACTATCATTCAGAAACAGATAGTTTGTGCTTTCTACAAGCTTCTATCTCTTGTGTTGCAAATCTAGAGATTTGAGATTGGACTAAAAAGGACAATACTTAGACACAAATATATCTGAGGACATTTTGAAAAAGTTTGAGTCAAAAATGTCTTTCCTTTGTTTTGATAATCACTAAAATCAAACCAAGCCTCCAAACTTGTCTTTAGTGAGATATAGAACAATAGGTTTCACAAATAATACAATTTGATTTTTTAAGAAGTTCCAGTTTGTTGACTCAAGCAACCATTATTGATCAACTTTTTCATATGGGATTTTATGCAATACTGTTTTTCATACTTGCTATATGTTTGTTTTGATTGTAGCTGACTGTACATTAGAGCCATGTTATAATGGAGGTACATGCAACCAACAGAGTGATGGCAGCCATGTTTGTCTTTGCTTCAGCGGTTTTGTGGGAAATAGATGTGAAACAGGTATGTAGAGTATTTGATTCCTTCTGTTAGATTCCTAACGCTTAGAAAAATGAAAGTTTTGTTTAACAATATAAAGGTAATCGCTGATATATTGAGTATAAATTTGACTTGAGGTTGCTGATTGTTGCCCTGTGCATTTGATCTATTCCATCAGATCAAGATGAATGCAGTAGTAATCCATGTGAGAATGCTGGTCTCTGCATTAACCAAGTGGGAGCATATCGCTGCCTCTGTTCCAGCACATTCACAGGAACTAACTGTGAGAACAGTAAGTACAATCTATACACTCATGTAATAATAACAATGGCTTCTTATATAGCGCTTATATCCGTCACTTAGTGACGCTCAAGGCGCTTCAACATTCAGTATTTTCTAGCAAGGTTACGTAAGTATGAGACCTCCTTTACATAGCACCATGTAATGGTTCACAAGGTGCTGTTGCGCAATATGCAGCCACACAAACCAGGAACACCGGGGCAAACCCCTTCTCTTAACGATAAGTGCACTGGTTCTTTTACGTGCATTACACAACACACGGGACCAACGGCTTTACGTCCCATCCAAAGGACGCAGCAATAATGATTTAGTGTCTTGCTTAAGAACACAAGTGTCACGACCGGGACTCGAACCCACACTCTGCTGATCAGAAACACCAGAGCTTGAGTCCGGTGCTCTTATCCGCCATGTTAGACTTAATCAAAGAAAATTAAGAAAAGGTACCAGTATTTACGTTAAAAAAACTATGTATATGAATTTCTCAAAGGATTCTTTGTCCTTAGTTGTATTATTGAAATATATTTATGCAGATGACTCAAAGTGCCTACAGGAACACTTAAAGTAAAAACAAACAAAAACAATCAAATTTACACACTTTTGTAGAAGAAATACCAAAAAGACAAAACGCACAGATGTGGCAGCTACATGTACTTCAGAAAAGACACAAATATAAAACGCCAGAAGAAAGCAAAGAAGGGAAGAAGTTGAATTAATACAGTGATTCTTATAACTTTGATTTTGTAGGAAAGACTGATAGTTCTTTTAATAGTGGTACAAACACCTCAGATGCTTCAGGAGCTATGATGGACACCTGGCTTATTGCAGTCGTTGTACTTGCCTCAGTCATTTTAGTCATCGTCACAGTACTTGTTGGATGTATTGTCTACAACCGCGGCAAAACTACTCAATCTTTATACAACCAGAAAAATGTAGACAAGGTGCCATTTAAGGAGCGTGCCAATTGGCAGATGCGTTCTGGACACGGTACAAACCCACCCAATGTACTAAGGGCCACACCCCAGGCACCAACTAACAGGCAACCAGTGTATGCAGCGTATGCACTGGAAGGAGAGTTGTTTGAGTTGCAGAGTACCAGGAGTGCCAACTCTATTAACAGCACTGTGTCATACAGCTGATGTGTTGACATCAATATCAACAAGGTTATGTTACTAACTGATTGCAATGGATAGTTTTAGTAAATACATTTACATCTTAATGAACCATTGGAAACATTGTTTTCATGAGAGCATTATTGTATCTTCAGTATATGCAAGATGATTTATTTCTAGGAGTAATAGACCATCGAAACATAGTACTGAATTTAGATGAGTGGAAGGGGGAAATTGGTATGCTACAAAACGAACAGGGAAGGAAATCTATTCCATTGGATTGCTACACAACAAACAGGGAAGGAATTCTATTCCGTTGGGTTGCTGCTACAAAACGAACAGGGAAGGAATTCTATTCTGTTGGATTGCTACACAACGAACAGGGAAGGAATTCTATTCCATTGGATGGCTACACAACGAACAGGGAAGGAATTCTATTCCGTTGGGTTGCTACAAAACGAACAGGGAAGGAATTCTATTCTGTTGGATTGCTACACAACAAACAGGGAAGGAATTCTATTCCGTTGGATGGCTACAAAACGAACAGGGAAGGAATTCTATTCCGTTGGGTTGCTGCTACACAACGAACAGGGAAGGAATTCTATGCTGTTGGATTGCTACACAATGTTGCCTGAGAATTTAAGGGCATTTTACACAATAACATGAAAGTAAACACATGTTTCTAAACACATGTTTATGTGTTTACCATAGATTGTCATTATTAAGCAAGGCTTTTAAAGGGACATTTTAAGATTAACCAGTTTTAATATTATGACAAATGAAGCGTCAATTCTACACAAGTGCCTTGAAATGTTAACTTATTATTCCTTTATAGTCAATTAATTACGTTTTTTATGGACAGGAATGAATGTGTGCTTTTATAAATTTATATTACATTTTTTAAGAGAAAGGAAGAGTCAGCATGATTTTCCGTTTTGTCGCTGTTCCCACAAAGTGACCTATATGCCAAAATTCACAAAATTTTGCAAATTGATTTTGTGCAAATGATGTACTAATTACGGTTAACATTTTCAGGAAGTTTCAGGACATAACACATATTAGTTTTGTAATTACACTAATTAGCATGACCGGCGTATCACTAGATTTGCCATTTTGTGTTTCCACGAAGTGACGTATCATGATTCGCCACTTTATCCAATGGTATAGTGCTGGTAAGTTACCAAACTTGCACGCTACGACTTGTGCGTTTTCACAAGGTGACATGTGTTGGACCTATTGAAGCGTAGCGTTTTCTTAACCTGTCTCAATCATTGATTTGTACACGGCGCTCTCTGGGTAAATCTCATTTTTTAGTTTTCACGAAGTGACATATATTTAGGACGTAATTATTTATTGAAACACTTGCAAGAAGGAAAACATATTGATAGTTCTGTACGAATGAAGAAGTTTTATTTTTGTCTTCAAAAATAAAACCAAAACTATTAAGCAGTTTTTGAAACAGCAGTTTAAAAAATAGTTCAACTTCAACCGTTATTTTCTCCAATCACGTAAGTTTTGGCTGTGTAGCATATAGGTCACTTCATGGGACTAGCGACAATTTATTCTGTTAAATTACTGTTACATTGATTGATTTTTTTTACCTTGCATTAGTGCTTTTATTTGGGTGAAAGTTTTTCTTGTCAAATCTTTTGTTTTATTGAATGTTGAAGACATCATTTTTTTGTGTTTGCTATGTCTTTCGCAGATGTATAAAACAAGTTTGTACAAACAGTAAGTTATAAGTTTAGATATATATTTATTGTATTATACACTCTCCGTCCTGCTGTACAGAAATAACATCTTGATTTGTGTTGTTATAACCACCTTGATTTTGGATTCATTTTAAAAGAAATTTGTAAACAAACATTTCTTAATGATCTTTTGCTTAACATTTACTTTCTTGGAAACATGGTGTACAGGTTTCAAGAGGAGTACAATTGTAAAATTAAAGAATCAAGAAAGATTCATTGCAATGATCAATCTGATATTTAATGTGCTTTTCTTAACTGCCTAATCCACAGAGAATAATATAAAAAAACAATGAGTGTACCCCAAGCTGCACGTGTGTCCGCAAACACCCACAAAGGACTGATCCATTAAGCCCCGCCCACCATGGCTACAGCTTAGCAATCAATACTTCATTACTGACCCAAGTATTGCTGAACATGAATGAGTGGTCAGTATCAATTGAATGAGTGGTCTATCAAAGTCAAGGCAATATCATAGAGTTTAGGCCAATGGTGGTGTGACTACATATCTCTTTATGTCTATGCAAAACATGAAAGGCACATGAAAAGATTGTTTTTCAAAGGAAGACACATACTTTACATTTCTGGTTATTGTCGGAGCCAGTTGAGCCAGTTTGTATGAAGTGGGCACAGTGGTGAAACCAGGGGGCAATTGGAGCAAGACAAATGGGGGGGCGGGGCGGGGGGCGGGGGCAATGTACTGAACCATTCATTTGTGCATTTTCTGATCTCCTGGGGGGGAGGCAAGGGCTCTGAATGGGGGGGCCTCTGGTTACGCCACCGAGTGGGCGTTGGTTACAGTGTAACCACTGTACGCCACATTTTCGAACAGTAAAGGGGGGTACTTTGCATGGCTATTGTATGTGCTACAATCATGTATGAGCAGTGATCAGTGAACAAAAAGATTCCTTCAGAGTACCAATGAGTGACATGCGCTGTCTGACCACCAGCCTATAACAACCAGGGTAGTCCAGAAACTCCACTGGAAGGCTCACTAAAAAGGTACGCCTCCACAGATGGAATGAAAGGTACTCTGGAATGAAAAGTACCAGAAGATAGTAGGAAGGAGATGACGACGCAGGATGAGAGACTTACAGATGGTGCATCACTGAGCTGGACTGAATGGAAAGCCCTGAACCAGCTTTGATCTGGATATGGTTGAGCCAATGTGTCAATGACAAAATGGGGATGCCTTCCTGATAGGGACAGACACAAACTGTTACTGTGGAGAGACACTAACTGTGACTGTGGGGAACCACAAACTATGCCACACTGGGGGAACTATGCCACACTGTGGGACCTAAGCCACAAGACCCTACACTGCTGTTACGATACCATTATATCGTTATAGCGCCCTCAGTCATGTTGGTCACATGTTTATGTATGTTTGTGGCAGTCGCCATCTTGGATGCATGAATGACATAGGTCATAGAATAAACATGTGACAAAAAGTGCACACAAAAACTGACCTATCAGCCTGTACTGAAGTAGCTAGTAGACAAGCAATAACATGACAATTGCCATTGGTGCACATACAAACGCAAAACTCTAATGAATGTGGCTTCTTTTGCAAGTCGTAAGTGTGATTTTGAGGATTGGACGAGCTCCTTATGTGCCCATCATTCTTATCTTGGCCAGTTGCAGAAAACCGTTTGTGGCATATTATCTGCGAAAAACCTCATCATCACTGGTTCTGGTTGCAGATGACTCTCCTGTACTGTTCTTTAAAAAATTGTTCAAAGAGTATAGATGAAGAATTGCCTACTTGAGCATAAAGCAAACATATAAAACAAACATCTTATCTTTAGACAGAGCACAGGAACATGTTTTTTTATTATTTCTTAAATAACCACTCAATTGATACAATGTGTTATTTTACAAAGGAACAGTCCAAATAGTTGACAGGTTAACTCTTTTATTATTTTAATACAGTCAGACAAATATATGGTATCATTTTCATAATTTTTGTTTTAGCTAGACGTCTTTTAGCAACCGTGGAGTTGTAATATAAAATTATTTTCTACTTCGTTTTCTAAATTACATTTCTTATCACATCTGATCAAATATAGTTATTTTACAGTAAATTGCTACCAATTAAATGAATACAGTATTCATTTTGTTCTATTCTTCTTGGAGCTAAAGATGGATTGATTTGTAGTAATTTGTGCCAATAAAAATGCTGTAAATGAATGAAAAGGATAAAGGCCAAAGTGCATGTAAAGATCAAAGTATAAAAAGAAAAATCAAAATTTGAGGATCACAAAAGTTAGCATCCAATGCAGAGTAACTGGATATCAACAAAACTATTGTTCCATATCAAGATGATTTTAATCACAAACTTAAAGGGGCTGTGTTGTCATGATCAATGCAGGCCTGTGGCTGTACATGGAATTATTAACTCACCTAGTTCCTGCAAGCACGCACGCACTCTCCATAGGTTTGATATAGAGGGAGTGCGCATGCGTGCAGTAACTGGGTGAAACTGGGTCAGAGTTCATAATTCCATGTACAGCTACAGGCCTCCTTTGATCATGACGACACAACCCCTTTAAACTTGGACCTTTGATGGGAAAAGTGGCATGATTAATGTCAGTGATTTATATGCAAGTAATAACAATTCCATTATCTTAACAGCAACTGGCATTAGACATGTTACAGGTTTCAGGATTAGTTGTGGGATTTTCAAACAAAAGGTTACCAGTGAGAACAAAACAGAAAAGGCCAAAAATTGTACATAGCATACAATGGGAGCATGGAAAGTTTCACAATGTTAGCCACTTCTGTAAGAGTACCATTGGACATACCGACATACAATGTAGTATTCATTTTTTATCAATTACATTACATGCACATCGTTTTCAATAGGGGCCTCCCAAATCTATACCATCATAAATTACTAGAACAGTTTTTATGGTGTAATAATAATAATAACCATAAAAATAATAGTTGATTTTAAAGCAAGTATTAAAGTTGACTACCTCTGTAGTCCTGAAGTAGTCCTGGAACCATCTCAAATGAGCTGTATAAGTATGCACCACCTAAACCTATTGGGTACACAGGTGCCTACTCATTCACATCAACATCTACCCTTGCATGTTGTGACGGTGCATTTACTCCAAATCTTCAACACATTTATTCTTAACATTTCCTTCGTTGTTTTATTTTCTTTTAGAAATAGAAAGAAGAAATTCTCTAAATTAAGGCATTAGTACTTTGAAACACACACAGGATATAGGTTTTAAGCCCATTGAAAATAAATATTGTTTAATAATAATATCAAATGAAACAAACTGTAGTAACATAACAATTGAAAAGAAAAATCAATATATCAAAACTCTGTTCAATAAATAATTTATGCACTTAACACAACAATCGTTTGGATTACACACACACACAAATATATAAAAAGAAATCGCTTACAACCTGGTAAATATTTCTACATCTTATTGTGGTCTTACTCCCTTAAATCAAAAAGGAAAGATTCAAATTTCTTTGGTAAATAAAATTGTTTACATGATTTGGTTCATTACAAAAACACATTTAATTATTTTGCACAGAAAATGCACAGAAAGATTGGCTGAAAAACTTTGAGTTTTTATAGGAAATTGTTTTTCAAAGCGATTTAAATTATGAATGTAAATGAACTGTCTCAATCCATAACAAAATGCAAACGTTTTCTTTTACATTGTAACAAGATCAAAAAAAATGATTTGGGTTAACTGAGAGAGTAAATTTTAGAGTACGATAAACACGACCTTATGCTACGCTCGCATTTTATTCAAATATAGTGAAATCATACTTTGATTGCAAACACATAACATGATTTTAAAAAGCTCTTATTTGCCTACTGAAGTTCTATGACTCAAGTCAAACTCTTGATTTTCTCTTGAATTAACATCAGATTTCAAAACCAGCGGACGTCATACATAACTAATTACACATTTCACTTTACATGGTGCATTTATATTTTGTGGGAAAACAGTTATTAATTAATATTAACAATAAGTTATCAATTCTGTCATTTTTCCTTTCCACGTTTGAACAGCAAAGGAAGACCATTGATCATAATTCTTACAATGATTTAAATCTTAAAAGTAAACAAAAATAATGATATGAAAATATGTGGTTTAACGAAAATAAATCCATTTCTCATTCATCTGTGGGTATGTGCTTAAATCACAGTGGGTTGTTCTATTATCTAGAATTAATCTAATTTATTCACAAAATGGTGGTGGAATTTTACAAATTTTCTGTATGATCCGGAAGCGATTTTCAATTTGTTTTTGTTTTATAGACCAAAAATGCAATTGTCAATATTGTTTTTAAAAAAAATTAATGGACCTTGTGTAAAATAAATGGTGGTTTTGAAACGAGAATGGCAATTTCTGTCTAGGGAAAAAAATATAATACAAAAAACCGATCCGGCAGCTAACTTGTTGCTCTACACTGAATGTAACAAAGTTTACCAAATACTCCAGTGCCGATGACACAACAAACAATTCTACATCAATTTCAATAATAGTTTACAAAATAGTCAAATCTGGCTGACAAATGTGGAAACTGAAATATCTCAGAAAATAAAATAAAGCAAAGTACTGAAAGCAAATGAAAAAAATAATGAATAAACACAACTTTTTATACACTGTAAGTAGCAATAACAGTTTACAGTGTTGCAATAGGACCAAGTAGTTGGCTGTACAATACACAAGCATTATCAACACCAAGATTAGTACAAATTTAGTTTTGGTAATAAAGTTAGTTTTGGCATCTTATTTGAATACCTTAAGCACACTTTTATAAACTACTTGGAAAACAAGAATCAAGTACTGCACTACAATAAATCATCGCTGTATTGATACAGCTGCTGTCAATCATTCATCTTCTAATGAAACAATTTTTAGACTTGCAAAAGTCATATACTTTTTAAGTTTCAAGATTCAACATTTTATCAGAATGAACGTTAAAAGAAATATCAACAGAAATTTACTGCACGGAAATTCATGTACAGTTCAGTAAGTACCATTTTGAAAAGCTGTTTCAACTCTAAGTCAAATGCTGCTTGATTTCATCCATTATTATATTTCATATGCAAGATGAAGGCAAATTGACGGGTTCAGCATCAGTTTTTTGGTTACAATGCATTATATTAACTTCCAAGACGAACCAATAAACATCATCCAACTTTGGTGCTAAAGTCTTGGGAAAAAACATTGGACTAAAAAACCATGAGTACATATGCAAGAAACAATAGTCACTGTTTGTTTGATATGCTTGGTTGAATTTCACATCATAGAAACATGTGTCAAGTTGTCATGGCAACCCAAATTAACCTGCGTCACAAGACATTGTGTTGCTGCTTTGTCCAGTAAGGCAAAACTCTACTTTTCTTTGCATACAGTGTGCACAGCATTCGTGTGTACAACATAAACTTGCAAAAGGCACAACGTAAGCAAAATCAATTTGAATGGCCATACAGCTACAGCTTTATGACTGACAGTACAGGGCCCAATTTCATGGCCCTGCTTACCGTAAGCAAAGAATCGGCGCTTACGGAAGCAGGGAATTCCACGCTTACGTCAAGCGTATTTCACAGGTTAGCAGGGAATTTTTGCTTGTGCGCACTCCACGTTACTAGGCATTCTTCGCTTACACAGCTAGCGCAGAAATTCGGCGCTTGCACTGCAAGCGGAGAATGGAGATCGTAAGCGCAGAATTCGGCAGTAACCAGAGCCATGAAATTGGGCCCAGTACTAGTCGTAATCTGATTTATTTATTAATCTGTATCTACAAAAGTACTTCATACAGTTTGTTTTGAACTACGTCTTTGGCAGCAAACCTGACTTTTAATATGAATCCAGATGTAAAAACGAAGAGTCGTTTCGAGAAAATCTGCAAATGCTCCAAAATATCTTTGATTCTGTTTTGACTTTGAATTTGCATCGAGTGTGAACTTAACTTAAGTTTGGAAAAAAGATGATTTGAATTTGTACTGCTGAATGTGTTCCAAGATTGTTTGGTTTATGGGAAATGGATTGGATTTACATTTTGTACAATTTACATGTTTTTTAATTTGTGACCGCTTATTTATCTTTATTATGCATAAATATGCAAATTTACAAGCAAGTAAATTATTCATTATGTTGGTATGTAGGAATAATAACAAGTCACACAGATCAATTAACGACAGAGCTCTGCAAAAACTAGAGCAGTATGTATCAGCCAATAGCAAGCCAGTATAGATTTGATAAGACCTTGGTTACCACAAACCATTTCTAATAAGGCATTCCATTGGCCCACAAAAAACAACTGCAGTTTTTAAACATGCATAGTGCATAATATGTACAATTTGTTAATGACAATATGGTTACTTTTTAAGTGCACATTAGACATCATGGTGAGGTTTCTTACTTTTTAGTAACTTTTTAGGTTTGTTGTGCCTTACATTATATACAGTACTTACAACTATCTACAAAATGATGGTCTAAGAAGACGTGTACATCATTAGTACATTACTCAGTGTTGTAGGACTCATGAGTCACAACTCAATGTTGATGACTCAGGGTTTGGCTTGAGTCAAGATGGTCAATGGCTCAGACTCAGGGTATCGGTTCACCAGGGCCCAACTTCATGGCACTGCTTATCCCACAATTCTGCACTTCTGACACTCTGTAAAGCACGTACTACTAATTGGCCATAAGCACAGGATTCCATTGTAAGCAGCTGCCATGAATTTAAGCCCCATACACTGCACATACCATTTGGGATAGTTTAGATGACAACACTAAGAAGTTGAAGACCAGGTCTTACACTTACATACATGACTTTACTATTATAACTACCTGTAGGATGCCATGACCATATTTCTTGAAAGCTTCTACTCAGAAAATTTGTTGTGCCCAACAGCTCTATGAAAAAGTACTGTAGAATGAACATCCTTCATCCTTCACAGAAATGGAAGATTTTATAAATGAGCTGCAACTACTATTAAGTACTCCTAATTTTAGTTTCCCTCAAGCTCAAAAAGTATTTAATGTCTCTGTATCTATAACTATTTCTCTAACAACTGTTCACTTTGAATATATGGTTAAGGCCGTATCCAAATTTGCGGCTATGGCTACAGCTACGACTGTCGCTAAGGATATCCTTTACTTCAACGCTTGGTGACGCGGCAATCCAGCTGTAGCCGTAGCCGTAGATGCCAGTTCAAACACACGCTCATTTGAACTAAAGATCCTTATTGAAATATGTAAAGCAGTATAATACAAAATTAGCTTGAAAGGCACCAGTCTATTAGAACCTGAGCCTCATTTTGATGCCCTTGGACAAACTGGACATACTTGTATGTACATGTAAAATGAAGTTGGGTAACACATGTACATGGATTGTTTTTACAAATAAACATGAAGTATGTACAGTACAGGTAGATACAATGTATGATCAATGTACCATTGAGGATTTCGGCCATCACAGTGAAACATCCTGAATTCTAGTAATTCAAGTCTTTTACTTTCTCTTGTTCAACTTATTGTCCATTGGAGTAACAAACGTTGTCATTTACAAAGCAAGTGAAAGCACCTCTTTTGTTTAATACCCTAATCCCATTTTCGCACATTTAGAAGCTGAATAGTGTAACTTTTAGATTTACATGATTGTACATCTTACCATCTGACCATCTGTTTATGTACAGTACTGATTGAGTCAAAATCAGCCACCACTAGGTGGGACTTGGGATAGTACTTGTACGTTCATAGGAAAATGAACAGGTATGTACATGATATTTGTGGTGGCCATATTTGAGGACATGTCAACTTACAAGGCCAAGATCTATTGTCCTACATGTACATGTACATCACTGAACTAAAACATCTGACTCAACGTATTTACCCAATGAGCCAATTCCAGGCAAGTATGCCTGAAATCAATGTCAATGTGTTTAGCTGGCCATTTGAGCGCCCCTGAATACCATGGTTTTGAATATCATTATAAAAATACTTCTGATCAATATATAATAACCAGCGACATTATGACTTGATCATTTTCTACCTAATTGGTAAGACCTTTTGTTTGACCAGCTATCTGTTCCTTTGGGTAAACCAATGTACATCTTGATTGTCACACACCCATGGTACGTCAAGGCCCGAGGCATTGGTCCAAGTACTGTCCATTCATTGGTCACTGGATCGTACTGCTCCACGCTATTGGTTGCGATAGTCAGAGCGTCTTCAACTGTCCCTACAGTCCACTGACCGCCCGTTACATCAATTTTGCGGTTTGTGACCGTAGCGGAATACAGCTCTCTTTCATGGGCCTCAGCATGCTGCATCTCCCCAATGGTTTTGATCTCTCCTTTGTTTGGGTTGTACACCTGAACGAGGTACTCCGTCTTCCCTCCAACCAAATAGATCTTGCTTTTCATTGTCGCACCAAAGCGAGGCTCGAAGGGAAAGCTGACGTCATTCACCACAGTCCATGCATTCTTATCAAGATGAAAGCACTGGACAAGAACCTTACCATCTTCATTCAACCCGCCTACAACATAGAGACGTCGGCTGTGAGAGGTCACCACAGGGTCAAGCACCCCATAGGTCATGGATTCGCTGGTTTTCCACTGGTTTGTTTGACGGCTGTATCTCTCCACACTGTGAAGGGGTTCATTTGATTTGTCTACCCGTCCACCTACGACATAAATGAGATCCTGTAGGACCCCAACACCATGGGAAACACGGGGGAGATTAACAGGGGCTACTTCAGTCCATTCATCAAATAAAGAGTTGTATCTCCAAACATCACCACAAAGTCTCCCCTCACGGAACCTCCCACTTATTACATAAACATCATTGTTCAATGCCACCACCTTATACTCAGTGTTACTCCCTGGGAATGGTTCCAGAGGAACCCACTTCCGGCGGATGTTGTCATAAAAGCTTGTATCTGGTATCCACTGCTGGTTCTTGTTCCTCCCACCAATTATAAATGTGACATCGGCAAATGACTTACGAGGCTTCATCCTTGGATCTCCCTTCTGCTTACCTTCTCTGATCAAGGCATGGATGGCTCTAACCTCCAAGATTAAATCCTGACATCCATCACACTCTTTCACTAGCGGGTCTTCAACGATAGCATCTAGGATTTTAGGAGAAGCATAAGGAAGACGTATGCTCTTGAGGGTAAATCCAAGGAATTCCTTCCGTTCCTCAAAGTCATGTTTGATCCATTTGATTAGAGCTTTGTAAGACTCTTCCTCACTCAAAAGGTTCAGGTTATCATCTCCCAGGTAGTCAACAAGCTCTTGTGGAGATAGATCAAGGAACTCCTCATATTTAATGACTTCCCGGAAGTTCTTGAGAGCAAACTTTGTTGCAACTTTGTGTAGCACATCACAGCTTGGACCAACAGCAGATCTCTGAATGCTCAGACAGTTGGAAGGATCCAGCATGGTCTTTAGGAACTCACTACATTTCCTGATGGCAGATTCATGGCGGAGAGTGCTGGCCAGAATCAAAGCTTCCTTTGCATTCTCATCACATATCTCCAGCTTGGAGGTGTAGGTGTAGTTTATAATCATTCTGGTCACTGCTGCACCCACATCAGTAATCTGAACGTGACCATTCTGATCAGCTGTCTGTAGTCTCTCCTCCATCGCTGAGTCCACTGTTGCCAAGACAACCCTATGACATGGCAACTCCTCCCCTCCGACGCACAGTGTAACATCCACAAACTTAGAATCAAAGCGTTGATCATTCAAGCCAAGCAAGATTTCATTGACATGGTACGGTTGCTCAAATGTATACTCGGCCATGAGTTTTGAGGCATCTGAGAGTGAGTTTCTACTGCGATTGTCCTGTTTGTCCATGAACTCTTGACAGGCCTGCTCAGCAGAGTGCAGGTAAAAGCACTGGGCAGCTGTCAACAGGTCAACAACATTCGCATAGCTGATCACCAGTCTGGCAGTATAAATATAGTCCAAGAGAAGGCCAACAATATTAGGTTTGATATCGTTCAAGATCATGTCATGCTTGACAATCACAGCTCCCTCTTCTGTTATTTCATCACAGATGTTGAGAGAGAAGAAACGACTTGTCGATGCCAGGACCACTTTGTGTGCGCGGAAAGTCTGGCTTCCAACATAAATGGTAAAGTCTGTGTACTTGTTAGCATGGCGGAAACGGTTCAACTTTGTCAGAACATCTGCGGCATAATTTGGATCATCCACTTCTTTTTGTTCATTAACTGAAGATGCAACAGTCCAGGTACTTCCATCAGTTCGGATGCTGTCCCCAATGCTGAAATTACTACCAAGTTTACTCAGTCGATAGAAGCCACTGTTTCTCTTTGATAATGATACGTTTGAACCTCTTGGCTTGGTAGATCCAATCGTGCTCTGCCCATCCTTAATATTGCCATTAGCTGCTACAACACCAATGTTTTCAGAGCTCGCTGTCATTTTCATCTGCATGTCCATGAAAGGAATATGGTTTTTCTCTGGGATGGGATTGCTGGAGTAGATAAAGTGTCCATGATCCTCTTCCTTTGCCGACTTGGCCTTACGGCATTGGCAGCTTTGGCAGCAACCCATAGTGGCTATTTAGATGCACCTAGAGGAATAAACAAACAGAAATGGCAACATTTAAACTCAGCTCTCACTTTTTGTTTTTCCCTTTCAGGTTGAAGGTATGGACTGTTCTGGGATCTAACTTTAAGTCGGAGAGAAAACTCTGGGTAGAACAGTTACACTTAGATAAATACATGTAATGTATGTACATTGCACACGTACATGTATGTATGGCAGTGAACAAGTTATTCACACTTTCTCTGAACAAGTTTGTAAAGGAAAATTGTAAAAAGAAAAGAACTCTTAAATATTTGGCAAAAAAATACACGAACAAAAAAGAAAAACACTTTGAAAAGGATGACCCGTCATGATGTACCAACATTTTTGTACCTTGTCAGAATCAAAACAATGACTCACAGTCACACACCATAAATTCAACATTTTAAAAAATGCTGGCAATATGAATTTTCCCTCAACATCCACAACAAATGCAAGGGGAAAAAACCTGACTCAATATGTGCTAACATACATCATAGTGTACACTGATGCATTACATTGGATAGTGATATGATTAATGTGTAAAATATGCTCCACATGTGGTATCCAGTGTAAAGGGTGTAGCTTTATTGCTGCAATGCAATGGATTATGCATCTATTCCATTACCTTAAATGGATACTACATTTATTTGAAGAAAAGTGCATTTTCACTGTCTAGGTTTGAAATACAGACAAACTGTTTTGGGAAATAAACTGCTGGCATTTAACTGACCAATTCTTGGGGAACATAAACAAACAGCTTTTAAAATGAAAACACAAAATTTACAAAAGAATATGCCATCCAACTAAACTCAGCTAAATGGTGTTTTTGCTGTTTTCTCACAAACTACCATTTTACGAAACTTCACTAAAGTTGGTGAAATTGAACACAGTACTTACATGTAACATGAATACATGCATACATGTCTATGTACAATGTAGGTACATGTATGTGTGTATGTGTCTTAGTGTAGCAACAATCATTCACAACAATTCACTTTTAAATGAGCCAGAGAACCCTAAAATACACAAATCACTTAAACATCAATGGATATCAACTTATAATAACAAATCATTGCACATCATAACAAACATTCATTCATGTATTGTACATGTATAGATTATTCATGTCACCCATGAATTAATCAAAAGCCCTTTTACCTTTGCTCACAACTACAAATGGTACGTACATGTTATGAGTATGTATTGTCTTGACTAATGCATCCATGACACTACATATATAGTGTATACATCACAGCCATCCATCTAGCACATGCAGCATGTAATCACCCCAAACAATATCATCCCAGCATCCTCCACCTCCTACAACCAAAATCCCTGTATCTTCATCTGTTATAACATAATCCAGACTACCTGTGGTGCTCACGATATCCTCCTCCACGTTTGATTAATTTGAGTCCCAGTGCTGAAGCAGACCCCATACCTCTTTCTTAGCTACTGTAGACAGCGTGTTTACATGTACAATGATGACTCAGAGACATTGGTAGTGATGATTAGACCGAGCATCATCCCTGTGATGTCATGTCTGTGGCAAATATGCACATTGAAGGCCTGGGGGTTTGTTGTTGATGATGTAAATATTAACATGGATTTCCTACAGCATCATGGAACAACAACCTGACAACAAGACATGTAGGTAGTAAGGGTATATTTTGTAAGCACTGTTCTAATTCTGCCTCCTACATGTACTTTGTAAGAATTCCGCAGCTCAGAGGCTTTTCTCATCAATTCATTATGAAAGATTATTAATTTTTACTTATGTATCCTACAAAACAGCAGAGTAATTTAGTACATGTATACGGATGCAAACAGAACTTAAAGTAAATAAACTTTGTTTGACCTGGCGTACACATAAATCCATGCCTCATGTACAAAATATAAAAATTTACATAAAGTACAATGTGCATGTTGTACATACATGTACTGTTCATACACATGTATCCATGTGTATAATAATTGTATAGTTTTTATGTTGCGAATGAATTTCCATAATCACTCAGTGCGTGCATTGTCTAATTACTCATGCAAAATTATACAGAAAAATTACAATGCCTATAGATGTTATGAATGTGCACGAGTGCTAATGTACGTACATGTTAACACTTACACATGCAACTTTGTTACTGGAAGTATACACAGTAGGTAGGAGGAGTGGGGTAGGAGGGGTGAGGTAGGAGAAGTGGGGTAGGAGGAGTGGGGTAGGAGGAGTGGAGTAGGAGGACTGGGGTAGGAGGTTTGGGGTAGGAGGACTGGGGTAGGAGGTTTGGGGTAGGAGGACTGGGGTAGGAGGAGTGGGGTAGGAGGAGTGGGGTAGGAGGCGTGGGGTAGGAGGAGTGGGGTAGGAGGAGTGGGGTAGGAGGCGTGGGGTAGGAGGCGTGGGGTAGGAGGCGTGGGGTAGGAGGCGTGGGGTAGGAGGCGTGGGGTAGGAGGAGTGGGGTAGGAGGAGTGGAGTAGGAGGACTGGGGTAGGAGGTTTGGGGTAGGAGGACTGGGGTAGTAGGTTTGGGGTAGGAGGAGTGGGGTAGGAGGAGTGGGGTAGGAGGAGTGGGGTAGGAGGAGTGGGGTAGGAGGAGTGGGGTAGGAGGCGTGGGGTAGGAGGCGTGGGGTAGGAGGCGTGGGGTAGGAGGCGTGGGGTAGGAGGCGTGGGGTAGGAGGCGTGGGGTAGGAGGCGTGGGGTAGGAGGAGTGGGGTAGGAGGAGTGGGGTAGGAGGAGTGGGGTAGGAGGTTTGGGGTAGGAGGTGTGGGGTAGGAGGAGTGGGTAGGAGGAGTGGGGTAGGAGGAGTGGGGTAGGAGGAGTGGGGTAGGAGGCGTGGGGTAGGAGGCGTGGGGTAGGAGGCGTGGGGTAGGAGGAGTGGGGTAGGAGGAGTGGGGTAGGAGGAGTGGGGTAGGAGGCGTGGGGTAGGAGGAGTGGGGTAGGAGGAGTGGGTAGGAGCAGTGGGGTAGGAGCAGTGGGGTAGGAGGAGTGGGGTAGAAGGAGTGGGGATGGGGGTAGGAGGGGGTAGGAGGAATGGGGGTAGGAGGAGTGGGGTAGGAGGAGTGGGGTTTGGAGGAATCGACTGGGAGTCAGGGGAGGGGGCATATATGTACAATAAATTTAACCAAATGGCAATGAAAGAAGAGGTACATGTATATCCCCTTTGTCTCGAGTCCATCAACACCTACATGTACATGTACATGTTTACAAATGAAGTTTCAGTTTTGTAATACCATTTTTGTCACGTTTGTACATAAATAGCAACAATGTACACTGAGCCTTTGCACTGTTATCCTCAATTTAGATTCATTGAAGACAGCAGTAACAATGTCATCTTGTTACCATTTCTTCAAATATCAAGTTCGTTTAGTGCTTATTTTAACAATGCACTCCAATCCATGTTTAATCTCAATCCTATGATTCATCATGAGATACAAATCTTCAATGTTCAAGTTATCTTACATGATGGTACTCAATCTGTACCAATCACCTCTATACATGTACCAACTATGCCATCCTGCTTCCAAGAACAAGTTCTTTGTCTCAACAAACCAAGACACCAATGACTCGATATGAATGAAGGCGGTTTAATACAATCCCCTCACAGCTTGACAGCTCAGGGAGCTAACAACACTTATAGGGAAAAAAGATATACCCAGCAATTTCACGCTGGTTTAAACCAATTACAGGCCCCACAAGGAAAGCGTCTGAGCATGAGCTAACATGAGGCACGTGTGGCATGTAATAAGGACACTTGGCTAAGGCGGGCTGCTCATAGATTCTTTGTGCATCACAAACACTTGAAGTGAGTAGCAAGTGCTGATAGTAGTGGGGGATCTTACACAAAGAGTCATCGTTCACTGCTTTTTCCTTCATAACATTGAACAAATATACACAAAGCTATTTTGTATATTTGCACAAATCATTTTGAATCTACGCTGTGCACAAATATTTGGGCCAAAACATCACAAAGACAGTAGTCATCTTCACATTATAAATGTACGCACTTAAACTTGTAGGCCTACTGCTATAAATGTTGAAATTTGCAAATGAGTATTGACTACTGGCTATACACACAGTGTACACACTTATTACACAAGGCAAATGTTATTTGGGCTGACAATGCAGATTTCTTTTCTGACGTATGTCATGCTATATATAGCTACATTTCCTTTAGCAGAGGAAAAACAGAAAATGTAAAGGATACATTGTGGATGTACATGCACATGTTTTGTGATATTGTGAACACCTCCAATGTCAGTGACTCAACAATCACTACTGGCTGGCCAGCTTGCATGTAAACACAAGTCCTCATGACAATTTTGGACAAATAATGTGTACTCAACTATACCTACATGTACACGTAATCCCATTGTAGTAACAGGATTGTGACTGCTTCCAAATTGTGTAATTGAAAAATGTACCTGAAATAATTGTGTAAATGTGACATGGTTTAAATTTGCACCCAAGAAAGTACACACATGAATTTGTATTTGTTTACTTGAGATTTTCATTCCTACCTTAGTATTGACACCTCAATGACATAATTGAAGAGTAATAATAAAAAAAGCATTGGAAACTAAATTATTACCATGATTACATTTCTTTTGTTAGAATTTTGAGATTCTTATTAAATGCCAAATATGATTTATAGAAATTCTTGTTTTATGCAGGTTGAGGTTCATGTACAATTTATATGTTGCAAGAAATCAAATACTGGTAAAAGAAAAAACCCCAGCAAACTACACAAAGTTTATTTTGGTTCGTTCAACTGTATGCAAATCTTTTGCTCTTTAGATTCAGAGATTCTTGAAAACAACTTGTATCGTGGTCAGTGCCACAGGTCTGGTGCCAGACTGTTAGCAAAGTTGATATCCAAATTATCGTTTATTGGATTGTTCTATTCCTAGCATCTGACCAAAAACCCAGGGGTTATTAACTGCTGGCTCATACTAAATGGAAATCTACCAGGATCGGCACGGTGCGTTTCTCTTGTCTCCATTGGGACTAGGAATAACAGGTGATCTCAATCCATGGCGCCTTGTAGCTGCCCACGCTCAAGACAAGGTGGCTGACTACCCAAGCCATGCACGGCGCTGATTCCTTAAGATAGACCCTTGAGGTAGGCCCTGTCATGGGTAATCCCTCTATTGAGCATCATATTTGGCATCTGATAATATAATGTATCGTGTGGCGGCCAAGGGGTATCCTTTTCTGAAAGAATCAAATAGCTGATGTAAAGAATACATCAAGTGAATTGCCAAGCAGTGGCGCAGAGGTAACTGACATCAGCGTTGAGGTTAAATGTAGTCGAGATGGACAAGGAGGTGGCTAGCGACGGCGTCACCACGGCGAGAGTTATTGTCTCCGGACAGGATCAGACAGACCAGAATATACTAGGCAAGAAACCTGGAGGCTGGATGATTTCTTATCATCCCCACCTCCTCAACCCATGCATTAGGGATGTCTATTAAGAGTAGTATAAATATGCATTGTGTATGGACAGTATTTGAGGTGTTGTTCAACTTGTAGCTTCCGACGAATCTAAACATTGTGAGATGATTGTTATTGATTAGGAAGGACTTCTTTTAATATCCAGCAGCAAAATGCTGTCAAGATACCAAGTACCCAGGGATCATCTAGGTATTGACAATTGAGAAGGTACTGTACATCCACTTCTTTGGAACCACAGTGTCAGTAGAGACATACATAGACACCTTTGGCTACTGTGGCTTTTACTACTTTCTGTGGCTTTGGCTACTGTCTGTGGCTTTGGCTACTGCCTGTGGCCTTGACTACTGCCTGTGGCCTTGGCTACTGCCTGTGGCTTTGGCTACTGTCTGTGGCTTTGGCTACTGTCTGTGGCCTTGACTACCTGTGGCTTTGGCTACTGTCTGTGGCTTTGGCTACTGTCTGTGGCCTTGGCTTTACTGTCTGTGGCTTTGGCTACTGTCTGTGGGCTTGGCTTTACTGTCTGTGGCTTTGGCTACTGTCTGTGACCTTGGCTATACTGTCTGTGGCTTTGGCTACTGCCTGTGGCCTTGGCTACTGTCTGTGGCCTTGGCTACTGCCTGTGGCTTTGGCTACATGTACAGCCACTACCATGCTAATTGAGGTACTTAACAATGCAGAAAGGAAACACCTTCTGTAATCCTTTCAATTTAACAGCTTTCTTTTCCTTACTTCACTTTTCATTCTTTCTGATTTATCATGCAAGCTTTCAGTTCAAAAATCACAAATTTAATATTTTCATTTTTCACCTATTTACACACACTGTAAATTTCTATTATTGCACACAATATAGGCATTTCGAGACAATTCCCATAACACGGCTCATGATCATGTAGTGCAAAGCATTGAGGTATTTACATCGCTGCTGTTTTGCTGCAGTTGCTGTTTTGCTGTAGCCGCTGTGCCGCTGCAGCCCTCAGCCCTGGCAGCCGTTTATCGCAGCAGGTTAGGAATGAATGAATTCCTATCTGACTGGTCATACCAAGGAATGGAATACTTACAGCTGTAATGTAATAAATACCTTCACATCAACATAAATTGAATCAATTCTGTTAACTCAGCTTCCTACAGGCCTTGATGATGTTTCATCTATGTATACTGTACAATCATGCCCCTTTTTATAGATAATATACAATGAACTATATAAGAAAATACACATTAAAACTTGTTTTGATTCTACACAAGTATGAACATACTAATCAAATGTATGTATTTGTTTTTCTATTAGTTAGTACACAATTCACTTGTTTACAAGTAAATAAAGTTATGTTTGTTTCAGAACTGATTTTGTATTCATTAGTTTTTTTGGCGGGATAGAGCATTTGTTCAGTATAGAGATTCTGTTACCCAAGTAAGCTTGCATATAAATAGTCAAAATGATCACTCAGTAAATCAATAGTAAAAGTACTAGTAAGCTCTTGAAAAAGGGGGGCAGGTTACAGGTTTTGTGAGAAGTTCTGGAAGTAATAAATCTGTACACAGGGTACATACATGTAGTTGTCACTTTAGAAATGATGCTGGTGTATACAAAAGTCAGTATCTTTTCATTTAATTGTGTACACCAGTGTTTCCCTATTCCCTTTCAAACTTAAGGTGACCCACCTCACTACTTTCAGTGCATACTGTTAACCAGAGGGGTGTCTGGGTGTCTTTTGGACACCCCAATTTAAATTTGGACACCCTGTTTTATCTGTCATTTACATGTATAAGTGAACAATTTGGACACCCAGTTTTAAATTTCCAGCAAATTTGAACACCCTTTTACAAAATCTTGGCTTAAAACCTTGTTTCAGTGACCACCTCACCTTTTTTTCCCCCGAATATCACCACCTTGTTGTGAAGATTTGCCATTATATAAGAAAATACTTGTTGAAAAACATTTTCATTTGGTGTAAAAGCTTAAATTTCTGTGACCTTTATGTATACAGAAATCTCATTTTGGGTGTGTACTGTATGTAGATGGAATAATCACATTTTGTGTGAGCGCTGCATTCTTGTCAGTTTGCAGTCTGTGTAAATTTAGCTTCAACCATCAATTTGAATTTTTACTACCTCACATTAGCCAGGGGAGACTGGGACACATGTACATATTGTAAGTACTGTACAAACTGCTCATAAGGCCTAAGGGTATTTGGAACTCTGCTACATTGTTTCTTCATCATACATGTCATAAGTGACAGTCACTTCATGTACTGTTCATGTAATGCAAGTTTGTACATCATATCACAGTTTGAAGCACATTTTTGGAAAGCATCTTTAAGATAGCAAAGCCCCAGGTTCCTCATTGTCATGAATGTACACAATGTACGTTTTGTGCTTTATTGGTACTCAAAAAACTTGCCAGAAACATTCATTTTTGACCTCTGTACTGCAGTGAAACCCAAGTGTCAACACAACATTTTCTTTGGTCTGGTTCTTTCTCTATGAATGATCTCAAGAATTCAAAAACTAACTTGTATTTTTGACCGAGGATGGATACACGTAAATCTTACTGAACATGCGAGAGCCTCCGTAATAGATTTAGTAATTTTCAGAATCACTGAAGTGCAACTTCACCCTCTAGAGGCACATAAGTAATGTATCTTCTGAGGAATCTGTTTATGCTGACCTACATTGTAAGAAAAACATAAACCCAACCAGAACAAGTACATGTAGGTCCTGTCACTGTAACTGATTTGACTGTCGGTATCACTATCAGGTAACAATTAACATACATCCATGTGTGCATATCACACCATGTAGCTCCATGATCACACGCAAACACATACAGCTAGGATTGTATGGCTCAAATTGTGAAGTTCATTTGATATTTTAACAAGTTTAATTACTAAAGTTTGCACATTTTCCCCCCTCAATACTTTTGCAGTAGAGTGTGTTGTTACACAGAAAATATTGGCTTTGGAACAGTATGCACTAAAACCATGGTAATAAATACAAACTAAGCTCTCGACACATATCCAAGACAACAACAGTGCCTGTTTACGGAGTAGTAACTTAGGTCGTATGTTAAACGCTTCTCTCGTCTCGCAAGCCAGGTACAGTAAAGGCAATTTTGTATCCCGTGGTCATTTACATGTAAAGATCATGTAATTGTACAAGAACAAATGTGCATTTTCAGAGGGTAATTGGTAATGGGTAAAAAACTTCATAATGCCAAGTGAATTATAGCTTTTACATTGAAAATATGTAAATATTCTTGCTGAATAGACATCAACTCTATATAATCATGTGTCTTTAGTATAAAGCAATTTCAATCATACCAGGGGAACTAAACCCTAATACAGTATACCTACCTTTACCAGGAGACAGAAAGCTTTAACAGTACAGTAACAATATCCAGTACTTACATGTAGTAAGATTAAATGCATTCAGTTCATCAAGAGAGTTACATGTACTCCACCCATATAGCCTATAGAAACACCAGATAGTCAACAACTACATGTATTCAACATCCCCCACATAAAATAGTTGTCAATATTGTATTCTCTCAAACTTTGGTAGGTGTGAGGAAATTTCTGTTTTCATCCCACACAGCTTGGAACAAAGAGAAAAGAGAGACCAATTGTACACATTGATCGTTTTGTTGTAACCATGCATACATGTACGTACATGTATGTGTATGCAAGTCTACCCAAACCAGTAGAGCATTAAAAATTAACTTGTCCTTCTTTAGGATTTATGTCTCCTAAACTTGTTGTGCATACTCTTTTTACCTCAAGGCCCTTCTTGTACGAAAAAAAACTAGGGCAAAATAAAGTTGTATGTCAGTTTGATAACTGTATGGCTTCATCAGAATCGAACAATACTTGAAGCTCAACCGTAATGCAATGACCCAATTCAACTGATGTCATCATCACAATAATTTTGGAAATCAATGTCCCAGTGAGTTTTCCATAGAGAAAGGATCCACAGCTACAATGTGCCAACTCTAGGTGACACAGCTTTACACGCTTACCTGTTGTCTCACAAAATGGTTAGAATGGCACAGTCACTGCATGTGACGTGCGTGTCAACAAGTATAAAATGTAAACACAGCATTCACATTTTAAAAATCTCTTCGACACTCAGAATGACTAATGAAAATCTTGCATCTAAAATAGTGTTTTTAAATTAGTTTTTTAAAAGAACGGCAAGATTACATGTAAGGCAGACATCTCTTCATTATTGAAGTTTTTTTCCAACATCTTCCACAATTTCATCAGGGCTCGAAATTAATATTGGACCGCAGGCCAGAGGCCAGTGATTTAAGCATCAGGCCAGTAAACTTACGACCGTGTAAGTCTGGCAGTCTTTTGTTTTTGAATAAAATAACACCTCACTGCGTTTTTAATTTAAACTGATAAATACAAATTCCTTTAATTCCGTTGAGTATTAAGGTATTACCCATAAGACAAATGAGATAAATCTTTTCTAAGTGCTTGTTCCCAAAACAGTTCAATTGTGAAACTGTGTATCATGTAGTGTTCTTTTCATTTTGATTCCAGTCTTTTAACAAATTCTCTGGTCCAGTAAAAGTTTTGAGCTACAAGCCCTGCAGTCTTGTGGATTTTTTTCCCCCAAATTCGAGCTTCACATTCACTTTAAACTACTTCAGCCTCAACACTGCAGCTGCATCAATCAAGCAAACATAAAAAGAAAATATTATTGAATACATATTAGACTAATGACAATATGAAAACAAATAATACAAAATGTCTCCCGAGACGCTGCACCTAGATGGGATGAGAGGTCATCATTTATCATGACAGTCTCATGCTCCAAGCCGAACACTACAACTGCAAATACTACAAATAGTTTGTTCATAAATGAAAACTTCAGGAATTAAACTAATATGTAAACTTGGTGCATTAGCCAAGTACATGAACCGGTAAGCATCAAGTTTTCACACCAAGGTTTTGAAACTTAACAGTATTAAAATTTAATAAATTTGTAATTGACCTGTATCTTGTGTAAATGTCTAATTACAACTTACCCTATGGGAACAAATTAATGAACAATGTTCAATGTTCAAAGGTCAATGAACATGAATATTGTTTTCCTGGATTGTTCATTTAATGAATTATACTTGGATCACATTTTTACTCTTCATCCAACAATCCTGCAATTTTTCCCACTGCCTCTCAGACAGATGGTCCTCACCAACAATTCATCATACCCCGGTCAAGGCAATTACTCTTCACATGCAGGATGGCAGCCTCATCTTAATAACAGGCCCTTCAGCTTCCCAGGGAGCGAGGTTTTTTCTGGGACAGAGGTTGCTCGGAGTGTATGCATTTCATAGCCATATATGGCCAGTCTGTCACAAGCTGTTCTGGACTTGTTTCTTGCAAGTTTTAAGTATTTCAAGCATTAATAACTCCCACAAGAAGCAATAAATTATAATGGAAAACTTGACGATGGAGGGGTGTCTTGGTGTTTTGTATTGCACTTTTTTTCAGGGGATGGGATTAATCATGGAAAAAGGTCTCCTCTCGATCTCAAGATAAAGTCTTCTGAACTTACTGGTTGCTACAGTAATGTATGAGGCCTATAAAGACTCTCTAAATTACTGCAAATAAAAACAGGTCTTGAACAGTTTATTTTTTTCATACAAACAAAGTTCGAGTACAGAAAGACACACAAATCAATGGTCTTTGATTTTATTCAAGACAGTCGGATCTACATTTTTAGATGCAATTTTTTATTTATTAATCACCCAAATTATGTGTTGTTCTCCCTCCCCAGGTCCCCCCCCCCTGTAAAAATTTAATAAATACACACACAAAGACATACAAAAGCACACAGTGCTCAAGTTTGAACAAAGCTGATCTGAATTAAACCCAGAAACATGTCATATCATTTTAAGTTGCTACACCCCTTGAATGAATTTGCTCAATAGTGTTCCTAATGTATAGAGGCCTACATGTACGTATACTTCCTCAATAGTTCTTTTTAAAAACAATTCTGGGGAGAATCTTGCTATGTCTTGGCCTATGTGTTGGCCTTCCTCTAGAACTTACAAAAACCTGCCAAAACCACTTCAGCCAGACACTAAGTGTACCAGTCCAGTTGCAGAGAAATTGTTTGCTGATTATCTAATTTCCCCAGGGGCCTGTGTTACACACATAATGAAGGGCCTCTTCAGACAGGCACATTTAGCATAGCATTCCAAACACTTATCTGCTTATGGGTAGAAATAGAATAGATCTACATGTACATTTTATTATCTTTTACAAAAAGGCTTAGATTGCCTTTGATTGTAAACATTGTTATTTCTGTTGAACAAAAAATCTTGTTTTGCATATCATTCCATCGCTTACAGTACACTTTATAATAAATGGTATGAAAATAAAGTGAATAAATCAGTGCAAACACTACAATGGATACTATAAAATGTGAAAAATAATTTGTTTGAAAGGAACTGTTTTCATGTAAAGAAATAACTTAATTATATTATATGGAACACCAAAAGTAAAATAAAGAAAAAAAAACATTTTAAAAATATGCAGATAAATCCAACACCAGACAGCAAAAAACAGATGTTTTGAATCATACATGTAGGTAGGACAATAATAAAGTTGCAATCCAAACTATGCCCAAGGAGAGTTGAATTAGTTCTAGCTGAGTAGACTAGCGAATGTTTCAATGCCAACCAACTGCTTCATCCATCTGGCTAGAAGATCCTGGATTACTCTTTAATAAAATAGCATGTTACATTTCAGAAATATTAAATACTTTACAACACTATACATACCAGCTTTTGTATCTTTCATGGACTTATTAACCCATTTACAACTGATTATAATTTTAATTTTTGTTTATCATAAACTATCTAAAATCCAGTGTAAATACAGAAGATTGTAAAATGGTGCAGGGGGAGGAATGCTACTGTATATGTAAGTCAAAGGATTAAATTTGAGGATGGGTCAAAGTTAACTTTACACGGTCCCCTTTAAATTCCTGAGGTAAAAAACACTTTGTGTGGAATGTCCATCTTTTGGGTGGATTGACACCCAACCATCTCTCAACTTACATGCCTTAATGCAATTACTGCACTACTGTTCAAAAACTATACAGAGACAAATTTTGTAAGAAGCAGATGTCAATATACAAATTTCTGCTACAACAAATACATACAAATTATACGTCTGTTCATCTTGTCTAAGGTGCTGAAAGGAAGATTGAACAGTATTTCAAAAGCTTGATTATGCAGTGAAAGATAGACAAAGCAGGAACCATGCAGGAACTTAACACTTTTTGGCATTCCAAAATCGAATGAAAACAAAGTACAAAGGGAAACACCCTGAAAGTACACCAAAGATCAGGTTAATCTTTTTTTAAACATAATATCAAAAAGACGATAATTCCCACAATGATTGAGTTAGTATTACCTCAGTGCTTTCTCTTTGCTTCAGGTTCAATGCCTTCTCATCTCTCGTTTGTACTGATTGGGTAATAGCAACATCTGTCTGTTTATTGACACACAACCAGTCCACGCTGGAACTGTATTCACGTTTAACAATGCTGGTTGAGGGAACAAAGGAACAGCCAGGCTGAGTCTTGTGTCTAACCATGGAGAAAGGCATTCAAGTCGTGCAATGACTGAAAACTGAAATCATGAGATTTCATTTGATCACAGAGTAGTTGCTTGAGAATTGTATATTGTGTACACCATTGTTATTTTAAAGTACACATTTCATGCTAATGTCTATAGACTACCTTGACAACCAAACCTGTGAAACTGGTTTTCTTTTAGTGTAAAATAAGGTATAGAGCCGGAGCAGGAGGTCTTTGTATTTTGGGAGAAATATTTTTCAAGATAATTTTTACTTCATTTACATGAAATTTACTCTTAGAAAATTAATTATTCTAAAATTAGGTTGTCATGACTGCACGTCTCTAAACAATTACATGTACATGGACCAAAATGTGCTCAAATCAGTCATGTTTATCAAAAGCATACGCATCAGCAATTTAATATAATTTGTGCAGTATATTGTTTTTGTTTTGTAGTTTAAGGCACATGTTTCACGCAGTATACCAAATGCACGCGTACACTGTACATCTACTTTCTGTGCGTCCCTTATGATTCAAAACAATTCTCCACATAACCCTAAATGACTCCCATTGAAGTAATTCATTCCGTGATTAACAAATATCATTGGTTCATAAACCACTTCAACACGTGCAGGACTTTCATCCCAAAATTTAAGAATATGCAAAATAGCCTCTAGAGGCTACGAAGAGATCTTGTGAGCAGACTAAAAAGATGTGAGCTTTAATCTCCGTAATCAGGGCATTCAGGGAAGACTCTACATGTAGGGTTGGTGTATTCTCACAAATCTCAACAACTGCTTGAACTTTCCACAAACAAACACTGTCTCCACTATTGTCCCTTAAGACTCTCCCTTCTCCGGACTGTTTTTGTCCCCCTTAAGTATTTTACAGACAGAAGCTGAGACCAGTGTGTCTACAACTGGCCAGGGATTAAATAACACTTTAATACCTGTTCAAATACATGACACGTATAGTCTACATGTATGTACTTATTAGCTGATGTAGGACAGGTGAAAATCAATGGAAAGAACTCATCCCCCCCCCCCCCCCGCAAGAATAAAAATCAATGATTTACAGTTTAAATTCTATACAAATTCTTGAAATATAAATACTCATAACTGTAGTAATTTTGTATAAATCAAATTTTAGTTTTATATGATACAAATAATTTATTTAAGTTAACATTGAAACAAAATTAAAACTTGGGATGATGATACTTGTTGCCAAACGAAATAATGCTAAACCATGCATTGTAAGGATGTTTAAAATTAATGAATCGTTTTTTTTTAGAAACCCCAATTGCGAATCACACCCATATTTGTCCAACAACAGGTTTAATGATAACATGAACGTCAGTTGGGGCAGATTTCTTTATTGTTTACAAGTAACCTGAGGTCAAGTCTTATTCTCGGGTTTTCTTGATTGATTTGTTAAATTTATTTTACTTTCCAAACAACATCTTATAACATCGGGATATTAGACGTCAGAATAACTCAATGGACCTTGGGACAAACCATGTCAAATTGAGCAATACATTGTACATGTGAGCCAACTATGTTAAACTAAGGTATTTGAAGAATTGTTTTTAGAATTATACACTATAAAACTCAATTATTATGGTTGGGACCAACTTGGTCCTGGAAGTTTGAAAACAAGCGAGACTTGAACAGTCTATTGGATTGCATATTATGCACATGTAGGCCAACATGTATCAAAGTTCATGCTACATGCATGTGGTTTTGAAATGTTCATACATGTACAATGGTGGAACCATGAAAAATGAAAACAACTCTCCACCCCATGACCCCAATAGTTAAAGACCATCATTGTATGTGACTTAGGGCATATTTGCAATGATGCTGATTGTGCACAATGTCAACAACACTAACCACATCCCCACCTCCCTACATGTATATCTGATGAGCATTGTGGTAAACCATCTTGGGTTTGGATTTTTTTTGCTTTGTAGACACTTCTAGAGCTTCATTGTTATAGATTGTCATCTTTACTTTGAAGTATTGATATTCAATTTGGCATGGACGGTTTTTGGTGTTAAATTTAATTGTTAAAAATTATAGTCACACAAAAAATGTTCAACCCAAAATAAAAAATAAATAAATATAAACGTATTAATTTTAAACTTATGCTGCCAAAACTTAGATATAAAATTCTTAGTGATTTTTTGTTGTCAACTACAATCCAACTCAAACAGAGAAGTTTACTGCCTGGAACCTACAAATGTAATGTGAAGGTACATTTGCATGCAGTTGCAATGTTGGAAACAAAACAATCAACAAGAAGTCCTCACCTATAATGACATGACAAATTTATATTTTTATGTGCATTTCATCAGTCAATTTCGCATTTAAATACACACAAAGCCCTGAAATAAGTCAATGAAAAAGCAATTGAACTTTAGAAATACAGAGTCAGAAGTACATGTACAACAACTAAGGCTTATCACAAAAGTCCCCTTTGTTGGTAAATTGAGCCGGGTTTAAGGTCCACAGTAAAATGTAAAAAATAATTGACTGACAATCCAAACAGAAAATTGACAAATTTCTCCCCTGAAGTGAGAGGTGCCCTATCATCTGATCAGACACTACTCAGTTTTTATCAGAAGTAAAACTATAAATTCTAGAGAATACATACTGTTCATTAATACAAATGTAATAAAAATTAGATTAAACCCTTTCATTTTTCAACAAATACTTCTTTCCCCTTTTTTTAAAGCAAATCTTATTTTAAACATTGTGGGGTGAATACTTGAATTACATGTAGTGTTTTCTGGACTTGTTGGAAATGGTAAATTACCATCCTTCCAAAATGTGAAAAGGAATTCTTAGGTGTGTTGTGCCAACAAGCTCAGCTTGATATCAAAAACACTATCCAGGTATCACATGTTACGGTTGAGCACTGCCACATTGAAAATGCTATATTTGGAAATGAGTGTCTGTGTTCAAATTTATAAACAGTGGCGCAACCGTTAAGCCAAACTGCATAATATATGCCCAATGTCATCAACACACATGTTCTGTGGCATCTATACTCTACTACAGTAGTTGCACACTGTCATGGTGTGTTCATTCAGAGTATTTTCCTCTATGATGGTACAAAATAAATACAATTTGCACTAGCTGCACTTTGTCAACAAAACCCAAGATGTTTTTTCCGCAATTTGCTCATCATTAAAGCGGGATGTAACTGTGTGGAACAGTCAGTCACATTGAATCAATGAATTATCTTTTTTACATGGTTTTAAAGTTGCATCGCCCAACTTTTGCTGAATATTTTTTTAACTAATTTTGACGGATGATGCTATTTCAAAACAAAAAACATACAAAAACTTTCAAATATCACATGCAAACAATTTTGCACATAAAATGGCTGATTTACATGTACATGAATTAATGTCGGGATCCCAACAATAATTCATTTTCAGTTTTTAGTTAACTACCAATAATAATTGGATGTTTTTCTTGCAATATCTTACATGAAAGTTTGTAGCATTCTTGAACCTATACAAATTACTATTTAAATTTAAAATCTACATAGATTAATATTTTGCCATTTATTAGGTGTGGACACCAAATGAATAGTTATTATAACATCTCAGCATCCCATTCAGTGTAAAATACCACTGAGTTTGTACAACTGGACCAAGTGTATTCTTTCCACAATCAATAACATCAACTTTTCTATTCACTGAAATTGTGCAAAATATCTTTTCTGCATGTTGGTACAAATGGTGGAAATTCATTGTATTAAGTTTACAGGCTCAAGGCTAAAATCAACCAGAGTCTGCCTACTCCTCCTGCTGGTCCAGGTGGGAATTCCACTTAGCAAAGCCTTTAAGATAGATTCTATAATGTTATCAATGCATTCTATACCAGACCCTTGAGAAATTTATATCAATTTCATAACAACATGATGATAATTGATATGATATCACTGTACACACCACTACTACCTACATTTATCCTGTCTGTTGATGAAGTTATAATGCAATGAACTTTGCTACTGAGATCCAGGAAACCAAAATAAACTTCAACAGGGCCAAGAGTTCAAGAGCTGCTGCTTTCCCTCAGTTTTGCTTAGAAGCAGACGACCTGCTAAAGTGCCAGGTGTTGTATTGTGACTGGCTCCCTGCTTAACTTTGCTAAGCAATATTATTTGTTTTTGAGGATTTTTTGCCTTGTAAAATAATGCTTTGCAATAATGCATAAAACTCACACAGATCCTTTGTAATTTGAGTGGTGGAATATGCGTCATCCTTTGCCATCCTTTATTTTGCCATGCATACTACCACAATACTCCACAATTTAATATAGGAGTCCTACATGGATAATTATTATTAATTATAGGACGCTTTGAATGCTTTGCTGCATCGTTTCCAAAACAATAATTCCCCGCTCGTCCGTTTCTCAAAAAGGGGGCAAGGTAGTGTGACTACACACAGTGTCTGCATATATGGAGTCGTCCACATTGTTTAGAAGGGGTTTTCATAGTGTGGTGTGGACGAGTTGCCGTGTCTATTTCATGTTTATGAGTACCACAAATTGGATTGTGCATACATTTTATTACTTTAATTATATTTTTCCACAATACTTCCTGCCTCTCATGTGAGCAACCTGTGATGTCATTAAACCAGGATTAAGATTATCTGGATTAGGACTTAGGTAATACATTTAGGAACTGTTAATCCAGTTTGAGAAGACACCTTTGAACTATACATAGCCTACTTAGCCCTGGTAGGACGTCAGTCAGTGCCACTGCACTGACGTCCTGGGTATAAAGATCCTTTACGATGCAAACAAAATTTTGAGTAACATTTTAAAATATTTTTACCTAATTTGAGAAGCTGAAACTCCATTCACTTATTCTTGGTGCCTTTAATTACACTTTTGCTGAGTTCAAAACCTATCAAATACATCCATGAATGACATTATTTCCGAAAATAAGTCCAACTTGTGCACTGGCGCTGTGACTCCGTCGTGTTGCCGCCCGGAAGAAAAAGCGTTCAGTGTTACAGGTTAGACAGCGCCCTCTTTTGTGGACTTGGTTCCATGTCAGTTGAGGTTGTCGCAACGAATGCGTCAATTTCCATTTTATTTTCACAATAATGTCATCCAAGGATAAAATTGACAATTCTGAATAGAGCAGGCGTAAGGTTCAGGACACAAGGAACATGTGAGTCACGTTTCGGCTTCCTCAAAAAGGTAAAAATATGATAAAAAATGGTTATAAATTTTGTTGCAATGCCTGAGGACCTTTATACCCTGGACTCCGTCGCGTTGTATGCAACGGAGGAGTCTAACCTGGGCTAATAGCCTACTGTACTTTACACAATTTGCTAACAAATAAAGGCACTGATTACAATGATTTATTTCCCCCCACCCCCAACTTGTTCCAATATCGCTCTCTTAGTCTTATCACATTTAACTAAACAGATAATCTCACCACTGTCTGTAAAAATCTACCACTATATTATAAATAATGCAACAAATACTATAGTTAGTAATGGGCTGACATTTCAACCCTAGCACTAGCACTAGCACTAGCAGTACTTTGGCAGAATCTTTCTCGAAAAATATGATAAATCTGACCACCACCTTTTCACCAATTTTGACCAAAACTAATCATATCTAATTCATCAAAATATAACTACATATAATATTAAACTTATAATAAGAACATAATGTGATTGATGGTCCTTTCTCCATCATTCATGTCCATCAATTTGCAACAATTATGAGTTGATGAGTGAGAAGGTGGTTGTCAGATTCAGCATATTTTCCAGATCTACCAAAGATGAGAAATATAAACTACAATAAGGCCAAGTAAAATAAATAACATGTCGCTCGTCCACCCCCCGCCCGCCTCGGTTTTGGCGGCTGCACCGATTTTTTTGTTATTTGTTATTTAAAAAAAATAATAAACAAAATAAATAAATAAATAAAAAAAAATCAATTTAGGGCCTACATATTATTTATAGCTATTTCCAATGTACCCTTTATTTTTATTGAGCAGTTTCATCATCTGTCTTACATGTAGGCCTACAAGAATAGCTATTGCAACGCATAATGAGAAACTCTTTACTTTGAAACGTTTTGCCCTTCAGGTTTGCATGCCACAGTTCTTTGCACAAGGACGCGATGCCATGCACACAGAATAACTTAGGAGCAAAATCAAGAATGACTCTTTAGAGATAATTACAATGTATCAAAATGGACACAGAAACACACACAGAATTTGAGGACATAGGCCTACAGAACATACTCATAAAACCATAAAACCATCTTCAAATACGATATGGCGGCCATCTTAGACATGGTGGCCATCTTGAAAAAAATAACAAAAAAATTGAAAATAACAAATAACAAGGACCTCCCTCACCAACTTTTTCAAAAAGTCCGGACGAGCAACATGTTTTTTATTTTACTTGGCCTAATATCCACATTTTGATTACCAAAGTACTCACTTCTATTTCAGTCAAGTAGCATTTTTGATACCATCCGCTGGCTCTCTGGTGAAACTAGGCCAATCTTTGCAATCATAGCTGCATGGACATGGCGAGGTAAAAAGCCCAAATTTACGAAAAGGGCAGCATCATCTTCTTCTTTCTTTAGTTCTCCAGGAAAACTTGTCAAGAAAGGCAAAACAAACAGGAAAATAGAGGCCTGGACTTCTGTTCTGTGTTCGTGAGTCAAGGCAAGTTTGATGTGTTGATCGTAACCAGGAAAGAAATGATTAAATCTCCTTCTACTGTACAGTGTATGTACAACACTAGTACTAGCAAAGATCGTATGGTACTAGTAAGTGCCAGCAGACGTAACTAGCACTAGCACTAGCAGTACCAGTACTCCAGTAGCAATGGCTTGCGATCGTCCACACTACACAGGACGACCAACATCAACACACCGGCCACACGCACTACGTACTACCGCACCAAAGATACGTAGGTCGCATTATGTGCAAAATAATGACATGCTTGCTATGGTCCCATGTGTTTATCAAATTCAGGCAGTACAGTATTACGTCTAGTAACCATACTTACAATTGATTGTGCGCGATGAACAATGGCCGGTTGCACAACGCAATGATAGAAAATAAACTTTCTCCAAAAATTATTATTATTCTGCGATAAAAGTGGGCCCTCTGTCGCTGAAGTATTCGGCTGGTTTGAAAATGCATGTGGGCGGGGGGGGGGGGGGGGCTGGAGCCACCTCCTCCTCTCACAACCCCCTCCGCCCGAACTCCCTCCGCCCAAAATGAATGGTTCAGCATGCAAACATTAAAGGTATCGTACACGTTTGGTAATGACTCAAAACAAGTATTAGCATAAAAACTTTCTTGGTAACAAGCAACGGAGAGCTGTTGATAGTATAAAACATTCAAGGAAACGACTCCCTCTGAAGTAACATAGTTTTTGAGAAGGAGGTAATTTCTCACTAAAATAATAACAACTTCTTGCAAGAACTTATCTGAAAGCACACGAATTTGTACAACAAGGGTGTTTTTTTTCTCATTTCATCATTTTCTTGCAACTTCGATGACCAATTGAGCCCAAATTTTCACAGGCTTGTTATTTTATGCATATGTTGGGATACACCAAGTGAGAACACTGGTCTTTGACAATTTCCAAGCATGTTCGATGCCTTTAAACAGCCGCTCCCCCGTGTTTATGTCTTTACCCCCCCCCCCCCCGGCCGACCCTCCAAAAATGAAAATGTCTCATAGAGGGGGAGGAGGTGTTTGCAAATTGGACTACCTACTGATTATACATTCATCTATGCGTTCATATCATTACATAGATTAACCTGCTTGTAATGATCAGTAGTACATAATGGAAATTGAGATGGACCATCCGTTGGTTTCGAGAAAACTGATCCAGATCCAAGATCGGGGAAGCCGACTTGGTTACAAGTCTGTGATCGTGGTTTATTTGTAGTCTACCTGATAGCCATTACATTATTGCCTGAAATAGCGCCCTCTTGTGAATTTACCTCCGTCATTAACCTAAGCCAGAGCGTGTGATAGCCAATCTGCGGGGAGTTTTGCGTGGCTGATGCAGAGAAATAACCGCGAACTCAGACTTGAAATCAAGTCTAGGGAAGCCGGGGAGGGGGGGGGCACAAGTCCTGAAAGTGAGAGCCGCTGAATGGGCTGCGGGACTCATTGTTGAAAAGTCTATGCATGGTGCATTCTCAACCTTGCTTTTGAGCAGAATTTTGTTGATGGAATATGGAACGCTAAGTTGTTGTTGTTGTTGTTGTTATTGTTGTTTTTCGTTGTTGTTTTTCGTTGTTGTTGTTGTTGTTATTGTTGTTGTTGTTGTTGTTGTTGTTTGTTTGTTGTTGATGGTGGGTTTTTTTCATTCAAGAAGAAAAATCAGTCGGCAGAATCAAAGAAGAGCGTGCGTAAGACCTCCTCCTGGATGTTTCTTTGAAGATGGTTATTTAAGTACATAGTCCCAACTTCTCAAATGTTTACTCTAAAAAGTGTCCGTACTGTTTGCTTTTAATAAAGGTAGTGTCTTGTCATTCGGCAAAATGAGGAGCATGGGAGTGTGCATCAGAAAGTTATAGGTCAGGTGGTGTTGTGGTCCAGGACCCACTAAGGACCCCGGAAAATGTTAAAATAAAGATGTCTCCAAGTTCCATTCAAATTCTAACTGTTTTGTCTTTTGAGCAGACAAAAGAACTCTGTGTTTAGTACTCGTTACCTTTGCTCTCAGTGGGCGAGACAATTGAAGCGTTGCAAATAAGCCACCTACTATACCAATGCCATGGCCCCGGAAACATATTGAAAATTGAAAATTCACTGCATGGCAAATTCTTCGAAAACGGGGCAGTCTATTATAAAATGACGCGTTCATTCAGAGGTGATTAAGGTGAGAGCTAAAAAACAGTCATCGGGAGTGTCGGGTATATTTTGTTCAATGTATAAAAATATACCGTGTAAAATATCACTCCTAAAGTTCGTTTCAGGAATGCTTTATGGCCAAAATGGTCAAGGGTATAAGAGTATAACATTGCACTTTGAAAGGTCTACTTGGCTTTGAAATAGCACATACATTACTACCATGGCATCATCATTATTTTCTATTAATATTTAATAGCAAAAAGACCCTATTCCATTCCTCTTCATCCCAAACCGAAAGATAATATATTATAATAAGCCTTGACTACGAAGCTGCTTCGCGTATATTCGGCGTAATCTTGCAATTTTTACGAAGTGGAACTAAACGCGTTAAAAAATTGATATATTTTATATAGGGGCCTATTATTCAATTTTAAGGCACATCACAGCTCATTCATTTATTTATTTTTATTTATTCATTTTCATTCATTTCGGTTTATTATTCAAGTTACACGACTATTGTTAAAAGGACTATAGGCTACTTGACGTGTTTACATGAACAATAGATATACACTAAATACATTAAGTATGTAAATCCGGGCCCTTGATCATGATTGTGTGCCTGTGTACTGTAGTGTGGGCCCGAATCTTACGATTTGTAAGTGTACGTGTACATTAAACAGCCGTTTGCTTCACGCCGCGGGGGCCGGCGGGGGATGTAACATTGCATGCACCGAAAAGAGCCCACCACGATATACACACATTAAACAGCCGTAACCTCAACTATCACGGTCGTCTTCAAGTTACACCCATTCTCTCTTGAGGAAATAGCCTAGTGTATATGGAAAGGGTATCCGACTACTTATCGTTTTGTGCACACATGCCCGTTGTGTGTGTTATTAGCAACATTGGAAAACGAAGCTTAATGAAACATTTATTGAAGGTTAAGAATCGTCCTATTTATCAACATTGCCCAATTGTAAATATTTTATGGGAGATGGTTGGTAATGTGCTTTCTTTAGGAGTAAATTTGTGTCAAATAACGGCCTTTTTTATCAATAACGGAGTGAGTGTGTTGCGTGCAGCTATTTCGTGCAGTGTGCAAACTGCGGAGTGTCGTGCTGAAAATGACAGTTACCGTCACTTCTTTTTCGACGAGCGGCAGCAGCAATTAATCATTACGCATTTTGTACTGTCTGCAAAACAACCAATACGGGTTAAAAAATATATCTCACGCAACATAAGTCATTGCAAGGATTTGAAGCGCTCGTGAACGCAGTCTTTAGTCTCCGCGTTGATCTTGATTTCCCTGCCGAGTCTGCCGAGCGTTTGACGGCCCACTGGCCACTATTCACTGGAAACCCGGTAAGTATGGTCCATAGGTCGGGTACAAAATCCAGACGACAATGTACAAAATACACAACAATGCCTGGTTAAAAATGGTTACCGTTCTGCTGAGCACATGGTCCAATGCTCTTCTGTAATTATCAGAATTATTAGGAACTATACCTTAGACATGTATTGTTAAAGGGGGTGAAATTAGTTTTATATAATTGATTTGATAACCGACTTGTTGGGTTAAACTTTGGAATGTATTGTTTGTAATTGTATGATCAAAAAGGCAATCACATTGATTGTAATCACGGTATCTCTACTCTACCAGTAATTCATTGATGGTTGGTATTGAACATTTTCTTTTTGCATCGCTAACACTCTCTTCTTGGCGATTAAAACCATATCACCGTTGACCAAAAATTGTCAGCGTTAAATTAAAAATTCAAGTAAAATCATACATACATCATGTGTCAGTTGGTAGAGCACCGGCACGTTAATCAGGACAGGAGGTCCCTGGTTAAAATCTTGCTATAATCTAGTTTTCTTTGTTCAGCTCCAAAATAAAAATTGTTAAAATGCCTTAAAATGAAAAGTTTTGAGGCGATTTGTCTTGGCTTGGGATATGTGTTGGCTCGTAAATTAGTTTAATTTAAATATTTTAACAATCCCTACTGAGCTGAAGTAAGTTTCCGTAACCGTGTCTGTCAAATCTACTAACTATTCTAATAATTTCATTGAATTTTCACTTTCAGAATGATATGTTATTTTTTCCAGTTTGAAATATTTTTGTACGGATTCTGTTTCACCTGTAAAAAGACTTGACATTGAAAAAACACGCTTTTACCTCAAAAACTGAATGCCATTATTGAATAGTCGGGTCTTTCATTTTGACATTTACAGGATGTATAGGCCTATGCGTTGATATTTCACTGAACAACATACTCATATTTTTGAGAAAAAAATCAGCTTAAAATTTAATGGAAATGAATTCAAACATGATTTTCTTTCAAATTACACTGATGTTTCTCAAAGGTCAGGTATACTCAAGTATACAGTGTGTTTTGTGAAAGATTCAAATTACTTGCAAAACTTTTATGTTGCAGAAACTGTAACAGATGGTACCCTTGGACTCTCTAAGAAATTAACTGATGATTACATGTAGCTTGTTGTCTAGATATCAAGAACAATCAATAGGTGTGTTGTTTTAAACAAATGGCAATTCTACTTTAAACCAGTTTACTTTGGGGAAAACTGTATTCAACCTTGACCAATCTTCCCATTTCATGCTCTAAGACCCTAAAAACACAACGAGGCCTTGGTCTGTTGTTCAAGCCACCTTCAAAGTGCAACTACAAATGTTACAGTGAGCCAAAAATCATCCTACAATGTAGAACCCAAACTAACATGATGGTATTTACACAAGCCTGACAATTAAACATCTGTGCACAACTTCTATTTAGTGCTGTGAAGAATACTTTTCACATCAAAGGTCAGAATTGTTGACCCAGTCAGAATAATGAGCTAGGGAGTAAGGGTTGTATTTAGCAGAACATAAAAATTATGTCTAACACTAAAAGCTTCCACAAAACATTTTTAATACAATGAATTAACTTGTTTTTTAAAATTAATGATCACACTGTTCAATTTAAATAACACATCATTACTCACACCTCATGGCTGAGTGGTTTAGTGCACTGAATTCATGTTCTGGTGACTGAGTTGTCACAGTGTGGGTTAGAATCTCTGTCCTGGCTCTTGTGTTATTGAGCAACAAGACACTTGACTATAATTGCTCTTTGGTGTTTATCGTAACTTATGGACTCAAGTAATAAAGTAGAAGGAGAAAGTAAAAACAACAAGAAAGTTATGTAATATTCAGGGCTCGAATTTGGAGGGAATATCCACAAGACTGAAGGGCTTGTAGCTTAAAATGTTTACTAGACCAGAATTTATTTTACAAGACCAGAGTCAAAATGAGTTGAGCAGGCACTAAGAGAAAATCTATCTCATTTGTCTTGTGCAACTTTGAATACTATCAACAGAATTAACAGATATTATCAGACTCATAGGCAACTATTTTTCACAAATTTGTTACAAAATGAGGAAACCTCTTATTATTTAATTGAAAAACACAAGACAACCGGACTTGTCCAGCCGTCAGTTTACTAGCCCGACGCTAAAATCACTGGCCTACAATCCCGGTCATATCTCGTTGGGCCCCCCTGCCCCCTTTCAATGTTGAATCACATTGTTGCACGGTCTTCTGCGTTCCAGTCAACATTGAGCGGGGGGACGGGGGACGGGGGATAGAATGTTTATTGTCAGACAGGGAATGGTTATTGTAACGTTAGGAACGGGTGGCCCAATCATTTCGGCCGGGGTTGTAGGGCCTGTGGTCCAGTGTAAAATTTGAGCCCTGAATATCATAGAGCTACATAAGCACGTGTACATGTGGTACTGTTCTAAACCAGGATATACATGTAGATAGAGAGTCTCATCACTAACGACTGACTTGTCACCTTCCAGTCCTTTTTTTCACTGGACTTGGGAAAGTACTGAGTATACAGTGCTTAGCACACATTGGTGTATGGGTAAAAACACAAATAACAATTTTTACGTCACTGGTTTTATAATACTGTTCATAAATGATCAGCATCAAGCAGCTTGCGGTACATGTATTTATTTTGACTCTATATTGTATACTTGCAGTTTTCAAGTCAGCGATAGAGACATTTGAATCAACATGGGGCGTTATTCTGGAAAAAGTTGTCGCTTCCTGGTGATGATGTCACTCACATCATCTTTCTTCTTAGTGGAACTCATCACAGGTTATATCACAAATTCATTGGCCCTCGTCTCAGATTCCTTCCATATGATGTCAGACATTATAGCTTTAATTATAGGCTTCTTAGCTATGAGGGTAAGTACAAACGGAGTCTTAACAGTTAGGGCTCAATTTCATACAGGACTACAAATAACTACCAAAATTGCTTAGCACAGAGCAAAAACAGGTTACCACTTACGGTATGTGACGGGTTGGGGGGAGGGGATGCTCTTGGGGAAAGGAAAATTGAGATTGTTTTGGGGGTAAAAAGGTCAAATGTCATGATCATGGTAGTAAGTTTTAGCTGAGTTGTTTTCGGACCATAACTCCAGTTAGAAGTGACATATGGATTTGGGGTGAAAAGTTCTAAGGTTTATGTCACGGTGTTGAGTTATAGCTAAATGGTTTCCGGACTGTGTAACTCCAGTTAGAAGTGATATTTGGACTTGTAACTTGGGTGGGGGGTTGCTGATGGGGAAATGAAAGTTTGGATTGTTTAAATTTTGGATTGTTGTGGGGGTGAAAAGGTCAAAGGTCAAGATTATGGTGGTGAGTTATAGCTAAACGGTTTCCTGACCGTAACTCTAGTTAAAAGTTACATTTGGACTTGACACTTGGGAACTTGGGTTGGACTGGGGGTTGCTCTTGAGAGGAAAGGAAAGTTGGGATTGCTTTCAAGGTCAAGGTCATGAAACTTGGATGGAGAGTTTAAAAGTCAACAGGTCAAATGTCAAGGTCACAGTGCTCATCACATAAGAACATGGTTTGGTGATATCTTTGGTTAGCTAGAATTTGCAAGGGCTGAGGGGATTTCAACAGCATTGCAGTTATTTTTCTTAATAAAACTTTATGTGTCTTAACTTTAGTAGCATTTAAAGGAATTTAGTGGCTCATTCAATCTGATGCTTTTAAGTAATACAGTTGAATGGATGGTTAAGTTGTATGTATACTAATGATAATTTTTCTTTTCTTTTTTTCATTTCTCTTGAAACAGTTGTCAAAGAAAACAACTCCAAAGAACACGTTTGGCTGGCAGCGATCTGAAGTCCTGGGTGCTCTAGTGAATTCTGTCTTCCTTATGGCTCTATGCTTCACTATCTTTGTAGAGGCAATCCAGCGTTTCATTAACGAGGAAAAGATTAACGATCCGCTGACTGTATTGATTGTTGGAATCATCGGTCTGGTTATTAATGGATTTGGATTATGTCTCTTTAGTTCTCATGGTAAGAGCCTGACTAGAGACCAGCATGGCTTAATATCATACAACTCATATTGTTTGTTTAACTCCCAAATCATAAGAACACGCAACTGTAAAATGGGTTAATGTAATGTGAGAAGTCTTTTTTTTCTACAACTGTCGGCCTGAAACATTCTTTTCACACTACTGTCTTTGATTAATAATAATACCTAGAAGTTTTTCTTACTTTCTTTTAGTGTACTGTGTATAACTCTTAGTAGAAATCTGCTCAGTAAAAATTACTTAGCAGACCTTTTTTAGGAAAAGTAGCTTAAACTAAAAGTAATAAATTTAAATGTGAAACACTTGCAGTGTACATTATACTCTGAAATGTTCAGAACAATGTTAACTGTGATCTGTTTGTCTGTTTACAAATCTCACATTAAACTTAGGAGTTCATGAAGATTGTAAACACAAACTGAACTTACATTATAGTACACAACCTAATTCACAATACGCAAATTCTTAATTATTCCAAGGTATGTCACACGGACACAGTCATGGAGGTGGCGGACACGGACACAGTCATGGAGGTGGCGGACATGGACACAGTCACAAGAACAAGAAGAACAAGAAAGTTAATGATCCTTTGAGCTGTGACACCATGACCCCACTCAGGGTAGAATCGGACAAACAGCTAAGTGAAGTCAAAGTAGAGATTGTTGACAGTGAAGCTGATCCAAACGCTGGAATAGAACATGAAGATGCAGATACAAATAATGGTAAATCTCAGGGATTGATGTCATAGAGTTGCTTAAGCAAAAAAAGTAGCTAAGCACAACAAAATTATGCTTACCAGAATCAAGTAACCAGCTAAAATACCCTATCACGTGTTCCATCTGTGACTGGTACATTATCCTGGAAATTTTTGCTTAGCAGAAAATTGTTAAGCAATATTTTCTGCTTAAGCAGCTCTATGAAATTGGGCCCTGGGTTTCCTTTCACGAAAAGCTATCCCAACATGTGTATCCCAACATATGCATAAAATAACAAGCCTGTGAAAATTTGGACTCAATTGGTCATCAAAGTTGCAAGAAAATGATGAAAGAAAAAACACCCTTGTACAAATTTGTGTGCTTTCAGATAGGAATAAAAACTTCTTGCAAGAAGTTTTTATTATTTTAGTGAGAAATTACCTCTTTATCAAAAACTATGTTACTTCAGAGGTAGTTGTTTCCTACAATGTTTTATACTATCAACAGCTCTCCGTTGCTCGTTACCAAGTAAGTTTTTATGCTAATATTTGTTTTGAGTCATTACCAAACGTGTACGATACCTTTAACATTGCTAGTTTGATTGACCCTTTTATTTCTTGTTGATTCAGGTGCATCTGCTGCCCAGCTGAACATGAGGGGAGTGTTCCTACATGTTCTTGGTGATGCCTTAGGCTCAGTTGTTGTAATCATCAGTGCTGGAATCATCTTGGGGGTAGGGAAAGAACACGACTGGGTACATTATATAGATCCAGCCATGAGTCTTATCATTGTGGCTATTATCACTGTTACTACAATCCCATTATGTAAGTCCTGTTGGAGATTCAAATATTGCTTTCAGAAATGTACTTTTAAGTAAACTTGAAATACATAACACATTTAAGTACTAAGCAGTATTTTTTGAACACAACAGATGTGTTTACTAAGCAGTGCTGTGAAATGCCAATTTAACTGTAAATAATATATCAATTTAGGTCATTGGATGAATAATTAATCTTGATATACTAATGGATACTTATAGATGACATGAAGTGAAAATGTTATGTTTATCTTGTTGTTTCAGTTTGGCAGTCAAGCATGATCCTATTGCAGTCAATACCAGCAGAAATTGATCTAGAAAAAATTGAAAGACAATTGCAAGAACAAGTAAGTCATTAAGGATACTGTATCCTTGGTTTGGGGAAGAATGAATTAAATCCCAACCTTCAATTTAAAAAACCCCACATTAGCGTGTCGTGACCGAGCGGTTAAGAGCACTGGACTCAAACTCTGGTGTTTCTGATCAGCAAAGTGTGGGTTCGAGTCCTGGTCATGACACTTCCTTGAGCAAGATACTTTACCATAATTGTTTTGTCTTTCGGATGGAACTTTAAGCCGTACATGTAGGCTGGGTTTAAGATACAATTAACTGTAACCAGTCAACTGTAAAGTACAGAATGCTGAGTAAGCAAAGTGATCTGTGCTTAGGTCTAGAGGGATGGGGTGCTATATGGCTGACCAAACATATCTTTGAAATTATGTTTTAATTACTTTATTACACCTTTGCCCAATACTAAATCAAGAGAATCAAGACAATTCCTGAAGAGTTGGTCAATTGAGGAGCAGGTTTGAGTTCTTTCAGGAGGATGTGATGATGCCAAAGCTGGTATTTGCAGTGGTAGACCCATATTAATTCATTGACATGTATTTTGTTTGACTGACATATTTCCCACTAGGTTGATGGAATAGCTAATGTACATGAACTCCACGTATGGCAGCTATCTGGTAATAAATACATAGCAACAGCTCATGTATTATTCCATAGTATGGAAGACTACACTGTCCAAGCTCAAAAGATTAAGTCATATCTTCATGATCAGGGTATCCATTCTACAACAATACAACCCGAGTTTATTGGGGTAAGTACATGTCAACAGACTGTTGTACATCCTCTTATTTGTGTGCTCTTATTTTGAGCTGATATGGTCGGGTCAACTTGGAGAATGAATACACAGGAATATTACGTTTTCTCAAGTTTAATTGTATTGCTGACTTTACAACTTGTCCATTTTAAAGCGTTGTAGTACTTTGACTCGGTACATGTACTTGAGTTGTACGCATGTACCATTTTAATGTTACTTTGCTACCCAGGTCCAATTATAATAAATATAAAATATAAATATAAAAGCTGAGTAATCGGAATATATTGTTTAGGAAAAAAAGAAATCATCAGTGTGTTTCTACACCCAGTGCTTAGCAGCTCTGTGAAACTCTTGGCTACATTTAAAAAATTCAAACTAACCATGTCCTTAGCATAATGCTAAATCAACAGGGGCCAATTTCATGGCGCTGCTTAAAACCCACCGACGAGTTTGGCTGTCAAAGTGTCTGTCACAAATCAAGAAAAACATAACAGCACCCACGTGGTAAAATGAAGTCATGTGATAATACATGACATCCACCCCAATACGTTTGCACACGGTCTGAAAGGGGTGTCAATCAACAGGGGTCCGTGACTTGGTTGGTACAGGGTGACTTGGTGGGTGGAGCCAAACATTTTGCCATTGCTCGCGTGCAAAGTTGTTCAGCATTCGTTTGTGTACAAGATTTGGCCAGCCTGCCTATACGTCACTGTCACTGCAAGTCACCGCAAGTTTCGAGGCTCACACAGACATGAATGAAACCATCTGTTATCGACATGCTGGTAGTAGAGGATTGTCTTTTGATGTCTTACCGACAGTTTATGTGGTTAGCCACAGAACTTACCCACCCCCCTTGCTCTCCAGACATGTCGGCCACGTCAAATTGTTGTTGTATTTTTAGATTACAGGGAGTCGAGTGTGCCTAAAGTGTGAGGTCTTCCTCCATGGTTTATCCATGGAGGAATAAGTTTTAAATAATTACAGGTAACACCTGATACGTTGGCAACACAATTAGCTAAAGAAATCGTTGAGAAATTACGAAATGAACCCTCTTAACTTATTAAATACGTGTGACAGACATTGTGGCAGCCATCCGAAGCGGTGTTACGTTGAAACATGTGCCCCGTGCCTGGGTTAATGGTAAGCAAATTTTCGTGCTAACTATAGCAGAAAAATTTGCTTAAGCGTAAGCATATTTCACAGATTAGCAAGAAAATTGGGTGGACAGTTTGCGCGTTCGCCATGGATTTGCCTTGTTACGTCATTCATTTTCATACAGTAAGAACCGGAAGGTCAGCATGCCTTTTCGTGTGCCTACGGTTAGCAGCGCTATGAAATGGAAGCTCGCGCAGTAAGTACAAAATCAGCCATTAAGCAGCCCCTATGAAATTTGGCCCAGAACACATACCACCTTTTCCAATACTGTTGGCGACGTTAGTTCAACAAAATTACAGACAAAAAAGCAGCCATGCCCGAGAACAAAGTGTCTTTGTGCATCATTCATAGCCAAGCTCAAAATGGTTGGAAAGAGAAAGATCCTATCTCTCCTATGGTGATAGTTAAAACAAAGGGTTGCGATCATTTCAAAATGGATTGGGAATAACTGGCCTGCCAAAACACCTATGGAGAGCCATATTTTTGTGTACAAAAAAGTGTTCAAGTTTACTCAGATCTCTATTAAAATCAAGTAAGAGTGACAGCTTTTGCCGTTTATTGATGCTCTGAATAATGTTGTACTGAGAGGGTTAAATTGAAAACCAAGGAGACTGATTGATGGGTAGTGTGTAATTTGGTCAGTATGCTTAATTTCTCTCATAAGTACTTTACTAAAAGTTACTTGACTGTATTTCCAGGACTACCCCAAAGACACTGTGGATGGTGTGGTGTGTAAGATACTGTGCAAACCAGACTCGGTGTGTGAAGCTCAGAAATGCTGTGATGATAGCAAGAAATCAAAGAGGAAGTCCATAGAGCAACCTTTATCACCTTCTCCAAACATAGTAAGACATGTTCATCTCACTAGTCAAACCTTAGCTAATCCCTCCTAGTGTAGTCTTAAACCCTTTAGAGACCATAGCGGCCACAAGCGGTATGAACCAAAATGTACCTGAAGGTTTGACCTACTTCCATTCACATAAAGAGGTCAAAGTAAAGGATATAAGATTATTCAATGTAGTATGTTAACATAGTATTCCAATTTCTAAACTCAAAACAAAATTTTCTGTTTCATGTTAATTCTGTTGACTTTTTTACTGACAAAATTTGATTGAAGATTATAAAGAAATGGACAATGTTAGCAATGTCTTGGCGTTTTGTGATGATTATACAGAAATGAATGGTCTCAAAAGGGTTAATACTAACAGGGCTATCTTCAACATAACTATCTTAAGTCTATCAGGACCCAAATGTGAGCTTTCTTTGATCTCATTGAGATTTGTCTGAATGATTTGGTGCATACAATTGTTGCAGTTGCCCATACTGAAGCCAGCTTTGGACATGAGGGACCTATCTGACTGTAGTCTTTAAGCAAGGTGCACGTATCAGCCTGGCTGGCATACTGCAGAAAAAAGAAGGAAAAAAATGCCAATGTGCAAAGTGGCTCAACCATAAGCGCTTTAACCGATCAATGCAGTACATTCATCTATTCAATTATATTTGAAACAATCATTCTAGGTGCCAAAATGTGGTCCTTATCACATCGCAACAACCGCTGCAAATCAATGCTCTTTTCATGTCCTTTGGGCAGCTTCACTATTTTAATCAAAGAAATTTCTGATTGCATAAAATTGCCAAGGTCTAAATTCAATTTTTTTGGAGACAATATGTCATTCTTTATGTTTCCCCGGAGCTTTATTCACTGATCAACAGAAGTTGCCTCTTACTTTCATCTTTCGTATGATGTCATCTGTGAGCGTTTCTATTGGTCAACTTCATGAAGACTACAAAATCATGCATAATAATTTCTCTACCAAATTGGAAGAGAAATGTAAAGACGCATTAGGCTTCACCATTGCGAGTTGGTCTATTTTAATTCTGGATGTACAGAGTGCTATGTACACTTTGATGAAAGGCTAATCCGATATTTCCATCTTTTAATTTTATGTACAGGTGGAGACTTCAGACTTCAGTTCAAATCCCATGGATCAGGATGTGTGACCTCCTTAACCTTTGACCTTCCTTGACCTATCATTTAACCACCGATTTTGCCCGCTATTTTATATGGATCCTAAGTCTTGGAAAATCCATGATTTTCTCCTTTATAAGATGTATTTATACGAGGTAATGGTTAATGTGAAGTTTGAAGGGAACTGAAATGGATGCCAGACCATTGCTTCTATTTCCTATGCAAGGTTCTAGATAGCTTTTAAAAGGATTCCTTTTACATGAACACTGTGTGTTGTCCTCTTTACATATTGGATCAAAGGATATGTATTTTTATCTAGTCCTTATTCTTAATATCTGATAAGCACTGTAGCTATCATTCTATTCTACCTCAGTTCAATTTCATAAAACTGTTAGCGTGCCTCTTGCTTTGTTTACAGTAAGCAGTGTTTATGAAATAGAAACTGTTAAGGTTAGCTCATTAAGCGAAAAAACATCTACTTAAAGGCTTTATAAAAAAGGCCACTGATATTCAACAGTCTCCTTGAAAAAGAAAAATGTACCGACAGATCTTTATGATTTGCTGTAAGTTGATCCAATGCAACCTTAGAACATTTTTCACAAAAGTGGTACTGTAAAATACACCTTGCATGTACTAGTTTTGTTTGGCGCATGGAGACAATTCCAATTATATACCAAAGGTGTTCACCTCAGTTTTGACTTGTTTGTTGAGCTTCAGGCAAACTAGGGTGGTTGTAATTATGTTTATAACAGGAGTATTATATTTATTTGAGCAAGGTATTTATTTGGATGCAACTTTTTCTTTTTAGTAATGTTGCAATCACACTGATTCAGGGTAATTTTTCTTAAAGCTGTTAAGCTACAAAAACAGAAGGAAAAAAAACAAAGAAAATGCTCAGCAAATTCTTTTGCCTTTTTTAAATCAAACTACAGAGTGCTCTCAGAAATGTTCAAAGGGAAAGCTTTCCGAAAGCAAATCTTAAGGTTTCTCACCCTAGTAATCTTATTCCTTAAAGATTATTTGACATGTTACTGGTTCAAATGTGTGTGTTATAAGTTTTATTCTAAATGTTGCAAAATGGAAACTTCCTTCAAATTTGGAAATGGCTGTTACAGTGATTTTGAAAAATCTTACATGAAAAAGAAAGAATAAATGTATGCAGAATAATCACCAAGTGGTTCTTACTAATCAGAGCTACACTGACCCACTGGACCACTGGCTCGAGTCTTAACAATTAGAGCATTGGGCCAGTAACTTCAAATTGCCATCCAAACAAGGCCTCAAGTATAGTTTTTGTTCCCAATCTTGTGCTTTTTAATATTTTGTATACATGTATGTACATGTACAAGTATATTTGAGCTGTGCAAGTCTCAACCATCTCTTGGAAGTTCAGCAAATAATTAGGAGATAAAGAAACATACTGGTTTTTTACAAACATTTCTGGACCATTAAACTTCTGAGCTACAAGACATGCAGTCTAATGGAGATATTTATTTTGGTTGAGTGAATATGGCACACATTGCGTGTTTATACTCGTCACCATGACCTGTTAAGTTTTTGACTAGTGCCATTTGTTCAGTGCATGCACGATTAAGGCGCTATTTAAGTATTAGGTACTATTATTATTATTATGATCAATGTTTCCATCAACTGTCCAATCTTTTTGAAATAGAATAAACTTGCAATTTCTAATTTTTTGAGGAGAATTTTACACTCAAATCAAATGATAAATACATTGGTCATGCCAACGAGTAATCAAACATACACATCAGCATGATCTCTGAAGCTCATTCTGGTACACGGACACATTGTGGAAATGTTAATTTATCAGTCGGAGGCAAACAAGATTGACTTTATTTTGATGTATGCTTAAATTTCGCTAACAGAATCATTTCCTATCACTAGACTATTTTAAAGGAATAATTTTGGTCCAAATATTCCCAGATACCGGGATAGAGAATTGGGGGATAAATGTTAACATTTAGCTAACAGATTCTGTTTCCTAAGAAATTACTTGGGGCCAAATATACCAAGATGTAGTTGTTGTCCATCTTACAATATTTACTCACTAAATATTATTGTGATTTTCACAAACAGTGTCTTTCCACTGTGCCTTTGGCATATTAAATACTCAAACATTCAACAGAAATTATCACATGTAATAAATGCTGTTTTATGTACCATCTAATAAAAATATTATCTGTACCATCTAATAATATCTTGGTCAAAAGGCAGCTTATATCAGCTGTCATTTCCCTCTTGTTTGGATTAGTCTGTTATATACTTTCACCAAGCGATACCAATCTGGAGGCTAGCATGGTGCCTTCATTATACAAAACCATTAGAATGATATTGAATGGTCAGTCAGTGGGAGGGTTTACTGTGCACTGCTATGATACACCTATCATGGTATCATATTAAAGGCTGGCTTAGTTCCTTTATTATACACAAATCTTTGGTTAATTTTATTTTGATTTGTTCATCTCCGTATGTGCTCATCTTTCCTACAAGAAAACTGAATTGGGTCAGATACGGTACAGAAAAGCCTTAAGCTGCTGGGATGTAAACCTACAGTGCTCTGTTTGTGGGTCAAGTATACAACCCCTGGAACACAGTCAGTGCCTGCTCACTCTAAACTCATTTTGGTGCTAGTTATCTCTTGCCTGAGGTGCTTTGTCAGGTTTAGAAGTTATCTATTTAGGTTAAAAAACACAATTTCTTATCAACAATTGGACAAAAATACCTTTCACAATGAAAAGCTTATTCATCCTGAAGTGCCCCGATTTATATATAAATACATTGACATGTTTCAAATATTGTCAGCCAGTATGTGGTCAATAGTTTAGTAAAACCAGGGGCAGGTCAAAGCCCAAACACTGCTCTTGAAGGATCCTTTCTACTCATAAAGTAAATATGTATATGAGGAAAGACTTACTTCATACTTATCAAATTAGTCCCCAAAACTTCCCTATTGTAAGAAGGAGAGGGCATTGTTGGATAACATATTCATAGGTCAGGGTCCATGATAAATTACTTCCAAATAGTTCAATTTAAACTTGGATTAAAAACTGTTCTATTTCTAAAGTGTTTTGTGGTAATGTATAGGTGCTGACATACATTATTTTGTTCTTTGTGTACCGAAATCATCTTCCTTCATAAAGTTTACAATTTTAAAGGAACTCAGGACATTTGTCGTCTTTGTTTTTGGAATATGGAAAATCATATTATAGGGTTCATTTTGTTGGAACCACATGTGATATGTATGTTGGACATGTACATTATATTTTGTAACTGCTTTTAGTTTTCCATATCAGACATGGCAAGGTATAGTACAATTTTAAAAAAGTGGTTTATCACTTGATTGAGTAGTAATTTCTGTACGTATATAACTTATTGGAATTTAGTTAATTTTCAGTGCGAACTTACAATCACTGGGACATTTTGATGGAACTGACAACAATGTACAGCTTTACAGAGACAGACCTGTCCATTGATGTATGCTATAAGCATATATACTTGATAAGCTAGATTTTTTGCTTGGCAGATCAATGAAACGAGGCTCACAGCACAAGTTTATTCAGCCAGTATGTTCACAATTTTGCTTAGCAGAGAAAAAAGTTGCTTGGCAAAAACTGGTGACCAACCAGAATGCCATTTGATGTATGTTACCTGTAATTGGTTCACTGTTGGGATTTTTCTTAGGAAATTCAACTGTTAGGCAGGTTTATCAAATTGGGAAATGAACTTAAGAGTGTTCTATGACAATTTGGTATCCTATGCTTTTGAAATAAAAATTCTTGTTTCGCATTGAGTTTGTGTGTGTGACTGTAATGTGTGCTACTGCATAGTTTAACAGTGGTGTTAGAAAATGTATGTCAATTTCTTCTTGTTTTATCATGACATTTATTCATTTAATGTATTAGTTTGAGCAAACCAGGTGCTTTGTAAATTTTAGCCAAGTTTAGCAAAGCAGAATTCACTGTTTATGTCTCGTAAACCCAGTGCTTGTCTCGCTTCTAAACAATGCATGAACATCACATTGTTATTACAAAGTGTTTATATGTGTAAGACTAAGTTAGTGATTGTGCCAATGATAAACATTATTTTACTCTCGTTCAGAAACTCACTTAGTTATAAATGAAGTGAATTATTTATAGCAGGTTATTTTGTAGGGATGACTTTCATTAAGTTTTAAGAAATGATGTGAAATGAAATCTGTCTCTTTCATTTAGTGATTGACCTTGTGTGAACTTCACCATTTAAGTCTAAAGGTATTTGATATAAACAATCCGTGTAAATGTGTGCACTGCTGTGTGTAATTTGTTTAAAAAAACATAGAAACTTGGTTTACATATTTGGTTATTCCTAGGAAATGATACAATTGATTGAAAGGTTCATTACATCATTGTTTATTTGGAAAAGTAAATTTATAATCAAAAGTTTCTAATAAACAGACCATTCAACCAAACTGTGATCTTGTCATCAAGTTGTTTGGTCATGTTGTTTGGTCTATTATTCATTTTCTACAACTATTTTTAACTAGTTCATCTTTTTAGCTTACTGTGTATTTGGCTGGTCAAGACGTAATTATTTTTTATTTATTGTTTTTGTTTAATTATCAATGTTTTTAATTTAATTTATGTTGTTTAATCCATTTTTGCTTGTATTCAGCGCCTTGATGTGGAACTGATCTGCAACTGTTTGCGCTTTATAAATCTCTTTCTTCTTATTATTATGTTGAGGTAAAATCAACGAAACATAGTGTATGTTTTGTCAGGGATTTTGTTAGTCTTGATTGGCGACGTTATTGTAGTTGCCGATATCACAACACAGAATACTGGAGAAGAGGTATCTGTATCTAACCATGGAGGAAGGAAGAAAGGAGTTCGAACGAGCCGGGTATCAAGTTTTGAGCCAGATTTGTAGACTTGCCCAGTCCCTCTGAGCCAGTTGATGTTGTGCCCTCTACTGGCAACTAATACAAAAACCCAGCATTGCCAATCAAGACTAGGATTTTGTGCGTGTTAACATACATACTAGCTGTGCTTTATTCATCCTACTTTCCATAGCATTTGTCAGTAAGTCGACCAACCATTCAGGACCATTTAATTGCATTTTGTGTGGTTAAACAACAATGCAAAGATTTATCTTTGCACTTACATTTTTATTTTAACTATTGCAATCAAAATAAACAATAGTGTTTTGTGAGTTTTTGAATGCTACTTTTTTGGTATTCGACAGTATTTCAGATGGAAATATTGCTCGGGAGGACCGATATATAATTATCAACATAACCGTTAAGCAAGCTTTGAGATGTACCACTTTCTTCAAATGTGTACAAATTGTAAGGTGCCATTTCCATGAAATGCAAGATTATATTATGTTCAATTAAGCTTTGTATAAATCATACCTGCAGGCTCTGTGTCTATTCTGTAATGTGATGTCACAGGTTACATTGGTCTATAGTCCCTTGAACTCATGACCACTATGCCAGGCATGTGTAGCTGAAGTCCAGGGCCCAATTCCAGAGAGCTGCTTCAGTACAAAAACTAGCTAAGCACAACAACATTATGCTTACCAGAATGAGTTACCAGCCAAAATACCTATTCACACGTACAATATGTGACTGGTATCCTGCCTCATTTTTAATAGAGAAGCAAACTGTTCAGCAATATTCAGTATTTTATTTGTTTTTTACCCTTACATCGATGTTTATTGGGCACTGTATACTCGGTAATTTCCCGAGCTCTGTGAAAAAAATCCACAGGCAAATCACTCGGATGGGATTTGAACCTACAATCTTTGCAATATTCAGTACTTAAGCAACTCAATAAAATTGTGCCCAGGTGATAGACAAAAGACAAGGAAGTTAGCTCATTCCAGTTAACATCATATGATACGAGTAACCAAGGCAGATCCGTAATAAAGCCCACCTTAAAGAAGGCTGATGGTCCCTCCTACACGGCAGACGGGTGGTAACGGCCTGGGTGATCATCCAGCTTACAGAGAAGTTGTTCTACTAGAAAGGAAGCAGCGACTTTAATGTGTCACAACATTTACATGAGCTCTGTCAGTCATCCAGCTATGCTAAACCCCAGATTATTCTCATTAAATTACAACCTCTAACAATGACAGGGGTATTTCAGTTTTGCAAACACTTTTTATTTTATTTAGAAAATTAAAAACACAATGTAAATTTAAAATTCACAAAACCATAAATTTTAATATCCACTGATTATGACAGCATCGTAGAAAACACTTTAGAAACTAATTGATCAAAATTAATTCATATTATCAAATAAATCTGAAAACAAGTAAAGTTATAAACCAAAGCAATCGTAAATAAATAACCTGAAAGCATGTCACTTCTTTAGGACACTTGTCAAATTGAACCTGAAACCTATAATAATTATTTCCAGAGACTGATTTGAATTGCAAGGGGGGTCAGAAAGTGCTTGTCAAATTGGGGGAGGGAAAACCCTCAAAACATTATATTCTTTTATGAAGCTTTTTAATAAAAATCCCACAGATTTTCTGAGGGCAAACAATCAGAATCGGAAATAGGATTCAAATAAGAAGAATATGAAGTCAACACAGCATCAAAACCAAACTAGTACAATTTTAATTTGGCTTATTCTTTTTTTGTGTTTGGGGGTGGGGACAAATTTTATTATCAAATCATCAAATTATCAAATTTTATTATCTTATTATCAAATAAACTATTTTTGTGTGTTCTAAGAATACTTTCATATTTACAATTCTCAAACCTATAAATCTCACTTCTTTCAAACCACCTAATGATAATACCACTAATCTATCCAAATATTGAGCACATAGCACTCAAGTGGAACCTATTTCAATCCTTCCAAAACTTCAGAAAATGAACACTTCAGAAAATAGAGTCTCTTTCCAACTTCTCGTTGTAAAAGAAAGAAAAAAAACCAATTTTCTTTTACTTTTGGATTAATTTTCTTTCGTAAAATATAAACAATAAATGGTTGACCTTTTTTTAGTTGGCCTTAATATCCCTTTTTTAATAATCAAACTTCCATGTGGTAATATACATTATTTGGCACTTAAATTTTGATTTTAGAACTGTTATAGTTTGAAACTAAAGTTTTAGTTAATCTCGGATGAAATTAGCGAGCTACAGTGCCAGGGGTGTGAGGTCGAAGGTCATCCAAGTCTTTGTATTTGGTCTTGTCATATTTTGCAGAGTCAACATGAACCTGTTGAAAAGACAGAAAGAGGAAATGATTTGAAGGAGAAGTTTTGAATCAACTTAAAACTACACCCACGTCAATAAAATATCACACTATTGATCAGAAAATACTGCTTTGTCAATTTGTCTGGTTGGAAACAATAACATTCCTGACTAGATGTGCTTCAACAGCTCAATGAAAGTGGATTTTGATCATAACTGGAGGCATTCTTTATAACTATCTCAGCTCCTTAGAAGTTTGCAGCTCCAGAAAACAAACTTGTACATATATGATAACAACTCACAGTATAATCACAATTGCAGAAACTGTTCTGACAAAACCTTTCTAAATGGGAGACTTTTAAGGACACGAGGTGGAAGCAGACTTACCAGGTAAATCCATTGTTCTTGGAAATGTATGCGTACTTGGAACTTTGTTAACGAGGGTTGTTTACCTTGTATGTCTGCTGCCACCTAGTGTTCCAAAGTCTCCCATTAGCATTTAGTTTAAGTCTAAATAAATCATTAAAAGCTGTACACAAAGACTACGCACAGAGGTGGGACGATGCAAAACAAACAGGAAGAAATGGGGATATACCAACGACGATGACACCTATTGCGATTGTGGCACATCACCCCAATCTATGCCACACCTTCTACGATGCCCAGCCCTTGAGGAGCAGTGCTGCCTTGAAGACATCATGGCAGTAAACAAGAAGGCTGTCAGATGTGCCCAATCCAGCTAAACATTTGATTTGATTTTTTTTTTTTAAAGTAGATGAGATGGACTCGAAAGAAGATTAAAAGCTACATATTTTTGAACATAGGTTTGTTATTTCTGTCAGCAAAGAGCGAAATTAAAATTTGGAATTGGAAGTTATCCATGCTGTACTAAGATAAAATAATGTTAAGAAGATTTTCTTTTTGAACTTACTGTCTTATTATCAGCCAGTAGTTTCTCCAGATCAAGGCTGAGTGTACGGAATGAGGGTCTCTTCTTGGGGTTGTCTGTCCAGCAAGCTTGTACAACAGAGAACCTAAACATAATAACATCCATAGATGAGAATTAATGTAACCAAGACTTGTCAAACAACTTGACAGATTAGTGTTTTTTGACCTAGTGACAAATTATGATTGAAATTCACAGCCCATCTTGCAATAATCTAAAGATTCAGCACTTATTGTAGTAGGTCAAAGTACTGCATGCTTGTATGATATTATCTAACTGGTTAGCAATGTGTGCTTGTATGTTTCTCTCATTTTTGTTACAATACTCCTTAATTAACATACTGCGGCTTGTTGCATGACTACTACCAAACACGCACAGAAACAAAAACTGGAATGCCAGTATATAAGACCGCCACTACATGTTGCGTAAGAGTTTTGCGCATTATTTTTCCTTCGAATTGACCTGGTTAAGAACTCAAAGTGATGTTCATGTTAACAATTAAAATGGTGAATTTGTTTCTTCTTTTTATGTTTAACATTAAAAACTGACTTGAGTGTAAACAATAAGTTACTATTCAGTGGATGACTAAATGTTTATGACAATTCATACACACAATGTAAATATTGCAAAACTTACTCTTAAAGGCAGGGTACACTACTTGGTGTATCCCAACATAAGCATAAAACAACAAACCTGTGAAAATTTGGGCTCAGTTGGTCATCGAAGTTGCAAGAAAATGATGAAAGAAGAAACACCCTTGTTGCATTGAATTGTGTGCTTTCAGATGCCTGAGAAAGGCTTCATGCCTATAAAGCCTTTCTCAGATACAAATTTTTGGTTGAAAATTACCTTTTTCTAAAACTACATTAATTCAAAGGGAATCCTTTCTCACAATGTTTTTTTGTATCAACAGCTCTCCAGTGCCATTTACCAAGTAATTTGATTTTGGTCATTTACTTGTGGAGTAATTACCAAAAGTGCACCCTGCCCTTAAAGTTACATGTAATCCATTTGTAAGCTGAATTTGAATTGTTTATATTGACTATTTAAAGAATTACATGTGATCAAAGTTTCTAACTCTGTTTTCTCTAAACATAACTTTGCACATTCGTTGTTTATACACATTTATCTGAAGGAGACAAGCTCATTCTGCCAGGCACTTAACAAACTATGATAATGTTGGAGCAAGGTATAATGTAGATAACTTACAATTCTTGTGAGCAATGTTCCGGTTTGTCCATTCGGTATCCAACCTTGAGTCTATTGCTAACATCACGTGCAGACATTCCAGGGTATGGAGTAGATCCTAGCCAATCAGAAAAAAACATAATTGTAATAAATATAGTAGGTTTCTCAAAATCCCATGTATTTAAAAAGAATGATAGCCAAATGCATTCAACTGTTTTTCAGGGAACACAAACTTACCTGTGTAAAACTATAACATTGTTATCACATTAAATAAAATGAAATGCTGATTCATGTATTATATCCTGTTTTACTGACCCCTATGATTTTATCTATGGAATGCTAAATCTTCCTGTATCTACCATTCTTTATTTATTTGAAGCATGGGTCCATATTTACCATACGTAGTGATTTCCCATATCAGCACACCATATGACCAGATGTCACTCATTGAAGTGTAGACACTTGCACAGATAGACTCTGGACTCATCCAACGAATACCAAGACGACCCTGTACGATAGAAAAGGAAGAGTAAAGAACTCTGCAAAGCATGGATTTCTGAGAAATTTACTGTCACTGTACATTCTTTACTTGGTTGCTGAAGTTTTTTTCACTTGAATCACTTTCCACTCAAACCAATATCTCAATAATGAGGTCCATGCTAGGGCATCGGCAGCCTTGGCCTAACGTTAATACTTGGGCGTCTAAAGCCTTGGCCTAACGTTAATACTAGGGCATCTGCAGCCTTGGTCTTGGGTCAATGCTAGGGCATCAGAAGGCTTGGCCGAAGGTCAATGCTAGGGCATCAGAAGCCTTGGCCTAAGGTCATTGCTAAGGCATCATAAGCCTTGGCCTAAAGTAAATGCTAGGGCATAAGAAGCATTGGCCTAAGGTCAATACTATGGCGTAGAAGTATTGGTTTAAGGCAGGGCATAAGAAGCATTGCCTAAGGTCAGTACTAGGACATTGGAAGCCTTGGCCCATGGTCAACGCTAGGGCATAAGAAGCATTGGCCTAAGGTCAATACTATGGCGTAGAAGTATTGGCCTAAGGCAGGGCATAAGAAGCATTGCCTAAGGTCAGTACTAGGGCATCGGAAGCCTTGGCCCAAGGTCAACGCTAGGGCATAAGAAGTATTGGCCTAAGGTTAATGCTTGGGCATCGGCAGCCTTGGCCTAAGGTCAATGCTAGGGCATCAGAAGGTTTGGCCTAAGGTCAATGCTAGGGCATAAGAAGTATTGGCCTAAGGTCAATACTAGGGCATCGGCAGCCTTGGCCTAAGGTCAATACTAGGGCATCGGCAGCCTTGGCCTAAGGTCAATACTAGGGCATCGGCAGCCTTGGCCCAAGGTCAATACTAGGGCATCGGCAGCCTTGGCCTAAGGTCAATACTAGGGCATCGGCAGCCTTGGCCTAAGGTCAATACTAGGGCATCAGAAGGCTTGGCCTAAGGTCAATACTAGGGCATCAGAAGGTTTGGCCTAAGGTCAATGCTAGGGCATCAGAAGGCTTGGCCTAAGGTCAATGCTAAGGCATCAGATTCCTTGTCTAAGGTCAATGCTAGGGCTTCAGAAGCCTTGCCTAAGGTCAATGCTATGTCATCAGAAGGCTTGGCCTAAGGTCAATTCTAAGGCATCAGAAGTCTTGTGGCCTAAGATTAATGCTACAGTGTCAGAAGGCTTGGCCTATGTGTAAGTTTAGACTAGAGCAATTGTTTTTTACACTGTGTTTAACGTGTTCATACCTCAGCTACATTCTCAACGACATTACGGACTCTAGCAGCATTGGAGATCTTGCACATCATTCTCTGGCCAAGAAGGACATTCCTTGTGGTCAGGTCTCCATGGACAACCTGGTAAACAATCGAAAAAACAATTTTGTTACAATTATAATAACATGACAGCATGGAGGAGTAAAAATATTGCATTTAAAAAAATGTGACCAGCGGTGCAATAGCCACTTACAGGGATTGAAACTTATGTATGTATTGCATGGTTCTACCCGTTATTTTTGAAAAGCACTGGATACTCTCCAAGTTCCAGGTACCTTTGGTGGGATTCGAACCCACAACCCTCATAATTAAAGAGCAGATGTCTTTACCACTCACTGAGCTCCCCATAAATGAGAGGGTTTGTAGGTTATTATAAAGAGTAGAACATCAAGAACCAGAGCTGTTTATATTTTGGTTTATATGTCTTTGGTATTACTGACCTTTTGTCTGCTGAGGTAAGCCATGCCTTTAGCAACTTGCATTGCATAAGTGACTAGCTCAGGGGAGGATGGTGGTTTACCTCCTGGTGTATGAGGACGATTCTTTCTCAGATGATCCAACAAACAACCATGAGGGGCATATTCCAAAACCATAATCACTGGATCTAAGGAGCAATGAAAACACCAATTAAAACAAACTCAAATTCAAAAAGACACCCTGACACCCAAAGGAAACAAGTGTATGTAAAGAAACCCAGACTACCCCTCTGGGTACCAAACACACTGACTGACATCAAACTAGAACTTACCATAGAATGTACAGCAGCCCAATAGGTTGAGTACATATGGATGTTTCTGTAGCGACTTCATGACTTCAAGTTCCTTCATGAATGCTTGCTTGGCTACATTCCCTGCTGATTCTACATAATGGATGAAACATACAGAGCTTCAATGTGATGTGCCAATTATTGTATGAAGCCTTATCATGATGTGAACACAAGAATAATGAGTGGTCCCTGCAGGGTCATGGCTCTGCAATAAACGACCGAGCTTAATAGGCCAAGGTCCTGCAACAATCGGTCTTAAACAGCTCCAGCTGTGTCTTTAACAGTGATTTAAGACTGGGTAAATATGATCATGTGACCGATTTTCAACCAATAGGATTGCTTAAACTTTCTGGGTATTTATGAATATTCATTACTGCTATTATATGCACAAAACATGACAAAGATAATAACTGATAATGGTCTATTAATTGTTTTAAGTCATGGGGTTCTATCTCCATGCATTTTTTTCTCTTTATGAATTATAGAAATTTGGACCTGTAACAATGTGTAATTTAAATTTATATTATTTGAAGTGCAGAGATAATCATTCAAAGCAGAGCCTTTTGGTCATTTTAGTTTAAATGGTTTGAATACAGGTGAATTCAACATGTACACTGTACAAAACTATTGACCATGATAACTTTATTCACCTGATAATAAGAAGACACCTTTGTGACAATTGTTCTTTGTTAAAGAAACTGATTTTTGTTCCTTGGACCTTGATAGGTTGGTTGTGACAGGGTTAGTTAATTATATGAACATAGTTTATATTATGACTTACTATTAAGTTCCTTGACAGCTACGACTGTCATGCCATCTTTGCCACTGATGTCCCAAGCTTTACCACGCCACACTGCACCGTATGTACCATTAGCAATCATAGTCACCAACTGAACACTCTCTTTAGGTACCTCCCAGAAATTGTCATCAATTTGCTCCACTTCAGATTTCTTCAGGAGGGTAGGATGGAAACAAGGTCAATAAAAAAAATTCATCAAAAACCTATAATCACAAACACATTTGTTCAATTGTTTTTTCACAGTGAAGAAAAGTCAAGAAGAAACCTGAATAGTAACAGGTGCTGCATGTTCATATCAACTGTGTGACTCTTGTATCAACTTATTAACCCTTTCAGCCCCAATTAAGACATAAACAACCGCTGTGGCCCACGTTGTTTGACCACTCAAGCGTGAAGCACACATTCTCACACAAAAGGAAGCTTGTGTTCAAAGTTCGATTTTACAAACTCTATTATTACCTTGAAGATTTCATTTTAGAGCATAATAAGTAATAAAAATTGTCTTACTCATTAAATTTCCTTTCATATAATTAAAAAATCATTGAAATCAGCCAATAAATGTCCAAGTTCTTGGTCTTTGTTTCCCAAGTGTGTTCTGTAAACCCAAACACTTTTTTGCACACAACCATATGGCGCTCCGTAGGTGTTTGTCATTTCGGATCTTTCTACTCCAATTTGAAGTGATTGCATAATAGCAACCCTATTATATTTGACCACAATTAGAAAGATCCGATCTTTCTCTTTCCAATGATGGTAAGCTTGGGTATGGAAGGTAAACATGGACAAAACTACAGCTTTTTAACAAATGGCCTTTGTGCTCAGGCTTGAGTGCTTTTTTGTGTGTTATCTTAGGCGACTATAGTCGCCATTGGGGCTCAAGCAGGGTATAGTGCACAGTCGACTAAAGTCGCCATTGGGGCTGAAAGGGTTAAACATTCTATTTGTATCATTTGTATAAACACCCCTAGCTTAAAGCACTGTACTATGTAAGGACTCCATTGCAAGTAGTTTCCATGTTAATATATGATCAGCACACATTCCAAGTAATGCTTGGTTGCAGATATTTATTTACGCCTTCAGTAACCCTTACCCCATACGCACTAGGTGTATATGATTGTGTATTGGGATGAGGTCTCTACACTCAGTGGTCTCGATTACACTCAAGTATTATGAGTAGAGCTGAAAAAACAGGTTCAACATGTCTAATGGCAAGACTTGAATATGACAAATAATCCTGATTATGCTTCCCCATACCTCACGCTTGAGTGCGGGTTGTGGTTGAGGCCGAGGAGCAGCTCCCTTGTTCTTCCCAGCTACTGCCTGCTCTAATGTGTTGTAGCCTCCTCTACCAGCCGCTCCTTGACTACCCTTGCCTGCCATCACTTGACCAATAGTCTTTCCTCCAGCCGCTCCATGTTGCTGTGTGGAAGCCCCCTTACCACCCATAGCTTGTTGCACAGTGACACCACCACCAGCAGCCTGCTTAGTTGCCCCTTTGCCCCCCGTCATGGCTTGTTGCAGAGTCACTGCTCCAGTATTAGGTTTACCTCCCACTTGTTGTACTGTTACACCAGCTGCTGGACTCCTCTGTGGTGGAGGTTGGGTCCCTTTGCCTGCTGTGGCTTGTTGCATTGTTACACCTCCTACTATATAATAAGACACACTCATATCTATTTATTTTATGTGCATCATCATTGACAATAGTCAATCAGTAAGATAAGAAGCTTCTTTGCATGGTAAAGACGAAACTGTAACGTCCTTTTGAAAGAAGATGAATGGAACACCTCATTTTCAAACATCAAGACTGATCTGACCACATCTTCCAAGAAGAGATTATTACAAGTCATCCATAAGTTATTTTTTTCTTAAAAACTGTTGTCTGAATTTAAACCATGTAAATAACTACTTCAAGGGTTGTCTTCATGCACCTCGAGTACTTCATGTTAACTGGATAAGAGTAGGCAGTATTAGTCTCTAGATTCTTACCAGTAGCAGTAGGTTGCCCTTTGTCTTTAGGCCTAGCTCCTGGTTTCCTGCCAGCCATTGCTTCATTGAGTGATTGACCACCAACAGCACCAGAGGGTGGAGGAGCATTGGTAGATGGTTTCTTACTCTTCATTGCATCATTGAGTGATGGAACACCTCCTCCAGTAGCACCTCGAGCTCCTGGTGCCAGACCTAGTATAAACAATCAATGTTGGCGATTACAGGGTTTTCATGGTTTACCAATAATATCCAAAGTAATTGAGCCCTGTTTCCAAAAGATGTTTACTGGTAAGACGATCGTTGTGCTTCTTTTTGGCACAAACAATTTCTACAGCACAACTATTAAATGAACAATTAGAATCAAGAATCAAAATGGATTATCCATGTGCAATGTGTTCACAATAGAGTTGCATTGTTGTATTGTTCATCTGCTAGGAAAACGGAATTAATTACACATTCTTTGTGACCAGTGTAAGTTTGGAGTACAACTCAAGCAGCATATTGTACACTATTTAACCAATCATTATTACAAATTTAACCAACTTGATCAATTTCATCAGCCATTGGAAGCACTTCTCAGTATCCACATTTAGTCTAAGACTTTTTGGCATCTCCACAGTAACGCACAACACACTTTCAACAAAAATCAGAAGTGTTGGTTGCTTCATGATTATTTCAGAAAAGCATAATATTTCAGAATCCCAAGGCCAGTGTAACATGTGAATCACCTGATACCATTTCTCTTGAAGACATTTTGTTTTAGTATTTGATGTTGTTTATACCTGTCTTTTGCTGTGCCATCATAGCTTCCTGTGTGAGTGCAGCTAGTGCAGCTTCAGGGTTACCAGTAGCTACTGCATCACCAGCCGTTCCAATCAATTGACCCAATGCATCAAAACCACCATCAGCTACTCCACCCTTACTGTATTCAGCCTGACAACCTGCCATCTCTCTCAATTGGGCATCAAGCTACAAGAGGAGATTACAACATCAAATCAATGTATTTATCTTGGCAATAAAGTAAAAGTATCCACAGAATTTAAGGATTGTACAAGCCTCTGTTCTCATACCACCACAACTCTTTCCTTGGTGCACTGAGGCAGAGAACATACACACGTTTGGTTTGGTGCCGGTAGTTTGGTCAGTCATGTCCATTACCAGAACATTTTAATACTTAGTAATAAGGAAATTTTGCAAATGAAACTTTTAAGTAATTTGAAAATTTCACCTGCAATAATAACATTTTGAGCTATTCAGGCCTCCGGTTCAAGTACTCAGGCCTGATAGCTATGTTTTTATGCTGGTTAGCAGTTTGCAACAGTGTGTTCTTTTGCCTTAATTGCATTTGATCAGCGAGTCATTCTGGGTCTTCAAGAAAAACCCCCCAAAGTATTTAAAGTTCCATAATACTTGACCAACGCATAAAGATTTATAACATAAACGTTCAAATAGGTTTTAGTTTGAAGTGTATCTAATTATCAAAAATGTAAGTACATCTCACAAACTCTTTAAGCCATACTTTCTCCATATTGCAACCTGCTTTTATTTGTACCTGTTTGAGGCCTGCCATCATCATCGGGGTATCAACTCTCAAGGAAGTATCTGGCCTAGTACTCTCTGGTCTTGGTGTACGGAGCAATGAAGCACGCTGTGTACCAGCTACCTGCTGTCCAGGCACATCGAGACTTGGATTGGATTTGGTTGAAGGGTTCACTCCTACCGTAGAATTCTCTCTCACAGCAGCTGCTGTCATTTCAGGTACTTTGGCAGAGGTATTAGGGGTAGCTGCAGTCTCACTGCTGAGCCGTCTGGCCTCAGCCGTCCCTGGTCTGGCTGATGAGCTTGGTGATGTAGGCGTTCGGATGGCACTACCTGGGCGGGAGACAGAAGATTCAGGGCGGGATGCAGCGCTTCTTGGACGGGAGACGGCACTACCAGGGCGTGAGACTGCACTACCAGGACGAGAGACGGCACTACCTGGGCGAGAAATGGCACTGCCAGGGCGAGATGACATGGAAGAAAAGGCACGGTCGTCCAGTTCGTACTGTTTACGTAACAAACATATTCAAGTATAAAAACTGATTAAAGTGTTCATAGATACATATAAATACAAAACAACGCTTCACCGATTTACAATAGTGACAATGGGCTTAGCTATTTGCAAAATGAATCAATTTGTATTTTGCAACTCAGCAAAGTTGTTAAAAGAACTGTCATTAGCAGTGTTTTCCACAGACAAGCAGGATGAGATCCACCGGACCTACAATCCCTCCTAGTGACCAGAGACCACCTCAATCTGTTTGGCACTCTGGAGGAGATCCACCGGACCTACAACCCCCCCTAGTGACCAGAGACCACCTCAATCTGTTTGGCACTCTGGAGGAGATCCACCGGACCTACAACCCCCCTAGTGACCAGAGACCACCTCAATCTGTTTGGCACTCTGGAGGAGATCCACCGGACCAACAACCCCTCCTAGTGACCAGAAACCACCTCAATCTGTTTGGCACTCTGGAGGAGATCCACTGGACCTACAACCCCTCCTAGTGACCAGAAACCACCTCAATCTGTTTGGCAGGAGATCCACCGGACCTACAACCCCTCCTAGTGACCAGAGACCATCTCAATCTGTTTGGCACTCTGGAGGAGATCCACTTGACCTACAACCCCTCCTAGTAACCAGAGACCACCTCAATCTGTTTGGCACTCTGGAGGAGATCCACTTGACCTACAACCCCTCCTGGTGACCAGAGACCATCTCAATCTGTTTGGCACTCTGCAGGAGATCCACCGGACCTACAACCCCTCCTAGTGACCAGAGAACACCTCAATCTGTTTGGCACTCTGGAGGAGATCCACTGGACCTACAATCCCTCCTAGTGACCAGAGACCACCTCAATCTGTTTGGCACTCTGGAGGAGATCCACTGGACCTTCAACCCCTCCTAGTGACCAGAGACCACCTCAATCTGTTTGGCACTCTGGAGGAGATCCACCGGACCTTCAACCCCTCCTAGTGACCAGAGACCACCTCAATCTGTTTGCCATCTGGAGGAAATCCACTGGACCTACAACCCCTCCTAGTGACCAGAGACCACCTCAATCTGTTTGCCATCTGGAGGAGATCCACTGGACCTACAACCCCTCCTAGTGACCAGAGACCACCTCAATCTGTTTGGCACTCTGGAGGAGATCCACTGGACCAACAACCTCTCCTAGTGACCACAGACCATCTCAATCTGTTTGTCACGCTGGAGGAGATCCACTGGACCTACAACCCCTCCTAGTGACCAGAGACCACCTCAATCTGTTACATTTAATTTAATTTATTCTGGTTGTGAAGCCAAGGACTCTCAGAAAAGCATACTTAATCACTATACTAGCCAAGAACCCAATGGTGGAGAGAAGACAATGAAGGAAGTTTCAGTTTTACATGTGGGAGGAAAACCCCAGAGGATTGAAAGAGTGAGTATTCTAACAAACTTAAATTGAGTTTCAAATACTTATTGTATTGCCTTGAAACTAGGTATACTCTGTAGTTACAAATGTCACTTTACAATATGTTTTTATAGCTGACTTACTCCATAGTCCAGCAAGGGTTCAGTCTCACTAAAGTGACCATTCTTCTTAAGTCTTGCCTTCAACTGCTGACGACGTTGCTTATTTAGAGCACTCTTCTTCCCTTCCTACATCATAACATAATAAATAGGCATCACTGTGGCAGATTATGTGTTGGAATATTATTATGGTTTTCACCCTTGAGGTGAGTATGGCATTTCGGGATTAAATTGAGGGTGCCACTTTATACTTCACCATTTAAAAACTACATTTTCAACAGTTTTTCAGCAGTCAATAAATTGGTCACTTATCAATTGAAGATGATAGGTCCGATTTTTTGCTAATTAGGCCCAACAAGTTTGGTTTAAATTTTGAATAACTCCTTTTATAGGATCATGAAAGTTACAAGCTTTCATTTAAGGTATTGCAAGAAAAACCAACCAATGATTATAGTGGCAGTCAATTAACCTAAAAATGATTTTTTTGTCTGGATCTGGACATTATTTCATGTCCATTAGCCATGTACAATTATATTTACATGTTGGAAGTGTTTGTGCATTCGTTCAGAAAAAAAAGAAAACAATATGTACATGTATATATATATATTTTAGTGAAAATAGGGGCCATGCAACTTTAATTTGTCACATCATATTTCAGATAAGTATAGTTTGATTTTGGTTCATCTTTTCTTTTGCTCTTTCAGTACTGGTTTGTATTAGAGAACTAATGAGTTGTTGAGAACACTTTAACAACATGTATTGTGACAGTGAAGATAATGTCAAACATTGTATATGTTATCTTTGATATCATGGATGTTTTCAAGAAAGATGTGATTCGTAAGACTTTGCCCAAGATGATACTCAACCAATGAATTGGTGACATCTAAACATGTGTATGGCAATATTAGTTCATGTTTTTGTACAACCTGACAATAGAAGTATGTCAGAGTACTGGGACTACTATTACCGAAGTTGGACTTACCGGAATAATACTCATATCTGCAGCATCTTTGTAAAGCTTAGACTTCTCCCGCTCTTCCTGTTGAAAACAAAAATATTGTCCAAACTGATTGAGTTACAAAGATCATCAATATTAATAATATACATGCAAATTGTTTACATCATCTGGAAACAATATCTGTTTGAGGATGGCATCAGGACTTATACAACATAACATTGGAGAAGCCCTATATCAGTAGCCCATGTGTGTTCCTGTGTATTGTTCATGGACGAGTGTTTCCAGATTGGCAGCAAATAGTCTGTAAAACTTTCAAAAGCCTGTCTCATTATAAGGCCAAATAAAATAAAAAACATGTTTAGCGTCCTGCCTTTTTGAAAAAAGGAAGGAGGAGGGCCTTGTTTTTTTTGTTTTTTTTTCAAAATGGCCGCCCGACAAGTTTTTCGAGACAACCGGCCGGGCTATTTTTCAAGATGGTGGCCAGCTTTTTTTGTTGTGCTTTTTTCGCTGTGTTAAAGTCGAAAATACGATCTTATTTATTAAAAATTATTAAAAAATCGTCAGGGATAATAAAAACTTATCATTTTTTTCTTTCAAAAAAAAAAAAAAAGGAGGCGGCCTCTAAAAAGGAAGCGGGCGGGGACGCTAAACATGTTTGTTTTTTTATTTGGCCTAAATGTCAACATTCAAAATTCAATCAATCTAGATTTCAACTCAACCCATATATTGTTTTTCTCCTGAAGTTTTACTTCTCATTTCATTTCTAGAATTATTGTTCTTAGTGCATTGCAACATTTGGAAAATTCTGCGATATATATATTTCTGTTATTATTATACTTCAGATGAAAATGAATGCAAGTCACTTTTTTGACACAATAAATTAAAGCATCTTTCCAATTGCCAATATCTGAATATGAACTAGTTTTAAAGATTGTAAAGAATTGAGTATAATAAGCATAATATTATATACTGCATGAGTTTGGTGCAATACATGCATACATGAATATTATTTGGTTACTGGTGAAGAATGAGCTTACCATGAGCTTGTTGCGTTTCTTGAGGAGCTGATGTTTACGAATACCTAAACCTATCAACAAGAGTAATGTGAAGCCTCCCATTGAGCCAAATACAATACCAAGGATTGTACCAAATGGGATATTCATGCTAGGTCGTACCACCTTACGAACATAACCCAAGGGAACTGAAAAGAAAAGTCAATTTATTGGTTTGAAGCATCTTCATGAAGTTTGTTATTAGTAAATGACTATTGTAAACATAAGCAGACTTGGTGTATATTACCTACACTGAATATTTCTTGACAGAACTTCATTTATTATAGATTTATTCAATTAAAACCAAAGGCCAACAATCAAGGTATTATTATAGCCTTCATATTGATGGATTCATTTCTCCCTCAAAACAAAGATTATAGTTGTGTTCAAAGGATCACAGGTTAGTTTTTATGTTGTGGTTTTAATTTATAACAAATAGAGGATTGGAATGTATGTACATCAGGGAATCATTTCGTCAAGCAATTGTTTTAATTTAGCAAAGTAATTAGACTGAACATGTTTTGTGGACACCGAATTCTAGCTTTCAGTAGCAATGATACATTTTATGCGACACATAACACAACAATTGTACACCCTCCCTTTGCACTTGATGCCCAAAGTTTGCTTTTTTTTTTACTTGTTGATTTTACCTGGACATGTTTGTTTGAAGCAACCTTGGTACTGTTCAGTCTCATCATCTTCTGGGCAGGGTTTACCACCATTCCTTGGTCTTGGATTGGTACATGTCCTGCTTCTAGTCTGATTTCCTCTGGAACATGTCTTACTACATTCACTCCAAGGTGTCCATTCTGACCACTCCCCTTCAAGACAAATCAACACATCAACTCATTCATTTATCAATTCAACAATGCTTTTAACTTTGGAATCTATCCCTTTACTACTCTGAAATCAGACCACTCCCTTTTAAAATTGAACAATTCACGCGTGTGGTTGAAAAATTTGAGTGTTAAGAATTGTCTTGCTATTCTTTAGTCATCAAAATGAGGGTGAAAACAAACATCCTTTGGTAGCCCTGAAGAGGTGATAAATAGGCATGCTATGCAGTTATTAGACCATTGCTGAAGACACCAAGATTGGATCATAACATTCTAAAGAACTATCGCCCTGTAAGCAACCTGACCTTCCTATCTAAAGTGCTTGAGTGAATCGTTGCCAGACAGCTGACCAACTACATGAGTGAACACCATCTTCATGAGCCCATGCAGTCTGCATATATAAGCGCTTTCATAGCACTGAACAGCACTCCTTCAAGTCCATAATGACATCATGTGGACCATGGAAGAGCAAGGCATCACCATCCTAGTTCTGCTTGACCTCAGTGCCGCTTTTGACACGATCGACCACAATGTGTTACTGGCTCGAATGGAAAATTTGTTGGGAGTGCATGATGTTCCACTGAAGGCGCTTTATCAATTTTGTATGATTGATTGATTGATAGATACAAGTATGAAAGAGGAAAAAACCTCAAACCCAAAACAGACACCCACTTGCTTTTGTATGAACACATCTGCTTTCCTGCTTGATACAATTACATAACTTTCTGTTCAATCAGAAAGTGAACACTACTGAACAGGACCTTAGCAACTTGATGACAATTTCTGGGTGGCACCCCTATAACCGATCTTACAAATGCTGCATAAAATTAACCTGAATGAGGAATCCTCCAAAAACAAATAGCTTCTTTTCAGCCATCTCAACATTTGCCAAATTATTTGTTTTGTATTTAATAATGGGTATTTCCTCAGAATACAAAGTCATTAAAGATTTGCTTTCACCCACCAAAAGCTCAACGTTCCCTTGACACCACTGCCTCCCCCCTGAAAACAAGCAGGTTGAGCACAGTCATGTCTGTGGAATGATCCGTCCCACTATCACTCCTCTACATGGCTTGCTACCTAAAGACTGATGGAGGGTAAGTGTTAGGGTTAGGGTTAGATGTAGCATTGACTCATTGATTGATACGTACCATTCTGCACACAGTCAAAGCCACGGCAGGACCCATACATCTCTTCATGAACTCCTTCACATGGCTTGCCTCCTCTTACTGGTGGAGGATTAGTACATCGTCTGGTTTTATGCCCTCTGCATGTCTGATCACATGAATGCTCATTCCATGCACTCCACTGCCCATCCACTATATTAGGATAAGGAAGAATAAGATTAGTGGTATCTTGGTTTATATCATAATGTCCAAACTTGACAAGTCCACTTGGGAAATGTTTAGTCATAATTGATAATTGATTATATCAAATGACTATAACAGGACACTTACCTGGGCAAACCACAAGGCTGCATGCTGCAGTTTTACGGCTATCTCCAGGGCACTCCTTACCACCATACTTGGGTACAGGGTTATCACATGTACGATATCTATACTTATAACAGTCTGTGTTGCAGAGAGTCCATCCATCCCAGGCTCCCCAACCACCATCAACTGTCATAAGAAATTCAATATAACAAATAAATACTGAGTTTGTTGGGCAATCTTAAGTGGCTAATGATTATAGACAAAAGATCCAATAATGTTGATATTAATCTACAGCATTTGCTCTTTGACTTTAGCATCTTTAAAATTACATAATGGAAAGGGAAATATACAGTAAATAGTAGCAACACAAGTAGACAAAACTTTAATCAAAAACCTCTTATTTGCAAAAGTTGAGTTCTACGGAATTCCACTACTGTCATTTGAACGTGGCATGTTTGGTGTTTATAGTCGAGTCTCTAGCCATTTGTGCCGTCAAAGGTTTATAGTCGCGTTGTGCTGTCAGATTTTTACATCATGCCGTCGCATTGTTACATTGTGCCATTGTGGGCTGCTATCACATTTTTGACTATACACCTTTGACGACCAAACAGCTAAGACCAAATATCAACAATGCAACGGCACGATGCGACTATGTGACGGCTCAATGTAACACTGCGACTGCCTTATAAAGGCAGTATAAGACAATGATAAACAATTCATGTTCTTAGTCTAAAACTTTAATCAAAATCTGAAAAAGGTGGATTCTATGAAATTCCATTACTGCCATTGGAATGTGGCATGCATGGTGTTAATAGTGGAGTCCCTAGTCGTTTGCACCCTTTGACTGCGAATAATTATGTTCTGCCGTCACATTTGTCACATAGTGCCAACACTTTGTCGCTTCGTACCGTCGCATTGTGCCATTGCATAGTTTTGTTTTGAGCACTGTATAGGGCCGTCACATTGTTGCATCATGCCCTCGCATTGTCAACAATCCAACAATCAACAATGTGACGGCACTATGAGACAATGTGATAGCTGGATGGGACAATGTGACAGCACTATGAGACAATGTGATAGCTGGATGGGACAATGTGACGGCACTATGAGACAATGTGATAGCTCGATGTGACAATGTGACGGCATTATGCGACCATGTGATAGCTCAATGGGACAATGTGACGGCACTATGAGACAATGTGATAGCTTGATGGGACAATGTAATGGCACTATGAGACAATGTGATAGCTCAATGGGACAATGTGACGGCACTATGAGACAATGTGATAGCTCGATGGGACAATTTGATGGTACTATGTGACAATGTGATAACTCAATTGGACAATGTGACGGCACTATGCGACAATGTGATAGCTCGATGGGACAATGTGACGGCTTGATGTGACAATGTGATAGCTCAATGGGACAATGTGACGGCACTATGAGACAATGTGATAGCTCGATGGGACAATGTGACGGTACTATGTGACAATGTGATAGCTCAATGGGACAATGTAATGGTACTATGAGACAATGTGATAGCTCAATGGGACAATGTGACGGCACTATGAGACAATGTGATAGCTCGATGGGACAATGTGACAGCACTATGTGACAATGTGATAGCTCAATGGGACAATGTGACGGCACTATGTGACAATGTGATAGCTCAATGGGACAATGTGACGGCACTATGAGACAATGTGACGGCACTATGAGACAATGTGATAGCTCGATGGGACAATGTGATGGTACTATGTGACAATGTGATAGCTCAATGGGACAATGTGATGGCACTATGAGACAATGTGATAGCTATATGGGACAATGTGACGGCACTATGTGACAATGTGATAGCTCGATGGGACAATGTGACGGCACTATGAGACAATGTGACGGCACTATGAGACAATGTGATAGCTCGATGGGACAATGTGACGGCACTATGTGACAATGTGATAGCTCGATGGGACAATGTGACGGCACTATGTGACAATGTGATAGCTCGATGGGACAATGTGACGGCACTATGTGACAATGTGATAGCTCGATGGGACAATGTGACGGCACTATGTGACAATGTGATAGCTCGATGGGACAATGTGACGGCACTATGTGACAATGTGATAGCTCAATGGGACAATGTGACGGTACTATGTGACAATGTGATAGCTCAATGGGACAATGTAATGGTACTATGAGACAATGTGATAGCTCGATGGGACAATGTGACGGCACTATGAGACAATGTGATAGCTCAATGGGACAATGTGACGGCACTATGAGACAATGTGATAGCTCAATGGGACAATGTGACGGCACTATGAGACAATGTGATAGCTCGATGGGACAATGTGACGGCACTATGTGACAATGTGATAGCTCAATGGGACAATGTGACGGCACTATGTGACAATGTGATAGCTCAATGGGACAATGTAATGGTACTATGCGACAATGTGATAGCTCGATGGGACAATGTGACGGCACTATGTGACAATGTGATAGCTCAATGGGACAATGTGACAGCACTATGAGACAATGTGATAGCTCGATGGGACAATGTGACGGCACTATGCCACAATGTGATAGCTCAATGGGACAATGTGACGGCACTATGAGACAATGTGAAAGCTTGATGGGACAATGTGACGGCACTATGTGACAATGTGATAGCTCGATGGGACAATGTGACGGCACTATGTGACAATGTGATAGCTCGATGGGACAATGTGACGGCACTATGTGACAATGTGACGGCACTATGTGACAATGTGATAGCTCGATGGGACAATGTGACGGCACTATGTGACAATGTGATAGCTCGATGGGACAATGTGACGGCACTATGAGACAATGTGATAGCTCAATGGGACAATGTGACGGCACTATGAGACAATGTGATAGCTTGATGGGACAATGTGATGGTACTATGTGACAATGTGATAGCTCGATGGGACAATGTGACGGCACTATGAGACACTAGCTCAATGGGACAATGTGACTGCACTATGAGACAATGTGATAGCTTGATGGGACAATGTGACGGCACTATGAGACAATGTGATAGCTCCATGGGACAATGTGACGGTACTATGTGACAATGTGATAGCTCAATGGGACAATGTAATGGTACTATGAGACAATGTGATAGCTTGATGGGACAATGTGACGGCACTATGTGACAATGTGATAGCTCGATGGGACAATGTGACAGCACTATGTGACAATGTGATAGCTCAATGGGACAATGTGACTGCACTATGCGACAATGTCATAGCTCGATGTGACAATGCAACGGCCCTATACCAGCACTGCAAAACAATGCAACAACATAATGTGACAATGTGCAACATGACGCGATAATGCGATGGTACGACACAACCTTGTACCATTGACGGCGCAAATGGCTAGGGACTGAACTATTAATTAAAAATGCCATAAGGTCTTTCGCAAACACTTGCTGGTTGATTTTGAACACTGGTCGCAAAGGCACTGTCCACAGCTCTGGGAAGAAAAAGTGCAAACAGGGTCCCCATTTCCTTGCCACAGTGCCTTTCAACCATTGTGTGAAATCAAGCAGGTTGGTTTTTGCAACAGACCTTATTCATTTACATGCGACCTTCAAATGGCAGCCAACATTCCTAAGCCTAAACCAGTAGAACTAGAAGCATCATATCATCCACTCTGCTCATCTAGTAATCTACCAAATAGGGCTAAAACTATGATCCCATCCTCACCAACACACACAATTTATTCTGCAGTTTAAAAAAATGCATACTATAGGGTGCCCTGGTTCTAGTAACTGGGGCGCTGTACTCCTTTAGACAATTTTTTGACATCTGCGCCTGCAGATGTCAACATTTGGAAACATTTCCGCATCTGGGCACCACTTTTTAGAGGGTTTATTTGATGTTTTTAATGTATGTTGCACTTTATTTTCCTTTAAAAAAAATTCCTCTTGAGGAATTCTTGGCTGAAGCGCTAAATTTTGACCTTAAAAAAGGAAAATGCAAACGCTCATTTCATTGTGTGGCAGAACTCTTGCGCACTCATGCCCAAAGGAACTGAAATGGAGTGTAAGCGAGCAGTGTTGTCAAGACCATCCAAAGAACCCCCCAAAATTGGGGTTTTTTCCATGATTTTGACACTTTGTAAATAGTTCAAAAGGACCTGTGCCTCTCTGTAAACCTTCTGTCAACCCTTCGGGACAGGTTAAGAATATAATTTGTTTGACCTTAATTAAAGGTATTGTACACGTTTGGAAATTACTCAAAACATATATTAGCATAAAAACTGACTTGGTAACGAGCAATAGAGAGCTGTTGATAGTATAAAACATTGTAGGAAACGACTCCCACTGAAGTAACAAAGTTTTTGAGAAAGAGGTAATTTCTCACTATAAAATAATGAAAAACTTCTTGCAAGAAGTTTTTATTATTCTATCTGAAAGCACACAAATTTGTACAGCAAGGGTGTTTTTTCTTTCATCATTTTCTTGCAACTTCGATGACCAATTGAGCCCACATTTTCACAGGCTTGTTATTTTATGCATATGTTGGGATACAGCAAGTGAGAACACTTCTTTGACAATTTCCTAACGTGTACGATGCCTTTAAGGGAGACAAAATAGTGGCAGTATGCGGAAATTTAGCCCAACATTTTTGTTAAATGAGTACATTGCCCCAGTTACTTGGTCAGTCTAGTCTAGGTTCCTGAGCGATACCCACCACAGATACGTAGCTCATATTAACGCATTGAGACAACAATAATATAGTATTACTTAATTAGCTTAACGGGACCGCCTAACAATTCATGACTGAATTATGAAAACAACGAGTCCCAGGCTCCCAGCAGCATTATCTTGCATCCCATTGCACTAATTAGTAATAACCAAAGCTTATTATAGAGCGCCGAAGGCGCAAGATAGGGAACTGAAGCTTTATCTATTGTTAAACGTGAAATACGCATGGGCGCCATTTCAGCAAGTAAATGTTTTGTTTCCCATTGATAGGAATGGTCAATGTCTGCGCTGATCGGCACTGATCTATTGTTGTATCAAAAAAGTTACTTGCCGAAATGGCGTCCAGTGGGATTTCACATTTCAGCCCGAGTTCCGCATCTTGCGCCTTCGGCGCTCTATAGACCTTTATCATAGTGCGGCCATCTTGACTTTTCCCCATCCAAATCAATGTAACCAAACCGAGGCTGGAAGGAGAAACAGTCTGGTTCCTTTTTGTACAATGAATATTAGCATTCATTACTGTTATTGGATACAGGGAACATGACAAAGATGGTGGCAGCATGATAAAGGTCTATAATCTTTGGTAATAACTCACCAGGACAGATGATATCTCCACATGTTGCATTCTCAACACTAATACCAGTGCAGTTGGCGCCACCATGTGCTGGAGTTGGGTTAGTGCAATTCTTCCTTCGGAATGTGACACCACCTCCACAGGAGACGCTACAAGGCTCCCATGAACCAAAGTCTGTCCATCCTCCATCGACTACAATATAATAAACAAAGGATGACGAGAAATACCTCCATCAACTATATAAACAAAGTATAACCAGAGATATCTCCATCAACTACAAGATGATAAACAAAGTAGCCTATAATAAGAAATACCGTGTCCAACTGCAAGCTAATACACAAATTATAATCCGAAATAAGTTGGGTTAACGAAATGTACGTTTACAGTAATTTGTGTTTTTATAACCAAGTACAGAGTGTTCATTGTTGAAAGGTTACTTGCTTTTTTAAAGATTGTTTTGACTTGAAAAGAGATAGGCCTACTTAATACAGTCCCTACAAATCCCCGGGACAGAATTAACCCGGATGGCCTGACCCATTTCCGGGTTGGGCTGATCCGGAAATTTGTAAAACAATTTGATTTTAAATCGGATTCACTGCGACAGCTTGACCAGTTTCTTGGTCTTTTTGACACAGATTCCGGGTCATACCAGAACTGGGTCAGGCCCCACGGGACCCGGATCCAATTCTGACCCGGAAGTTTCTAGAGTGTAGTAAGCCATATCACCAACTGCAGAATTGTATGCAATTGAAACAAAGGCATTAGGCCTGCGGATCTTACATTTTTTGTAGAAAACATTCTGTGAAAACAAATGTATATTAAACGACTGTGAAGTTGCTAATTGCTATGGTATGCAAACTATGCAAATGTCCTCAAGACTTACCAGGACATGGCTGAGTGTTGCAGGCACCTTGTTGGAACGCATACCCAGAGCAATTTAAACCTCCTCCTGATGGGGCGGGGTTATTGCATTTACGGAATCGACCATGCATTCCCCCAGCACAAGACTGGGTGCAGGCTAGCCACGCCCCCCATTCTGACCAATTTCCATCCACTTCAAGAAAAATACAAACACATATTTATTAAGTAACAAATATCTTTATCAAATATAATGAAATAAAGCTTGGGAAGTCTATTAGTGAAAGTGTGTTTTATGACAAGATAATTGTTAAATTAATTTGAAATGAATAAGTAATATTAATAGGGCCTATTACTGAAAAATAAATGTTAATATTTTGACAAAAAAATGCTCAAACACTTTACATCGAAGCTAAAACTACTCATAATGGAAAAATATTTCAATTCTTTCATTTCAAAATAAAATTTTATCAAAACTGCATATAGTCAGGAAATATAACTTCAACATGCTGTTCAGCGTACACAAAACAGGCCGAATAGGTTATGATATCATGTAAACAATGGAATCGGAGAATTGGAATGAATTAACTTAAGCAATGATAAGAAGCTGATTAGTGACACAGAAATCGGGGAAAATGTTTTGGACAGCATAAGAATAAAAAAGGCTTACCCCACCCAAAAAAATGAATTGACAGGTTACGCCACAGACTGCTTGCCATTACTAATTTAGGTTTCTTGCATGATGACCTAAATACTTTACTCTGGGTTAAGTAGCTCTTTCTATCACATATTATTTCGTAATTAAGGAAGATTGAAACGAATGAAAATGATGAATGCACACTCACCAATACTGGAGTTTTGACTACTGAACAATGTGAAGCCATCATCCACGGTTGTCACTTCAGGACCAGTAACAGGGTTAGCTGTTGGAGTATCTTGAGTACCGGACAATCCACCAAAATCAACTGTAGTGGGGACAGTGTCTGTAACTATTGTAACAGCAGTGAGAAAAATAGCATCAATTAATCAATGTAATGTAAAGACTTGGCTAGAGCGTCGTAATTTGCATCGTATAAAAATTCAATGAACTTGGTGCCAGGTATACCGATTGCAGTAGTGCAGGGAATCTTTGGGAATCTTTGGAATCTCATTCTGTAGCCTTGCCTTACCACGGGCAAATCTTTGGGAATCTTGTGTTTTATTCTGTAGCCTTGTAATTGCCATACCACGGGCGAATCTTTGGGAACCTTTATTTTATTCTCTAGCCTTGCCTTACCACGGGCGAATCTTTAGGAACCTTTATTTTATTCTCTAGCCTTGCCTTACCACGGGCGAATCTTTGGGAACCTTTTATTTTATTCTCTAGCCTTGCCTTACCACGGGCGAATCTTTGGGGACCTTTGGTTTTATTCTCTAGCCTTGCCTTACCAGGGGCGAATCTTTATGAACCTTTAGTTTTATTCTCTAGCCTTGCTTTACCGCAAATCTTTGGGAACCTTTTGTTTTATTCTGTAGCCTGGTAATTGCCTCACCACGGGCGAATTTTTGGAAACCTTTATTTTATTCTCTCGCCTTGCCTTACCACGGGCGAATCTTTGGGACCTTTAGTTTTATTCTGTAGCCTTGCCTTACCACGGGCGAATCTTTGGGAACCTTTAGTTTTATTCTCTGCCTTGTTTTACCGCAAATCTTTGGGAACCTTTTGTTTTATTCTGTAGCCTGGTAATTGCCTCACCACGGGCGAATTTTTGGAAACCTTTATTTTATTCTCTCGCCTTGCCTTACCACGGGCGAATCTTTGGGACCTTTAGTTTTATTCTGTAGCCTTGCCTTACCACGGGCGAATCTTTGGGAACCTTTAGTTTTATTCTCTGCCTTGTTTTACCACGGGCAAATCTTTGGAAAACCTTAGTTTTATTCTGTAGCCTGGTAATTGCCTTACCACGGGCGAATCTCTGGGAACCTTTATTTTATTTATCTAGCCTTGCCTTACCACGGGCAAATCTTTGGGAACCTTTATTTTATTCTCTAGCCTTGCCTTACCACGGGCGAATCTTTGGGAACCTTTATCTTATTCTCTAGCCTTGCCTTACCACGGGCGAATCTTAGGGAACCTTTGGAATCTCATTCTGTAGCCTTGCCTTACCATGGGCAAATCTTTGGGAATCTTAAGTTTTATTCTCTATCCTTGCCTTACCACGGGCGAATCTTTGGGAACCTTTATTTTATTCTCTAGCCTTGCCTTACCACGGGCGAATCTTAGGGAACCTTTGGAATCTCATTCTGTAGCCTTGCCTTACCACGGGCGAATCTTTGGGAATCTTTATCTGATTCTCTAGCCTTGGCTTACCGCGGGCGAATCTTTGGGAACCTTTATTTTATTCTCTAGCTTTGCCTTACTACGGGCGAATCTTAGGGAATCTTTGGAATCTCATTCTCTAGCCTTGCTTTACCACGGGCGAATCTTTGGGAACCTTTATCTTATTCTCTAGCCTTGCCTTACCACGGGCGAATCTTTGGGAACCTTTATTTTTCTCTCTAGCCTTGCCTTACCACGGGCGAATCTTTGGGAACCTTTAGTTTTATTCTCTAGCCTTGCCTTACCACGGGCAAATCTTTGGGAACCTTTATTTTTCTCTCTAGCCTTGCCTTACCACGGGCGAATCTTTGGGAACCTTTAGTTTTATTCTCTAGCCTTGCCTTACCACGGGCAAATCTTTGGGAACCTTTAGTTTTATTCTCTAGCCTTGCCTTACCACGGGCAAATCTTTGGGAACCTTTAGTTTTATTCTCTAGCCTTGCCTTACCACGGGCGAATCTTTGGGAACCTTTAGTTTTATTCTCTAGCCTTGCCTTACCACGGGCGAATCTTTGGGAACCTTTAATTTATTCTCTAGCCTTGCCTTACCACGGGCAAATCTTTGGGAACCTTTAGTTTTATTCTCTAGCCTTGCCTTACCACGGGCAAATCTTTGGGAACCTTTAGTTTTATTCTCTAGCCTTGCCTTACCACGGGCGAGTCTTTGGGAACCTTTATTTTTCTCTCTAGCTTTGCCTTACCACGGGCGAATCTTTGGGAACCTTTAGTTTTATTCTCTAGCCTTGCCTTACCATGGGCAAATCTTTGGGAACCTTTAGTTTTATTCTCTAGCCTTGCCTTACCACGGGCAAATCTTTGGGAACCTTTAGTTTTATTCTCTAGCCTTGCCTTACCACGGGCGAATCTTTGGGAACCTTTAGTTTTATTCTCTAGCCTTGCCTTACCACGGGCGAATCTTTGGGAACCTTTAGTTTTATTCTCTAGCCTTGCCTTACCACGGGCGAATCTTTGGGAACCTTTAGTTTTATTCTCTAGCCTTGCCTTACCACGGGCGAGTCTTTGGGAACCTACAATAGTTGTCATGTGTTTTAAAACAAAAAGATTTTCCAGAGATGTACGCAAGCGTTAAAGGAACATTAATAAAAGAAGAAAGTCTCATTTACATATAGATATGACTATATCTCATAACTATAAATTAGCATAATTATCATAATATGACTTTGTGCCAATTAAGTAATTATTATGACATATCGGTTTGCAAATAATTTGTATGAGTTATTTTAGCCTTTTAGTCATATTAGTTATATAAATCATATGTATGACTTGTTGTAAGTAATAGTTATGACTTTCCATCTTTCTTTCATTGTCTCTTGATGTAAACGGTTCCGTAAAGATGAGATTAAAAAATCAAATCAAATCACATCAAAACTTGTTCAACTATCAACTTGGAATACAAAATAAGATTTTTTACCGATTTTAAATTAATTTTCTATATAATTGTCAACCATACCTACGGTTCCTTTAAGACAGAATCCTTGCTCACCTCTAATGACCAATATTTAACCTTTTCACATAACGCTACACTGCAGTATTGATTACATTATAGGATTCGATAAATCTCGGAGTATTTGGTGACTTTTTCTCAGCATTTGCAGCTGCATGTTTTCTTTTTGTTTGCTCTTCTTTAAAAAAATTGTTTTTATATTTTCTGATATATTTGGTTGCTTATATAATTATAATTCCTAGCCTAGAGTGTGTAATATTTATCGTATGTGTCTTGGACTCATAGAAAAAACCCCAAGATTCATCATTGGTTATTTGCCAAACTGCACCTTATTTTAAAACCCAGAGACTATTTCTGAGTGCAAAAGCTGTTGATGTTTTAATCAGCTATATTCATTTAGGTAATTTCAGATCTAGGTTGGATACTGTTGCCTAGGGAGCAAATTCAGGTGGGAATTTCTAATACAGATATACGCAACGAAAAGTGGAATTTCTAACCGTCACTAATGGAGTGGCCTTGATGCGCATCAATAACGATCATGGTTATAATTACCTGATGCGTTAAAATTGGCACCGGTACGTCCGTACGGAGCTCTGGAAGTGCCATTCGACATGTCGCTATCCTGAGATAATTGATCTCGGGATGACGACATCCTGAAACGTAGGATGCCGACTTCAAAGATAATTCATCATGGGATGATAACATCCTGAAATGTCGAGAACCCAAGATAAATTATCTTGGGAAAACAACAATTTTCAAGATGTTGCCATCCCGAGATAAAATATAGCTGGAAGACGACATTCTACATGTCGTCTAACCTTAATGGTGTCATCATCATGTGTTGTATTTTTATTGACCGGCTTTACTTTCTTTTATTTTCTGCTGTTGTTGTTATTGGTTTTTCTCCTTGCTTTATTTCATTATATTTAATTTGTTTTATGTAAGTATAGAACATGTTTACTTTGTTTTATATATTTTAAAATAGTTATCCATTTTTGTTTTACTTATATATATTTTATTGTCTATTTTTCTCCTTTAATTTACGTTTTTATTCTGAATTTCTTTCTTCTTGATGTTGTTGTTATACTCAGGGCCCCGTGGGAGACCACAATGTTTGTGAACGGGTTACATAGCCTGATAAAAGATAAGAAGTAAATAAAATAAATAAATACAAATCCTGCAGTAAATTATCTAAGGATCTCAACAAGTTGGATGGCACTTCCAGAGCTCCGTATATATAGGTACGGTACATTTGTTTCGTCATATTATGTGTTGCTCGTTGCTGTGTTAAAGAGGTGATCGTAACAAACGGGTTCTGGGTAACGCATCATTTATTTATAAAACACGTTTTAAGATGAACAATATAACATTTCCTCCGCAAAATGTCAACAAGTTTACATCGTCAAGGATTCAAATTCAGATGGATCGTTTAGAATCTAGGGTTTGCTGTTCATTATTTGTGCCTTCGATTTCGTTATCCAGGATTTCATTATATTCATTCAAGGCCAGGTCAGTAATTTTTAAGGCATTTGATAATGATAATTTTTATTATAAACTTGATTTTCTACATTTCCAGTAGTTTGTTTAATTTAATTCAGCTTAAATATGATTATAGTTTATATGAAAGAGTTAAAGTTCTTTTAATGTTAATTAATCACATTTTTAATGTTTAATAAGCTTGATAGAAAATGACTTTCTTTTGATACCCGGAAAACCTATATTTTTGAACGGATTTGTAAAACTCATCCCATTTTGCAAATTTCCATGCGCCCCTTTAGTTTAAAATCGACGCGTCTTCCTGTTAGCTGATGTCATATCCTAATTTTCCATGACATTGGACTAGACGTGAAGAAGACGAATTAACTTGGATCTGATTGCGTCTCAGTTTTGGCAGTCGCTGAATGCATCCAGCATAACTGAAACTTATGACGTACAGAGCAGCGACATTTTCCTTTGTCCAAAAGTACCCTGTCATCTTCAATTACTGTTAAATTTGTCGACTAAACGTGGCAAATTTTACCTCCAAAGTTGGTTAAATTTTGAGATAAATATTGTGCGAACAACTAACATAGACCACCTCCATGCATAGACAAAGGCTGTTTTGGTGATGTCTGAGCTACGCACAACCATTTTCATATTAGTCTCTATAATGGTTTGGATCAACAAGGCTTCTCTTGAAGTTTGCCCAAGACGCTGGCATCAGTGGATGGGGTCTTGTTACTTCATCCTTGATGGGAAAATGGATTGGCATACGGCCTACAAAGTCTGCCGTCGTCCCGGTAGTCACTTGGTGATACCAGACTCAGAAGATGAAAATAACCTCGTTAGAGAAATGCTGTACAATTTCAAACAAGCGGATTCGAGATCTAAAGTATGGATTGGTTGTAACGATCTGAGTCAGTATAGGTTGTGGGAATGCTTTGGTGATGAGACCAAAAGACCCAATTTCACCCACTGGTCTGGAAATGAACCCACGATGGATAATAACCAACGATGTGTCAGGTTGGCAGTAAATGCTGGTAATTGGGGTAACATTAATTGCATTGGATCGCTATTTGCAATGTGTGAGCTGCGATACATCGAGCCGGTATACTGCCTGACGATGGGTGAAGATGGACGCCTTGACTCACAGTGCCTTATCGGTCACACCATCAGCAGCTTCGCAGTCCAAGGTGTTACTCAGTGTGGTAAGGCGTGCTGGGCAGAGCCACTGTGCCACTCCTTCAGTATCTGGATGAAGGAAGGGGGCAAACACACTTGCCAGTTGAACAACGCAACAAGGGGAGAAGTATCCGGTGATAACACAACCAGCACTTCTATGGGAAATTGTTACTACTTTGACTTGTAGTCGCAAACACGGCTGAGAGGTTTGTGACGTAAACCAAACATTCTATAGAGAATACTTCACCCAAATTTGTGAAAAAATGCACAAACGAAGAACAGAAGTTATTTCGGGATTTCTCTCGATTGAACATAGAAGGACAATTCTCTAGGATACCTTTGACATTCAACAACATTAGTTTGGAAACATTACCGTAGCGTTGGTAAACACTTATTTATCATCGCATCGCAACACTTGCTAAAAAGCACACACAAAAGGACATGTACAATGATACCAGCGAGTTTTAGGTTGATTTACCTGAGGGCCGAATTTCATAGTTGCTTGAGCAGAAAATTGTGCTTAATATTTTTCTGCTGAGCAAAAATTCACAAGAAGAGACAATATGTGGAATGGAATTTTGACTGGTAACCTTATTCTGGTAAGCAAAATTGTTTTGTGCTTGGCCCCTTTTTGCGTTTAAGCAGCCCTATGTTTGGCGCGGTATTCATGTGCTGGGTGCCACACGATAATTTGCGCCGTAAATTGCGTCATACACGTGAATTAACCGCAATTATTTAGTGTAATTTTCAATCGATATTACACCCGTAAATTTTACAAAATGTTTAACACATAATATTTTATAAATTATTACTGCAAACTGCTTTTTACTAAGAGCGAGGTTTCACGAACGTGTCACTTCCTGAAGTAGGCCTACTGTATTATAATAGAATGTGTTAAAGAGACCGTGGAATCTGCTCAGCAAAGATTTCCAGCTGGTCATCTGCATACTTTAAAATGGTCAACAAATTGTCACAAGATACTCTCTACTTGTTTTTCCCCTGATGTTTATTATTGCAAAGTGGTTGAAATATATATCAGTTTTTATAAATGTTACTATTGCATTGAAGATAACAGACCATGGTGGATTAATTTTGCCTGACGTTGATGAAAAAAAGAAAGAAAAGTGACATATAATAAATATTTTGCTGCCTGTAGATTTAAATTGCCGTCACCTCCTTGGTATATAGCAGATATACTCTAGAATGGAAATGAACTACACGTTAGACGTGTCTCCTTAAGTGATCACCGTGTAAACAGCATGTCAGTATGGTCGTAAATAAAAGGTGATTTTTTATGTTGATTTTAAGGAGTTGTTAAGTTATATAAGATCAATCGAATGAGTGTCACACAGTGTTAAAATAGAATATCACTTTTGTTTGTGAAGACATATACATATATCGACCCGGTACTTTTTATGGACCCGCGAAAACAATGAGGACATGTTTTTGTTTCCCTATTGCCTAAGTGATATCCTCATCGACTACTGCAGGACCTCCTCGGTTTGTAAAAAACACCTGAATTCCTTATTTTATAAAAAGTCCTCAGCGTCAAAGGGTAAACAAAGGGTATCTACTGCACATCAACAAACATTTGACATTAATGAGAACAAAGCAAGATTATGAATCGGAAAGCTTACCTGTGGATTCGCCGTACGTCATGCATAGAATCTGCGATGGAGAAAACAAACATTCATCATTCCATAACTCTGAAACTGAACCCATGTTTGTCATTCAACACAGGCTACCAATTGCTTCTGCTTATAATGTATTAATTAAATGTCTGAAAGAGGCTGTGGTTAATCATCTATAGTAAAATAATGTCATTGTAGAAAAGCGAGACAAAGGTTTAAGAAAGATGCTAATGTAAGGTTATCAGATTCACCTGTAGAATTTGTCTCTATTATCAAAAAAGATACCAACTCAAGAAATGCATACTTTGGAGGTGATTTTATTTACTTTCCATGGGGATTGTGTAAACCGAACTCTCAACAACTACCGGTACAGCGGCGTAACTAGGGTAAAATTTCAGGGGGCACAAGGGGGTGCACCATTTTTTATAGGGGGTCACTTCTGGCCAAGTTTCCGTTTGCCTTTTTCTCTAAAACAAGCCCATGCCCGTAATAATAATTAAAAAAAAATTAATTAAAAAAGGCTGCATCATAACTGTGACTTATTATCGTTAAATTATGACATTTTAACATAACATGATATACAAAGATGTAAAAAGAGGACGCAATGGGTGGCATATGCCGTCTGAGCATTAAATATGCAGAAATAATATTGATACAAAGCTGTAATTGACCTGTTTTCAGATAAAATAACCAATATCATAGCGCAAATGGTGCATCAAATGGCTTGAATTGGGCATTTTTTTAAATTTTAATTTCGAACTTCTGAGGGGCCACATCCTCCTCCCACTCCCCCTTGGGTCGCTACGTGACGGGCGGCGCTAACGCGCAGATGTACATTTTCTTTTATATCGCCCCCAAAAACAGAAAGTTTAAAAAAATCCCGGTTACGGGCCTGAACAAGCTCCTTTTTTATCGCCTTTTTTATGTTACTTACTATTTTTTTATAAAATAATCTGACGTGAGTGTAAAAAAAGAAATTCTGCTTGTAAATGGAAAAATAGTCGAAATTATCTTATCAAATCGTATAAAATGTTTCATTTTACTCTGGAAATCTCCAGTCACAAAAGTCCAGATTTCAAATGGGGGGGGGCACCGGGGGGAGGGGGGCACGGACATCAATGGGGGGGGCACGTGCCCCCCGTGCCCCCCCCCGTAGTTACGCCACTGTACCGGTATACGGCATAATTAATTAATTAATTTGATCAAAGTTGTTTCTGTATAATTTAACTCCAATCTCTTAATTTGCGTAACTGTGTAAAGCACGCCTTATATTCATAATAGTTTTAAGCACGCATTGAAAATAAAGAAAACAACGAACGAGGTGAAATAATGTTCTTGTGCCAAATCCTGTAAATGTTGGGAAAAACCCCTTAAACAAGTATATCGGGTTGTAGTAATACTAATCATGTTCAAACAACGTCTTTATTTTCTCCATACAATAATAAAAATAGCCGATAGTTTATTGCAAACTATCATAAGCTTTGCTTACCAGTACAATCAGCCACAAAGTTGATTTTCTATTCATCCTTGTAAATGTTCAGCTAAAACACAATCCACGTTTTGGTTTAGTCGCTCGCAGACGGAAAACAACACCCGCATGCGATTACAAGATTTCCGCGTTCATGGTTTAAAATTAATTTAACAGTCACCAACCAGAACTGCTCCCAAATAGGGCGATATTTTGACGAGTTTATCCAATATGGCGTCAAGAGAATTTTAAAGTGGTGAGAACTGATGACAATGTTGTATATATCTTAAGATGGACCGCTAACTTATCGATCGCAGACCAGGGATTACAAAGCACGACTGACCTATATGGCGGATTAAGTGTTTCACTGGTAATACTGTGGCGAAACAGGGAGGCGGCTTGCCATGTTGCAAGGAGTAAAACGATCCTGATTATTGATAATCGATACAATGAGGAGTGATGTATCGATTTTCGAGTCTTTTGAGAAAGTTATGTAACAATGGGAACCTTGGAAAGATCTTAAAAAGGTACACCACGTGACCATGTTTACAATCATAAAACAGTCATGCGCCGTAGGCCTATAGGCTAAAATAACAACTATGGAGACGTCACCACCGATACAAAATCTATCCTATATCAGTAATATAAAAACAAGGAACTTCTTAAGGAGTAACTATAGATAAATAGTAAACTTGCGGGTATATGTAAAATCAATTTTGGAGGAGAGTTGGCTCTGAAAAGAGCCGGCGTGGTCTCGACGTTTCGAACAGTATACTCTGCTCGTCTTCAAAGCTTCAAACTCCACTCAAGGAATTTCTTACCATGCCGCAGCTGTTCTGGAACAGGGACACAACCCCAAACAAACCGCAACTGCGCATGTGGAAATACTGTATGAGATGGGCAGGCGCGGATCCAGGGGGGGGGGCGTGGGGGGCGCACGCCCCCCTCCTTTTGCCAGGAAAAAAAAAAGAAAAAAAAGGAGAGAAAAAAAAAAATCAGAAGTCATACTCATTAGTGCATCTCTATAGAAAAATTATGTTCAAATTCTCTCTCTAAAATGCTGTCTGGGATGGCGCGGTCTTTCATACTGAAAAAAAAAATCACGCCCCCCCGTTTGGAAAATCCTGGATCCGCCCCTGGTGGGGAAATTGTTGGCTGGTGCTCTCGGTGAAATTAGGGTGTCCATATCTGGAATGTAAAAATCGGAGTTGTATAGTTGAGTACCGTATACTTTTGATGATTACGAGTACAGAAACACGTACTCAAGTTCGAGTACTACAACTCTGGTTAAAAGTGTGGTAATTTTATTGAAAGTGTGGAAGTTTATTTTACCTATTGCTTCTTGTTTTGCTTTTTAAAAGACAATGCAGATTTATGTTGATAACAATAATTGTGGACTATCATTCGAGTAATATGGCAGTGGGCATTCTTTTACATGTTGTTGTCTCTTCAAAGTTGTTCTTTTGTTTCCTCTCTCGCTAACTTCTTTTAACGACTTGTTATCTTCACCACATCATCTAAAAGTAGGCATAGAGTCCCGATCGCCTAACATGCAGACATCAATTTGAAGACTGAATGCTCAGTGCAATGGAAATTAAGACCAGCTCACAGCGTCAATTGACCTGCCCTATGGTGGCTTTTAATGCACATCGAACACATATCTTTACGTTAATATGTAATTAAATAATATGTTTGATGTCTCTTTAAAGCCACCATAGCAACCAACCTACCCAACCGGGACCAGCGGCGTAACTACGGTATTTTTTTTTTTTTGGGGGGGGGGGGGCACAAGGGGGTGCACCATTTCTTTCCGGGGGGGGGGCACTTCTGGCCTACTTTCCGTTTGCCTTGTTCCAGGCACGATTCTACGGGGGGGGGGGGGAACTTTTGTCTGGCCCCCCCAAAAAAATGCTAGGGAAAAAAAAGAAGAAGGAGAAGATACATGCTTGAAAATACCGGATCTTCATTAAAAATTCAAATTAATAGATTTGTACAGTCTTGTCACATTATAGTCTTGGCCCAGACTACATGTACGGTTAAATGTTTTCTGACCCATTTAATATTTCACGTTGGACCTTGACCATGGCCAAAGCATCCAAGTTAAAGCGGCTACGATTTCAACCATCGAGAAGATGAGATGCGATGAGATGAACATTTCCAAAACCATGGCTGAAAGTGCTGGTGTCGAGATGCAAGATGAAACTACAAGACCGAGAACAAGGGGCTCACCATACCGCCTGGAAGACTTCCTGGTCACAGAATCTGTGGCGCTGGAAAGAATTCTCCACCAATCTACCGTCGTGTATGAAGTCATTGCCAAGATGATGTCGGAAATGCACCGGCGTTTTGTTCAGAACAATAATTGTTGTTACACAGGCCCACACTGCGTGCGACCCAGCTAATCCAGAGTCAGATCGCGTTCTCCGACTTGCTGATATTGCATCTATGATTGCAAAGTTTTCCAACATTAACATAGATCCCAATAACCTGGAGCTTCAGGTAGCTGTGGCACATCAAATGTTTTTAACAGATGCACCGGGTTCGACTGAGGAAACCGTGGAAAGGTTGTTTAAATTGAAATAAGCATTCCCTGACCTCCTCCGCTTCTTCCAACTGGTCTGTACCATCCCCTTACATCAGCAACAGCAGAGAAAAGTTGTTCAACGCAGCGATGAGAAGAGTAGGCCTAAAGACATACATTTTTACGCGCTACCATGAGCAACAGCAGACTGACACATTTATGCGACGACACAGGAACTACTCCGACATCCCGACTAAGTTGTCGATGAGTTTGCCCGAAAAGGATGCTGCATTTCATTAATGAAGTGGACATGAGCTTTTTCAGACAATGTAACTATATGCATAGCCCATAATATTCTCAATCAAAGTCACTAATGGTTACACCATTGCAAGCTTTTGTTCTGTCCACCGTTTTGGAGTCAAAATTTGCACGCAACTGTATCATGTATTTTATGATTATTGTAACTTTCTACTTATTACGCGCCAATTACATTAAAAATGCGATGTATAGATAGGTTACTTTTCGACTCCCAAAAGCGAAAGTTATAGAGGGTGACGTCACGTGCGAAGGGTCTAGCCCCCCCCCCAAAAAAGGCTCTAGAACCGCTGTTTTTTCTTAAATAAGCCCCTTTTCAGCGCCTTCTTTATGTAATTTACTATTTTTTATAAGATAATCTGGCGTCAGTAATTACATTTTCTGTGTGTAAATGGAAAAATAGTTTTTTTAAACATCGAAATTATTACATTAAAGCATATAAAATGTAACATTTTACTCTGGAAATTTCGAATTCCAAAAGATTTCACGTGCCCCCCCATTAGATTCGCCATTAGAAAAAACCCACCTCAAAACAATTTAAGCTTCCAAAGATGAGTTTAATCAAACTCAATTCAATAATCAAACAATCGTAACTACAATTTAAAAAGAACTCTCTAAAAACTTGGCTAAAGAACAATTATGCTCTTGTAAATGTAATTATGATGTCATTACCATAAAGTATAATCCGAAAATTTAAAAAGTTACATTTAATTGACAAAGCAAAAGCAAAACAGTACAATCCTGTCTGAAACTGATGGTCTTTTCTAAAACATCAAAACACTGTAGAGAACAGCCGAATATCATCAAGATCTCATTAATCTTTATTAGTTATGGTTGAAACAGTATTGAGCAATGTCTGGCGGAAAACACACGTATTTTTGAAAAGTTTCGAATTTCTTAAATAGGAAACATCATGAAGCTTTCCTTAAGAAGGTGACAAATGAAGCTTGTTATAAACAGAAATAGTTTCTATGCTTTCCCGCCCGACCAAAAAATCCGCCCCGGCCATTGTTTGTATTAACTAAAAACCACTTGGCACTGCAACGTATTGAACGTCCATTCCATCGCCTGCAGGGATTGTTACAGTGACTGTTAATGTCTGTTGTGGTAGCAGGGTCAAGTTTCATAGAGCTACTTAAGCACAAAAAGTAGCTAATCACAACAATATTATGCTTACCAGAATAAGGTTACCAGCCAAACTACCATGTCAAATACATGTACCATTTGTGACTGGTATCCTGCTCATTTCTGCTGAGCAGAGCAATATTTTCTGCTTCAGCAGCTCTATGAAATTTGGCCCTGGTTTTGCGAGCGCTGCATGCATTGTTAGTGTATAAAAATATGCAGTTGTTGGTATTTTACTGAATGATTGGAAAAGACAAAATGGAGGCATAGATAGATAGCTATACAAAGTTTCTGTCTCCGAAGCTTGGGAAGGGACAGTGGTAAAGAAGAACAAAAAAGTGCTAAATCGTTTAAACAAAATAATTAGCTAATCCAAGCCGTTCTAACAGTTCACTAATCCGTTTGAATAATATATATTAATCGACTGAACCCTTTAATCCATTTGAACGATTCTTATCCATTTTAGAATGTTTTTTATCCGTTCGAACGAATGAACAAACAATTTATACGAAAAAATAATTCATTCTAACGTGTAGGATATAATGTAAAAGTCGATCATTTTGAGTTGCAATTTTTTTCTTCTTTTACAATGATGTATATTCTAATACTTACACTGAAGCATAAGTCAATAAGCCAAACTGTGGCAAGTGTAGGAACTAAAGACGACAGATCGGCCATGAGAATTCAATGTCAAACCAAGGATTAAATCATGAAGGAGGGGGTTCAACCCATGAAACGATTTCTACAAACTCCCTCATAATACATCGGTTTTGTAAAATGTTAGTGCAATGAATCGACTAAATAATATGCATTTATAGCTAATTTCTAATGGTGGTTTTTATAAAACCTACTGGGCGTTTATATTATTGTAAGTAAGTTATCATTTTGAACGTGAGCCAACGGCTTAAACAAAATTCCATTACAGACAAAAACAACAGCATTTGTCGTGATCCAGGCACGTTGGAACTCTGATCTTGCTGCTCTAATCATCATCGTTGTCTCCCTTGACGAGGGCGAGAAGGAGTTTGCAGTAGTCTCCAGAGCAGTCGTTTTCAATGAAACTTGCCAAGCCGACCCCATATTTGATAAAGAAGGCAATCTTTATTTTCTTCATATCAATCTTAATGGATAAGAAAAGCAAACAAAGAAAACAAGAACAAAGTTTCAAATTGATGCCAGATTTCTCTCCAATGCAATTGACAAAATGGATTGCCAACTTTAGTTTGCTCCGGAAAACAACAATAATGTAAAATTTGATAATGTGCCATGTCTGTCATAAATGACACTCCTGGCGCCGAATTATCAAATTTAGTGGAGATTAAATTGTTAAGATTGATTTTGATGAGGCGAAGCAACTATAAAACAACATGTTGAAAGGTATCGGTTACAATGTGCCAGTCGTGACCGAGCAATTAAGAGCACCGGACTCAAGCTCTGGTGTTTCTAATCAGCAAATTGTGGGTTCGTGTCCCGGTCATGACACTTGTGTCCTTGACTGAGGCACTTTATCATAATTGCCTCTCTTCACACAGGAGTACAAGGGGAATATAAGTATTCTCCGTCTTTTAATGCCAGGGAAACTGAGTATAAACATCGGCCTGATGAGCCATATTGGCTCTGGACAGACTTTACATACACGGTGAAGAGGCGCATATTGCTGCCAGACCGTGCCAGAAACAACGGGACAAACAATAAGGGTGTATTGCTTCGGTCGAACCCACACTCTGCTGTGGCTCAACGTGGCTATAGTCCAGTGCGCTTGACCATTCGGGGCATGGTTTTGCAGCAGGGCCTACCTCTGATCGTGTGACAATGCAGCGGATGAGTCGCTCATCATCAGTGCCAGCTCCCTTCATGGAGTCATACATGCGGTCAGCGAAAAACACTGCAGGGCTCTTAGCACGGGCAACTGCAATGTGGAGAATTTTTTTTTTGGTAATGACTCTTATTTGAACTTTGATAGAAATGAATGCATTATGGTTAAATCTGCTGCAATAGAAGTGATTTATGTAAGGTTGTTTTCTGACCGAGCCAGCATTCCATTCTGGCGTTTTGATCGTACTGACAATAGCATTGGAAACAATAAAGTCTTCAAAGTGACAAACTAGACCAATCAATTTTAGAGATGATGTTGATTTCGAACAGACTGTGCAAGTTATGCGTATATTTTAAAGTGCGTCAGTTGTATCGTATCCTTCACAAATCAAAATGCTTATGATTCCAGATATTCTCGTAAGAAAGAATGTGGATTATACATCATGTGGATGTGTTGTCCGTACCTATAGCGAGGTAACCATCCTGTAAATTACCAGAGCATTCATCTTTGATAGAATCTTCAATGTCACAACCAGCAATCTAAACAAAAACAAGAACCAGTGACGTCAGTGTTCATTAACAATACATATACTCATACTAAATGTGTGACTTGTGAGCAGGTGTGATGTAAGATGGAGTCAGATCCCCCATCCTCTGATTGACATTCTTTTGAAGGAGATTATTTTGTTACTAGGCTAAAATTATACAAAAGTCAACAGCAGAAAGATTGGTCGGCTGGACACGTTGATTGTACTAAAACAAATAAAGGAACGAAATGGCCACCTGTCCAAATTTACTCTTTTCATTTTGATTGTGACCATTTTAATGCCATAGTTTTCTTGTTCATTTTGACTTCAACAATACACAGACCATAACAGAAAGTGAATAATGACAGCACCATTCTAATTAGTAAACTTAAGTTTCGACTTCAGTACGTGTTTGGCTACAAGTTCAGGATTATCAATAAAGTCTAGTATCTGTACTTCTTGGTATTGGTTGAAGGTTTCCTTCAGCTGCTCGAAGTTCCTGGTTGCCAGGATACGGTTGAATGTGCTCTCATCAGTGCCCCACCGGTCCTCACCAGCCTAGTAATAATAAATATAATAGTTATAGCAATACATTTATAAACTCAGTGCATACTGTAGTTGATACAACCTTTTGTTTTACAGAGGAAACCCTTGCATTATTTTCAGATAACCTTTGTGTTTCAGATAACAAGTGTTTTCAGATAACCTTTGTCACATGGAAACACTTTAAATGTTTACATACACTTTTCTGATTTCATTACACATTTCTGATTTCAGTAAAATGGAGATTTTCAGAGCTAAATATTTTGCACTATTATCTTATAAAAAGGAACTTAAGAGTTGAATATGGATGTAACTTACATCAAAGAGCTCTTGTGCATCCTCCTTTGCCTGGTCTTCATCAACGTCATCACTCTCATCACGTCCGCACTGTAACAGCATTGTATACAAAAGGAAATCATCTCTTTGTGTGTGATGCTTTACAAATGTAGAATGGACAGATCGTACACTGCTGCAAGAATGACTAGAAGTCATCTTTGTGCAGGTAGATATAGATAGAAATATAGGGGGTAGTCCCGGAAGTTCCGAACACCTTTTTGACAATGCATTGTGTTCGTAAACGCGTGCAAGTTTGTTTGCGCCCTTTAGGACAGTGATGTTGGGTTTGGAAAACAATACCCCTTATGCTGAAAAAGGAGAGAAATATTGCCACGAATCATAAGCAGGGCGATTCGTAAAAATGTTAAGAAAAACATACCGCGCAGATGGACAACATGAGATACTTAAAGTCCCCGGATGTCTCGCTCTCAAGATCCTCAGCCAGGTCCCGCTCGTAAACTGAAAGAAACAAAATTGACATTTGCACCAATATCTCCATGAAATTGCTTTTTGACACCATAAAATAAACATCCAATGAATTTAAATTTGATTCGTATTATAGGTGATGCTCCTAGAAGATGAGAGTCAACTTTGCGAGTGAACTGTTCTTAATTCAGTAGCATTTCTACGGAGGGCATAATTATTGAAAAAGAATTCAGTAAGAAAACAGCCCTGCAAAGATTTATAACATTTGGGGATTTAAATCAAATTAAAGAATGCTGAAGCTTGAAGTCATTATTTTGTTTTTAACTTTGAGTCAAAATACCCGAAGGATTCTGGAATGGACAAGTATCGTAATACATTAAGGCTTACGGCTGACGGAATGACATTTTGGGCTCCCCGGCTGTGTGGTTTAGAGAGAAATTAATCCTCTCTCGGGTTGATATTTGTGATCGTGTAAACCATATAAAATACTGTACTTTGTGTAGTTTCTTACCAATTGCATATGCCATTTTGATTGCCTCAATTTCCTGCAAAACAATACATATGATGGAAAAGTCGATGAGAAAAGTTTGAACCTAAATAATCCCTGTACTTTCGTCACAACGTTTTTGCTTATCAAGTAAAAGCCACAGAGGAAACTGTTTTATTTGCTCACCCCAACTTGTTTTTCCCCTTACTATAGTGTTGACATATTTTTATCGTTTTTAGCTGGAAACCACTTAAAATGTCAGTTTTCACAGCAAATATCTTTTGCATTTTTTGAACCACTTTCAAATGAGTAAAATACACGTATTACATAAATACATGAAAAGTGTTTATCTTTTTCACAAACCTAAGGCAACATCGCTTCGTCTATGGCTCTTATGTGCCTACGACTTGAGCTTTGTCCATTAATTCAAAGCCCTGCATCGAAAATACACCGAGCCCAAGCCACAGCCCGAGTCTGAACCCAGTCTCGAGGTATTTGGAACATGCTGCGGTGACTCAAGCTATAGGCCTATACCTTAGCACTTTTATTAATGAGAGACCGATGGGGCGGTTACACTCATTCATTCATCAAAATATACAATAATCTTCTTTATCTTTGTCTCCTAATTAGATGTATTCAATAACTGATTCTACCTCATTCATCCTTGTACACATGATTTCGATTATAGTCCGCTCATCTGTGCCAGCACCCTGAAAGTAAAATACAGCAGAAAACCATGTTTCTTTTAATAGGTGGGGAGATAAAATTTGTTATACTGGTGAGCATATAATAGGCAATACTGGGACACGCATTGTTTGTTACTGAACACATTTAAAAATGTTTCTACCTTCATTGCATCACGCAGTGTTTTTGCGTCATACACCGGTGGGGGCGTCATCAAAGCTTCAATGGCGTCTTCCAAGTTGCCTCTCAACTCGCTTTTCAGCTCATCTTTCAGATCCTTTGAGGTAAAACGATAGACTCCGTTAAATGCAAGATTGATTTTTAGCTTAACTTAATCATTTATTTGATTTAAACATAAGTGATTCATCAGAAAGCAATACAGGACTTACGGTAATTGTTTGTTTAAGGACAAAGTAAGATTTACAATTATGGTGAAATAAACTATTGCTTATTTTCATATATTAGATGTCGGTGGAGGACTTATTTATTTTAAAATTAATTTTAAATAACAGCACAATTTGCACCAATAACAGGATGAACAGGAAACGAAAAGAACTAATGTTTAGTTTTAGATGTGGGAAGAAAACCCCAAATGGGGAAAACCACGTAATCATGTAGAGACTGAAAACTCAATCCATGCATGCAAGAATCCGGTATGAGGTGGGATTTGAACCGGGGTCCACAGAGGTGAAAGGCAGGGAAAGAAACCACTGACACAACCTGATCTCCAGCATCAATAAAACACATAAGTAACGTATTGAATGAAGACTACTCTCTTAAAGTTTCAGATTGAAATCTACTATAATTGATTGAAACAAGTGACCACTGAAGATAATTTTGTCCTTAGTTTCAATCGATTCTAGAGTGAATTTCAGTCTAAAACTTTAAAAAAGTATCTCCAATTCAATAGATTTCCCGAGATTTCCCCATCTGTAATATTTAATGAGAAACTTGGATTGATACCGTACCTGTCCATAGCATGCCTTGAACTTTAGGGCAATAAGGAGCCTCTCCAAGCCGTTCCTGTTGGCCAATATTTCAATAATTTCATCTTCATCCGTGCCTGCGAACAGTGTTAGGAATAAACAGTTAATTTTATTTTAATGCAGTTGTCTTCAGTTATTAATGTTTTGATTATTTTTTTCTGTTTTCACTTCCGTGAAGCTTTGCCTTTTTTTTTCCTTTTAAAGTTGCAATGCATCCGTGGAAAACTAAACACCTTTTCATTCATGTTTCCTCTGATAGCTATATACAGTCAAGATCATTTTCCATTCTATTATTTTAACGGATAATTAAATTTGTTGTTGTGTAATCATTCTCAAGTATTAAGGGTGCGCAGGTCCGATTTGGGATTACAACTAACAACCAAGCAAACAAGCAAGAACAAGAAGGCAACTTAGAAAAGATTAATGATTTTAACATTCCGTCATTTACAATGTATTACTTATTATTTGTTAATAAAAAAATTTCTGGACATCATCGTCATAGTTGTTTTATTCGTCCTAATCTGAACAGGTAAATAATAAGGACTGAGCTAGACGGCCTCTGGTTATTGGATATTAAATAATTTGGACACTAATGATTTGGAACAGCTGCCTTAAAATTTTGGTTCGCATTTTGCCAATCTGCGGGCTTCGGTCCAGTCTTCCCTTTCCATTTATTTCTGACTCTTGCCTGAAAAAGTAAAGCAATTTAATTGCTAAATTAGCATAATAAGACTTTACCTAATCCTCGCATGGCGCCTTTCAGTGCAACTGCATCCTCCTCAGCGTCAAAGTCATCCTTAGCAATGATGGTTCCCTGATAATGCATCAACAAAAGACATTAAATAAACACGTATCGATCATCATCAGTTGACTATAAGTAAATTAATGCTTCGTAGCGAATACCCGTTTTGACTTCAAGATTTGCTTCATGTTGACATTTGAGTGTAAAACCCAATGCAATGGGTAACAAGGAGAAAATTTACGGCATTCATTCTTCGCTGTATTCAGCGACATTTCTCGAAGATCTCCTTCGCATTTGCTATTGTATGGAATAATAATACAAACCATCTTACAAAAGCGCTGTGCTAGAAACACACATCGTCTCAAACATAGAAGGGCAGATAATGTTTTTGTTAATTTGTTACTTATAGGTATCGTACACGTTTGGTAATGACTCAAAACAAATATTTAGCATAAAAACTTATTTGGTAACAGGCAACGGAGAGCTGTTGATAGTATAAAACATTGTAGGAAACGACTGCCTCTGAAGTAACGTAGTTTTTTGAGAAAGAGGTAATTTCTCACTAAAATAATAAAAACTTCTTGCAAGAAGTTTTTATTCCTATCTGAAAGCACACTAATTTGTACAACAAGGGTGTTTTTTCTTTCATCATTTTCTTGCAACTTCGATGACCAATTGAGCCTAAATTTTCACAGGCTTGTTATTTTATGCATATGTTGGGATACAGCAAGTGAGAACACTGGTCTTTGACAATTTCCAAACGTGTTCAGTGCCTTTAATCAAAAAGTAACAAATCAAACACGAGGAACATAAACTGCGCTTGAGCTAACTCATCTAATTGCATACAATTATATTTGTACATAACTATTGATTATGAAATCCTGACTAAGTAAAAATTTACTCGAATTGCTCTTCGATGTCACTGGAGGAGCTCGAGCGCTGACTGAGCCAACTACTGTTTTCCTTTTCAACTTTAATATTGTCATACTGGTACCAGGGTTGACTTCAGGAACGGCTGTAGTGTCATGTTTTTGACTGAAGGTTTCCTCCTTGTCTCTACCTCAGAAAGTAATTAGCTCCACCAGATATAAAACAATTAAAGTGCACGAAACAGTGACGTAGCTTAAAGGGACTGTGTACGTTTGGCAATTGGAACCCACTCTTTGTTTCAATCCCAAATGGTTGTAGATATATACCACAAAACTAACCTGTGAAAATTTCATTGCACGAGGAGGTAAAGTTTTTGAGATATTGCCTGTAAATCTGGAGCGGTTATAATGTCTACGCAGAAAGAACAATCTGCAATTGGAATGCACAATCTGAGAAAAGTTACTGCAGTAATGCTTCTCAGATTCAAATTTTGGGATAAAAATAATATATTTTTCCATAACCGCAGTACCTCTAAGTGAAAAGTTTCTCAAAATGTATTATACTATCCAAAGCTGCTGTACTTCTTACCAAGTAAGTTTTTATCGCCATTAATTTTCAGAGTTATTACCAAACGTGTACAGACCCTGATATCTGCTTTTTGTTGATTATCTTTTAGTTGAATTGTTCTCTTGACCGTATCATGGGACTTTGATTTTCAGTATTAGTCGTTACTTAAATTAGCCTAAAGTGACACTTACCAGCAGTTCTAACCCGGCACGGGCTGCTCTGTACCGGACGATATACTGCAGGAAGTTGAAAACAATGAAACAATCAAAATCTCGATAGATGTGATGTCACAATTATTTACTTGCCTTCAATCTTTAGATTTCTAGCATTATAATAAGCAGTTGAGGGCGTTAGGTCACATAAAGAAATGTTTGGTATTATTGGGACAAAAACAATGACTTAATCTCAAGTCATGCTAGTATCTACTAATTTGTTTATTTTTTTCAAAGAGGTGACCCTTGAAGAAAACCCCCCAGATTGTTTGTCAAAAATCACCGTATGGTGCGGTGGTTTTTCATTACAAAGGCATACTTGGTTATATGGTTGAATATTCATTACAAAGGCATACTTGGCTATGGTTGAATATTCATTACAAAGGCATACTTGGCTAAATGGGGAATATTAATTACAAAGGCATACTTGGTTATATGGTTGAATATTCATTACAGAGGCATACTTGGTTATATGGTTGAATATTCATTGCAAAGGCATACTTGGTTATATGATTGGATATTTATTACAAAGGCATACTTGGCTATATGGTTGAATATTCATTGCAAAGGCATACTTGGTTATATGGTTGAATATTCATTGCAAAGGCATACTTGGTTATATGATTGGATATTCATTACAAAGGCACTTGGCTATGGTTGAATAAGGCAATTGTTGAGAGGCATCAATAATAAGATCCAACCAAGGTAAAAACTGAACACACCTCATGGCGCTGGTAACCACGGTACTCACGGCGCTTAATGGCCAATGGAATGACTCACGTACAACATGCTTCACTAAGCAGCGCAATTAGTTAGGCAATTAAATTGAGTCCAGAACAATAATTATTATCATTCATATCTGCAGGTTTTCATTTTGTTAATGGACGCCAGTTAATATGTTTGTTTGTCTGGCTCTCGCATAGTTTATACAGTGTGAGTTTAGACATGAAACAAACATGAGTTGTGATATTATGCAACTCTGTAGTCATTTGGGATTATGATAACATATCGTTATGGATTAGGTTTACGTTTTGCAGGGCGAGTTGGAGATAAGAATATAATGCAATGCCAATATCTGACTAATTCTTAAGGCACGTTTTCTTATCGCTTTCATTCATCTTTCAATTTTGTTTGTTCACTCATCGTTCAATTTTGTTTAAGGTGGCATTGAAAACAAGAAGAATAAGAAGACAAATTGTGTTAAGGAGAAATAAACTTTGAATGTTCGCTGATTCTGAATTCCGGTAAATCGACTTTTTTCTTTCTTTTTTCGTACCATTGTTTCCGTGATTTTCTTTTCTGATTGGAATTAATTGTTGTGTACTTCATACATACATAACAAAAAAGATTGTTGACTCGTTTTAAGGAAAACTATGAAACACTATAATCGATACTACTCTAATCAATACTTAAATTCTGTTCGATAATTTGAATTGATCTGATCATCTGTACAAACCTAACCTGTTGGGAAGGACGAATTATTTCAATAATAGTCAGTCAGATGAAGGCCCAACCGTGCATGAGGGAAAACTGTCCTGAACGATCTCACATGTTCCCTTACTCATCTCCAATTTCGAGAAAGACATGACCAAGTACGCAAAATGTTCTTGTTTCTATTTTAATTATAATTTTGAGACAGGTGTATATTTGTTTTTCCAAGTAAACAAAATAAATTAATTTTTAGAATGGATTGAATTGTAAATGAGTTCCTCACCTGATTCCCACTTACTGCGTCTCAAAGTTGTTTTGTCCATTTGAAACCCTTGTGCATATAATAACATTATTTCGAAGTAATAACTATTATTACATGGAGGTTTTGGGAAAAAACCACAACCTGAGAAATGTTTCTCATTCGGTAAAAAAACATTGATTATTGTAAAAATATTCTTACCTCAGCAAGATCTTCCATGTTCTCAAATCACACTAGTTAGTTTGTCTTCAACGCTAGACACAATGATCACCAATTCTGCGAAGTTACTGTGACGCTGATCGACCCAACCCTGTTCCGCAGTTACCCTACGCCGTGCATTTACATAACGATTAGTAATTGACCTTCGACCTGACTGAAATATCATATCTATATTACTTATTAACGCAAACAATATTACGAAATAAAGTCTTCGAGTTGAAATAGAAGTTATCAAAGTGCATAATTTAGGGATTCAACAAATTGTAAAACGAGGCTATCGTTTAGAAATATTGAAAGGTGATATCTGCTTTATAGCTGTTCTGAGATGCTCTGAAATAGTCTTCATCACAAGTCATTGACTTTTATTAAAGCCTCCGGAACTCTAAATATTTACATGGTATCACGGCAAACTAAGTCCTTTAAAGAGGAAGGAAAATTACTAATTCAATTTTATGATGTACTCAATTTCCAATAGATAGAGTCCTCATGTTAGTGGGGAAAAATTACATGAATTTGATACCCTTTCAGAGTGCAAAATGTTCCAACATCAAAAACATCCGATGACATCATTCTGAGAAAAATGGGTCTCTACATTTTTGTACGGGCATGTTTTGGTTCACAAAAGATTTTTTCAGAGCGAAATTTGAAACATGACGTCATTGGATTTCAACAACTAATGGATCTTTACATTCCAAAGGCGATTTTTTCGTCAGTCAATGGTCAAATTTAATGCCGTTTTGATTGAATATTATCAAAAGTCAGTTATGAACCAAAACATCCTCGTACAAAAATGTACAGACCCTTTTTTTTCTCAGAATGGATGTCATCAGATATTTTGGATGTTGACAAATTTTGCACTGGAAGGGTATCAAATACACCATCATACGGCAATTACACCATTTTAATGGGAACGTATACCTTTGGTTTTAGGAACAGTTCGATTGTTTTAATCCTATATGTAGATTATATACATTTTCCATAACCACGTTACTTCGAAGATAAATGATTCTCAACCAAGTAAGTTTGTATTGCCATTAATTTTAAGAGTGATTAGGTTGGAGACTTGGAATTTTTTCCCACTTACATAAGGACTCTATCTATTGGGAAATGAGTAGGCTACATCACAAAATTGAATTGGTAATTTCCTTTCCTCTTTAAAGGGATCGAATTTCATTACATGCGAAGTTTCAAGCTCTCTTTGAATCTTTGAAGGGGCACGCACTAGCTCAAAACATGGAGTTACTGAAAACAAGCATGACTGAATTATTTTTTCGTTCCACAACTTTGTATGCAAACATTATTTGAGAAAAGAAAAAAAATCAGCTCATAATGCATTGGTTTTACATGCAGACCACGTACTATTCAGGCATAAATACGATGAGAACGGCAGGGATCGCAAAACGGACCCAGCTCCGTTCAGAAAAAGACGAAGAAGATGGCGAAGAAGAAGACCGAAAACCACCGCAGCAAAACAACAATAACAAAACAACAACAACAACATCCTGTTTAGTTAAGAGTTTTACGGCATTATGAAGAAAAATGTCCTTCATCTTTTCATATCACGCTCATTCGTTTGCAAGAAACATGGAAGTTGAATTGTTATGAAATTGAACATATTCAAAATCTATTCAAAATCTTCAATGAAAATCTAACTTTGTTCGCAACTCCTAAATGTCAATTGGAACACACCTCCTTTGCATTGCCATTACCTTATCTCTAAAGGTTGTGTATTAACTTACAATGTTTGATATTGCCGAGTAAAGAGGATTAATTATTACTTTTGGATGCATGATAATGTTTTACATGCACTTTAGTCAGCAAACATCGTTGTTTGTTCAGGAAATTATACAATCTTTATGGACTTCGATTCTACCAGACTGCTAGGGGTTTGTCAACCATTTTATGCTTTCATTTCCTGATTGTTGAAAACAATGTATGGCAAAAGAAAAAAACGAAAAACTGTGTATAGCAAGTTAAGGTTCGGCCAAATATATTGCAGACTTTAGTTGTATCCAGAAAGAGCACCCTTGGCATTGTTGTTTCCGTTGGATAATTAATAATACATTCGCAATGTAGGCTCACTGAACCATGGAGAGTGGTTCAGTTGATTCAGTTGTAATTTGGAGCTTCTTTTGAAATAATCCAGATTATCCAAAGTTGAAAACTAAAAAGTAAAAACCCCGAAACACAAACATGTGAGGTGTGTGTGTATGGTGGTGTTTATTTAAAGGAACGTTACAGAACTGGTAATTAAAATTTTCTTTAAGATCACAGATTTACATAAAACTTACACGGTCTAATGATGATGATAGTAGAAAACATCCCTAGAAATATTTCTGTCTGAGATGCCATATTTGATGAGAAATAAATGAAACTTATTTCCGATTGGATTTTATCGCTCATGAGCGTTTTATTCTTGCATTGTATAACACATGCAAATGTGTAATCGGTTTTTCTCTATTTTCTCGTGACCCAGATGGCCGATCGATCTCAAACATACAGGTTTGTCAGTTTATGTATATGGTGGATTATATAAAGTGTTTACACTGCCAGCAGCTGGTTTGTTAGCAAAAACCAATTCTGTAATGTTCATTTAAGCTTTACATACGCTGTGTGGACCTGAGAACAAAAGAAGTCCACATAACGCGCTCATATTATGGAGACCGAGAACAAAACAAAAAAGGGAAAACAAAAGGTCTGCACAAGAATTTCTAAAGACTGGGGTGCTCTACAAATAATGTGTTATACAAAGTCTATGGGGAGATGCTAAGTAAAGGGACAAGTCTCCACAGGGATGCATTTTTTAATGGAACAATGGACCCCACAAAGTTTTTCTTTGTTCAGCTTGGGCCCCACAGAGGAATTGTTTAGACATGGGAATAATAGAACAACAATTTAGCAGGATCCCACAAACCCGACCTGTAAGGTTGTGTTTTGTGGTTGGTTTTTTGTGTGTGTGTTTTTTTTTTTTTTTGGGGGGGGGGGCTATAAAATTATTGAATGGTACGTTGCTAGACGGATCGACCTTTGGATATTAATTTTGTCAGTACTAAAATGCTGTTTGAAATATCGCAAAGCATATGGCGTAAACAAACTTAGCAACAAGCTCTTTCTGCACGAGCAAGTAGACTTTTCCACATCTAGAATAGTTCTTGAAACATAATTTGAATTAATTTAATCTTAAAGCAATTAAAGTGTCATGCCATGCCTTTCTATGATCACTCAAAGTTTCCATATTAATTGAATGCAGGTTCAAAATTAGTGGCAGTTAACTACTTTTCTCAATAATGTAATGGCTAACCGTTCCTGGTACGCCTTGCGATGACGTCAGTCCCCGATACCACAGGGAGATTAAAATAAACCCATGAGCTAACAACTTTACGGAAATCACATTTTACAATCAGCAGTGGGCTGTTAAAAAGTGACTCAAGGATGGGTCCCCTATGAACAAGAAATGATGACGTAATGCAATACAAGGGCAAAGGTCAACCTACCTTCCTTTACTAGGTGAGTGCCTGCGCGTGAATATTCCATCATAGCTTGCCACTCTTATTGAAGTCAAGGTGATCCACAGTCCCTCTTTAACCTAACGTGAATCTGCTCAAGTCAAAATGGTAAGTTGTTAATAGTTCATCTTTTATACTTTTCCTGGAGAACTTATAAATTTTGTTCCTTGGGTGTTTTGATTTAACACGGCATGTTGGTGCGCTCAACTGATGTTCACTGAAGATCAGAATTAACGCTTACGGGTTGATAGTCAGTACATCCATTCCAGGACATGGAGACATCAATTTTACATCATTCGCTTTTAAATATTACGCTCATCAAATCCTCTTTTCGAAAACAGCATGTGAAAATGTTTATGAAATTGACGTTCACCTTGTTCAACGAGTACAATGGTTAAAACTGATCATGATTTCTAGCCATCAGGAATGTTTTTTAAAACTTGAAATCAGTACAAATTGTCGTAGAAATATTCCCTTCTAAAGTGAGGCTTCAGGCATGAAGCCTTTCTCAGGCATCTGAAAGCACACAATTCTATCCAACGAGGTTTTGTTTTTCTTTCATTATAATCTTGCAACTTCGATGACCAATTTATTAAGCCCAAATTTTCACAGGTTTGTTATTTTATGCATATGTTGGGATACACCAAGTGAGGATACTGGTCTTTGACAAAAGTACACCCTTTTTTAGGGCGGGGAAACAATGTTGAAAGAGGTAGTTGTTTCTTACTAAAGCTAATAAAAGAGAATCTATAGCAACAAAACTTCACTTGAAAATGGAATTGAAAAGAAAAAATGGATTAAGGCTTATCAATATCCAATGATACTTTTTATTAAAATTGATCAAAGTTTGGTCGAATGTTTGTGCACAATGTGATGGTGAAACAACAATGGGTCAACGGAGTTTATGCATCCCATACATGGACCTTAACAAAAGATTTGGATAACCTCTTTCCAGTCAATCTAAATGTGGCTAGAAGTAAACTTGGTTGTTTTGTGAATTGCTGAAACATATTTCTTATTGCATTATAGGTTTACTGCTTGCATTTGAGTTTAGTTTGAATAGTAACTTTTTAAAGGCCTTGTCATAAAGGGCGATTTACAGACAACTTGCACTGCATGCAAAAGGAACAGTTCGGTCGAACAACAAATTGTATTCTAACACCTTCTTACATGGAACTGGTTACCTGTAAATTGCTCCATGTGACATGGCCCCAATAACGTATTTATCGTCCTTCGGAAACGGCTCTGTAAACTGAAGAGGATTCCAGATTTGATGGATCCATTCAACATTAATATTAACAGGATTTTCACCAATTCCTATTTTAACTGTGACATGCTGGTACCTGAACCTACCGTGATTTATTGAATCTTAGCAGGCACTCAACTATTGGGAATTAACAGATTAACTGATTACCAATTGCATTGGGTATTATAATGATAGATAACTTGTAGTCGATTGATATGATAATAAACTCGTACGAATAAGCCGTTGGACTATGAGAGTCGTTGGAATCGCGGTTACTTTTGGCTCCATGATGTGACGGCGCGTTTTGTCCGACATCTGAATAATGAGCTGAATGACAGGTACAACCAACAGTTAACTCCTCGTCAATAGACAATATCCACTTAATAATGATCAAACTATGATCATCCTGTATATAAATAATGCGTTTAGTGTATTACTAGCTCAATGTCAAGAAAATGGTTCGAGTGAATACATCGAGAAATATTATTTAAATTCTGTTGATGGTTTCTACCAATGATTTGTTTGTAAAATAATCTAGGAAGACACTATGGTTTAAAAGATAACACACCCTTAGATTTGAGGAGAGAAAAGTCGCCCATTTCTGCAGTTTTCCATAAACACATCATCCAACTAATCTGTGAAAATGCCATCCAAAACTTTAAGTGTTCCCTTTTTGGTAAAAACAAAACAAACAATGATTACTGTTTTTCAGTAATTTTCTGCACGTTCACATGAGCTTCTTGCTGGTAAATGCAGACATAAACCGGGTATGGGAGACAATTTACTCACACTTGGTAGCCCATGTGGTATTCAGATGGAAATATTTCTCAGCTCAGGTACAATATCATATTGATTAAAAAGTCAACTTTTACATTACAAATCTTGACAAAAAAAGCTATTACATATTCGTCACCAAGACAATGAACGTACCTCATCATGTGATGGAGAAACTGTATTTGAAATTTAAGATGCAAGGTCCGATTTGTTGCCAATTTACCTCGAAAATTTAGATTTAAATCTTAAAAAGCTACGTTTATACTCTCGAGAAAGTTACAAGATTTCATTTAAGTTATTGCACGAAAACATCCGCCGATAAATAGTGGTAGTTAATTCAAAAATGAGTAATATTGTCGGGATACCGACATTATCTCACCTCCAGCCACGTATAAACAGTTGTGCATGTTACATGTATCCTTGCGTTGCCCGTGGCATTATTATGCGAAAGTTTTTGGAGGTTTTCGTTTTGAAACAGCATCATCTGTATGTCAATATTTGTTCAGTGAAAAATATACAAAACAATTTTAAAAGGAAAGAAATAAGCAAAAAACGGGCATTGCAACTAAAAAGTGACACACAACTACAATGGTTACCTATTTGTGTACATTAGCGGTATCGATGCCTCTATCGAGACAAGGAAATTGTGTGGAAATGGTCGCTTTGATGTGATTAATCTGATACAGAGAGTAGAAATAATACCATTTTGTTCCAATGCAATGCTACTTCAGATGATTGAACGACATTGTTGGTTAATATTATTTCCGATTACAATCTACTTGTATACAAAGTCGTATTCTGCTATTAGTTTATTCCCTAAAACTAAAAGGGATGTTACAAAATTGTTGTGAAACACATCACGAAGTGTCTTGAGAAACGTGTAACTGTCCTTGTATTATAAGGGGATTTTTCAAAAACTCCAAAATGAATTTCTTATATATAAAGAAAAAAAGCCTTAACTAAGTAAACACTCTTGACTTTGCTACAGGCCACCGTCACAGACTATGGAGGTTTCGATGCAGACAGTGACTGTCAGATCCTGCGGAAGGCAATGAAAGGATTGGGTGAGTATCCACTATACTGACTCAGTGCAGTCCTCGACGTATCGATACCACGTGACACGCGTGTGTGGCAAAATAAATCACATGACGTCACGATACTTTGAGCATTCAACGTTTTAAAACATTGCTCAGTACCCGATTTTACTTACAATCCTAAAACGAGGCACGTTATCAGCCCATGCTGACCTATTTTAATATTTCCATTGTCTTAACCACATCGTACACATTAGTCAACTCATATGCCATAAGATCCTAAGCTGGACCGTGCTACACGTCCTCTAGAGGGGTGTCAATCAACATGGGACAGTGGTTTGGTTAGAAAAGGCAGGACACAACTCTGCCTGCATCTTTTGTGTACAAAATCGGTCTTTCAATTGTCAATGGTATAATGAACCAAATTGTACAAATTAATTAGCTTAGCAAACATGTAAGCTTAAATTTACCCAAGCAGTACCCGAAGAGGCGTAACCAGACATTTTTATTTGGGGGCAAGCGGGGACAAAAATTAATTTGGGGGCTATTTCATGTAGAACCATTCGTGTTTGTGCATTTTTTGGATCTCATTTTTGTTGGGGGGTGGGGGTGGGGTGGGGGCAAGGGTTCTGAGTAGGGGTTATCAGGGGCGGATCCAGGATTTTCCAAACGGGGGGGGGCGTGAAAATATACCAAGCAGCAAAATCTTCCCTTCCCCATTTCTCCCCCCCTTCTCTCTCTCTCTCCCTCTTTTTTTCTTTTCTCCCTCATTTTCTTTTTTTTGGATCCGCGCCTGGTTATGCCGCCCCTGCTCCCCTTTGGTTACGCCACTAGCCCGGAGCCGGGGCTCAAGCTGAGGTTTAGAAAAAAGCACTAGGAAAGACTGTCGTCAATCACTGATACTCCCTAGCCTCTAATAATTTGCTCTTTTATTTGGCTGTATATGATCAAGGAACTGACGAAAAGGCGATAGTGGACATTTTGGCCAACAGGAGCAATGCACAAAGACAGAAACTGATGGTTCAGTACAAAGCTTCATTTGGCAGGGTAGGTATGCTAGCAACAAATCACATCGAGTAACATGTTGTTCCCAACAGTCCCTGCGCTCCAATTAACAGTTTCTTAAATATATCACAAATACTGCATCTATCCTTTACTGCACGGTAGTTTAACCCTGCGTTGACACTATAAACAAAATCACACTCGGACAGCCTCCTTTACTTATTGAGTAGCAGTTTCATATTAGCGTGTAACACATTTTTGTGGAGAACCAAATCACCTTTAAATTGCCCAAAGCATTAGATATAGACCCATCTGACTAAATAAAACAAATTCTAGCAAACATTTGTTTTAGATGACCCCACATTTGTACTCTGTAGACTTTATACAACTTTACTTGAAAACATAAACATATGCACACGATTACACTATATGACAATTTTCAACAGTCAGTTGAAAAACATGGAACTCCATGGTCTGACGTATATCCTTGCAACACCACCTCACTAAAAAAACTGCTTTTCGCATTTCTTTCAGGATTCTTACAACCTCTAGAGTCTGTTTGCAGAAAGTGGTTGTAATTTGTGGGGGATATCTCAAACTTTAGCTCTCATAACTTAACTGCCTATAACACAACAATCGTCTTGTTTCGAGCCTTATATACCTACATTTATAAACATCAAACATGACAGTTACAATGCTTTTTCAACACTTATTCTGATAGGACCTTGTCAAAGATTTGAAGAGTGAGCTAGGGGGTAACTTTGAGGACGCCATTTTGGCAATGATGGATCTACCAGGAGTGTTTGATGCCAGGTGTCTCAAGAAAGCCATGAAGGTATCGTATATAAGGAAGTTCCCATTGCCTTAACTTGGCTGACATTTCTAAAGTCTTATGTCTTGATTCGGAGAATCAAAACTAATGTGTTTTGAGTGCTGGCTAATTTTTTAAATTTAATCTCGTCAATCTATTTAAAAGTGTCTAGCCGCCTTGTGCGCACGTCTACTATCTATGTTAAAATGACTGGATATGCAACGCTGTTAATTAGTTGTTGTACTGAACCATGCATTATGAACTTTCCACATAGTCCTAATAAGTTAGCAGGGAATGCACGAATGATGCAGAATATTTTTCGACCGGATATAAGAATATAGGGTTTTTCAACAAATTTTTTTTACGGGTTGTAGGGGGGGGGGGGCTTGGCAAGATGACTGAACGGGCTGCTCAAGCCTGCCCACCCCATCCTACACGCCACTGTCGACTGTGTCAGAGAAAAAACAAACTGTAGACTATTGATAGTTCATGGGAATTGTGTAAGGCGTTGAATTCACTGTTTTTAATTGTTTTTTTTCTCTAACCGTGTATTGTTTTTGTCGATGGTATAGGGGCTTGGAACCGACGAGTCTGTCTTGGTGGAGATCATGTGCACACGATCAAATAAGGTAAGTGAAATAAGATTTCAAAAATCAATTTGTTGTTGTTCTAAATAACAATCTTTCGGGTAAAAGAAAGAACCATGGAATTAAAACAAATCTGAATAGGACAAAAGCAAGGAGACAGGAGCGGTTCGAAGAAATTACGTACTGTGACTGTGCATGCGGGCCGGGTACCAACCCCATGCCAAAACAAACCCTCCTCGTCCCTCGCTCATCTATCACCTCAAACTGGAGCGCAGGACTGCGGGAACCAACGTTGACCGGGCAACCGGAGGCATGGGGGTGGGGGGGGGGGACGAAGCCCATCGAGTATTGGCCGGGATTGACCTGTGTGCTCTCAATTTGTGTATAAGCTTAAACTTATAGTATCGTTAATTAATCCCTAAAAGACAGTGCAAGTTATAGTGCCTTGGATTTGGCGCTTTGGACTATACAAAGCGTTTGTTATGAAATGAATCTGGTTGGAAAGATGTTTTAAAATGTAAAGCAAAATAATCCACACAAATATGCCTCGAAATTGCGTGGTTTTCCTTTCACCTCGTGAACTAACACGGCAACGTATCCCTTTAAGTCTCGCACGGCTTCAAACATTTTTGAGAACCTTTGGTTTTACCACTTGAAGGAAATAAAGTGGCACATATTAGCGGGTCCTAATTTGAATATACACCAGAGACTTAACAGTCTATCAAATCATACCCGCAATAAGCAAGTCGAGGTTAACTTTTGATTTGTATTATTATTATGTTTTGTAGCAAATTCAAGCCATCAAGGCAGCTTTCAAAGCCGGTAAGTCATCATTCAATAATCGATATACAAACTTTAAAACACAATATTTTGCTTCTGAATGTGCAATTTTCTACACAGTTCCAAAATTCATATTCCATATTGTTTTCAATGCAGGTTTTGGCAATGATTTGGAGAGTGCATTAGAAAGCGAAACCAGCGGGGACTTCAAAAGGGTCCTCATTGGTCTATGCGCGGTAGGTACATCGTCTACCTGGGGCCGATTTCACGAAGAGCTGAGATTGATCTTTACTGCGAATCACTCTTAATTGCTAAGCAAATCTTCACAATACAAATTCATCGTGAGATGAATCCTAGTGCTTTGTTAGATCGAGCCCAGGTTTGATTGTGGGTTTTCAAAACACATAAGATGGAAATATATTATATTCAGAGGAAATAAGTATCAGTGCACGTGAACACTTTCATGTGATATTTACCACTGATACAAATGCAACAATTTTAGCTAAAATGTTCTCAAATTTAATTTGTTCTACATCGTTTCAATTTCAATTTATAATTTATTACAAAGAGGTGCAACAAGACTGCAACCCAATGGAAAAGAAAAACACCATATTGCGCCCTCTGTCAGTTGTTCCTATATCAAGAGTTATAAACTATCGTTGAAAATACTGTATAGAAACATATTGAACCAAGACTAGTAAATGGGTGATATATTAGTATGATATTTCATACTTTTCTTCTCCTTCAGGCTGGAAGAGATGAGAGCCCTGACGTTGATGATAGCAAGGTTCAGGAAGACGCCAAAGCACTCGAAGAAGTAAGAGAAATAACCTTATTTAATATTTAAGATATTCTCAAATATTTCAACATGTTGAAACACAATTCCAATGTACTTGCCATGGCGTGTCGTGGCCAAGCGGTTAATAGCACCGGACTCAAGCTCTGTTTTTTCTGATCAGCAGAGTGTGTGTTCGAGTCCCGGTCATGACATTTGTATCCTTGAGCAAGATACTTTACCATATTTCCTTTGTCCTTTGGATGGGACATTATAAGCCGTATAGCTCCGTGTACTAGGATTGGTAGTGCATGTAAAAGAACCTATACCACTTATCATGGAAGAGTAAGGATTAACCCCAGTGTTTCTGGTTCATAGCAAGCACCCTTGTTTACAAGTTTCCTCATGCTTGCGAGCTACAGTGATTTACTTCACTTATGAGGCATCCTTGGTTTCATTACCAGAAATTTATAGTAATAATACAAAATGCGGTTATAACTACCTTAGAGTGGAAGGTAGTTAACTGTCTCCAAACTAAGATAAGGCTTCTAGGATTAGCTCTCATTCTCATTTCAATCACATTTAAATTTCATCAATATGTCCACACGATAAATATCTAAATGATTATGAAATGTAATTTCGCTTTGAATAAGCACTTTGGTCTTATGAATTATGAATATTATTCATTATATGCTATTCTCAAATGAAATACTTTATATTTTGACACCTTTTGTTTAAAACATAACTGTCGCAGGTTTGCTTTAATTCAGATTAATATTCACCATGTGCAGACTAAAAATAAATGCATTCCCATAACCAACTTCTTTCAAGCTCTACATTTAAATAGTTACGCATAAAAGTTTCCTTGAAAGGCCTCATGAATTTGCAGTATTTTTGACCGCGTGGGGCGTGCGTGATTCAAATTTAGTAAAACGAACTGGTTTTGCTATTGTTGTCATTGTTATTATTATTTATTTGGCCATTGATACAAAAAGACAACATACAGGGACAGGCAGTCAAAATAAGATAACTGTAAGGAAATTAACCATTGAAAGCGCCCCCATGCGGTCGAAAATACTGTCAATTGGTAATAATGTTTGTATATTAGTATGTTATAATCCCGCACACTAGATTAACTGTGATGTTTTGTAATGACAGGCTGCTCAAGGAATGGGAACAGACGAGTCCGAGTTTCAACGAATTATTGTTACAAGAAGTCCAGTCCATCTAAGAGCAGTCTTCTCAGCCTTTGAAGAGGTAAATTTGCGATGACAACAACCAGAAAATAGACCTCAATACTCCTTGTCAATTGTGTTGAATTTACCTTCATATGCTTAGAATGTATGTGTATTGTAAGGGGGGGTCTAGAAAGGCACATCTTTCTTTATGACAGTTTTCTTTATCATTGTACCAAACAACCTCCACATTGTCCTAAGAATAAAAAAATAAAAAAATAAAATGTCATACATACTTTATACTTAACACGATTAATTATCCTATTATATCAGTTGTTTAACCTGAAATCAAGTTGTCTTTCTTCTCATCTCCTCGAACCTCTCTCTTTGTTCCCCCTCCCATCCCACGCCCCCTCCTTTTACCCCCTCACCGGGCGGTTCTCATTTAAAAAGTTGGCATTTATCTCATGATTTTGTTTTCATTTGGGAGATAATGTAATAACATTTGATTACAATGCACAGTTAAATACACATTCTGAAAGCACCACACCTTGAGTCTTGTGCACGTCATAAGTTACATCGGTTGCATTTTGACGGAGAGCTAAGTGTTTTGGGGTATTCATTTCTGCATCTTTCATTCCTTTATAGTCTGCCGGTAAATCCATTGAGGATGTCATAAAGAGCGAGATGACTGGTAGTCTGGAGAAGGCTTATTTGACGATCGGTAAACAACTCCTTTCATGTTATATTGTTATATTATTCCTGGTTTCTGTTTTTGCCATATCTTTGTTTGTCAACTAGCTCATCATTCTGATTTGGGACGGATTCACCACTTCGTGAAAACGTCGGCAATTTCCAAGTTGGTGTTGATATCAACACTAGCTCTTAAGTTTTTTTTTAATCGATTCAAATGTATTTAAACTTTATACAAATAATTTAAAAAGTATATTCGATTCTATCGGACAGCTATTGGTACCTCTATTTGATGTAATTTTAAAATTCGACAGGAAGATTATCAATACACGGTTTTTGATTTATAATGGAGGTCATGTTTTCTCTTTCAGTTGGTTTCTTTTCGCGCCCAATGGAGTTTTTCGCTGACCAGTTAATGAGATCGATGAAGGGGTTGGGTACAGACGAAGATCATCTCATTCGAATTATTGTGTCGCGCTCAGAGGTAATTAACCAAAACAACACCTGTCTCCATTGGTAATGTAACTCCTTCGGATGCCAGTGTGTTGATAGGGCCAAGCGTTTTATCAAACACTCTATACTCTAATAATACACTGCAAAAACCGGGGTGTTAAAATTGACACCATGGGTGTTGTCACTTATATACCAAAGAGAGAATCAAAGTTAACATCATGGTGTTAACATAACACCAATGTGTTGGCAAAAGTTAGTGTTATTTTAATACCCTATGGTGTAAAATTTGATATTTCCCCCCGGTATATATATTATGTGACAACACCTATAGTGTCAATTTTAACATCCTAGGTTTTGCAGTGTAGAGACCGTAGTAAAATCCTTCCGGTGTCACAAGGCACTGCAGCTAGTGCCGGAAGTTTTGCGGAGCTGCAAACAAAATCCTTATTTTTTGTGATTAGAGTCGGATATTATCACCTCGATAGGGTCCCCATATTGATATTATTATTATAGGCAACTATTTTAGCATATAGTCATCTTTGATTCTGAACTTCCTGAGAAACCATTGTTGTACATTATCAACTTGAACATAGTTGACATGATTTTGATTTGCTTTTGTTTTGTAGATTGACCTCCGTGCAATCAAGGCAGCTTTTGGCTTGAAGTACGGCAAGACTCTGGAAGAAGCCATCGTCAGTGAATGCGGAGGTGACTTCCGCAATGTTCTGGTCACTCTCGCAACAGCTTAAACACTCACCTGGAATTTTATGAACCATTCCTCATGAATGAGAGCAACTGATTGTGGTAAATCGCATGACAATTAAACAATGACGTTGAGTTAAAATAAAGACCAACACACCTTCGAAAAGGCTCAACATAATGTTTCATATGGTAGGCCCTACCAGGGCTCGATTTCACAAAGCACTAAGATTCATCTTAAGATGAGTTGTCAATATCACCATAGTAATTTGTATTGTGACAATACACTTTGCTTAGTAGTTAAGATTGATACACCGTTAAGACAACTCTGAACTCTTTGTAAAATCTTCCCCTGACCTAAGGCAGTCTATAGGTAAAGCTTTTTCAAGTGATTTTAGAAAATACCCCAGTGACATGACAGATAAAACTTGGTTACCACTTTGAGAACAGAACTGTTTTTGTCAATGAAATATTTTTGTCTCAACGTGAATCACTATCATGACTTTTCTCAGATTGTTTTGTGATTGTTTTTATGTGAAACATTGTCAAATGTAAGTTTTGTAAGATTAAATTAGACTTTACAATTGTGAAATTATTCGAAACTACGATGTCGCTGAGTCTTTCGTCTGTATGGGGACCGAGGTTTACAATCATCACAACCGTTCCTGTGATATTTTTAAAAACAGGGTTTTTTTGCAATTAAATCTACCCAGTCAGTTCCCCTTGTGGTTTATTACTTGGTATTTTTCAAAACAAATAAAATAAATAAGAAACAATGGGGGTTGGGATACTGCACCCCAGGTGTGTATCTTTTTAATGGAGACATAAGCAGGGAACTCCCATATCTGGAAGTAAATGAACCTTCAAATTGTTACTGCATCCACAACAAGATCCAGCTCCTGGAATCTGTTTTTCCCGGAGGAAGTATTCTTTTCAATTTTAACGCAACTTCTCAATTTAAACACAAAACAAGGTAGGGTAATAGATTGGTAAATACTCCAACAATTAATGGCCATAAAAACTTACTTGTTGAAAAGCACTGCAGCTGTTGTTACTATAAACTATTTTAAGAAAGGATTCCCTCCGAAGTAATGTGGTTTGAATATTTTTTCACCAAAAAGCATTTGAATCTACGAAACGATTCATGCATGAATCGTTTCTTAGATTTCTGTGTGTTGGTGTCTGTTCGCGAATGCTGCGGCCAGAGATGCGGTTGGTACCCGCTGTCTCACCTCGCAAAACGTGGATGGATTCGACATTCTTGTGAAAATACAGTGACATTTTATTTGATGTTTTCTCAGCAAGTAGACTCTATAGCAAGTTTCAGCTGAAACTTTCCATGTGACTTTTATTGTGTCTTTCTTTATGGCTTTTGGTTCTTAACTCGAAATAAATGCTCCATTAAAAACTGCCTGTTGTGTTTAGGAGTCCTTTCTTTTACTGTTATACAAAGTACCATTAGTTACAGATAATAACATACTATATCAAACTTATAATCCTTTTAACTGTTTACTTACAAAGAAGATGACCACAGTAATTAAACTTATCTCTTATTTTAACTGTATATTTATATAGAATTGAATATCAATTTAATTAATTTGTTCATGAAAACATTTACCACTTACTGTTGATTTACCTAGTTACAGATTAATCTGACTAATTATGCACGCAGGTTTGGCCAACGCTGTATTATTCCGTTATGTGTTGCCGTTAGGTTTAGTCAGCTTAATCTTTCTTATTTAGAGACAATCCCAACAATAATATTTCTCTGATCTCCCTTGACCATAATCTTTGTAACGCAATTTAATTTCTACAATGCTTGAATGTAATGATTCTAGTTTAATAAGATGCTATATTCTTTTGAATTACCTTTAACCAAGTTATGACAAATTTACAATTTGTGAGCAAACGTAAAGCAGTTTTTGTGGGGCAAACCCTTTTCCCACAAGTTGCTTCTCTATGAAATAATAGGTCTAATAGGTACCTTTCTTCTACAGTGATAAGTCATCGTGTCTTACTTTTCTAAACCTTTGGTATGTCTAGCTAGTTGTTTCTGTTTTTAATTTCTTGACCAGCATCTTTGTACACGTTAACATTATACTACCCCTTATTTGCTGAGTACGGGATGGGCGAAAACCACGCAATGAAAACATTCGAGGGTAAAATGCGGAGAAATTCCCAAACCGGTTCCATTAATGACAATCAAATTTATTGCTTCGTACACTCAGCTTGGGAATGTTTCCAATGTTTGCCTATAATTAAGCATTACGTTGACAAAAACCAGGCTATGACCCTACAAACCACGGCAAGATAAAAACAAATCCAGTCTTAACTATTTTTTCAGACCTTTACAAACACGGGTAAAAGAGGTAAAAAAGATATATAGACAAAGCCAGAACTCACAGTCAGAATATCAGGTCGCCACATCTAAATACACATTTTTTAAAGGAGTTTTCCGTCAAGAAAGAAGTATAACCTCGTCTCCTTTCAGCAACAGATTTGAACTCACAGCAAAATATCAGCGCTATTTAATTCTTGAAGCAAAATTAAACGTAAAGTCTCACCACAACTCGAAACATAAGAACTGACCTTTATGAGAATGCAAAGTTTAAACAAGAACTTTCCTGTTTGAAGTTTAATCTTGATTTTGTGAGAAAGGACGAGCGACAGATTATATTCGATTCCAGGTGCGCATGCGCGGAAATATTACCAGTGATGTGGGGCTTGATGTCAGCATGAACCTACAAGCTTGAGAAAAGATAGGGTGGAGGGCACGTAATCTATCGGTCATCCTTTCTCCTAAAATCAAGATTAAAACTCAAACAGGTAAGTTTTTTATTTAATCTTAACATTTTCTTTTGAAATCTCGCAAGAGATTCAGTAAAAATGAAAAATCAGGTAGAGATGTCAAGTTTATTTTCACGGTATCGCAAACACCAGATGCGCTTTGCCTACATTTTAATTTCTGATCTAGATGTACATGTACACTAAGTCTTTTAGTTGAAACCCATTCACATTCGTGTGGATTGTTATCTATAAAACAAAAATTCTGACTGATACCCCCAAATAAAGATTATTGACAAAATAGGGAGACCGCCAGCATTAGGGCTGAATAGCTCAGTGAGTAAAGCGCCGGTACGTTAATCCGGAGGTTGCAGGTCCAAGTTCTGCTCTATAGTCAAAACAATTATTTTAGATACGTGTATGTGAGACGCTTATTTCTCTGGACAGTAGTCTCTTTCGTCTTCAGAATTTTTGGGATTGGTACTCCTAGCATACATCATTAATTGCATTGACACTCATAGCCTACAAATTGCATTGGCACTCCTAGCTAATACAAGAGTAACTGCATTGGCACTCGTAGCTTACAAGAGTAACTGCATTGGCACTCGTAGCCTACAAGAGTAACTGCATTGGCACTTCTAGCTTACAAGAGTAATTGCATTCGCACCCGTAGCCTACAAGAGGAATTGCATTGGCACTCATAGCTTACAAGAGTAATTGCATTTGCACTCCTAGCCTTCAAGAGTAACTGCATTGACACTCGTAGCCTACAAGAGGAATTGCATTCGCACTCATAGCTTACAAGAGTAATTGAACTGGCACTCCTAGTCTACATGAGTAATTGCATTGGCACTCCTAGTCTACATGAGTAATTGCATTGGCACTCCTAGTTTAAAAGAGCAATTGCACCATGGCACTCCTAGCCTACAAGAGTAATTGCATTGGCACTGGTCATAGCTTAAACTAGTAATTGCAGCCGAGGTTGCAACCACTCATGTTGAGTCTTACCAGTATCTACTTTGCCCTATTTATTTTATTGTGTCTTTGCTCGCATGCGGTTGCTTGAAGCTATCAGGTGGTGTTCTGTCGCTCCATGCTGCCTCCCGAATCAATTTTGGTCTACTGACAGTTTTAAATTCGTAAAAACATTATAGGGCGTCTGTCAGCGGGATACGCCCTCTTGGTGACAAGTGAGCCCAGTATGTCCGCATCCTACATGGATTGTATGCCCTCTTGATTGGCCATCTCTCTATGCATAAGTATACTTTTGTAAATTTCAGTTGTAAATATTGTTTATCCCTTATTACTCAGAGGTTCAAGTCTGGGATCGTGTGATAGATAAATCTACAAGAGACAATTTGCGTTTTGCATGGCTGATGCAGACAAAATTAACGCTTGACGCAGTTTATAGATGACGCTGACGCATCAACAATAGACTGCAATGAAAAGGCTTCGCGTTGCAATTACAGCATCTGACGATTATCATCGCGCATCCCAAACAAGCATTTACATAAATTTTGTGATCGGAGGTGAGCACAAAATTCTAAAAAAATTTCAGTAACCGGAAGCTGAGGTCAAATTTAATTCTCGAATTTTGTTGAATTGTATCACATTCCCAACCACATAAGTCATTTCCATAGTCACAAACTACGTTAAACTAAAATAATTGACGAAACAACACCTCGCCCACGTAAAACTCCATAATTATGGTTGGGACCACAATGGTCCCGGAAGTTCGAATGCGCGCGAGACTTGCACAGTCTATTGTGGCCAAAGCTCAGAACGTGGCACACGGAGATCAGGTTGTCAAGTGGTTTCTTTCCCTGCCTTTCACCTCTGTGGACCCGGTTCGAATCCCACCTCAGACCGTAGCCTTGCATTTGGATCAGGTTTTCAGTTTCTACCTGATTGCGTGGGTTTAATAACAGGATAAATAAGAAACGAAAAGAAATGCTAGGTTTCTTCCCAAATCTAAAACCTAGCATTTCTTTTCGTTTCTTATTTATCCTGTTATTGGCGCTAATTGTGCTGTTGGATGTGAATTAAAATAAATAAAATTTGCACCCAAATTGAAAAATTATATAGTGCCATCTCTTATATTGCAAGGAATACCGGTAGCCTTCGTGGCCAATTTTTTTCAAAATAGCCACCTTTTCGGAAGTGAGAGGTCTTAAATCGACATTTTTGTGTCAATATTTGAAGGGTCTCAGAAAAGAAAAAAAAGCATCGTCAAAGGTATCTAATGTTTAGGTCTCCCAGTTTCAAATTGGCAGCCATATTCGTTAAAAATGGTGGCTAATATTCGCATGAAGATACATAATCCGGGCAGTAAGAATTTTAGAACCTTAATTTTGGTGTTTAAAAATAGGTTTGAAGAGTTTAACAGTTAAAAAAAACCTTTTTCGAAAGTGTGAGACTATGTTCTCCCATTTTCAAAATGGTGGCCATATTTTAATATTCCTCATACGGATACTACACAATATCTTTGAGAACCGGAAGTAAAAGGTCCAACAACTTTTATTTTGTGTGTCTTGTTGCCCTCGAAAAGCATGACAGTGAAATATATGAAATGGGACAGAAACAAAAACTTCGTAAGCTAAGGCACAAAAGCAATCAATTAGACTGATATTTATTCATACATGAACCAATAAGCAGAAAAGTGAATTAGAGTAAAATTAATGGTAAAGCCATATCAATTACAAAGCAGTTAATAAAGCAGGATTTAAGCAAAGAGAGGCAAACATAAATGGTAAGCCGTCAAAGATAAATGAACACCAGTTATTATCGGCCAAGTATAATATTTATCTGAAGGAGGCTTAGGATAGGCCCTTGCCCAGTCAGTTCCCCTTCAAGATTTAAAATGCAGACGTTTGCCCAAGCATCTCCTACAACAGCCCAGACCAGATCAGCCCACATTCACAGGCAGGTTGGGGTAGACGTTGACCCAGAATATTCAGCTCAGGAGCCAAGGGCTTGGTCCAGCAGCACTGTCACTCTCGGCCACGATCCCGACGGAGGAGATGCGGGCCCAACGCCGCACCATACGGGTCAGACAATGTGTATGCCTGCATGGGCACTGACTGAGAACCACACAAAAGGTGGTCAAGCCTTTCAAAAGGTCTTACGTGCGCGTAGCCAATGAAGCTTAGCACTTTCAAAAGGAACTAAATTTGTGGGAAGGTAAGTATGTAAGGACTTATAATAAATATATCTAAATTGTCATCTCGAAACATGACTCTTTAGCCTTTTTTCCCGCGTCCGCCATGAATCACTAAGGGGGCCAACTATTTTACCAAATTCGACGTTTGGTGCCGATTCGTTTTAATTGCCGCACTTTGCCGTGCGAAAATCATTTGAGTTCGACACGGCAAAAGTGATAACTTGATAATCTTGATGAGTGGGTTAGCATCAACAACGACATGAAATTAATTTCATGTTGTTCTATGGATGCTACCTTCGCAAAGACCCCTCGAAACCAACAACCCACTATCCAAGATGCACCACTCCCGCGTTATGATTCTGTTTACATACTTATTGTACCTCCTGAGGGTTTAGGAAACAATTTTTTTAATTGGATAATAATCTGAATGTCAATCACCAATTACCCCGCTCACTGACGATGACCCATCCAGCAACCAAAATGTTGATCGGTGTTAACTTTAAGTTACCATTTACCAAAGTAATCTAAACTTTATGTCAGTTACTCTGGAGAATTTTCAACCATAAACAACAGTGCAATAATCTTATTCATCATTAATACCGATACATTATTTTTGTCAACTATGACTACATAAGGTACTATCACTTGAGTGTTAATAGCCGCGTTCACATTGGACTTAAAATGGTTAGTTTACCGCCGCAAATTGTTAACTTACCGATATTAAGTCCAAGTGCGAACAGCCGGTAACTTACCGGGGTGGTAAATTACCGCCACAACGCTGTTAACTTAACAGGCCCGATTCGAGTCGCGGTAACTTAACAATGTTAACTTAACAGGGACAAGAAGTCCAATGCGAACGCACCAGTCCGGTAACTTAACAATACTGTCACGTGACTTCCGTTACACGTGACTTCCGTTATCGGGTCGCGAATATGGTGACCTAGCCTGTGACTTCGAATCTAGGACCCGTATGCAGTCATCGCCCTCGCGCAACGGTTGCCTAGGCCTACGTCACTTCCGCTTGTTCTATCTAAAAGGTCAGGGAGGGCGCCCTCGCGAGATCTAATTTGTCAACCTACGCGGCGTCCCTGGTAAGTTACCGGACACAAATTAATCCAAGTGCGAACAGCTGTTAACTTACCGGGCCGGTAAGTTAACTTACCGGCCCGGTAAGTTAACAGACCCACATGTCCAAGGCAAACGCGGCTTATGTCTGCTTAATCAAGAAAAAATGCGAACAAAAGTAGCAAAACATAGGGAGTTCGATTAAAATTTTCTTGATTTCAAGGAGTTTCAGACGTGAAAACACGTCCTGGCGAAATATGACGTTAATGGGTAAAGTTTTACCACCAAGTTGTGTAAAGCGAATCAACGTTTTCAATGTCACAGACGTCTGCGAAATAGTGGCCTATATCTTGCTGTCTGCTGACATGTCATTTATACACAGCGTATCATATCATATCATTCAGTAGTAGGAATCTGTCAAAATTTATTTTTGTTCATGCATAATAATAATTTATAGATCTATTCTGTGAATAAACAAAAGAATATTTTGTATAAGCCCTTGAAAGGGAAAAGGAATATGCATTATTAATGGTTATTTAATACACACGAGAAATTGGAGTGAATATAATTAAGCTACGCAATGTTATAACTGGAATGCAATGAACCTCTTTATTCTACTTTTCCTCTTTCTTCTCATTTTTAGTGTTAACGAAAAATGTACTGGTACTGTGAAACTCCAACACCATCCAATGGGAGCTTTCAACTCGACCCGATCTAGCTCATCGGTTTGCCACCCTCGACAATGCGCTTCAAAATGTCACGGTATGATTTGTTTGTATCATCTGCGATGAAGGCCAACAAACTGGTGCCATATTTTTCTTGGAACAAATCCTTGATTGTAGCCAGATCAACCTACAAGAAAGAGTCATTATAAATTGTCAACTTTGAAGGAAAACGAACCAGATTGTCATCAAGAAAGAAAAACAAACAAGTCACTCAAAGGAAGAGAAATGGCAAGACGCCAAGGAAGGGAAAATTAGTCGATGTGAATCCTGATCCTATGGTGGCCCTGAAGGGACACCAAACATATATATTTACGTGGATATTTACGTAAATATATATGTTTGATGTCCCTTCAGGGCCACCATATGATCCCTATTTCATAAATTATGTGAGCACAACAATTTCCTTAGCATATAAACAAATGTACTCGGCCAAAGCAGAACAGATGACTTTGGATGTGTATGTGACACACTCCCGCCAGGCATAGCTACAAATGTAATTTGGGTTGTTCCTCCATTTCGCCAAAACAATGGACTTACCTCTGATCGTGTGATGAGTGTACGAATCAGCATAGAGTCATCTGTACCGAGTCCCTTCATAGAGGTATACAGACGATCAACAAAGACATGAGCCAGATTTCCTTTAGCTGTCTCAACTGCAAACATGAATCAAGTTGTTGAGTCAGTGATGATAACATGTTTTAGGCAAAATATATATGTCGTTTGTTATTAAAATGGTTGACGGAACCAAATTATAAGATATATGTTAAGTAAGTCCTGAGCTGTACGCTTGTCAAAACGATGTTCGATACCAATGATCTGCCTAGAATAAAGGGCAATGCTCCGTGGAAACAGTGAAATTGAAGCAATCTTAAATTAATTCACTTTTAAAGGTAAAATCATGCACAATATTATCGACCAGAAATTATTCATTGCCATTATATTATAAAATAAGTATACCGCACAATAAATTATAATACCTTCTGTGTTATCTACCTCATTTTGCAGTACATTTATTTTTAAAGCACTCGGACTTGAACTAAGAGATCCAAGTACTTGGTACTCGGCTGTATTCATGCTCGATGGCCCAAGTACTACTCGTTTACCTTTTTACTCAGTTACAAGTACATGCCTACAACAATGTTAGTTAGCATATACCTTCATAAACACATTGTTGTTAGTTTACATACGAGGATTATTTCATTTGGGTATTGGCCAGTATTCAGTGCTTGCGAGCTTTCGTGACTTTCTGAACCAATCAAAACACCTATGAAGCCAAAATGGGTTTGTAAGACCATTGCGTGTCTTTTCAAGGCTCTGCTTACCGTTGAATTATGCGCTTATGTCCCATAGAATTATGTGCTTTACAGGGTGCCCTCAAGGCAGAGTTCTGAGGTAAGCAGAGCCATGAAATTCGGCCCAGTCTTTTTATTCGACTGTCTTCTTTGAAACTAACCTCTCCCAGGTAAACACTTGGTGGCACACTGTATTGCGAACCGTTTCAATAACATTGCAATAAAGTCTCCATATTTCGAGAGGTTAAATCTAATGAATGCACCAGTTTAGAAAAAAAAAGCATGTGAACCTGCACACCTTATATTGTCCAACAAACAAAACGTTAATAATTGCAGATTATTTAAACGAAAATTGACCCCCCCCCCCAAAAAAAAAAATCAATATGGAGCATACCGAATCTCTTCATTATGCCTAAAAAAAACCACCTTTTTAACACCTAAAAAATCGGGAGGGTCGGTCGGTCGCTTTTTTTTTTTTTTTTTCTTTTTAAATTTTTTTTTTAAGAATACGTCAGAGGAGGAAAAAACATAGTAGATATGCACACAACTTTATGTTTTCAACCATTTTAATGTTCTCAAAGTAGTATACATTCATATGGTGAATACAAAACAAAAATAAACTTTTAAAAACTTGATGTATGAATAAATAAAATAATAATATAAATATAAAGTTGTTTCTCAACATCAGGCCTGTGAGTGGACCATTAAAAAAAAGCCGAAAAATACATCCATGTAACAATGATTGGAGTGGAGCTCCGCCACGCCGAAACTCTTGATAGATGCCGCTCTAAACACTAACGTTCAATCGGAAAAGAAATTGACGCGTGCGATGAAAACTGCCACGCAAGGAAAAGGTTTTTAAAAAAAATTTAAAAACCGGACCAAGACGGAAAGAAATCTTACATTATTCTGTAAAATAATAATTTTTGTTCAGCCAGGGTATCCATCACGCACTTGTGTTGCCCCATGGAGGAATGGTTGCACCGATATCTTGATTGATGTTCGAAAACATGACGCGTTCAATACCACGCCGAGCCGTGCTTAAAAGTGCGTGTACATGGATATACATGTACATGTACATGCAATGCCAACCAGAGCCGTATATATAATATACGGCTCTGATGCCAACGATCACACAGCGCCCTCTATTGGCAAGGAGTTGCAACACAAGTGCGTGATGGATACCCGCCCATTCACGTTGCGCACTGCATGGCAGCATGGAGCAAGGACATAGGATTTACGGACTTCGTGTCGTGTGTGTGCTGTATGATTTATATGTAGCAGGCCGACCGGGAAAATTCGTCACGTCTTTTTATCTCACATTTTAAAAAGGCGGAAATAAAAAATCGGCAAGGTCAATGAGAAAGCGGAGATTTCACAGGCCTGCAACATAAAACAATATAATTTTGCAAAAAAAACATAAAAACATCGAGGTTTCTATCTTAAATGTCGTTTACTGGGAATCAAAGTATAAAATACTTCAAACAAAATAAAAAAATCGCCATTTAAAAAAAAAAAAAAAAAAAAAAACGCGACCGTGGATTTCAGATTTTTTGGGTCGGTCGGAAAAGGGCAATAAAAACTTTTTTTTTAGGCCTTACAATAAGCAGTCACTTCAACGAAATTGTCTTAAAAAATTGAGGATTAAAAAAGTTAATAACACGGAGTACAGGCTCATTTTTAACTACAATTTTTAATTGTTCACTTTTGTTGGTAAAATAGCAACTTTTCTTGAAGTTGTTTTCAAAATATTAAAATCATGCTGTTTTTCTTCATAAAATATTGCTGGACGAACAAAGTAAAAATCGGGTGCACTTTTAAACGTATCCCTTGTTCCTCAAACCTAGCCGAAAAGTGGAAGGGATATTTTGTTTTATGCTTTGCTGCTCAAACCAAGTGAAAAAGATGAGGGGATAGATTTGTTTATCCCTTGAACCTCAAACAAAATGTGCGATATATTGCTAACAAATAACTGGAATTTATCAATTTTGGAACTGTTAGCCTAGAAAAATTAGATTGATTCTTAAAATCTGGAGCATGTTTTTCACAATTTGGAGGAGAAAATGGTAAAAAACCCAATTTGTTGCTTTTAAATTCTTCTTCGATAGCAATTTGTGGACTATAATGACAATTTTAAGCAGTAAATTTGAAAAAATTACCAAAAATTAAACAATGCAGTTAAAAATGAACCTGTTGGAGGTGAATTTCCTCTTGACCTAGTTTTCTTTCTGCACATTATCAAGTTGATAATATTTTCATACGTACTCAAAGCTATGTAGGCATGCTCAAGATCCCCGGTTCCTTCGGCGATGATAGCCCCTTCAAGATTCTTTTGCTTTGTCAACTGTTGAAGTGAAACCAAATGATGAGCTCTGTGTTCATTTTAACATGAATGGAAACTTATTCCAGGATCCGTAGTGTTATTAATTAATTTTTAATTTATGTATTTAATTAATAACAGTTGGATTTAGATTCGGAAAAAATCACTTGGGTATACTTATGTTGATGTCCAAAAATAACCGATTAGTCTGGAAAAGTGGTTAGTTTATTAGTGGTCTAATCAAAACAGTGTTAATTGTAGTTTAAAAAAATACAATTTAGACATTCCAATGGACATAACCTACTTGAAACGGAATGGGAAAGAGATTATTTGGGAATGATATATTACCTCATTATACTTCTTGAAAGTTACAAGGTTGAGTTGATGAAGTGAACGAGTACCAAGAACCTCAATGAACGTTTTGTCATGTCGGGGTCCACCTTTACGACCTTCGCCGGCCTGAACAACAGAGAGAGGAAACATCTTGCATCCATTTACATAAATAAGCATTTTGTAAAAATTAGTCTCATTAACTTCGACTATGCTAAAAAAAATATATATCAAATTTTCATTTGGAAACATAACACGTTCTGTCTACATGTTCCGTCGTATAAAGGACCGGCTCTCAAAATGTGACTGACAGAACTGAATTATTGCTTTCATTAATAAAATTGTGTTAACATTGTTTAAGGAACCATGGTACTATATCGATTATTTTAATGTTAACTTCATTAGTGTGGCCAATCTATAACTGTTTAAAGACACACAGAAGATAATAATATGTCAATTTATATATATTCAGACTTTGGTCCAACTTTATAGAAACGCATTTAATGAGAAAACAAATCTGGAACTCCATCTTAAGTTTAACACTGTTTCCATTAAAAACAAACATAAACGAAAAGCAACAAACAAAAATGTCCCACACAAGATATTTAATTCGTCTGAAACTGTTCGAAAAAGTACTTTGATAGAATTTGGCAAGTAAAGAAACTTACAGCGAATAGTGCTTGGGCATCTCGCACGCCCTGTGCTTCCATATCACCTTTTGGTGCTTGGTCACGTTGTGCCTGTACAAATATTAAGTAAATTAAACAACGCCACACCCTAGAAATATACTTAAATTCACTAAAAAAGATATAGTTATACGGAGATTTACATGGCAGCAATGCTGCATTACGGGTACACATGTAATGATGTAGTGTTGTCTTATTACTAATGTTGTAGTGTTGTCTCTAATAAAATGTTGATCATACATCACAGTTTCTATCCAGTTTTTGGAAACAAACAATTGTTATGTGAGAGGCGTGAGAGTCTCCCCTTTAGGCTGTTTCTGAATTAGCGGTTGTGGCCGCACTATACCAAATCAACGCACATTGAAACCCTATCGACAGTTCGACACCCTTGGCAACAGCCGAAGCAGTCAATCCGGACTCAGCCTTTAAGCCTCGACATTAGAGTATACAATTACAGCACACTTTACGTCTTACCGCAACAAGTTAAAGAACACTATACTAACCTTAGCCATGGTGCACAAAAGTGTCGTGAGGGGCTCTCCAATTTCTGACTTGATATCAGCTTCAAGATCACGATTGAACACTGAAAAAGAACATAAAGTGAAACAAAATAATAAATACAACCATCGATGAAGCGTTGACCTCTTTTAGGATTGGAAAGGGGAATCACTTTGTATCTGTAAATTAATTCTTAATATTACTTAATATTTATTTAAAATGTATAAACTCTTCTTTATGTTTTCAATCTTCCTTTCATACTTACTTTCCGAGTAAGTTTCCCTGATAGCTTGAATTTCCTAATGAAACAGAAAGACAAAGTGAACATTGGAGTCTACTTTTCAACAGAAATGCATTAAACTACCCTGAACACTGTAACTAACGTTTTCCAAGTGAACACAATTTATTGATCAAATTCGAAAAAAACTCTCTGCAGGTCTTATGCAATATTCAAGTTCTGTTGTTCATGCAGCGTGGGTTAATAATCTGATGTTGTCGGTCGTCACACTTTGTAATCTTGATATCGGCAAAATTTACATTCTGGATTTTCTGTGAATGCGATTGTTCAAAATTTACTTTAATTTGTAGCTTCCCTAAACAACAAACACTTGTAAATAACAATCTCAAGCACTAAAACCCCCCAAAACAACAAGAACAAACAACAACATCAACAACAACAACAACAACAACAGCAACAACCAAAAACAACAATAACAACAACAACAGCAACAGCAACAGCAACAGCAACAGCAACAGCAACAGCAACAGCAACAGCAACAGCAACAGCAACAGCAACAACAACAACAACAACAACGACATCGATGACAACGACAACGACAAAACAACAACGACGATGACGATAATGACAACAACCACAACGACGACGACAACAACGCCGACAACGACAACGACGACGACTACGATAATGATGACAACGACGACGACGACAACAATAACAACAATGACGACAACGACCTTGACAACGACATTGACAATGACAATGACAACAACAACGACAAAAACAACAACAACAACAAGGACAACGACAACAACAACGACATCGACAACGACAATGACAACGACAACGACGACGACCACGATGATGATGATGGGGATGACGACAACAACGACAACAAAAATGACAATGACAATGACAACGACAATGACCACGACAACGACCTTAACAATGACAATGACACGACAACGACAACAACAACAACGACATCGACAACGACGACAACGACAACAACGACAATGACTATGACAACGACAAGGACACCGACAATGACAACGACATCGACGACTGGGATGATGATGATATGGCGAAGACGACGACGACAACAAAAACGACAATAACAATGACAATGACAACAACAACGACAAAATAACGACATCCACAATGACGACGACGACGACAACGACAACGACAATGACGAGGACACCAACAATGACAACGACAATGACAACGACAATGACAATAACAACACGACCAAAGGGAATGGAGAGATGAGCTACAAATAGTGAAGCAATATAAACTTGAATAATCGAGCAAGAAATATAAATTAGTGATATCATGCTAAGATTGATAAATCAAAATGGCGCACTCTACGGTCAATGGTGTATACATACCACGTTCTTATGTTTGGTACACAGCACGTCGATTAAGGCTTTCTCATCAGTTCCCATGCCCTATATTAAAAATAGTATCAAGACCTCAATATATAGGAACAGGAACAATGTCAATGAGTTTTTAACCAGAAATTATTTTTATATTTGTACTATTTCAAATATGAAACATTTGGATAACCGTGAATCGCATTTGAATAACTTTGAATCGCATTTGAAGAACTGTGAATCGCATTTTTAAGAAGAACAGTGAAGTGTGAATCTCATTTGAAGAACTGTGAATCGCAGTTGAAGAACTTTGAACTGCATTTGAATCAATGTGTTTGTATGTTTCTGGTCACCCCTTTCTGCTGGGTATGAATTTCCAGAGCTAAGCAGCTCTATCAACAAGTGTTTACCTTCATTGCTTTGTCCAAGATAACAGCTTGGTACTCGATATTGCTAAACAGCAAACCAATCACCACGTCTCTAAACTTTCCAGCAGGCAGTTTGGCTTTGACGTCATCAATCAGTTCCTGTAAAAATCAAAATCAAAACAAAACAACATCAACAACAACAACAACAACACAAAGAAAAACAAAGACAAACACACAGACACAAAGTCAATGGGTCAATATGACATAACAATTGGGCGATTCCTCGCGTACAGAATGTTACGTTAAAAGTTAAAAATCAGCAGAATCCCATACGCCCTTTTTGAGATATTGGTGTTATGCACTGTTTGGTTTGGGTAAATCTGTCTGCATTGCAAATGTTCTACTCCTATGGTGTTCGCCAAATCTCAAAAAGGCAAATGTGGTTTTGGAAGATAATTGTAACAATGATAGAATAATGTTTAACAAATCATCACCGACGCCACGAAGTAGCACACAGATACCAGTAATAAGTAACAATCGGAGAAAACGGCGTTTAAATTTGAAAGCTTTTTAAAATCAAGCTTTCCTACAAAATTTCAGGGTATTTTCAACGTAGTTTTCTTACAGTGGATACTTGATGCATTGAACTTAATGCAGTGCTTTTGACTGATTTTCGTCCTAAATTAACAAGAAATAAAGTAAGAAAGGTTTGTGCTACTTTGTGGCGTCGAAAATTTACGAAAATATAAATTTTCTGTTTTCACGAACTACAACCTTGATACCGGTAATAAGTAACAATCGGAGAAAACGGAATCCGGCTTAGGCTTAGACTTTGGGTTCTGTGTTAGCCATCAGCTGGGACTCCGCTATGGCTCGGAATCTGGCTTTTAGGCAGACTTTGGGTTCTGTTTCAGCCACAAGTTGGGATTCGGCTTTGGCTCGGAATCCGGCTTAGGCTTAGACTTTGGGTTCTGTTTTAGCCATCAGCTGGGATTCCGCTATGGCTCGGAATCTGGCTTAGGCTTAGACTTTGGGTTCTGTTTCAGCCACCAGTTGGGATTCGGCTTTGGCTCGGAATCCGGCTTAGGCTCCGGGTTTGATTTTTTGGCCTCGGATCCGACACCCGCCCCAAGGTTGAATGAAGTTTAATGAATGGAAAATGAGCCAGGGCCCATCACGTGAATTATTTAGGATCGATTGTGAGTTCAGTTGTGATCCATGATTTAAGGATCAGGGGGCGTACTGATAAACCCTCGCCGACAACAGTTACAGCTAAAGAACCGTATTAATCATGTTTTTTAGACACGAGGACTTAACAAACATTAAAACTCACTTGACCAGTAACTGCCTTGTAACCTTCTCGGATCTCCTGGCGTTGCCGGTTGCCACGGCAAGGTAGCATATCAAGCAGCACTTGATCCAGATTAGTTGGACCTGTACATTGAGCAAATCCAGAGCAAACAACTAGAACAAAGTGATCTCAAGTTATATAAACTACATATATATATTTTTGAAACTTTGTTAAATCGAAATACTACTTCGTACAATTAGGTATACGTTTTGCAGGATTTATCCAGCATAACATACCACACAAGGCTTTTCGCAGTGTTGCCACATCGTCTTTCATTTCGAATGGATGAATTGGCTTGATGGTTCCCTAAACACAAATATTAAAAAGAATATAATGATGTTTTTAATTTAACAAGTTGTCTACGGAGTCCATAAAGGGAACAGGTACAACAAAATAATAACAAATTAAAAATAAAAATGTCTTTCCCTCGAAATATCATTTCATCCCTCGGAATGTTATTTCATTCCCATGAACGTTCCCTCGAAATATGTTTCTGCTTGAAAGAGGCTAAACCCTCATATTTGAGAGAATTTAAACCCATAAAATCGAATAACCTTGTTTTCAATAATTATTTTGAGAAATGTAGACAAGACAATGAAATGAATGCTATATGCCACAAAATTGATGGAATCAACCGTTTTAAGAAATACAGCGGTAGGCTATTTTAAGTTTATCCACTCGACTATTGACAATTCGTGTTTTTTATTTGAGTTTAATGCGTAATCCTTGTAGATTTTATTAGTTATTTGTTTGTATACAGACAAATTTGAATTTATTTAAGCTAGCGGGTCCCGCTAAAGTTCCGCGCTGTTCCGATTTCACAAAGCACCAAGACTGGTCTTAACTTTGTATATTAATTGCTAAGCAAAGTGTGATGTCACAATACAAATTACCCTGTCCCTATTTGTACCCCGTTTCGGGGTTTTTTTCCCGTTCAGTTTATTATTTTCCTTTCCCGTATCATTTATTAGTCCCTTTTCTTTTTTCCTTTCCCGTATTATTTCCCCTGCCCCGTTAATTTTTCCGTCCTGTTCATTATTTTCTCGTCCCTTTTTTCCCCGTTTTGTATTATTTGTCAGTCGAATTAATTTTGTTCCCGTCCCGTTCATTATCCCCCGTTTGCGCACTTGTACGCGTTTTTGCAATGTTCTTTGTTTTGTGCAAATTCCTGTACTGCGGGGCAGGTAAACTGGGCAGTTAGCACACCTGAATACCTGCTACGCATAACAATGCGCACTGTTGATGATCTGATCATAGTGCAAGGGGGTGATGCGTTACACAATGACCACGTGACGACAGTAAAGTTGCGATGACATCGTCAGATCACATCAAGACATCAGTGTTAGTGTTAGTTTTACTGTCAACTGTGTGCACTGTTGATGATCTGATCATAGTGCAAGAGGGTGATGCGTTACCCCTGCCCCTTCCTCTCCCCGTCCCACGTGCTCTAACCACGCCTCCGTTCCCAGTGATCCCGTGCGTTGGCATTGCTCTTTGCTTGTACTGTACGCGCGCGCGGCCCATAGCAACAGTAAAAACGGCACATAGCAACAGTGAAAACGCGACAAACCCCCATATTAATGTTGGTGTTTTTTGCCCATAACTCAGTCAATTTTGAACGGATTTCGTTCAAAAATAGATAAGTGTCAATATGAAGTCAGCTCCTATCTTCCGTTTAATAATGAAGAAAAAAACCCAGTTTGAAATTGAAAAAAAGTCAAAGACTTTAAGAAATTTGGCTAAACGTGCTAGCGTAATCACAAATAACAGTTTGAAATTTTGAAATTGAAAAAAAAGCCAAAGACTTTAAGAAATTTAAAACCCACCTGGTTAAACGTGCTAGCGTAATAATAATAATAAAAAAAACCCAGTTTGAAATTTAAATATTTTGTTCGTGTTTTATCTCCTTAAACCTTTTAGCGTAACTTTTTAAGGTGTGTTTTGTTCAGTTTGTCATATTATTTGGTTCCTGGAATTTCTAAGGCGTGTTTTATTCAGTTTGCCATAATTTGCTTCCTGGCATTTCCGAATTACAAAGAAAATCGTGTGTAGGGGGAGGGGGATAACAAAAGAGGTGTAGATGCCGCGAGGTTTAAAATAAAAAAATAATGTCCCCATGCGTAAACTTTTAAGGCGTGTTTTATTCAGTTTGTCATAATTTGCTTGAGGATGGATGCATGTCCTGAAAAAATGGAGCTGCGTGTTGGGGGAGGGGATGCCCTCGTCCCTCCGTAAAAAAATAAAAGGTGCCGTTCCCCCGCCCCTTCCTCTCCCCGTCCTACGTGCTCTAAGCCCGCGCCTCCGTGCCTGCCTCCGTTTCCCGTGATCCCGTGCGTTGGCATTGTTCTTTACTTGCACTCTACGCGCACGCGGCCCATAGCAACAGTTCTTTGCTTGAACTGTACGCGCGCGCGGCCCATAGCGACAGTGAAAACGCCACGCAAAACCCCATACATTTTGGTGGTTTTTTGCTCATAATTATCTGTCAATTCTGAACGGATTTCGTTAAAAAATAGATGAGTGTCAAGATGAAGTCAACTCCTTTCTTCCGTGTAAATTTGGCGAGGTTTGATGCGATATCCAGGGAGGAGATCCAATAACATACACACACACACATCCTTACGGATCCGGTTTGTGGGGGTACTGCTATAGACTGTGCAAGTCTCGTGCGTATCGGAACGAGAAAACACGTCAAACGAAGAACTTTCTTTTCCTAAAAATCAATTCTTTGTTTTAAATTATATATAATGACAAATTCTGAACAACAAAAATACTCATTACATTTTTATACAATCAGTTTTAGTTTTTGTAATAAATACACCAATAATGTGTTAATTATTATTGAAACAAAATTCAAACTCTGGGACAAGGATGCTTATTTGATCTTAACTTTTCAGAAACCCCTTACGAGGATTCGCGAAGGTCACAAAGGCGTAAAATTAACGCTAGACGCAGTTTATAGAGGACGCTGACGCCTCAACAACCATATACTGCAATGAAAAGGTTTCCCGTTGCAATTACAGCATCTGGCGATTATCATCGCGCATCCAAAACAAGCGTTTACATAAGTTTTGTGATCGGAGGTTAGCACAAAATTCTTAGTTTTTGGCAGTAACCGGAAGCTGAGGTCAAGTTTAATTCTCGGGTTTTCTTTGTTTTATTGTTGAATTGATTTTACTTTCATATTTTTTATAACTAAGTATTACATTCCCAACAACATATAAATTTTTCATGGTCATAAACCACGTTAAACTAAAATAATTGACAAAACAAAATCTTGCCCACGTAAATCTCCATATGGTTGGGACCACAATGGTCCCGGAAGTTCAATATGCGCGAGACTTGCACAGTCTATTGTTGTTCTATTATTCCCTTTTCTGAAGAATTCCCTTGTGGGCCCCAATTGTTCCTATTGAAATGACCTTGTGGGGTCAATTGTTCCATTGTTGTCAGGACTCCACATATGCCCTTCCGTGTGTCCACACACACACACACCATTCGGCTATTATAAAGAGATACAAGTTGGCCTGAGAAACACAATAAAGTAATGATTGGTATGGAATTCCATCTCTGCCAAGTAACACGGCACATGTGGCATTCTGGCTAGGATCTCCCAAACATGCGCCGTCGACGGCGCAACGTCGCGTCGTGCCGTCGCATAGTCGCGTCGTGCCGTCGCATAGTTGCGTCGTGCCGTCGCATTGTCGCGTCGTGCCGTCACATTGTCGCGTCGTGCCGTCGCATAGTCGCGTCGTGCCGTCGAATAGTCGCGTCGTGCCGTCGCATTGTCGCATTGTGGTTTTTACGGTCTCTAGCCGATTACGCCGTCAACGGCGCATTGTCGCGTCGTGCCGTCGCATTTTTTTCTACCGTTTGTAAAGGGCCGTCGCATTGTCGCGTCGTGCCGTCGCATAGTCGCGTCGTGCCGTCGCATTGTCGCGTCGTGCCGTCGCATTGTCGCGTCGTGCCGTCGCATAGTCGCGTCGTGCCGTCGCATTGTCGCATTGTGGTTTTTAAGGTCTCTAGCCGATTACGCCGTCAACGGCGCATTGTCGCGTCGTGCCGTCGCATAGTCGCGTCGTGCCGTCGCATTGTCGCATTGTGGTTTTTACGGTCTCTAGCCGATTACGCCGTCAACGGCGCATTGTCGCGTCGTGCCGTCGCATTTTTTTCTACCGTTTGTAAAGGGCCGTCGCATTGTCGCGTCGTGCCGTCGCATAGTCGCGTCGTGCCGTCGCATTGTCGCGTCGTGCCGTCGCATTGTCGCGTCGTGCCGTCGCATAGTCGCGTCGTGCCGTCGCATTGTCGCATTGTGGTTTTTAAGGTCTCTAGCCGATTACGCCGTCAACGGCGCATTGTCGCGTCGTGCCGTCGCATAGTCGCGTCGTGCCGTCGCATTGTCGCATTGTGGTTTTTACGGTCTCTAGCCGATTACGCCGTCAACGGCGCATTGTCGCGTCGTGCCGTCGCATTTTTTTCTACCGTTTGTAAAGGGCCGTCGCATTGTCGCGTCGTGCCGTCGCATAGTCGCGTCGTGTCGTCGCATTGTCGCGTCGTGCCGTCGCATTGTCGCGTCGTGCCGTCGCATAGTCGCGTCGTGCCGTCGCATTGTCGCATTGTGGTTTTTAAGGTCTCTAGCCGATTACGCCGTCAACGGCGCATTGTCGCGTCGTGCCGTCGCATAGTCGCGTCGTGCCGTCGCATTGTCGCATTGTGGTTTTTAAGGTCTCTAGCCGATTGCGCCGTCAACGGCGTATTGTCGCGTCGTGCCGTCGCATAGTCGCGTCGTTCCGTCGCATTGTCACATTGTCACATTGTCGCATTGTGATTTTTAAGGTCTCTAGCCGATTACGCCGTCAACGGTGCATTGTCGCGTCGTGCCGTCGCATAGTCGCGTCGTGCCGTCGCATAGTCGCGTCGTGCCGTCGCATAGTCGCGTCGTGCCGTCGCAGTGTCGCATTGTGGTTTTTAAGGTCTCTAGCCGATTACGCCGTCAACGGCGCATTGTCGCATCGTGCCGTCGCATAGTCGCGTCGTGCCGTCGCATTGTCACATTGTCGCATTGTGGTTTTTAAGGTCTCTAGCCGATTACGCCGTCAACGGTGCATCGTCGCGTCGTGCCGTCGCATAGTTGCGTCGCATTGTCGCATTGTCGCATTTTCATAAATTAATTTTTCCAGGGCTTCACCAAGAGGGCGCTGTTGTATAGGGCGCCGTTTGTCAATTAATTGTTTGGCGTTTTTTGACATGTTTTTACCATGGTTTGTAACAATTAGATGTAAACCATGGAGATTGAATCATCTTCAAAACATGGTTTATAAACCATGAAAATTGTAGCGGTATAAAACATGGATTACAAATCATGGTTTATAAACCATGAAAATTTGGACCTCAATGATGACACTGTTTGAGCAGTTGATATTATATGCAAGGAGGTTCAGTGACTAATGTGATGTGATCAAGAAAAATTTGTCAAAAAATGCAAAAGCGAATTGAGAAACAGGGCAGTAAAGCCAATACGGGTGTAATGTTCAGAGAATTTTGTTGTTGTATATTTAAATGCCTAATTTATCGTATGATATTTCGGCAATATCTTCCCTGATAAATAACATTAAAAAGGGGTTAAAATTAGGTGTTTTTGAAGCCATCCCAATCTCTTTTTTGTCAAAAAATGCGGCAAAGCGGGCCCAAAACGGAGATTATGTCCCCATATGGGAATTAACATGGGCTGAAGGAGGTTGATTCAAAAGAGGGCGCTATCAGAAGAAGTTAGTACACAGTTCTCCATAATCAACCGACGGAATTGCTGCAGCTCTTTCAAATTCGTGTGACCATACATTTTTCAGCAAATGGGGTACTTCACACGAATTCAGCACTTAATTCTAGACTATTTACACATTCTGAACGTGATTACGAGGAAGACAGCGACGGTGAAGAAGGGGATTGTTGTCGGGAACGACACACTCGGTTAGTAGTGATGGCAATGGTGTTATAACCGAGGACATGACCATCAACGATTATGCAGAATTATAAGGAAGAACAGTTTGATTGCCTGTCCTTTTAAAGATTATGCTGTCGGATACGTGTAGGTGCAACATTTAAGAGCAATACCATTTTCCCAACTCATTGCTCGGGAATTTATGTATGGCACCCAATTTCTACGGAGCCCGTAAAGTTTTTTGGGAAATTTAAAAAAAAGGTAAACTAGAAATAATATTTAGGTTCCATCGAAATCCTATTTCGTTCCCTCGAAATTATATTTCGAGGGGACGAAATAATAATTCGAGGAAAACGAAATGATTTCAAGGGAACGGAGTAATATTTCGTGGGAACGAAATAATATTTTAAGGGAATGAAATACTGTTTCGGGGGGACGAAATAGTTTCAATTGTATTTTGTTTACCTTAGAAATTTGTTTTACCTGTCCTTTTAGGGGCTCCGTACATTTCAAATTAAAAGAAAATAATATGCTGATGCATGACAAAATAATATGCTCAATATACAACTCAAACTTCACATCCCTTGCTGAACCAAATGTGTTATCAACATGAGATTTTTAAAGCAAAGATTATGCTCTTTTGAAATGTAAAAAAAAAAAAAAAAAAAAAAAAATGCAACCCCCCCTCCCTCAAGAAAATAAATACTGTCGACAAAAGACTCATTTTGCTTGATCGCACCACAAATGTGCCTAAATACTCCTAGATTATAATGAACATGAGGTCTAGTCACATTAAAGAAATGGTGTAGGATGTAGTTAGATAGTGGAGATCGAGGCATGAACACCATTCGTCACCGACGCCACGAAGTAGCACACAGTGTACAAACCACTTTTTTCAGATTTCAAATGTTTACATATTTAAACAATGTTAACCGAGGCCTACAACTTCATGACGTTTCAACGCTTCATGAGCTTTACCTTTTTAATTACGGTAATGAGGGTTTGCAACTTTGCACCGAACCTGACATTTTTTGACGCCACGAAGTAACACTGAGATTCAATTTACCATATTGAAACACACGGCGCACACACACCTCAAAGGTGAAAAAAAAACCCGTTTTCACGAAGTAGCACTGCAATCTTGTGTGTAGCTAGCCTTTTGTCAAGGCCTTCGTGGCTTGGACAGCTACGTAGAGCCACGATCCCAAGCGACACGAAGGGGAGACCACGCATGCGAGTGGCGCAGCCACGAGGGCCTTTTCCAACTTGTTTGCGGTTTATAATGTTTTTCTTTATATCTCGATTTTTGCTACCCTGTTTTAGCAAAATTCCAAACCAATCAGAAGCGACGGGGGTCAGCGGGTCAGCATACATTAACAAATTATGCAAATTAACATACAAATGGCGAACGTTTCGTCGTCATCAGAACTAGTATAGTAATAGTATATCATCAGACGAATCTTTCGATAATTGTATGGGATATGCTGCTAGGAAACTCGGCAAAAACCCTTAGTTACAGCGTCAGGCGATTGGAGGAGCTGTGCGCGGGCATGATGTTTCGTAACTCTCCCCATCCCACCGGATATGGTAAAAGTTCCATAGTTCAAGCGGTCCCAGCCCAATGTGTTTTGACTAGCTTCGTCGACAACCTCATCAACAATTTACTGTGAGCTATGCGCGTAAACACGATGCACACGCACACACACAGTGCACTGGGAAAACAGCAATCATCCATCTTGGATTTTGGATGATGCATTCATGTCTGTTGCATTCACGCTACCTATTTCCAGATTATGTCCAAGTAATTGATTCTTCATTCTCTTATACTGTTATATTTATCAACGTATTTTCCAAACTTATTTCCCCATGAACTCCCTTCCATGTTGTCCGAATTGATTTCTTAGTATTTACTCAACACAGCTTTCTTAACAAATGGACGAAACTAGGGGAAGTCCGCGTTTTGATTGGTTAATCGTTCAGCCCTTTACTAATTTGCATACAACTATGAATAATGCACGTTCCATACTTAATGAATAATTCATCAACAAAACCACAAAATCAAGTTGGAAAAGGCCCTCGTGGCTGCGCCACTCGACTCGCGCGCGTGGTCTCTCCGTTCCAGTCGCTCCACTGTTTACGAAGCTGTCCAAGCCACGAAGGCCTTGACAAAAGGCTAGTGTGTAGCGCGCGCGTGACCTAGATTATCTAGGTCACAAACACGCGTAGTAATACATGGCAGTGCAACTTCGTGAAAACGAAAATGGGCCATTTTCGTTAATTTTCGACGTCACGAAGTAGCACGCAGCTTTCTTACTTTATTGCTTCTTAATTTAGGACGAAAAACATTAAAAAGCACCGTTTATATGAAGTTCAATGCATCAAGTCTCCACTGTAAGAAAACTAGTTGAAAATACCCTAACATTTTGTAGGAAAGCTTAATTTTAAAAAGCGTTCAACTTTAAACGCCGTTTCCTCCGATTGTTACTTTTTACTGGTATCTACCTCTGTGCTACTTCGTGGCGTCGGTGACATTTTGCTCAGTTGCATGGGTTAAAAAAGTATTCACAACTTGATGCTCTTTCTACAGATTTGAATCTAACATTACTTCAGTGACGATAAATGACCAAATGAAGATGATGCATTTAGTTAGTCCTTTATTTACTTTTGTCTATACTTGATTAATTTCAGAGAACACAGGAAATAAATAGACCTGTGAAATAGTCAATATACGATACCGTTACGCAATTTCACTTCGAAACAATGTTAAAACTGCAGTGAATGTTGCCTTAGATGATTTCTGTTCGTTATTCAGTGTGGTAAGGTAAACCTCGTCGTGTTTTGTGGATCGTACCGGTATAGCGTTATGGGTAACCAAGTCTATTTGGATATAATTATCATACACAGCATAGGCCCAGGGAAGTATGACTCGCATTATCAATCTCAAGTTTAAAAAAAGAATTGTTTTCATTCATAATAAAACAACTAATCTGTTAGGCAGGCTAGAGATGGTTGTTGATGTTTTTTTAAATATTGTTTGGTGCAGGTTTTTCCTATCCGTATACCCACTCACATAAACAAACCTAGAAAACAAACCCGCAGTGGGTAATATTGAGTTAAACACAAGGACTGTTTGTAAAACACTAATATTGTCAATGAAATAATTAAATGAATAGTTAACTGCAGAAATGAATGGACAGTACAACAAGCTTTGAGCATTTGAAATACGATGAGATGAGCTGACACTTACCTGACATTTGGCCGATTTGGTCTGAGATGCCATTTTGCTGAAAACTTTGTTTTAGCACAAGCTAAGATCGTAGCAGAGTTTGGAAGGTTTGTCTGCTTCAGTCAAAGAGCCAGTTACCGGAGTGAATATTGGGCCGAATTCATTGAATTTGTAATGGGGCGTTGGCTGAAAATCCATTTTATTCAAAATTATGTATATATCAAATCGTTGTTTAGCCAATTAGAATAGAGGCCATAGAACGACCACGTGAGTTATTACCAGGGTTCTGACACTGAGAACAAGGTCCCTGCGGAACAATGCTGAACAGTATACCGGTATTATAGCTTCTGTGAGACAATATTGATCACCGTAGGATTACATCGGCCAGCACATTGTTCTTTAAATTTATGTTACGTTAGACATCTCCACTTAAGTAGGCCAGAGGATTGCAAAGTCTTCTGTTCTTTAAAAAAACCCGAGAAACACAGAATAAATATATCAAATTCACTTTCTTCTGTCCTGAAAAAATTGCTGCAATTTTCAAAGTCCGGAATGACATTTTAAAGCACTTTTTGAAGTAAGGTGCAAGATTAAATTCATGTCACCATCAACACACAGGGTGGATGTACGCAATAGCTAATCATTTGAAGTATAATAGCATGTTTTTGATAATGGGGATTTTGTTTGTGAGAAATACCAATATCAGATGCAAGTAGATGTACCATGTCCATTCCCACACAGCAGGTTAACCCCCAAAAGTGGAATATTCAACGTTCATTTTTGTCCTACATTCCCTCCCTTGCAAATTCACTTTAACACCTGCCTATTTGCCATGGGGTTGTTTGTGTTCTCCAACACTATTGGTATGTAAATTACATGGAAATAACTGCATGTGCCATCGTCTGATCTTGAAAGAACAGCTTCATGAACGACAATGGCGTCTAAAATATCTTCCATTTTGCTTTAACTTTTCATTTATCCTGGTATATTTTTTATTTAACAAATAAAATTTTGCAGAACGGGTAATAAATGATACCATCACGTATCGTCATGGTTGATTGATATCCCTTCATAGTGCAATTAGTGCTTCAATTTGAATACGGTCTGAAACTAAAACCCCGTCAGGAGATGAATGCATACAATCATAATTAGGTCTCATAATTTGTTTTAGTCCAAATATGCATTCACTTTTCCACAATCACGAAGCATGTGTTTCTGACATGGACCATTAAGTCTGACGAGAATTTTGAACCATTATGCCCAAAGATCCATTTTGTACATATTCTACCAACACTGTATGGTGAAAATATTGATATCATTATATCCGAATAGGTGTCCTACGGACCATTTTTCTCAACCCAATGTTTCCGACAACTCATTATGTCCGACCCATTACACCAGCCATTACGTCCGACAGACCATTATGTCCGAACCGTTACGCCAGCCATTACGTCCGACAGACCATTATGTCCGAACCGTTACGCCAGCCATTACGTCCGACAGACCATTATGTCCGAACCATTATGACCGACGGGAAACTTTATTGGATTTATATCCTTATTTATTTGACAGCACACACCGTGCAGTCTCCGTCATCGTACAATTAACGATTTGTTTAGGAATCATTATCCTCCGTCATTTTATGAGGACAAGGAAGGAAATACTGTAGTCTTCGTGCGAATTGGTGAGAAGGTCAGCTCTTCATTAATGTATCAATAGTACTACATCAGCCTCTCTTTGAAGAACTTCTCTTTTCGTAATCATTTTTGTGTTTTTGAATAACATGAATTTGAGATTTGATACAAAGCCAAGTAAGGTCTTTTGGGTAAACACATTATCGAACAAAAGATATTGGATTGATCGTTGTTTCGTTCTTTTCTTGCTACTTGGGTATTTGATTTCCCCTGGTTACAGATCGGCATTCGATCGGCGTAACATGACATTTCCCTTTAATTTGTTTTTATTGAATTGTTTTCTTTCCCCGGGGCGGTAACGGGAAAAATGAAAAATGTGTGGGCTGGGGGGGGGGGGGTTATAATTTACAAAGAAGTGCAAGGCATAGGCCTCCTAAAATTTTAAATATATGAGTTGATGTAGTGTGTACTGAACCAGTCTCAGCTAATTAGTGTACTGGTGATTTGTTTTGCGAAAACCAACGAGAAAAGTTTATCGTCAGTCTCATTTTCGGACAAGAGATGGAGAGCAAGCGTTCTGAGCGGGGTACCTACCCCCGCTAATCTGTCTCATGGTTTACTACGCCAGTGGGCATCAGCCAGTTAGCCAGTGTGGTGCAACTGAATGTTGTCTGTCATTATAAGCATTTTGTGTACAATTATTGAATACCAACACTTAAAAAATTATCCCGAACTATAATTTTACTTTTTACAAGAGCCCTCACCTCAGACGAAAGTTGATGACCCGTTCAGGGCCAGTAAAACGTAACCGTCCAGGGTAGTTCGATGGCGGTTTGGATTTCAACTTGTGCAGTATTGAACTTGTATAGGCAGTGCGCACAAGGTACCAGCAAAACCGCATTCATCTTGGAACCTGGAGCGAGTATTAAAGTATGACTAGTTCCCTCTGGCTTCAAACGGTGTACACAATATTAACCCTATCGTATATTTGCCTGTAACTTTTTAACGCTGCATCCGATCACCACCAAATTTAATTTTATGACTTTCACCAATAATTATCTAAAGGGTCATTGTAAATAAAAGTTGTTGTCGGGGTCAGCTGTTACCATAGCAACCGTATGTTTGTCTTTGGATCAAACAATTCCAACGTTTTTTGTGATTTGTGTTGTCTTTTTTTCTCTCAAGAAAGTGGTGTGATGTGTGAAATGCATTGTGGAAATTCAAAATGACCGCCATATCCGGCGGCCATCTTAGATTAGGCCTGTGTGTTTTCAGCCCGTGCTGAGAGGTTCGAACTATATACAATATTTATTCAATGGGATTTTTTCAACATGCTCACTTCTATAACATTGCAGGACAAGAAATACTATAGAATCATCAATCAGGCCTCATCATTGCACCCTGGGCCCCCAAAGCGGGAATAACCCGATCCCCCCGCCACCCCCCATCCGATTAACTAATATTTATACCGCCCAACGATGACCCCAGTTATACAAGTCAATGTTACGTTATTGATTATGTCAAAATAAACAAAGTTGCAAAATTGTTGGGCATTTCGTGAAAAATGTGGAAATTATGGGAAAAATACTTTTTTTGACCAAACATAGGCAAACAACTACTTTATAACTCCAGAGAATGGCGTATAAAATCTTCTATTTTGCTTTGACTTTTCATTTATCCGGGTATATTTTTTATTTATCAAATTTAATTTTGCAGAACGGGTAATAAATGATACCATCACGTATTCGTCATGGTTGATTGATATCCCTTCATAGTGCAGTTAGTGCTTCAATTTGAATACGGTCTGGAACTAAAACCCCGTCAGGAGATGAATGCATAAAATCATAATTAGGTCTCATAATTTGTTTTAGTCCAAATATGCATTCACTTTTCCACAATCACGAAACATGTGTTTCTGACATGGACCATTAAGTCTGACGAGAATTTTGATCCATTATGTCAAAAGATCCATTTTGTACATATTCTACAACAATAGTGAAAACACTCTGTGGATGTGTGTAAGTCCACATTGTGTTTCAAGTCCATTTTCTTCTCAGGTCCACTTTTGGTATATATTGCTTGCCCGGGGGCCGCACACACACAAAATTACAGGATATCAATTTCTTAGAGGCTGATTTAACTGTGATAATTTGAATCCAAATCAAACGAAAACCACGTAAATTCCTGGCTTGTCCAAATTACTTCCCCAAACTCTGGCATTAGATAGAGTATAACAGACCGTTAAATTGTAGCGTATAGTAGAGACTTGTGTGTGCTATAAACATGGATAGTATAATATTCTTTTTATCGTTTCCAGGCACAGGCTAAACACGGTGCAGCCGAAACCGAACGCGTTGCTTAGCATTATTAACAAGTTCTGAGGTCTACAGCGGTGCACAGTAGTAGTCCAGTTGAGGGGAGCTAAGCATTAGTGTTCAATTTGTGGTTCAATATCACATTCACAGGTGACATCTTGGCTGTTTTGATATCCCCACTTTGTGATGGGTCACTTTACAACGTCTTGTGCCAGTCCTGAGTCTGTTTGTAACTTTCAATTCATACCAACTTGAGGCAAATAGGTGTGAAATCTTACACTGCAAAGTCATTGTAGTGGTTGGTGGAGCTGGAAGCTTGGCAATCATTTCCTCCAATAGAATGACCCTGGCACAAGTTGTACTTGCTTCCTTGAGAGCTGCATGCCACACTCTCAACAAAGCTGCTCTTGATTTAAGTTAGTGCTTCCACAGTTAAAATATAACCTTTTTTTTCCTGATAGGCAAATTTCCTTAAATTTGCATAACTTTCCTTGGTTTTTTAAATCACCGAAACTAGTTTGCTAGATGGTATTCAACAGAGGTCAGAGCAGAGTTCAAAAATCTATCCGGTCTCGTTTGAAGAACATTCAGCAACCGTTATTTAAAAGCAACAAATTTCATCTCGCCAACCTTTGATCACGTTATTTTTTTAAAAACATCAAACTTTTGCGCACGCGCAGCAAGTTTCATCCCACTAGTCTTGTTTTGAGTCATTCTAAATAGACAAAATATTGAATCAAACAAACTAGTTGAGAAAATATTGTAGAATTTGCTCAGAATTTTAGAATTTCCTAAGAATTTCCTTGTATTTTGAGGATTTGAACAAAATTCCCTTAGATTTTTTCATTTCCTTAGAAATTCCTTTGAAAGCTAACTCCTTATTATAAGGAAATTTCTAAAGGATTGGAAGCATTGCACTTACTACAGATACATTATGTTTGAATAAGGATGTCGTTCATCGCTGTATAGTTTGACACTGGCATTTCTTCTTACTTGCCACACTGCGTCTTATGTGGGGCTATGCCTGCTTTATAGATGTAAGGTCTGTCAGTTACTGTCATATCTTGTGGGGCTATGCCTGCTTAGATGTAAGGGCCGTCAGTTGGTGTCTTATATCTGCTGGTGCAACGCCTGCTTAGATGATATAGCTGTCAGTTGGTGTCTTATATCTGGTGGGGCTATGCCTGCTTAGATGATACAGCTGTCAGTCGGTGTCTTATATCTGGTGGGGCTATGCCTGCTTAGCTGTCAGTTGGTGTCTTATATCTTGTGGGGCTATGCCTGCTTAGATGATATAGCTGTCAGTTGGTGTCTTATATCTGGTGAAGCTACGCCTGCTTAGATGTGAGGTCTGTCAGTTGGTGTCTTATATCTTGTGGGGCTATGCCTGCTTAGATGATATAGCTGTCAGTTGGTGTCTTATATCTGGTGAAGCTACGCCTGCTTAGATGTGAGGTCTGTCAGTTGGTGTCTTATATCTTGTGGGGCTATGCCTGCTTAGATGATATAGCTGTCAGTTGTTGTCTTATATCTTGTGGGGCTATTCCTGGATAGATGTAAGGGTCATCAGTTGGTGTCTTATATCTTGTGGGGCTATGCCTGCTTAGATGATAAAGCTGTCAGTTGGTGTCTTATATCTGGTGGGGCTATGCCTGCTTAGATGATATAGCTGTCAGTTGGTGTCTTATATCTTGTGGGGCTATTCCTGGTTAGATGTAAGGGCTGTAAGTTGGTGTCTTATATCTTGTGGGGCTATGCCTGCTTTGACTGTCAGTTGGTGTCTATATCTTGTGGGGCTATGCCTGCTTAGATGTAAGGGCTGTCAGTTGGTGTCTTATATCTGCTGGTGCAATGCCTGCTTAGATGATATAGCTGTCAGTTGGTGTCTTATATCTGGTGGGGCTATGCCTGCTTAGATGATATAGCTGTCAGTTGTTGTCTTATATCTGGTGGGGCTATTCCTGCTTAGATGATATAGCTGTCAGTTGGTGTCTTATATCTGGTGGGGCTATTCCTGCTTAGATGATATAGCTGTCAGTTGGTGTCTCATATCTGGTGGGGCTACGCCTGCTTAGATGTGAGGTCTGTCAGTTGGTGTCTTATATCTTGTGGGGCTATTCCTGCTTAGATGATATAGCTGTCAGTTGGTGTCTTATATCTGGTGGGGCTACGCCTGCTTAGATGTAAGGTCTGTCAGTTGGTGTCTTATATCTTGTGGGGCTATTCCTGCTTAGATGATATAGCTGTCAGTTGGTGTCTTATATCTGGTGGGGCTACGCCTGCTTAGATGTGAGGTCTGTCAGTTGGTGTCTTATATCTTGTGGGGCTATTCCTGCTTAGATGATATAGCTGTCAGTTGGTGTCTTATATCTGGTGGGGCTATTCCTGCTTAGATGATATAGCTGTCAGTTGGTGTCTTATATCTGGTGGGGCTACGCCTGCTTAGATGTGAGGTCTGTCAGTTGGTGTCTTATATCTGGTGGGGCTATGCCTGCTTAGATGATATAGCTGTCAGTTGTTGTCTTATATCTGGTGGGGCTATTCCTGCTTAGATGATAAAGCTGTCAGTTGGTGTCTTATATCTGGTGGGGCTATGCCTGCTTAGATGATATAGCTGTCAGTTGTTGTCTTATATCTGGTGGGGCTATTCCTGCTTAGATGATATAGCTGTCAGTTGGTGTCTTATATCTGGTGGGGCTACGCCTGCTTAGATGTGAGGTCTGTCAGTTGGTGTCTTACATCTGGTGGGGCTATTCCTGCTTAGATGATATAGCTGTCAGTTGGTCTCTTATATCTGGTGGGGCTATGCCTGCTTTGATGATACAGCTGTCAGTTGTTGTCTAATATCTGGTGGGGCTATGCCTGCTTAGATGATATAGCTGTCAGTTGTTGTCTTATATCTGGTGGGGCTACGCCTGCTTAGATGTGAGGTCTGTCAGTTGGTGTCTTATATCTGGTGGGGCTATTCCTGCTTAGATGATATAGCTGTCAGTTGGTCTCTTATATCTGGTGGGGCTATGCCTGCTTTGATGATACAGCTGTCAGTTGTTGTCTAATATCTGGTGGGGCTATGCCTGCTTAGATGATATAGCTGTCAGTTGGTGTCTTATATCTGGTGGGGCTATGCCTGCTTAGATGATATAGCTGTCAGTTGGTGTCTTATATCTGGTGGGGCTATGCCTGCTTAGATGATATAGCTGTCAGTTGGTGTCTTATATCTGGTGGGGCTACGCCCGCTTAGATGTGAGGTCTGTCAGTTGGTGTCTTATATCTGGTGGGGCTATGCCTGCTTAGATGATATAGCTGTCAGTTGGTGTCTTATATCTGGTGGGGCTACGCCCGCTTAGATGTGAGGTCTGTCAGTTGGTGTCTTATATCTGGTGGGGCTATGCCTGCTTAGATGATATAACTGTCAGTTGATGTCTTATATCTGGTGGGGCTATGACTGCTTAGATGATATAGCTGTCAGTTGTTGTCTTATATCTGGTGGGGCTACGCCTGCTTAGATGTGAGGTCTGTCAGTTACTGTCTTATATCTTGTGGGGCTATGCCTGCTTAGATGTAAGGGCTGTCAGTTGGTGTCTTATAATCTGCTTGTGCAACGCCTGCTTAGATGATATAGCTGTCAGTTGGTGTCTTATATCTGGTGGGGCTACGCCTGCTTAGATTTGTGGTCTTTCAGTTGGTGTCTTATGTCTGGTGGGGCTATGCCTGCTTAGATGATATAGCTGTCAGTTGTTGTCTTATATCTGGTGGGGCTATGCCTGCTTAGATGATATAGCTGTCAGTCGGTGTCTTATATCCTGTGGGGCTATGCCTGCTTAGATGATATAGCTGTCAGTTGTTGTCTTATATCTTGTGGGGCTACGCCTGCTTAGATGTAAGGGCTGTCAGTTGGTGTCATGCCTGCTTAGATGATATAGCTGTCAGTTGTTGTCTTATATCTGGTGGGGCTATGCCTGCTTAGATGATATAGCTGTCAGTCGGTGTCTTATATCTTGTGGTGCTACGCCTGCTTAGATGATATACATTGTAAAAATGAAGGGCAAAGAAGTTGATGGGTAATCTGAAAATGGGCAAACTAGGTAATAATTCGTGAGTTTGTTGGTTAATACTTTTTCCAACACGTGTGGCATTTTCCCTGTTGGTTAACTGAAACAAAAACACTAAACAAATGGTAAATATACTACATCAGTTGGGTATTATTTATCAGGTTTACCCATTATATAGCAAGACATTATTCTTCTGCCTCATCGTTGGGCATCTTTCCACATACAGTTGGGTAAAGTTTAACCACATGGGGTACAAAAGCATAAAAACGATCATTTCCAACATGGCGAGTGGAGGAGTGGCTGTGGCCGTGTCCTCTCTCTTAAACGAGCGGCGTTGCCCAGTGGTTATACGACTTTTTGAAGGTTAGTTTTAACTAAATATAAAGTGTTGTTTCCTATTTAGTTGTACACAGTCGTGAAAGTGGCAGAGCAAGCAACACAGTGCTACTGCCATTGAATTATTTTCAGTTTTATCATGCCATTCGTGTACATGTATTGTAATGTTAAAACATTATGTGTATGTAAAACAACAATACACGAATGGCACTATCACTGCATTGCTTGCACTGCAACTGTCAAGACTCAGCTAAACAGAAAACAAACGTTATTTAGTTAAAAACTAACCTTCAAAAGCATCTACAAACCACTGGGCAACCCCACGTTTTTGAGAGAGACGCCAAGGGCACAGCTCGCCACCACTCGCCATTGTGGAAAAAATCGTTTCGATGCATGGACGTACGACACATCGCTGGAACTGTGAATCAAATGGTTTATTATGTTCACCATTTGTTGGATAACACAATAAATATTGACCAATGAAGTAATGATTGCCCAACTGCTACACAAAACCTTTCTACCAAATATTGGTAAAAAAAAATCATCGCCCTATAAATGGGTAATTGATAATTTATCATATACCCAGAAAAAGGGTAAACATTTGATGAGGAAATATTACCCAATTATTTGGCAATCAGAGTGCCCAACTGAGATGGGGAAAAAAGTACCTAAAAGATGGGCATGTTGATAGTTTAAGCAACGTTGGGTAAAAAATTGGGTAAATTTTTGCCCATTATTTTTACAGTGTAGCTGTCAGTTGGTGTCCTATATCTGGTGGGGCTATGCCTGCTTAGATGATATAGCTGTCAGTTGTTGTCTTATATCTGGTGGGGCTACGCCTGCTTAGATGTAAGGTCTGTCAGTTGGTGTCTTATATCTGCTGGTGCAACGCCTGCTTAGATGATATAGCTGTCAGTTGATGTCTTATATCTGGTGGGGCTATGACTGCTTAGATGATATAGCTGTCAGTCGGTGTCTTATATCTGGTGGGGCTACGCCTGCTTAGATGTAAGTGCTGTCAGTTGGTGTCTTATATCTGGTGGGGCTATGCCTGCTTTGATGATACAGCTGTCAGTTGTCTTATATCTGGTGGGGCTATGCCTGCTTTGATGATATAGCTGTCAGTTGGTGTCTTATATCTTGTGGGGCTATTCCTGCTTAGGTGTAAGGGCCGTCAGTTACTGTCTCATATCTGGTGGTGCTACGCCCGCTTAGATGTAAGGGCTGTCAGTTACTGTCTCGTATCTAGTGTGGCTATGCCTGCTTAGATGATATAGCTGTCAGTTGGTGTCTTATATCTTGTGGGGCTATTCCTGCTTAGATGTAAGGGCTGTCATAGCTGTTTGGGTTATTCCTGCTTAGATGTAAGGGCTGTCAGTTGGTGTCTTATATCTTGTGGGGCTATTCCTGCCTAGATGTAAGGGATGTCAGTTGTAGTCTTAGGCATGTAGTTCTGTCATTCGGATGTCCTTTGTTAATTCTAGGATCATACTTAGAAGCCATTTGTGGTTGACTGTTTCGCAAGTGGCTGATGGGTTGACAAACACAACCCATAGGTTACCATCCCTTACTCAAAACCATCTTACAGATGGGCTTTCTTCCAGATCTTAGGAAGTGATGTGGACACAAGCAGTGGTTCTATAAAGCTTCAGAAGCCATTAATTCCTTTCCTCAAGTCCAAAGTTCATGATTTGTTCTGCTGCAACGTCATCAAAGCCGGTGGCCCTATGTTTTGGATGTTTTTCCATAATGTTCTATTTCTAGGCATGTTCAATTGATAACAAGATCAGGTGGTAGGAATAGTTTTACCCAGGGCTGCATTGATGATGCTCCTACCTTGACCCAAAGGATATGATGAATCGGCCATTATGATCCATCGGACACAAAGGGTCGGACATGATGATCCGTCGGACAAAACGGGTCGGACATAATGATCCATCAGACATAACGGGTCGGACATAATGATCCATCGGACATAACGGGTCGGACATAATGACCCATCGGACATAAATGGTCGGACATAATGATCCATCGGACAAAACAGGTCAGACATAATGATCCATCGGACATAACGGGTCGGACATAATTGATCCATCGGACATAACGGGTCGGACATAATGATCCATCGGACAAAACGGGTTGGACATAATGATCCATCGGACAAACGGGTCGGACTTAATGATCCATCGGACATAGCGGGTCGGACATAATGATCCATCGGACAAAACGGGTTGGACATAATGATCCATGGGACAAAACGGGTTGGACATAATGATCCATTGGACATAACGGGTCGGACATAATGATCCTTCGGACATAAAGGGTCGGACATAATGATCCATCAGACATTACGGGTCGGACATATTGATCCATCGGACATAACGGGTCGCATAATGATCCATTGGACATAACGGGTCGGACATAATGATCCATCGGACATAACGGGTCGGACATATTGATCCATCGGACATTACGGGTCGGACATAATGATCAATCAGACATAACGGATCGGACATAATGATCCATTGGACATAACGGGTCGGACATAATGATCCATCGGACATAAAGGGTCGGACATATTGATCCATCGGACAAACGTGTCGGACATAATGATCCCTCGGACATAAAGGGTCGGACATAATGATCCATCGGACAAAACGGGTTGGACATAATGATCCATCAGACATAATGGGTCGGACATATTGATCCATCGGACAAACGGGTCGGACATAATGATCCCTCGGACATAACGGGTCGGACATAATGATCCATCAGACATAACGGGTCGGACATAATGATCCATCGGACAAACGGGTCGGACATAATGATCCCTCGGACAAACGGGTCGGACATAATGATCCCTCGGACATAAAGGGTCGGACATGATGATCCATCGGACAAAACGGGTTGGACATAATGATCCATCAGACATAACGGGTCGGACATAATGATCCATCGGACAAACGGGTCGGACATAATGATCCCTCGGACAAACGGGTCGGACATAATGACCCATCAGACATAAATGGTTGGACATAATGATCCATCAGACATAACGGGTCGGACATATTAATCCATCAGACATATCGGGTCGGACATAATGATCCATCGGACATTACGGGTTAGAACATAAGCCATCCTCGTTCCCATAGTGTACGATCTCGCCGCGCCATTTGTTTTTCTTTCCCAGAATGCCTTGCTCGATTGTACACCCTGGAAGTGTGAAACGAAAGTAGCCCATATGTTTGGCTACTTTAATTAGTCCTGTGGTTGATCCTTTCTGTTTTAGAGACTACGCAGAGCGCGCTGTCAAAATACGCATCAAGTCAACCTCGTTCCCATGGTGTACGATCTCGCCGCGCCATTTTGTTTTCTTTCCCAGAATGCCTTGCTCGATTATACAGTCACTTTTGGGAGCCAATCAGCGTTGATTTTCAGTGTTTCCCTCCCAGGGGTTAGTGAGGAGAGGTATCGATACGGAGCTGCCCATGGTAGCGAGGCTGAACATAAGCCGTTGGTAATTGCACGCTGCAAACCATTGATTACCTACATGCCAGCCGCAGCTCCGTATCGATACCTCTCCTCACTAACCCCTGGGAGGGAAACACTGAAAATCAACGCTGATTGGCTCCCAATTAGTGACTGATTTGCGTGCAAGCTTGTTTTAATAACATTCAAGCGCTTGTAGGGCGCTTGTCGGGCTCTTAGTACACGCGTAAAAATGCACGTAGAACGCGTGTAAAAATGCAAGTATTTCGACGCATTACATTCAAATAAATCATGTTCTTACATGGTCTCCCTAAACTGCATACAGTTAGACGTATCACAAGATCGAAAAAGAATGGGAGGGGCCAGTTGCTCTATGACTTGATGCGTATTTTGACAGCGCGCTCTGCGTAGTCTCTAAAACAGAATGGATCAACCACAGGACTAATTAAAATAGCCAAATATATGGGCTACTTTCGTTTCACACTTCCAGGGTGTATAATCGAGCAAGGCATTCTGGGAAAGAAAACAAAATGGCGCGGCGAGATCGTACACCATGGGAACGAGGTTGCCTACATGCCGGAGAGACCAAACAGTCATGCTACGCGCACGCGCAACGATGGTCCACATAAACCAATGTTTTGTACATGAACCCTTGGTTATCGTTACCAGCGATTACGGCGGCGGCCATATTGCTACCGGAAGGCGAGGATTCTGAAAAACAGTGAGATTTTAACTTTTTTATATAAGGAGTGAATTTTCTGGACCCGCGCCTAGCTCACTGTGAGAAAAAAAAAAGGAAAGCCTAATTTTCGCGAGATCCGGTTTCAAAAGAGAACTCCAGGTGCATTTAAATGTGAAGGGCAACAAGTTTCTAATAGGATTTTGTACATGTCACTCTATGAGGTTCGTGGAGACGATAGTGGATCGAACCTCATAGTTCTAGGGCTAGGAGTACATGACCCACACCACTGACACACCCATTCTCCCTGTTCCCCCCACTTGGAAGCAACGCCCCCTGTGTCCCCCCCCCCACCAAAAAATTCCTAGCTACGCCGCTGGAAGAGGGAGAAGAAGTAATTAATTACTGAATGAGGCAGGCTAAAAAAGGGGAATATCTGTGGGGAAAAGGAGAAGGCAAAGACAAAAGGCTATTAGTCATTTCCTTCTTGGATGTTCAGACCATGTGGTTGAATGGTTTGAATGCGCCTTATCCACAGTTTCTCCCTACTCAGACGAACAGTCTCTCTGTGGTTAGATTCTACATAACTAAATTACGTAAACGGTAAACCGGTGTGTTCCCTTCAAATAATCCGCACTGTACCCTTCTATTTTCAGAAAATACATTATAACAGTACATTGATTTACTATTATAGGTTTCCCAAGTCCAATTTCCGATTTTGCTGATAATGTTCATTATAAGACATCATTTCGTGAGAACTTTCAGATGCTGAGCAGTTGAGGTTTCTTTTTCGTCTGAGGCATTCAATGTTGTTTTGGGTGCATTCAAATCTTACATTATGTAGCATATAGGCTATCTCATAAGTTTTTGGCTCCTTTTCACTTTCGAAGTCTTCAAATGAGCATGGGACGTACAACCGTGTTTTTTGTTTCTTGTTCATTTGAAGGCAATCATTTTCACAGTTTGGTCATCCCAATTAAAATTACTTTAAATCCATTCATTTTAACACCGGCTTATTCAATTTCGTTTGAAAATGAATGCTCCGTTGAATCAGCATTCAACAGTGAAACGAAGTAATTCAATTTCACCAGTTTAGCATTCTCTGGTCAAATAAGATCATTCAATTTCATGAGGCCGCGAGACTCATTCAATTTCGTAAATGCCAGCAGCGAGAGCTGTTTAACCATTCAATTTCATCAAGTGCAAATAGGTAGTAGAAAGTCAACTTAAGAATGGTCAAAGTGTAGTCTTGAATGCCTATAAATGAAATAGAATGAGTGAAACGAATCTGAATGAGAAAAATGAATTCATTTGTGCACGAAAACGAAATTGAATGCATTTATAGCTAAAACAAAACCCTAGTTTGAGTGGATTAGGGGAAAATGCGTGAATTTGAATGCGTGTTCATAAAATTGAATGAAAACCTATATATTAAAAAAGAAATACATCTATTGCTGATACACCCGTCAATCTGTCAATTTTTATCTACTGGTCGCCATTGTATGTTTCTTAATTGGAGAAAGAAAGGTGTGCATCTACGGTTTTAAGACGTCAGATATGATTCACGCTGAGAAAACTCAGTCTCTTTTAGGACAATCAGACAGGCGGGAACATTCTGAATAGATGCTTGAAACAAGTTGAAATATGTTTGTTCATTATTGAAAGTGAATGTCCGATTAAGCCATACAGCCGGTTCAGACGAAATTGTTTGAACATTGCGATACTTTTAATTTGATAAAATTTTTATGGCATAGAAAGCTCGGATAGTGAAATTGAATGATTCTTTTTTTTATTGTTGAATGACGATCTGCGTATTCTTAATAATGGCTTCTTATATAGCGCACATATTATCCGTCACTCAGTGACGCTCAAGGCGCTCTAAAGTTCATTTGTTTTCCTGCAAGGTATTGTGGAGCTACGTTTTTGAAGTATGAGACCAAGTCCTTTACATAGCACCATGTAATGGTTTACAAGGTGCTGTGGCGCAATATGCTGCCGATCAAACCAGGATTACCGGGGCGAACCCCGTCTCTTTTCGATAAGTGCACTGGGTTCTTTTACGGCTTTTCGATAAGTGCACTGGGTTCTTTTACGTGCATTACACAGCACACGGGACCTACGGCTTAACGTCCCATCCGAAGGACGAAGCATGTGGTTAAGTGTCTTGCTCAAGGACACAAGTGTCACGACTGGGATTCGAACCCACACTCTGCTGATCAGAAACACCAGAGCTTGAGTTCGGTGTTCTTATCCGCTCGGCCACGAGCTGATCAAAATGACATGAGCTGTGGTTGTTGCTGGGCGGCTAGTTAAAACTCATAAACTAGTTTGGTAATCGACTGTGCAAGTCTCGCACGTATTTGAACTTCCGGGACTCAAATTGGTCCGAACCAAGGGTTTTCGTGTGGGCGATTCTGTTTGTTCAATTACTTTAGTTCAACGTAGTGTGGACATACAAAATACATCATTAGTTGGGAAAGTAACATTTAATCTTGAAGTATATGGAAGTAAAGTAAATTTAACATAAAAATTAACTTATAAACTTGACAATCAACAAAGAAAACCCGAGAATAAGACAAACCTCTGTTTCCGGTTACTTGCAAACAAAGAATTTTGCCCAATTGACTTTCGTTATCATCGAACATTGTAATGGTCGCACAAATTCGGGCGTGATTTACAAATGGGATTTTTTAACAAATAAGCATATTCTTTCCAAGTTTTAATTTTGTTTTATTGTTAATTTTAATAAATTATTTGTATATGAAAATTGACATTTTATTTATAACAAATTGTTATGGTTATTTTTATTTCCGATAATTTTGTATAAATAGAATTTAAAAAGAAAATTTGATTTCATAGAAACAAATAGTATATTATTCATTTGAGTTGTTTTCTGGTTTTTGATACACGCGAGACTTGCTTGACATCCTTCTCAAATTGTCAACCTTCTGTTTATCAGTCGTAAATTGAGGTGCAGCCATATTTCATTTTCTTTATTCAAAATAGGGAATCAAACCAATTGGACTGTTAAATAATCTGGACCAGTTCTGTTGTGTACATTCATTAACCACTGTTTTGTGTACATAAAATGTGAGAACTTGCTGTCAAGTTGAAAGTGTTTTCTGTCCATTGTCAATTTAGATACACGTTCATAAACAACCCGTCTATTTGCAGGAAATCCATCAAACGCTGTACGTGACCGTACTACTCAATTAAAACAAACCGTGTCAGTGCACTTTGTATCACGGTCACGGGTACATCAAATTAGAGATCGTGTTACTGGGAAAAATGCTTGTTTCTCTTCTTTTTCCCCTTCTTCAAAACAGTTGAAAATGTTAAAGACACTATCTGCCTTTCTGTTTTGTATCTACATTTTGTTTCTTTTGGTGGTAAAATCAGTCGGCGGAAGGTAAGAGGCGGGCTGCTAGCACCAATATATCCAGAAGTCCAACTCATCTTAAGTTTATTTTGTTTAGTTTACATGTGAATGACATACGAATCGAAGTTTAATACAATCATGAATGTTATTTGGAGCCGATCTTTTGTTCTCAACTTTGCTTGTATTAAACATTACAATGCCTATTTTCAAGGCTCGAACCCCCGTCCACACTCACACCACGCACCCCGCGGGCGCTTGACTGAGTAGGCTATAGGGTAGCGAGATCAAGAGACAATACATCATTACTGGCAATGGCACTCCATGCATATGCCTAAATTTTAAACAAACAATTAAAAAGTTATCTGACGTATAAGGACGTAGTATAAATGGCTTTACAAACTCGTGTTAATAATTTACTCTCTGAAAAACTTGTAATATTTCGACGTAGCATAATTCCGCCTGGGGAAATACTTGCCGGACCACGCAGGAGAATTTAAGAAAAAAAAAGAAAAAAAGGAAGATAAATAAACAAAATTAAATAAACATACGTGTTTATATAATATAAATTGCTTAAATGTCTCTGCCCTCAATGCTAGTAAACAATCCCGCCCGTCAGTGAGACATATTAAGGAACTCATCAGCCACATTCTCATGAAGAATAATTTTTCATTTTCTGACAGGCACTTTCTACAGGTACAGGGTACTGCCATGGGTACCAAAATGGCACCCTCATATGCTAACTTATTCATGTCTCAGTTGGAGGACAGACTCCTGTCCTCTGCCCCCAACCGTCCACTAGTTTGGTGGAGATTTATTGATGATATTTTCTCCATCTGGTGTGGTGGCAAGGACAGCTTGGATGAGTTTATTGACCATATAAACTCATTTCACCCCACCATAAAGTTCACTACCGAATATTCTCTCACAAGTGTGAATTTTCTAGATGTTACCATAACCAAATCCCCTAATGGCATTGTCACGGATGTCTACAGTAAACCCACCGACACCCACCAGTACCTTCTCTCCAACAGTTGCCACCCTAGTCACTGTAAGAAGGCAATTGCTTACAGTCAGGCCTTACGTATCAGACGTATCTGTTCTACAGATACCCTGTACAAGAGGCGCTCATCAGAGCTAAGGAAACACCTTGTATCTAGGGGCCACAGCGAACGCAGGGTCCAACTTGCAATCAACAGGGCTCTCAACGTACCTCGTCATACTCTGTTGACTAACACGGAACTAAAAAGCTCCTACCAATAGAGTGGCCTTGGTCACCACCTTCCACCCCGAACTACCTAAACTTTCCTCAATCCTCAATAATAACATGACCATCCTTCACTCATCCAACAGGTTACACTCAGCAATCCCTGAGGTCCCCATGGTTGCATTCCGCCGTCCTAAGAACCTGGGTGACATCCTAGTCAGGGCCAAACTTCCCCAGGTACAGTCCGAACAGAACCCTCAACAGAAATACTGGGCTGTCACAAATGTACCCGTTCCAAATGTAGAACGTGTCTGTACATCAAGCCCTCACTTAAGATAAAGAGTCATATCACTGGCTCTTCATACAACATCAAGACCGACTCCCAATGTAGCACACCTAATGTAGTCTATGTCATATCATGTAAGAGATGTGGGCTACAATATGTGGGAGAGACTAAGACCAAACTCAGTCTTCGCTTTGCGAATCATGTCTCTTCCATAAAGACCAAGAAACCGTACCCAGTCTCTATCCACTTCAACAGCCCCAACCATAGTGTCAAGGATGTTGAACTTCTGGTGATTGAAGCTTGCAATGGTGATGACACACACCGCAAGCATAGAGAATCACACTGGATTCACCAACTCAAGACAGTCCAACCCTTTGGACTAAACATAAACACTGGTGTTAAATAACTTCCCATTACCCTCCACTTCACTCCTCTGCCTGATAATTCATTTGTTGTATATATTCTGTAAATAAAGTGTAAATCAACACATTTTTTTCTGTCAATAATTTGTTTTTATAAATTTCTTACTATAAATATCTCATGTAGTAACCTTTTTTCCACAGGTCCCTCACACCTATTTTTAATATCATCCTACCTTTGATCTTGCCATTCTTTAATTGACCATTGTTAGTTGCATCATGATGCAACTTGCTCTCCTATCCTACCCTTTCATGTTTCCCTGCATTGTTATCGAACAATGCATTTACCACTTTTATGGTCCAGTAATCCATCCTTTCATACTATACATCCTTTGTCCTCACCACTTTACTCCTATTGGTTCATAGCCACCAATTGTTTCTGAAATAGAAACTTTGATTGGCTATAATTTTCCCGCTTCTTTCTGGATCCTTCCCTTAATCCCTTTCCCCTCTCTTTTTCTATAAATGGATATGTATTTGTTTGTACTTGTTTTATGCCTCTGAAGAAGGTCCGGTCTGGATCGAAAGCTAAGGCCATCTACCCTACTTATTATATAAATTGCTTAACAGTATGACAAGAAAGTGCCTTGTCTCCAAATAACATGCATTGTGAAAGCACGTATTGTGCTGTGAGCATGCCTTTGTATAGTGAAGGACAATTTGTATAGGGCCTAAGTTTATCTCTCAGTGCACTGGAATTTCAAAATAACCACCAGCCCAACTATACTCAACATGAATTTAAAACTGTTAATGTTGCTTTCTATTTGATAATATGGGTTTTCCCAGCCAATGTCAATCAAAACTCATTCAATTTACCATCCGGCTTAATCGTTTTTGTTTGGAAATGAATGCTCTGTCGCATCAGCTTCAACAGTCAAAAGGAGTAATTTGGTTAGCATTCACTGGTCAAATAAGATCATTCAAATTCATTAGGTCGCAAAGATCATTCAGTTTCGTTAAAGCCCAACAACAAGAGGCTTGTCATCCATTACATTACATTTCATCAATTGTAAATAAGTAGTAGAAATACAACTAAAGAATGGTGAAAGTGCAGTATTGAAATTCTATGAATGAAATAGAACAACTGAAGCAAACCTGGATACAAGAACTAAATCACGTGTGCACTAAAACATAATTGAATGCAATAATAGTTCAAACGAAACCGTAGTTTGAGTGGATTCGAGAAAAATGCGTGCATTTGATTGCGTTTTCATGAAATTTATTTTTTACATGTGCTGAAATTGAGCGGGAAAAGGCCTTTTACAATGTATAGTGTTAAGTCGCCATCGCTGCATATTGTTTATACTGTTTTCTGAACTTTTGCAAAAACAATTCTTTGACAGTAGCTTTGAGCAAGTTACAAAACAAAAGACTTCCTTGAAACGTTCAATGCAGTTCATACTCTAACTTTGGAAGAACGTTTCAAACTCAAGATGACTCGTATCCCACCTTTGTGTAAAATGGAATAGTCTTACAGGAAATTTAATAAATGCATAATTTCTGCTTTGAATTAGAGAAATTGTCGGTAGTCAGCAAATACGTAGAAAGTATCATCGATCATACGGTCTTGCAGTGACACCAATAAACTGCATGTATCACATGTTCAGTGTGCAGAATTCAAGCCAACTAATTTACATACAACGAAAAATCAACCGCCATATTTCACTCTTGACTGAACACCAGACACAAGTTTCCCTTTGTTTCTTCTCTAGACATAAACTTTAATAGCCTTGCAGATTGTTTATGATCGTACTAAATCCTGGTTATCGCGTACCGGTACTTTTGACAATCAGACTTTCGTTTGGTACACCTGGGGATCAACCTAACTTGACCTGGACAGCCCATAATAATACACCAGCTGCTAATTCTGTACTGTTGAGATCATGGACGATTATAAAGTAAGTATTACTTTGTCTCTCAAAACCCCGGAATAAAACCATAAACATTTATGCAGTCATCAATGTCATATTTCAGAGATTTTGGAGACAAAGGATTTATTATTAATATTTTAGTTATTTATGCATTTGTTGATTTTTTAAATTTCTTTTTCCAAGTGGAGTTAAACTCCGTTTATTGCTATCAATCATTCTCTATTTACAACGGAAGGTACAAAACAAACGGAAAGGTACAAGAACACATGCAAATGTTGAACATTTGAAAACGAAATTAACTTAGAAGGAAATTAAAAAATGAAAATGGTGGACTATTTAAAATAATGAAAACAGAACAAGAACTCTAACTACAAAATTACTCATATCAAACAGAAGACTAATTAATGAACATCAGAAGGTAAACTTAAGCTTGTCGTTTTCGAAATAGCACAAAGCACTGTTTTTAACATAAGTTTGGTGAAAGGCTCCTTCACATAATCTGCTGTTTTCCATTAGAATGAAATATTTCAGTTTTCTTTTTTAAACCTGAAGAATATTAGCGTGATCATTTCTACCCTTTATCGATACTTCACATCGAATATTCCAAATAATTTCACACAACTTAACCATTTAAAGTAAAACTACATCGTCTGTAATGTGAATACCAAGAATTCTAGCACAATCAAAGAGATATAAATGCGAATTGCCTAAGTACTTTTTGATGATATTTTCTACAAATAACCAAGCATTATAGCATTTGTTGCACTCTATAAACAGATGTCCAATAATTTCATTAACTTGTTTACAAAGTAAGCAGACATCGTCATCTGTGATACAACACTTGTACAAGTTATCCTTAGTAGGGAGAATTCTGTGTTTTAATTTAAACCACAAATCTTTTTCATCGGCTTCCATTAGGGGACACCGACCATTTTCCCCAATATTAACATCCGATTTAGTTATATGGAAATAATTAATCCAATATTGCAAAACTGCAGGAGTCATAAATTGATTGTTTATAAAACACCTGTAAACATCTTCAACATTATTTTCCAAAAGTCTACTATTTTTGCCGGTCTGTTTGTCTTCAATGTTAACATTATTCAAAAAATGGTTAGGTGGACCCTCTCTGTTTTCAGTGACGTGTGATTAAACAAAATTCTTCAGACCATTGCTAATTCTACCTGCATCAACTTTAGCCAGGTTTTTATGAGTAATCAAGCTATCATTTTCGAGAACATGTTTTAAACGATTCATTCCCATGGATTTAAGGATTTTGCTGTCTAATTCTTTATTTTTGTCATTAGTAATAGTGCTAATTTTCCAAAGGGAAGTTCATGAGTTTCGTTAACACGGGGGAACACTTCGTTATAGCCAAGTTCAGATTTCTGTAAAGCATGAATTAATTCTTTATAATAATCCTGAGTACCACGAACGATGGCTTTAGGGTTATCTAAAATGTACCAGCCTAGTTCATCCTTCCCGCTAGCTTTGCATAAACAGTACTCGAACAGATGTCTCCATTTCCAAGATTCAGTGTGATACTTTTTGAAAGCATTGAGTTTTAAAGCTGGCAGCTTGAGGCGAATATCAACGACTCCAGTGCCTCTCCTAGCTACGGGACCAGTAATAGTCTGTCTTTTTATTTTATCCGGTTTGCCATTCCAAAAGAAAGACCACTTAATGCGCTATATTTGCTTTACGTATAAATCCTCGGGACAATGGATGATTGATCCATGGTAGGATAGACTTGCACCCATGAAACTATTAACGACAACATCTTTCCCTTTCATTGTTAAAATCCTTCCCTTCCACTTGTCAAGAACAGCTTTCATTTTATATATTCTCGGTTCCAAATTCCTTTTAGTGTTGTCGTCGTTGCCAAAATGGATGCCAATGATTTTCAGGTGATCATTGACCCATGAAAACCAGTTTATCAAGTCTATCTTTCCATCAACCCAGAGCCCTTGCGATTTTTGAATATTAATTCTGGAACCAGTTCCCTTGCTGTAAATAGTAACTATTTTTTCAAGAACCTTGAAATCATCATCATCTGTAATAAAAATAGCAGTATCGTCAGCATGTTGAATAAGTTTTAAGGTGCAATCAGATTTGGGGAGAGCAATACCTTTGATGTTAGAGATTAGCCAAACCTTCGGCACAAATAACATACAAAAGAGGCGAAAGCGGGCACTCTTGTCTAATACCTCTGGTAACATTAAATGGTTCTGTAATGAAATTATTATCAATAACACTGCTAGTGGGGTTGCTATAAAGGATTTTCACCCAGTTAATTAAACCTGTAGGGATTCCCATAGTCTCCATCATGTTAAACATATAATCCCATTCAATCCTCTCAAAGAATAGCACCATTGTTCATTTTCATTGTTAATATAGAAAATAATATCTCTCAGTACCGTGAGATTATCACTGATATTTCCGTCTTTAACACCACAAGATTGATCAGCCATGCTCTAATGAACGGCATAATTCTTTTTAAACGGTTAGTTATGACCTTGGAAATGATTTTATAATCGACATTAAGAAGACTTATCGGCCTCCAATTTTTAAGGTTGCTTCTTTCTCCTTTGTTTTTGTAAATAAGACGAATCAAAGCATTGTTCATAGTAGGAAGAAGACAGCCATTCTGATAGCATTTATTAATAACTTCAATAAAATCACCTTTGATAACATGCCAATACAATTGATAAAATTCGGTGGTTAAACCGTCTAAACCAGGTGATTTACAAGTGTTCATTTGATCAATGGCTTGACAAACTTCAATTCCCTGAATGGAACTCTCCAAATTATCACCTACATTATAAGGAAAACTACATATTTTAAATTTTCCAGGATTTCTTTGGTAGTTTCACTGTCAACATTCTCAGCAGAATATAAATTCCGATATAGGAGTTAACATAATTACACATAGATATATAATCGTTATAATAATGACTGTTATCGTCTTTTAAGTTGTTGATAATGTTACCACTGCATGGTTCTTTGTTTTTCCATACAAAAAAATAGCTTGCTTGGCTTCTCATCCGCAAATTTGGTTATTTGCATTTTTATTCTAGATTTTCTAAATCTTTCATCTCATAATTTTTTATTTCGTTTTCGACTTCAAGAATAGCATTAGGGTCAGCAGACGGTTCATTCATAAGATTACTAAGAGTTTTTTGAAGATGAATTTTATGATTTTTTTCCTTGTAATAAACTTCTGAATCATAATCTTTGATTTCTTTTAATTTCATTTTCCCGAAATCCCACTTATTTAGGACGTTGTCAAAAGTTGAGTTTTCCAGTAATCCAAGAAAAAAATAATACGGTCTTTGCATTGTTCCTCTTTTAAAATGTTGTTGTTGCAAAGCCATCTACCTGGACCCAACTTCTTGTTTTTGAAGACGAAAACTAAGAACACAATGATCCGATAAACCTACAGAACTAGCATTCGCTTCAGAGATAGGCTACTGAAAAGGAGATTACTAGTTATAAACGAATAATCAATTCTGCTGCTTCTTTTAAGGACCTTGTGATAAAACGTATACCCGGGTTCATCGGGGTAACAAGTTCTCTAGATGTCATACATATCTTTTTCAAGAAGTAAATTATTTAATTCAGAAATACTCTTATCAGTGTGATTAATATCGAGCTGACAATTGAAATAACCATTAACAATCCAGTTGTGACCCTCATCTAAATCCCGAAAAATTGGTTGCTAGGATAAGGTTAGGAGCATAAACAGAGACAACACCAATGTTGATCCCTTCCCACATAGAATCAGCTTTGACTATACGACCCTCCTTGTCCTTATCCATGTTATTAAGTTTGATTCCACTTTTGTGTGATACTAAGATAGCCACTCCCCTAGAAGAACTTTCACCATGACTCAAGAATATATCACCTCCCCACTGTTGTTTCCAGAAATGTTCGGGGTTCTCCCGCCCACGCCCCTGACATAACAAGTTTAATCAACACACATGGCAACTAAACCCTTATTTTGACTAGATGGCCGTTTTAAGCAGAACACATTATATATTTTTGTTTCGTTTTTTACTTTCGAGTTTTTACCCATTTACCCATTTAAAATAAAAACAGATTAACCGCCAAGCTGAAATAAAGTAGAATAACTCCCTAATATACCTGTAATTATTATCAATTGTTTTTGAGTTTTATTTTTATTTTTGTCATTTATTTCTGACATTTGACGTTTGACATTTATTTCACTCTAACAGAAAATTTGGTTTTGTTTGTTTTGTTGTTTGTGTTCAGGGAACAATAAAAGCATCCACAGATTTCGACAAGGTGAAAGATGCTATAATACTGCATAAGGCGATGCAGGGTATAGGTAAATACTGTGTGTTAAAAATGGACTGACATTGAGGTCACACTAGTGCACGTCTATTCAACTCGAGGGACTGTGAGTGACCGGAAGAGGGTTGTTTTCTGGTCACTCACTGGTCCGAGGGGAGATATTCGTGCACTAGTGACCGAATTATGCCAGTCCAATATATGTTTTATAACACACCTCAGTCCAAAATAAAAACAAAGTACAATTCACGAATTTTTATATATATATATATATATATATATGTATGTAATATCAATAACAATTTTTTGTTTTTGCTGAACTGTTTTAACTCAACAATTAACTCATGAGTAATAAAACCATTAAAAAATTCGACAATTAAAGGAACACTTCCCTACATAGATTCAGTTGGTTGATACTTTTAACTGCTCACATCATGCGCTTTCAACCATTTAAAGTAAACATATTGCCCGGTTCGGGAACTATTTTCCAGAAATACGCACTGACCTCGATGTTTAGCGCGAGTCTAGTTCACGATTATTAGGCCTAATATTAGTGAAATCCACGTGACCGTGTTCCAGCCAACAAGAATACAGACTAAAAAGAGGTGTGGTACAAACAATATTATACCAGCCATAGCCAGTATCGCTAGTTGAGAATACAGACTAGCAAGATGTATGTAATACAGACTAGCATGAGATGTATGGTACAAACAATGTTATACAAGCCATAGCCAGTATCGCTAGTTGAGAAAACAGACTAGCAAGATGTATGTAATACAGACTAGCATGAGATGTATGGTACAAACATTATTATACAAGCCATAGCCAGTATCGCTAATTGAGAATACAGAATATAGCAAGAGGTACGGTATGCAATACAGACTAGCATGAGAGGTATGGTACAAACAATATTATACAAGTCATATCCAGTATCGCTAGTGGAGAATACAGAATAGCAAGATGTATCATGGTACAAAAATAATTATACAAGCCATATCCAGTATCGCTAGTTGAGGTAACAAACTAGCAAGATGTATGGACTACAGACTAGCAAAAGGCATGGTACAAACAATATTATAAAAGTCGCAGTCATATCCAGTATCGCTAGTTAAGAATACAGACTAGCAAGAGGTATGGAATACAGATTAGCAAGATGTATGGTACAAATAATATTATAAAAGTCATATCCAGTATCGCTAGTTAAGAATACAGACTAGCAAGAGGTATGGAATACAGATTAGCAAGATGTATGGTACAAATAATATTATAAAAGTCATATCCAGTATCGCTAGTTGAGAAAAACACATAATTAAAATAAAGGTAGCAATAAAGGGCGAATGTTAAAATAGGTTGTTGGAAACATGGCGCTGCTTAAATCAGAATTCTGCGCTTACGCCGGCGACCAGCATGTTACTCTATGGGCCTTTAAGGGACACGTTGCCTTGGATTAAACTTTTTGGAACTATACAAAGCATTTGTTATGAAATGAATTGAAATGAATATGGTTGGATTTTGTTTAAGTAGAATATAACGATCCAATTATGCCTCGAAATTGTGTGGCTTTCATTTTACTTCCTTTACCACAGTCCGCCATTTTGTTGAGTCGAAAATTTGGTTCTACAAAATGGCGGACGGTGTTAGTTCGCGAAGTAAAAGGAGAACAACACAATTTCGAGTCATATATGTGGGTCATTCTACTCTCCAACCATATTCATTTCATAAGAAACGCTGTTATAGCCCAAATCGCCCAACCCAAGGCAAACAATTACCAATGATCAACACATTTTGTTTAGCTTCGGTCAAGGGCTTTTCGCATTTTCTGTTGTCCCACATTAAATTAGCTGTTACAACCAAACCACCCGAGATGTTGGCTCGGTGAGGCTTGGTTTCAAGATGGCGGAATTTACAAACTTTCCAAGAAAGTCCACTGAATTTATAGCCAGCTACGCAGTAATTGATTTATTGCCTCTTACTTTTACCAAGCTGACCCCGACAACACACAACATCTGTGAAGTGTGTCCCCCTCTGCCCTCCCCCTCTCTCTCTCTCTTCAATTACAGTTCTGAATTACGGTTCATTTCCAAAGTAAGCCGATTTGTTTTTGATTTTTTTAGAAGGGGGGTTGGGTTGGTTGGGTATACAATAGAACCCAGCACAGGCTGTCAGCAAGACATCTGGAAGCCTGCTGAACAGATGGCTCCACTTTATCAGAGGGTTAGATCTGGGTAGGTCTGTATGTCTGTACAATTTTGAGCACGTATACATGAGTAAAAATATTGTTCAGCCCTTACAAAAAACTAACTCTGGGCCATGATCACCCTCTTAGATATGTGGAATGGTCCAGTCTAAGATGTCAATGACCCTGAATCGCCAGAGCAGGCAGTGGACATTGGAGAAAACAGTAAAATAAATAAAACGCGCCAGGATTTTAATGCTGCCTCCGCTTTCAATATTGCAGGTACTGATGAGAAAGCTATCATTGATATCCTTGCGCACCGGTCCAATGCTCAAAGACAGCATTTACGAGCTTATTACGTCACAGCCTTCGGTCGGGTGAGTTTCTTTAATTACTAGTAATTTTTAATTCAGTTCAATGTCAAAAGTAATACAGTACAGCCTTGGAGGAAGTACAAAGACACGACAAAGACAAAGGGACGGGGCAAAAACCAGACACGAAGATATAGCTAGATACATTTACAATTTAATATCGCGAAAACGTTTATGACAAGAAAATAAAGAGCTGGAAATGATGAGTGGAACTCTGAGGGAGAGAAAGCTAAACTACGTGATTGGACACGAGGATTCTTCTTATATGAGTTTTGAAATGACCCACAGAAAGTTGATCTTTGATTCCTCCGTCAAAGTTCTTTATATTTGCTAGTGACCTGATTTGACCTATCTTCCTGTCTAAACTGGAAGTTTGAAAAATGTATATTTCAACAGCGTAAAGGATTCCGTCCTGACTGAGCGGCTAGATACTTTTCGCGTCACATCACTGGCGCTGAACTGGTTTAGTTCCTACCTTAACGACCGTCATCAGTGTATCTCAGTTATTATGGCATTCCCTCCAACACCTCTAACACATGGCGTCCCCAAGGCTCTGTTAGAGGACCGCTCTTGTCCTCAGTTTATACACACAAGCCACTTGGAGCTGTCATCCGCTCGCATTGCTCGCATTGCATTAACTTCCACTCATTATGCGGATGACTTTTAGTAATAATGATCTCATTCTCGACCGATGACAACCTGGTCTCAGCACTAAACTGCCCGGAACAATGTGTATCAGATGTAAAAGAATGGATGTCCCAGAATAACCTGAAACTGAAGGATGGAAAAACGTAATTCATTCTTTTTGATTCTAAAGTTCACCCAGAAGAAGATCTCTCCTAGACAACCCATCAGAATTTGAGATTCGGTGATCGCCCACAATGAGAAGTAACGCAACCTGGGTGCTGTCATTGATTCAGAGATGACTCTTAATAGCCACATTTCCTCCATTTGCAGAGGCATTAGATTTCAGCAACGTAATCTATCACACAACCCGCAATTACCTTACTCGCAAGACAACTGAATGCTTGGTTCACTCCCTCATATCTTCTAGTCTGGACATCGTTAATGCTACCCTTAACCGAAGAACTTCGCACATCTCCCCCGTCCTTCAGGCACTTCACTGGCTTTTTGTACGGCAGCGAATTGTTTTCAAGATATTGGTCCTGGTTTTACGCTCTCTCCATTTCACAGCTGCTACAACGCCATGAACCACAGCGACGCCTTCGTTCCCCCGACACAAATCTTCTTCGCGTACCCCTCTCACATCACTCCTAAGGGAAACTGATATTTTTCCCGGTCCGGTTCAAAACCCATGATCTCTTTCAATAAGTTTTTCACATTCTGTTTGTTCGTTTGGTTCTCTGCGCTAAACGTCGAACTTTTGCCGTGTTGAACTCAGGCCTGCGCTAAACGTCGCATTTTTGCCGTGTCGAACTCAAATAATTGGAAAATGATGAATTAAATTCGACAAAAGAGCGACGTTTAGCGCAAACTTTTGATTTATGTTCGACACTGCCGTGTAGCACGGCAAGCTCTGCCGTGCTACACGGTAGTTGCACGACGTGGTGACAAACGTCGCGCTCTTGCCGTGTCGAATCTAATTGAATTCTCAGTCGGGCTATGCTCTTTGGGAATACGCATGCGCAAAACTGTTGAAAAATGTTTTATCTTTATTTTCTAATAATGTGAACATTCTCCTTGTTAGTACCGTGGCTGAGAGTATTCCGGGGTGGGAAAGGAGACAACTTCTGACTCGAACAAACATAATCTGTAGATTTCAGAATTAAACTAAATGATTTTGTTTGACACTCTTTAAAAAGACGATGGACGCCACTCACCAACGATGGTAATAATAATGACAACATTTAAGTTGGGGGAAGCAATGTTATGATTTTGTCATTAATATTGAGTGTCACAGCTGGAATTGACATCATGAAACATGACTCTTTAGCAATTTTTTCCCGCGTCGCCATTTTGAATTACTTTAAGTGCGGCAAACTATTTTACTAAAATCGACGTTTGTCACCAATTCGTTTTAATTGCCGCACTTTTGCCGTGCGAAAATTATTTGAGTTCGACACGGCAAAAGTGCGACGTTTAGCGCAGGCCTCAAATAATTAGAAAATTATGAATTAAATTCGACAAAAGAGCGACGTAGTCACAAACTTTTGATTTAAGTTCGACACTGCATTGTAGCACGGCAAGCTCTGCCGTGCTACACGGTAGTTGCACGACGTGGTGACAAACGTCGCGCTCTTGCCGTGTCGAATCAAATTGAATTCTCAGTCGGGCGATGCTCTTTGGAAATACGCATGCGCAAAGGTTTTGAATGTGTATTTTCTAATGATGTGAATGTTTTCCTTGTTAGTTCCATAGCGGGAGTATTGGGGGAAGGGATTGGATGGGAAACAATTTCTGACTTCAGAATTAAACTAATCGTTTTTGTTTGACACTCTTAAAATAAGATGATTAACGCCATTCACCAAATAAAGACAGTATTTAATGTAGGGAACAATATAATTATGATTTTGTCATTGATATTTCAGTGTCACAGCTCGAATTGGCATCATGAAACATGACTCTTTAACAATTCTCCCGCGTCGCCATTATGAATTACTTCAATTACTTTAGGTGCGGCAAACTATTTTACTAAATTCGACGTTTGTCACCAATTCGTTTTAACTGCCGCACTTTTGCCGTTTGAAAATCACGGTTCGAGTTCGACACGGCAAAAGTGCGACGTTTAGCGAGGCCGCTGCTCAGATGTCAGTTTCTGCGCCAGGAGTGTCACTATGTAACAGACATGGTGCGTTATGAGTCTCCATTATTATTATATTGCGAAGCTCTTTTTAATGGTTTTATTTTCATAAGTTATTTGATTTACTTATAATATTTACCTAGTATTCACACCATCCGAACAGCTTGTGTTTGAAATTCTACAAACACTGAAAATCTAGTTTACCTATTTATTTTGTCGATGAAATAGAATTAGCTGTTAGGGGGTGTTTGAAATTCTACAAAAACTGAATTTCTAGTTTTACCTTTTTATTTTGTCGATGAAATAGAATTAGCTGTTGCAAACTGCTTACCAACCAAAAGGACCTATGGTATACATGCAAAACATAGTTAATGGCCTGACGTTTCGACCCTAGCAGAGTCTTTGTCGTAGGCTATTAATGACAAGACAACACACATGAACAGGTATATAAGTGTAACAAAAGCATTCAAGTGGAAATACATGAATAGAGGCAGAGAGCAAACAGACAAGGCAAGGAGTAAACAATGAATGGGAAGACAGAGGGTGTGGAGGGAGGTGGCTGGTCTGACCACAAGAAGTTGGAAACACAAAGAACAAGATCAAAGGGTTTTTTTTTTTTTTTTTTTTTTTCCTCGGGGGAAAAAATATTTATTCAATTAATTACCCATCCTCTTGCAAAATACAACAAATGTAATAATTTAAAACAAAATATAAATTAAATTAATCATTACATAAAGTAGAGAATATGTCCCATTTCAAATTAAATTTGGCGAGATTGTCATTTGTGATGCAGATGAATTTTTCTAATTGAAAGTACCGTTTAAGCTCTTTTTTGAAAGATAAAAAAGAAGGTTTACTGCCGTTCATCTTCATTCTATAAATATGGAAACGGCCTAGCAGTAGAACTAAATTAAGGGCAGTCATTTTCTTATTCAGAATACCGAATAGTTTGGCCTCATGGTTTAAACAAACATTGATATCCAGGTCATCCCTGATCCACCTATTGATTTCGGTCCAAAATGACGTAGAAAACTCGCAAATACAGAATAGGTGGATCAGGGTTTCACTCTCTAAATGACAGAAGGAACATAAATCGCTCTCCTTTTTCCCAATTTTTACCCAAAAAAAATTAGTACCCAGTATTCTATGAGTCAATCTATATTGGAACCACCGTAATCTTGTGTCACACGTAACTGTAAAGGGTATACTGCAGAAAACAGACCATTTTGATAGTTGGAAAAAGGTGCCTAATTTTGTTTCCCATTAATCAATAAACTTGCTAACAACTCTTTTGTCAGACGTAAGAATTTGGTAGATCCGAGTAGAACCCTTTTTATCTTGTAAAAGTGTTTCCAAATTGAACGGGATAAAAGGATAAGGAGTGTTAGATGTACTACCCGTAAGTAAGTTACTGTAGGATTTCTTAAGGGCCTTAATTACTCCAAGGTATTCCAAAAAGTTGGTCTTGATGCTGTACTTTAACTTAAAGTGATCTATACTCAGGAAGGTGCCATTTTCGTCCAATAGATCGCTCACAAAATTAACCCCTTTGTTAAACCAGTGATTGTAAAAAATACAATTGTTACCTATTGTAACTCTGGGGTTGTTCCACAAGACATTCATGTAGAGATCATTCTGGCTAACTGGAACATGACATTGTACAAAGGAGCTCCAAGCATTAAAAACATCCACCCAGAACTGATTTGGTTTTGTGACCCCTTTGAGTGATCGAGTAATGCGTGAATAACCACCTTCTATGAAAAGCACGTTAGGAATTTTAGCAATTTTATACAATAGACAACACCAGCCGTGAGTCTCATTGGCTTTCAATAGTCTGCGGACCCATGTACATACACTTAAGAGCCTTAATATAGGAGCTCAAATCTACCATTTTAACACCTCCAAGACTGTAATTCTTGATCATTTGATTTCTAGCGACTCTGTCACCACCTTTCCATATAAATTTATACATCACGCTGTTTAAATGTTTTATAACATGCGGTGGCGGGTTAGGGAGCGACAAAATCAGGAAAGTAAATTTAGATAAAATAAGCGATTTTACCACTGTGACACGCCCAAGTACAGTAAGATTTCTTTTGGACCATTGATCAATAAGAATTTTAGTAGATTCTAACACTTTTTATCAAGGTTGGTTGAAAAATCGATGCCGAGGGCTCTAAAGGTATCATGAGGTTTGACCCAGTTAACATTAAAATAATCACATAAACCTTTTTGACGTCCCTTATTTCCACCAATCCACACCGCATTTGTTTTCTCGATATTTACCTTGAGACCAGAAATACTAGCAAAATCTTTAAGCAATTTAAAGGCTCTATCGAAGGAGCGTTGTGAACCGTCCAAAAACAACACTGTATCGTCGGCATACTGGGAAAGCCTGTATTCATTGGCATCAATTACAATTCCCTTTAAAATCTTGTCTCGCGAATCATTGTGCCCATTATTTCTGCGCAAAGTAAAAATAAATATGGGCTCAGACCGTCCCCTTGTCTACAGCCACGGCCTACTTTAAAGGATTCGGATAGGAATCCATTCACTAAGACTGAAGCTTTCGCATCGTTATAAAAAACCTGAAACCACTTTTGTATGGAAGGGCCAAAATTAAACTTATTCAATACTTTAAGAATAAATTCATGAGAAACTGAATCAAAAGCCTTTTCAAAATCGATTAACAAAAACATACCAGGAATTGTGTTACAGTCTGTGTAATTAAGCAAATCATACATTAAACGAATATTCTCACCTATATAACGTCCTTGCAGAAAACCTTTCTGATTTTCATGTATTAAAGTCGGGAGACATGTTTTAAGCCTCTCTGCTATACAACCAGTAGTTGGGTCATCTGGTGCAATTCCGTGACCGTGGAGAGCGAAGGTTCGTTTCTCAGTGGATTTGTCATCTGTGAAGGATAATTATGCAAATTAGCGGGGGTGTCCCTCGCGAAAGTGTGGGCGGAATCCGTGAGAGCCCGAAATCCAAAATGGCCGCCGTCGGCCATTTTGAAAAATAGGTTTTCAATGGTTTGGCCTACAATACTGCTTAGTATGGGGTTTTGAGGGTCGAGGAATCCATTTTTGATGTCCACTTGATGATTTGACTAATTTTTGACCTTCAAATCCAAGATGGCCGTCGTTTTTCAGCTCAAAAAAAGTTTTTTTTAAAATTTGTTATATAGTCTTCATAATAGACTCCAATAAAAGCTCTGATCATGTTAAGTTGAGCGATGGACAGTAAAAATACAATTAAAAGCACACCAAGGTCATCTGAGAGGTCAAAAGGTCATGAGAAATGAACCTTGTAAAATCCTCCTTTGGTTACAATTATAGCGCACTCCATAGTGTAATGTGGGGTGTTTACTTATCATGCCCTAGATACCTCATTCTGGGACACACGATCACGTTTGTATATTTCAAGGGTTGTATTACATTGTAATTGATTAAATTGTATACACATGTAATACATTGTTTATGTAGGACTGCTCTGCATAGAAATAAGCCTCATACAAACAACAGTCTGTGTAACTCTCTAACTGCCATCGACTGCCTGCAGATTCTACATCAGGTATGAACTTTGCTAACATGTATCACTGATTTTTATCATATAATTCTGTAATGTTATTGAGAGACCTATCTTATTTCTAAAGCTTGTGTTAATGGATCATAATGTGATAACTTTAGGAAGTCTTAAGCAAGTTAATGAGTGATTTCGGGCCTTAGAAAAGTTGGAGTTTGTGCTGAGATTTTGAATTGATAGATGAAATGCATGTCCTAATCGTTGGTCTCTATTATCACAAGTATGTACGAGTATTAAAGTAATTACACTCCATAATGTAATGTGAGATGTCATTACATGCCCTACATTCCTTATTTTGTGACATCTGATCACATGTTTTTGTGTGTCCATATGTATTTTATTCCAGGTCCAAACAAATGTAGAAGCTTCAAGTATAGATTGCCCTAAATACTGTTTGCTTCAATTACCTGTAGTAAAAATGTCTTATGACTGTGTGCTAAAATGTGGCAAGCCGTGCCAGTCCTCTGACACTATTACCCAAGGTAAATGGGAGAGTTTACAATCCAAGTCCAAAAACTGGTCAGAACTTGACAAATTTGGTGGTGTTTACGACAATACTTCATGGAAAAATGGACCAGCTTGCTATTACGTGCATAAGACATGTTATATCACAATCTCATCTTCAGTCCAGCTTGAAAAAGCCCGACAACGCAAACAAAAAGAAAGTGACAGTGCTCAGTGTTCAGAAAGGTGTGTTGATGAGCCAGAGGGTCCTCCGCCACCAAAGTTCCTGCGTTCCTCAGTGGGTGGGCCTCTCCACGACAAAATGAAGTGTGTTTGGTGTATGCAGGGTAGGGACATGAAGCACCCGAATAGAGCGCGAAGTAAGCTGTTTAGACTGAACACACACTCAGCATGGCGCACCTTCAAACGCCACCCAGTCCTTATAGAAGATAGGGAGCTGAGGGATCGTCTTACACGGCTAGTTGAGTCAACGTCGGTGCTGTCAGATCCTTTCGCAAATGATATCATGTACCACCATGCCTGTTGGCTGAAGTACGTCAACCACACAAAGTTCAAGCCAGATGATGCAATGCATCTTCAGAACGTGTGTCTCTCAGAGGCGAGGAATTTGTTCTTTAGACAAGTGGATTCCATCATCTTCAATGAGCATGAAATTCGTTCACTGCAGTCTCTCTTAGCAGACTACAAACGCATCGTCAGTGACTATGGCTATCCAGTGGGCGATGTCAAATCGACATATCTCAAGGACTTGCTCATTAAGGAGTATCAAGAGACAATTGGCTTCAAAGACAGAAGTCAGATGAATAAGAGCGAGTGGGTCTATGATGTTCGCGGTGGAGGTGACTATATTGAGGCTGCCATGTCATCTCTTGGCATCAGCGATGAGCAGCTGCTCCAGAACCTGGCCCCGCGACTTTCTAAGAAGATAAAAGACACATCTACCGTCCCCTGGCCACCTCGTGTAGATAATCTCGAAGAAGGCGAAGAGGTATGTGAGTTGCTGGTGCAGCTGTTGACCTGGCTAAAACAGCCCAAGAGAAAAACTGTCGATCACAGCCCTACTGCAATCAGCCTAGCCTCTATGATGACTTACTACATCACAGGACGACGCACTACCACTGTTATCAACATGCGTGTCATTGTCCATGGCATGACGAGAAGTAAAGATCTAATGGAAACTCTGCACAAGAGCGGTGTCTGCATCAGCTATGCGGACACGCTGCTCCTGTATGACCGCTGGGCTTTGACGGATGTTGAGGCATCAGCAGCCTGCCCGCAGGAGATCGCAGATGGCAAGCCGGCGATTGTTATTGTTGATAACGATGACTTCAAGGTCGATACCATGACAGGCAACGCAACAGGAGCTCATCGAACAAACGTTATGTTTGTGCAGCCACAGAGCTATGAAAAAAAACCTGATGAGGATCCTCCTGCAAAGCTCGTCAAGAAGGAAATCTCTGCTCAGCTGAAGCAAAAGTGTGCCGAGCTGACGCAGGTCCAGCAATATAGATGCCCCCCTGGTAGCAAAAGTGAGCCACCAGCTCGTTCCAGGGTAGATCCACAAGGGAATGGCATGGCTCCACAGCGTGCTCGCTCTGTGATACATGCACTGTCTCGTGCAGACACTGATGGTACAAGACCACCACCTGATGAGCAACAGGTTCCAGCATACAGTGGTGCCCAGTCCTGCCGCCATCCCCCGCCCAACAAGAGCAAGCCATACTACCACATGACCTACAATGAACCTCCAAGCAAATCAGTGTTGCATGACATTATGGTGAAAGTGGTGGCGGCTATGCGGGAGAAAAGTATTTCATTTTCCTTTCTCGTTGGCGACATGCCCACATACAAGACGATTGTGCACCTCAATGCGGAGAATCCGGAATTGTTCAAGGACATCATCCCGATACTTGGTGCGTTCCACCAGCAGATGTCCTACATCTATGCTATCTATAAGAGATTCAAGGGGTCTGGCATGGCAGACACTCTGGTTTCAGCAGGGATAGTAGTGGAGGGGTCTGTTGACCAGGCACTACGAGGGAAGCACTACAGACGGGGTGTGCGCTGCATTATGCTCTGGAGAGAGACTCTCATCCATGAACGTCTTAGAACAATTCTTGAGCAAGGTGAACTATCAGAAGACATCAAGTTGAACCTTGACATTCTGCGCAATGCACTCACTGAGACACAAGAGGCTCTACATGAAGCGCACAATGTTCTCCAGGATGACGATGACATCAAGGATCTTATTAACCAAGTTTACAAGAAACCTGGCACAGACATGGGAGACTTCTGGGTCTCGTTCATGGAAATGACGGACCCTCTAGTCCAAAATATTGATGCATGTCATGCACAAAATGCATCAGAGTACCTATCATCAACATACGAAATGTTGCCTGGGCTGATGGCATACGACAACCATGACTATGGGAGGTGGTTGCCAGATTATTGGGCGATGCTGTCTTCACTGTCAGATGAACAAATGGCCTTCTTCAACAATCACTTCGCACAGTCGATGACAGGACTACCCTACTCTTGCCAGCCAATGGACCTTTGGATAGAAACAACTATGAATCTTAACTCGAAGTTGAAACAAGGATGGCTTCAGCTTCTGCAGAATGAAAAGCAACTGTTCTCAACAACAAGGAATGCAAACAATGTCATGAGGGTGAAAGCTACTGTGAACCGTAATCTCAAGTGTCTGCGTCGCCATAGGAAGCATGTTGAGTGCCAACCAGCAAGAATGAAAAAGGATGAACAGGCAGTTCAGGACCTGCAGGTGTGCATGACGGAGTTTGAAGCTGAGCCATTTGATGAATCCAAACCAACACTGAGGTCAATACAATCTGGCCTGGTCGCCCCACCGGAGCTTGTCCATGATCTCAAGACGGCACTACCAGATGGTCAAACTCAGGCCGAAACCATCCTGCAAGAGCGAGTGTTTACCAAGACCAAGCCTCTCACCGCAACCATCCACAGGAATAAAAGACGGAATTTTGCAAGTGAGCAGATACGTGTCTCATCTGGTGCACCCATGAAAGTGGCCCAAATGGAGAGTTCCGGGCTGGCAGCCCTATTAGACCTTGCGGATGGATCAGGTATGATCCAACTTGAGTCAGCCCTTGAGGGGCGCGTGACTGAGGAGTGCCTATCAATGTACAATGTAGATGGGTCAATGCGCAAAACTAGTAAGAGCAAGTTGTTACAGCTGTTCAACCTAGAGCCAGTTGCTGAGAAACCACGGGACCACGTCAGCCTTGTGGACATGGGGCTAATCTGGCGGTTAGCCACCCCCACACCCGAGGACCGTGAGGCTAGGAAGAGGGATGGCTCCGAGTACCGCTGGAGTGACTACTTGGATAAGATCTGTGCCATCGTCATCTCACGCCACGCATATGCACGCCTTATCATCCTCGTCAACGACAAATATGACCTTCCCTTTAGCATCAAGGATGATGAGCACGATCGACGGGCAGCAAAACATCCACAGATCCCAAATGTTTTTCCCAAGCCCAAAGACATATTCCCAGGAGCTGTTGAGTTCAACAAAGTAATGGTCAATTCAGCAAACAAGGTCAGACTGCAGAAGCTTGTGATGGAACAAATGAAAACACAAGTTGGTCGAGTGCGAGATGGCGTCATATACTGTGAGGGCGAGACGTCAACCAACCTGAGCACTGATTTGGCGAGCAGGGACTATGCATTCAAGCACCCAGAGGCAGATACAATGCTGCTCTCTGCCTATGCCAAGCTAAGGACCGTGACGTACACTGAATCAGTTGTACTAGACAGCGAGGACACAGACGTTTATGTCCAAGCAGCTTATGTCTCGCATCAACTCCAAGGTGATCTGCTGATTAAACGCAAACATGAGTTAATCAATTGCCATGCCATGCTCTCAGAAGATGTTGCAAATATCATCATACCACTCCATGTCATCACTGGCAGTGACCACACATCGGGGTTCTATGGACACGGTAAAAAGCGATCGTTGCAGAAGGTTATCAATGATCCTGAGGCAAGGGAGCTCCTGGGACAAGTAGGTGAGAGTCTGGAGTTACGGGACGAAGTCAAAGCTGATATGAAAGCATTTGTCCTCTCCAAGGTTTATGCCGAGAGTGCAGATGCTACTTGCGGGCAGGCCAGAGCTTCCAAGTGGCACAAGCTGAAGAAAAAGAGTACGGTCCTCCTCCCGCCTGATGATGACACATTGAATCACCACTTGGAAAGGACGAACTTCATAACATACTGCCAGCTCCATTTCAACTTACTAGAGCATCCATCCCCCATTGGTCATGGTTGGGAAATCATGAATGGGAAGTGCCGACCAGTGCGCCACACCCTCCCACCCTTACCCCACCGGCTCACACCTCGTGACTGTTTAGATGACAGCAGCGATGACAGTAGCGATGATGACATTGAGTTTGGAGACTCAACAGATTCGGATGAGGATACTTAACATTGTTAAGTTGCAAATTCAGGGTAAATACAGAATTTCAACAGATTAAAATTAGACACCACCCAATTGAATGTTACGTTAGCCATGAATGGGCAGGTGTTTAGAGTTAATACAACAGGCATGTCAGACGTCCTTGAGTACCGTAACCAGAGGACAATTTCCTGCTTTTATTATAGACGTTATTGAACAACCAGGTGACAATTATTATAGTACTTTATGTTCAGTTTACTCAGTCATGTATTGCCTGAATAGATTACTTTTGTGATAGAAAAAAAGCCTGAGAACCAATTATTTACTACCAACTTAAACTTTGGTGCACCTGTATCGTAATCTTTCATTGGGTGGTGTCTGGTATTGACAAACTACGATTACCCATGTATTCCAATACATACATTTTACCAATTAATTCGCTGGGTAATTTCCAGTACTTTTGTGACCATTGAGAGCCAACAACAACCTGTAACTTTAATCTCTTCAATGACTTTTGTGTAGTTTTACTGTCCATCACTCAACTTAACATGATCAGAGCTTTCAATGAAGCCTATAATGAAGACTATACGACAAACTATTGTTTTTTATCTTTTTGAGCTGAGAAACGATGGCCATCTTGGATTTGAAGGTCAACAATTAGTCAAATCATCAAGTGGACGTCAAAAATGGATTCCTCGACCCTCAAAACCCCATAAATCATATACTAAGCAGTATTGTAGGCCAAACCATTGAAAACCTATTTTTCAAAATGGCCGATGGCGGCCATTTTGGATTTCGGGCTCTCACGGATTCCGCCCACACTTTCGCGAGGGACACCCCCGCTAATTTGCTTAATTATCCTTCACAGATGACAAATCCACTGAGAAACGAACCTTCGCTCTCCACGGTCACGGATTTGCACCAGATGACCCAACTACAGACGCTAATTTGTAGGAAGTGTTTAACAGTGAGATAGGCCTCCAGTTCTTTAAAAACTGGCGAGGTTTATCCCCTTTGGGTAGTAAAGTAATAATACCATATTTCTGAGTAACAGAAAGTTTGTCAGTATCATAACCGTAATTAAGAGAACGTAATAAATACCATGATAGATCTGAGAAGAAAAACTTATAAAATTCAAAACTAAAACCATCGGAGCCTGGCGACTTCACATTCTTGGTGTTCTTCAAAACACTTAAAATTTCACTATGAGTAAGGGGACCCTCAATACTGTTACGTAAAACATTAGAAAGAACTGGAAAGTCAGAATTATCAACAATAGATTGCCAGTTTACAGTAGTTACTTCATCTGAGACAGAATACAAACCCTTATAAAAGTAACCGGCCTCCTTCCTTAGTGATGTTGGCCGAAGTTCTAAGCTCATTTCCATCATCTTTTGTAACACAACTGATTGTTTTGTTAGAGAAATTACGTTTTTCCATATTGAGAAAGTATTTCGACGGTTTTTCACCGTGCTCCATCCATGTTGTTCTTGACCTGACCATAACACCATCCATTTTTGTTTTACGAAGCTGAACAAGGTTGGCTTGTTTAGAGTTAAATGTATCCAACATGCTGTTGTCACCATTGGCAATCTTGTCTAACAAAACCTTAATTTCGTTTTCAAGGCGAGCTTCTTCAACTCTGCATTTTTTTTTCTTCCAAGAAGCATAAGAAACTGTTTTGCCCCTAATTTCCATCAGTAACATTTCAAAAAACAGCTGATTGTTAACCTTAAAAATAATATCTCTCGGGTGAACTGTGTGTAAATTTGGGCGCCGATATGGTGAAGCAGCGTATGTTTCGACAACCTCACTTATTACTTTCTTAACCTGCTCAACATATACCTTATCTGTAAGAAACGAATTATTAAATTTTCAATAACCGGGTCCTCTATCGACCTGATTAAAATCAAATTGAATATCGACTAGTGAATGGTCAGTCCGGTAACCTGGCTTTATGTCACATGAAACAAGATTTGAATTCAGCTCTGATGAAATTAAAAAGAAATCCAACCTGGACTGTTTTACTGTAGAGTGTTGTCTCCAGGTATATCTTCTAGTACTTTCATTTTGAACCCACCATGGGTCGATAAGATCGAGGTCCCTACATATTAGTAGACCAGCCAAACTTGAAAAAGTGCTCTAGAAAAAAATTCCACGGCATAGTTTGTTAATGGCTGGCATCCATGCTAGATGTATGGATCATGGGCTCAGGAAGACGATTAGGGTGGATGCCAAGCTTGATTTTGAATTTTAAGGTCATTTAGAGGTCAAAAAGTCAAATCAGGTCAAAAATCAATATTTTCAAATTTTGTATAAAATTTAACCACATTTGATAGATCTTTCCATAAAATGTATTTTTAACTTCATGTTGATATGAAAAATGTATGCAATTAACGGATAAACTTTGACCTTGTACACAAATGTATAGCAAAACAAAACGTAAAAGGTGATTTTCTTGAAAAGTGTATATCTTGAGTATACCAAAATTGTTTGCACTCCCCATCTCAATGGTGCATATATTTGTTTCAAACAACTTGGTTTTGACAGGTCAATATACCCAGGCTGTTTTTGAGAAGAAAAAAAATAATTCAAATACCACCTTCATGTGAGGTCATTTTGAGGTCAAAAATTTCAAATATGGTCAAAATTTTACATTTTTGAATTTTTCACCAAATTTGACCCCAGGTGGCAGATCTATCCATAAAACCTATTTTCATCATCATAATGACATGCCAAGTCTGTTAAATTATAAGTTATCTTTTGTTTTGTGCACGAACGTATGTTAAAATTAAATATAAAGGTGCGATTTTCTCATAAAGTGCATATCTTGAGCATACCAAATTTGATTGCACACCCTATCCCAACACTGCATATAATTGTTTTAACAAACTTTTTTTGAAAGGTAAATATACCATGGCAGTTTTTATTTAAAAAAAAAGATTCATATTACACCTTCTGAAGTGGTAAAATGAAACAAGAAACGCGTATGCTGTTCATGCAATTAGTTTGATATAGCAGTTTTATAGTTTGACATGGTGCTCAAAAACTGTATGTCTGATATCAAAGTTATTTGTACTCCCAATCTTTCCAAGTACACAGTCAAAAGACTCAACTGTCATTAGTGAATTAACAATGTTGAACATTCTTTTTGTTTTATCCTATGTTATACATTGTAGCTACGATGGGGGTATGGGGTATCGTGCAGTGATCTTTCTTATCTGGAGCGCCATCAAAGCTAACTCCAGAGCTAGCTACCAGGCACTCCAAAACCACTACAGCTGGACATACTTTTTACCCAGTTTCTTTGATGAAAGAATTCTCACATCATCTGTAAAGAGCATACCTTCATGGTTAGAGTGAGAATACTAAAGAAGGCCACAGGCACGGGCCGAAGATTTGAATGGGTATAGTGTCATCATGCTGGAGAGGGTCGTTTTGTTCCTGCATGGGGAGCATCCAATGAAGCCACTGGTATAGTTGACCCTCCTATGACAACAGTAGGGACTCTTCAGGCACTAGCAGACGACAATGACACTCTCATCACTATGATCAATCACTTTGTGGACATAACACAGATCAGAAACATACCATCATCACAGTAGTCCGGCCACTACACAGCAGAGGAAATGCATGGGAGGACTACACGTCTGCTTCAACTTTCTGAAGGCTATTGGCCAACACATGGAAAGTGCTGGGCTTGATTACTTGTAGACAGAGGCGGGTGTTTATGTAGCTAATATGACTGAGCCCATGCTTCAAGGCAAAGCCTACTTTTGCGCTGTTAATTGAGGACATCAACTGACCTGCGAGGCTCTGTGGCACATTTCTGTCCTTGAATCTTGGTTGCTTGAAATTTGTTTAAACAAAAAGATGTGGAAGTTGATAAACTTGCCCAAAGTGCGGTTAAGCAGTTCAAATAGAGGGGCGGCAATCACACAGCAGAACTCTCCGAAGCAGTAGGCCAGCTGTCAGATTTTCTAAGGAGTGACAATGGTCATGAGCTCATAAACAAATTCAATTTAGACAAGCACTCTGGAAATCCAAACTTCCGACTGTGGTCTCATTACATTGAGATGGTGGAGATGGAGATCAAGGACTCAGAAAGACACTCAGATACTCTTGATCCCCCATCTGGAAGCTTTTTCAGCAATGCTGCCATGTCCCAATCATTTATGACCACATCAACTTTGATCATGATGTTAGAGAGATACCACTGGTATCTTTGACAAGCAAAGACATTGCACCAGTTGAAAGCAGTATGCGATGACCAACTGAAGCAACGTGTTGGTTTTAGTGATGCCCTGAAAAAAACATTGCTCAAAAACTTTGTACAATACAAATGTTTTAACCATACAAAATGTACGGTACAGAAGATTATCTAAACTGACAGAATGTTGGTGGCACTGCATGCTCTAGAATTGCAAGGGTCGTGGGTTCGAATCCCACCCGAGTAATATGCCTGTGAATTTTTTTCACAGGACTCGGGAAGGTACTGAGTATACAGTGCTAACACACATCGGTGTATGGGTAAAAAACCAAAATCAATATTCTTTATCCCCGATGCAAATTTAACATCTATTATGACAGAATGTTACTGCAACAATTGCTCAATGCTGCCACTGGAAGTACTTGAATATTCTCCAGTAGGAAGCTTTCTCCGCCAGTCCCACTGTTTCTCACCAAATCTGGAGGAGAGATGAACTCAACACCAAAGGCAGATCTGATCCACATCTTAATGGCTGGGCTGACCACACCCACACATATACCAAAATGCCAACATGAAGACATGGTGTGCCGATAGGGTCTTGGAAAGCCTTATGTGTCCGACATTTTGGTGACAACGCTTGTCTTTTCTTAAATAGTGTGACATAACACTTTGGAGATAATAAACAAGGCTTGACGTGGTATTTGATCGCTAGATTGGAGAGGGCTCCATCAAGGCAGTGACACGGTCAAAGAGAATGGGAAAGAAAAAGCCAATTCGAAAGTTCATCGATAGACCCAGGTCCCACAGGACACAGACACGCAACAGCTTAAAGGAAATAGTGAGGTTACCTGGAAGCTGTCTGGACTACCCCTATCTCAGATGCTTGATATGAGCTAGTTTCATAAGGATGCAAATGTCAAACTATAAAACTATGTCAAACTAACTGCGTGAATAGCATACCTTCTTGATTCATTTTACCACATAAAAAAGTTTGATAAAATTGTTATTTATTTTGTTAAACTGCCTGGGTATATTGACCTTTCAAAAAAAAAGTTTTTTTAAAACAATTATATGCAGTGTTGGGATAGGAAGTGCAAACAACTTTCTTATGCTCAAGATATGCACTTTTTGAGAAAATTGCACTTTTAGATTTAATTTTACTATACATTTGTGTACAAGACAAAATATTAACTCATAATTTCACCGACTTGGCATGTCAATATGATGATGAAACTAGATTTTATAGATAGCTCTACCACCTGGGGTCAAATTTGGTGAAAAATTCAAAAATGCAAAATTTTGACCATATTTGAAGTTTTTGACCTCAAAATGACCTCACATGAAGGTGGTATTTGAATTAATTTTTTTTCTCAAAAACTGCCTAGGTACATTGACCTTTCAAAAACAAGTTGTTTGAAACAAATATATGCACCATTGAGATGGGGAGTGCAAACAATTTGGGTATACTCAAGATATACACTTTTCAAGAAAATCACACTTTTACGTTTTGTTTTGCTATACATTTGTGTACAAGGTCAAAGTTTATCCGTTAATTACATACGTTTTTCATATAAACATGAAGTTAAAAATACATTTTATGGAAAGATCTATCAAATGTGGTTAAATTTTATACAAAATTTGAAAATATTGATTTTTGACCTGATTTGACCTTTTGACCTCTAAATGACCTTAAAATTCAAAATCAAGCTTGGCATCCACCCTAATCGTCTTCCTGAGCCCATGATCCCTACATCTAGCATGGATGCCAGCCATTAACAAACTATGCCGTCCAAAGTCAAGCCAAATTCCGTGTATCATCAAAGGCACAATCCCATCACCTACCTGCCGTACTACATATGGAAAGTGAGCATTATATAAACAAGAACATATTAAGAACAAACAGTCGTAAGCAGGGTCTGCTGCCTCCTCAGTAGCCCGAACATCTGACGTCATATGTCGGGCTCATGAATGGCACCAGATACCGGCCTTTAGAACCTGGCAGCTTCAAGCCAGATGTACCTTTGACCTCGGATGCCGTAATACACTCTTGTGAAGCATGTTCAGGTTACCTGGAACAGAGGACAATAATTAGAAATATCTGATAACATTATACCTGCTGGCTGAAACATTGTGTTTGAAAATCGCCCATTATGTAACATATATAATAATAATGAATTCTAATCATACGTTTTAATTTATTTTTATTTAGTAGATAAACATTAATAAAAACAATATCTTTCTCTCCTTTGTGACGGTATTCTAACAAACGTCAGTAGACTGGTTGAAGTTGTCAGGTGACAAACCAGGAGCCCTGTATATATGTCCAGTAATGATGTTACAACTATTGTTTCGTTGGATTGCGATGAAGACTGACTCAAAGTCGTCATCTAACGACGTAAGCTCGTCACGTAATGACGTAAGCTCGTCACGTAATGACGTAAGCTCGTCACGTAATGACGTTAGCTCGTCACGTAATGACGTAAGCTCGTCACGTAATGACGTAAGCTCGTCACGTAATGACGTAAGCTCGTCACGTAATGACGTAAGCTCGTCACGTAATGACGTAAGTTCGCCACGTAATGACGTAAGGTCGTTACGGACGCGAAAAGTCAGTGAGTCGTGAACAAACAAGGCAACCCTCAACGGGATGATGAAAACGTCAAGAAAGGTCAAGAAGAACTGTCCATAAGGCGGGGTGGTCTTTGAACCATGTCTCCGTAATCCATGGATGAAAAAAGAGTATTTGCTCGTAGATGGTAGTCCTGAAAATATTGTAGAAATGTCTACAGAGGCTCCTGAAGTTCATATAGACAATTAAAAAACAATCAAAAAACGAGATCACGATTAAATTCATGAAATTCGAACACAGAATAGCTATTACTATTCACGAATCTTAGCATCGGATGTGGTGGCATTAGTTAATAAATAATTAAAAAGAACATTACTATTAACAGTTAGAAATTATTTAGATGTGAAAAACAATAACATTATTAAATAAAAACCAAATATATATCACACTTAAGCAACTAATACAAGACAAATAAAATAACAACACACTAAATAAACAGGTTTACCGTATCCAAACGAAACACTGCAGAGTGAATCCCAAATCGGACTAAATATTTCAAAAATGAAGAAGAAGACAAATAACAATTCTTGTGTCGTACATTTTATTGTCAACGTAAGCTGATTAAGTGGGAAATGAACTGGTTTGACACTTGGTAGCTTATCCTCCTAAAACTTCCGCGGAGGAACTTGATCATATGCTGCTTAGGCACAAGGTAGCTAAATAAACAAAATGATGCATACCAGCATAAACAGCGAAAGTATCGTGTCACGTTTACAATTTTTGACTGGTAATCTGCTTATTCTTGACCAACAGAAAGTTGTTAAGCATAATTTTCTGCTGACGCAACTGAAGTTGGGTCAAGGAGGTCAGGAGAGTTTTTTGATAACTATACAGATAATGTTATTTTCTGAATACTCACAGGACCTGATTGGGCATTTCCAAAGTAAACTAAGTGGTAATTTTCGGAGGACTGTACGGGCTTTAATGGATCAACCTGTTGAATATTACACACGAAGCCTCTACGAAGCAACCAAGGTATCTGTCTTTATCTCTTTGACGGTTTATAAAGCACACCAGTCGAATCGTTGGCAATAAACCAACCGTTATTTTAATAATTTGGATGGTAACTTAAGGTTGTTAAGCAAAATAATTTGTCAAAACAAAAAACGTGCAACTTTCTTAAATTCACTTTTCCCTCATCAAGGGTCTTGGAACGGACGAAGAAGCACTTGTAGAAATTCTCTGCACGAAGACTAATCAGGTAATATAGAATTTGCTCCCCGGACTCCATAACTTTGCGATACCTGTAGTCGCGCTCGCCTATTGTTTTCACAGAATGACGTTTTTCCAATTCATAACAAATTACCAATATAAGGAGAAATTTACAAAACGTTCAAGCTATTTTAGCTTAAAAGATAACACGGGAGCCTTTGAATGCAAAACAGGCCCCAGTCCCAATGCTGTTCGCTGCGCGCCGTTTTCAGTATCCGCCCCCTTTACAATACCTGAGATCAGCCTTGATAGGCATACATTATTTCACAATGGTAAAGTACTGAAACTCTAGAATCAATACCCACCTCAGCCCACCCCCCCCCACAACCCAACCCCATTTTTTTTTAAACACGGATTTAAAGGCACTGTAGGCCTACACGTTTGGTAATTACTCAAAATATATATTAGCATAAAAACTGACTTGGTAACGAGCAATAGGGAGCTGTTGATAGTATAAAACATTGTGAGAAACGACTCCCTCTGAAGTAACGTAGTTTTTGAGAAAGAGGTAATTTCTCACTAAAATAACAAAAGACTTCTTGCAAGAAGCCTTTTATTCCTATCTGAAAGTACACAAATTTGTACAACCAGGGTGTTTTTTCTTTCATCATTTTCTTGCAACTTCGATGACCAATTGAGCCCAAATGTTCACAGGCTTGTTATTTTATGCATATGTTGGGAAACACCAAGTGAGAACACTGGTCTTTGACAATTACCAAACTTGTTCAGTGCCTTTAAGTCACTATGAACTACTTGTCACTTTGACGTAAAACAACCTCCACCAGTCACATAGAACCCCACCCCCCATCCAGAAAGACTTTGATAGCAGGGAAGGGTCCGGACGCTCTGGATTCGCACCTGACCATCTGTGCTTGCGGCATGCGGTGCTGAATCAGAGGTGGGCTGAAAAGCACTTTCTCTGTGCATTTATCGAGCTAGATATAAATTATAGTGGAATTACTTTAATGGCTATATTAAACTTCCAGGCAGATGGAAAACTGTAATCTTTTGGCCATTTATTTACGGCGACCCGAATAATTAGGTCAAATAACACGATAATAAGGTTACCTCGATAATATTATATTAACTAATAAGTTTTGACATTGTTCCTTTCCTTTATTTACACAGGAGATAAGAGAAATTAAAACTCATTACAAAAAAGGTAAGATTGCTTTGTCATTGAAACATCTCCTTATCTCCTTAGCCTCCTCGTAGTAAATTCATACTCTTACTGTTGTTTGTTGCATCTCTAACAGTTATAGTTTCCGTTTTGAACTGTCTTTAAAATCCGTAGCTATACTCATTGGAACACTTTGCATTGGTGTCATTACAAAAACAGCATTATTGATAAAATCAGTGCCGTCAAAACTATATGAAATTATCCTGTAAACAAAACTGTTATCTGTAAAGATCATGCTCAAAAATGCTCATATTAAACGCTGATGTTCATAAACGTTTCGTTTATGGCAAATATTGCAGTTTGAGTGGGCAGAGGTGGGCGCTCGCACACTTCAATGTGAATTTGATGATAATTACAATATAATTATATCATGTCATCAGACAGTTAGATCTGATTAGTTTTCGGGTATGATTATTTATTCTAAACTGCATGGTTGTAAAAAACGAACACTCAAAACCCTCACAAAACCAGGCCGGTCAACTGAAATGACCCTATTTAATTAAGTGAAAAACCACAAGAGAAACTGAATGGTAAATTGCTATTCAATTTTGGGGCAAAAAAGAACATTTGAACGGGATTTAAGCCTGTAACATCGAGATTAAAGTGTCGAAGCTTTACCAACCGAGCAATCTAGGCCCCCCCTATTTAAAGAATCTTCTTTCTGAAAGAATTTTGACAGATGAAGCTGTATAAAAACAACAAAATAAAAAATAAAATTGCATATGCCATGGATAGACAATGCAATGAGCCATGAGATAATGTCAGGATTCAATTCAACTCGACATTTATTTCCATATTGGTGAAAAAAGGTGAACAATAAACAAATTTAGAACAATGACTTAAATCAAGAACAATCAAGAACTGATTCTGTTTCAGAAAAAAATAAAAATAAAAATGAAAACAATCAATAATGACATGAAAATATTGTAATGAAATGGATACGGAGCAAACCAATATGGGGGCATTTTTAGAAGCCAAAAGGAGGCTTGTATTGAAATGCCCACTGATAAATATAAAACGAAACAAACAAACAACAGCATAAACAAAAGCAAAAAACGAACAAATATTAACATTTTAACGCAAAGAGGAATACGTTGAACGAGAATAGCAATGATGATAATAAAACTAAAACGAAAGTGGTAATAACAACAATGACTATAAGGAGTTTTGAAGAGGGACGACATGAATATTATATAACCCCACAGATTGGTAACAAGGCAGGAATGCATAAAAGAAAGGAAACTAAGCTGAGTATTTGGAAACCAGCAGTGTTTTAAAAGTGGCTTTGGATCCGTACAATAATTTATTAACTACCACTTACCATTGGCAGATTTGTTCGTACAATACCTTTAATGAAAGCTGAAAATTTCTCGAATCAATAAAAGTACGGCAGCTATTTAAAATTGTTATCTACCTTTTTCGGGTAAAATCGGCCTAAAATCAGACCTAAGCCACTGCTTGACAGAATGACATCGTGACCGACTGTGCTGTCAGAGCGATGGGTTCGGGTCCAAGTCTCGGCACGAGCACCTTTGACGTTCTTGAACATGATACCAATAAATTTAATTTTGTAACCATCGGATGAAAATAATACATGTGCGCCCGTGTACGTGTTAGGTGATCACGCAAAAAACAACAACAACACAAAACCACACTAAAGACAAACAAACCAGCACACTTGTCAATAAAGAGACGGGAAGTTTCCAATTTTTGAAGTTTGTTTAAAATGCTTTATATCATTCTGTTATAATTCCACTTAACTTAATAACCCATTATTAATTGCTTTTCCAAGCTTATCTGCGCGATCTGCACGCAGATATTGTTGGTGACACTAGCGGTGATTTCAGGCGACTTCTGGTATCCGTGTGTTCGGTAAGAACATTATTCAGAAAAACCAATGGGATCTGCAACAGGGGATTTCATCACACTGAGACATTGGGGAAGTTTATCAATATGTTGTCATACTCCACTCAAACTACGCATAGGCTTACCAATCAGTGCCAGGTGCGACACAATAAACTTGTTTGCCATCTTGGTATTTATTTTGATTTGCCAAACTGAAATAAGTCCACATTAGCAACTTACCAAGATCATTGGGGACTTCAACAAACTACAAACTCATAAAAGCTTGTGCACTTTGTTTGTCAGCTTGCTAATAATAATATGATAATGTTCAGAATGATAACTTTGTTCAGGCTGGACGAGAGGAAGGCACTGACGTGGACGCAGATCAAGCAAAGGTAGATGCACAGGAAATCTTCAAAGTAAGTAACTTGGATCATTTTCAGCTGACCCCACCACAACGTAAGCATAAAACCTGCAGTTTAGTTAATAGGTTAGCGATTAGTATGGGTGTGCAGCAAGGATTTGATAGTGCATTATCTGTATGATACTTACTAGTTCTCGGTAGCACAATAAGTGTGAGGACTTTAAAAAACACCTAAGTCTAATCAAGTAAGTTTTACTTCCATGACTGCCTATATGTCAATTCAAACAAGTCTACATTCAATTACAACTTATTTCCGTTGTCCATGTTAATTCAGCTTCTGCCAATGAAGTTCACGCCAGACAGAAACGTGTTAGGCCTACCAGTACCATTCCCCGTACCTCGCATTAGACATGGTTTGTATGCATCGAAACATGTTCTGTTAGGAAGTCATGGATCATGATACCGCTCAAGATACCCATGAGAGCAAGTCATTAATTATTATATACATTTCTGGCAATAAAACCAAGGATACGTCATACGTGAACTTAATCACTGTAGCATGCTCACAAGCCTGAGAAAACCCGCAACAAAATGTGCTTGCTATGTGAACCAGAAACGCCGGGTTAACCCCTTACTTTTGCATTTTGCACGACACAGTAAAATTAGTTTGATATGTGAATGTCCGATGTCCAATATCGTAACAGCAAAGTGGACAATCGCGGTACAAACCTATTTTGAATGTCCAATGTCCAATATCGAAATAGAAAGTAGACATAGGCCTACATTCACATTCCAATGTCCAATATCGAAATAGCAAATAAAGTAGACATTCGCTGTACAAACCTATGTACATAGGCCTACATTCACATTCCAATGTCCAATATCGAAATAGCAGATAAAGTAGACATTCGCTGTACAAACCTATGCGAATGTCAAATGTCCAAAATCAAATTAACTTTACTGTCATTACTTTTGCACGAAGTGTCCTATAGGTTCTTTTACGTACACCGTAAATCCTAGTACACAGGACCCACGGCTTAATATTCCATCCGAAGGACAAAGCAATTAGTGTGTCTATGAAGTATCTTGCTCAGGGAAACAAGTGCCACGACCGGGACTCGAACCCGAACTCTGCTGCATGATCAAAAACACCGGAGCTTGAGTCCGGTGCTCGGCCATGACACGTCATTCTTGGCGGTTTGCTTATAACCCACGGTAGCTGGGTGATTCGGCAGGTCCAACCTTCTCAAAGGGTTCCGGTCTTCTTCTATTTTTACAAAAGTTACTTGCCTCCCTTGTTGTATTTCACTCATGGACTAACGAAAAACCTTACGGGTATGTCTATTATAAGTGGTTCAATGGTAATAATCTCACTACGACTTGATGGCATTTCACATATAAGGGTTTGTTGACGAAAAAATACCATTTGAACCAGTTTTATGTTTATTGTGGTTGCTTTGATAGGCTGGCGAGGCCCGCTGGGGCACCGATGAGGCGGTGTTTAATCGTATCTTAGCAACAAGAAGCTACGCACAACTACGCGTAATGTTTGAAGAATACAGCAAGGTACGGTACAGCAACAAATGTCGAAATTCATTTAATTCATATACAACAATCTCAACTTTGTGAACATTTTCTCTTTGTTAAAAAGCCTAACATTTTTCGAAGAACTTTGAACTAAAAAAAAAATATATATTTATATTTTTGTTTATTCCCAATGTTGATTTTGGGTTGAACATCCTAATGTTGAGATGTTTTCAAAATGTATCATATTTTTAAGCGGAGAGTCCTAAGATTAGTAAGTTCAAAGGTTAGGAGCAATAACCCAATACCATATTGAATTCCATTATTGGTACAAGACATGCTTGAATGCCTTCGCTTTTTATAGAGGCTGATGAGGTGTATGCAATGCATTCCCATTCAAACAAACTTTGCTTTATCCAAGGATGTCCGAGTAATTAAAGGTCAGTCCCTCTTCTATCGTCCAGTAAGTTTCCTTTTTTATAAGTCTTAAATTGGAGTGATAGTGCAACATTAGGTTACATTTATGGACATAAATTTGCTTGGGAAAATCAGCTTTTTTTCCATCTTCATAGATATCTGAAAAGGGCATAGAGGGCGCTATTATAAGTGAGACATCGGGGGATTTACAAGACGGATTCCTCTCGCTCGGTAAGACGTTGTATTTATTTGAACCCTCCGATGGCCTACCGGTCTGCAGTCAGAAGACCGAAAACACATTTTAGTTAATTACTCATTCAGTTTTTAGCAAAAATAGTTGAAACCCTTTAAGTTCTATATGCAGACAGGCCCGATTGACATAGTCTATGACCCTATAGTCAGTGTGACTCATGGGCTCGGAATCTCCAGTTAGAAAACACTTTCTACATAGACTTGTGCACAAAATATACTGCGGTTTTACAGTGTAAACACAAACCAATTAACCAACCAAACAAAACTTAATATTTGTAATTTTTATTCAAACTGTCTCTACTACATCTGGAAAGATTATTAGCTTTGAAAAAAAGTATGAAATCAACATTATAAAGGAGTTATACACGTTTCCCGACGGTCTACTGGCTGCAGTACCTAATGGCATTCGTGTAAATCTGACAGAGGTGGGGCATCGCAGGGTTTATAATGTATCATTACATCGACTGTATATATTGCAACACAATATATTAAAAGTGTATGTTATACATTTAAGAAGTGTATATTTTCAACATATCATCTCGTAATTACGACTTATATCTCGTATATACAAAATTTTATTTGGTGTTCAATAATTTAAAAAAAACCGAATGGGCGTAATTTTGTCATATAAATATACCTAAACAACAACTTAGATTTAAACATAAATTACTTTCAAACTTAGCGCATTTTGTGATTATTAGTGTTTATTTCCTTACTTTGTTGGTATTGAGAGACCAAGTGGTATCGAGTGCAAGTAGACTATGTAACCCTATCTGTCTTTACGTAATAGTGAAGAGTGTACGTGATCCATGCTCCTTCTTTGCTGAGCGACTTCATAAATCAATGAAAGGTTTGGGTACAAACGATCAGATGCTGATTAGATGCGTGGTCTCAAGGGCAGAGGTAAATATCGGATTACAAACTTTCATTTTCGACATTGCTTTTTTTCAAAATATTATTTCAAAATAGTAAGTTATAACCTTTACTTTTCGATTCAAGTTGTCTTTATTTCACAGCTACAATATTTATCACCTTTTGGGAAAGACTGCGCTGGAATGCAGATCAAGATCTTTAAAGAAAGAAGCTTTTCTTGTGTTTCTTTAAGTTCTTGAAGATTGAAATACAAACATTCCAACCTTTTCAATAAAACCATCGTGCAACCAACCTGTGATAATCTCATTAACGTAGACAATCTCGCTATGGACGTGCGCTTATTTCCATCAAGGCAATTGCAATAAGCAATGTCGATTTTTCAATAATGAAAGCGTAAAGATTGAATTATCAATGAGCTTTCAAATTGAATTATCAAAAAGCATTCAGATTGAATCATCAATAAGCTTTCAGATTGAATTATCAATAAGCTTTTAGATTGAATTATCAATAAGATTTCAGATTGAATTATCAATAAGCTTTCAGATTGCATTATCAATAAGCTTTTAAATTTAATTATCAATAAGCTTTCAGATTTAATTATCAATAAGCTTTCAGATTGAATTATCAATAAGCTTTCAGATTGAATTATCAAAAGCTTTCAGATTGAATTATCAACAAGCTTTCAGATTGAATTATCAATAAACGTTCAGATTGAATTATACATAAAGGTTTCAGATTGAATTATCAATAAGCATTCAGACTGAGTTATCAACAAGCTTTCAGATTGAATTATCAATAAGCTTTCAGATTGCATTATCAATAAGCTTTTAGATTGAATTATCAATCAGTACAGTGTGTGTTATTGTAATCTTCAAGTAAGGTACAGCAAAAAATGTCAGTTGAATTTTGAATTTCAAACCCGAATAATGGCAAAGTTGATATAATTGCACAATTTGATGGTTATTTCCAGATCGATCTGGTCAAGATTAAGGAGATATTTTTTACTCGGTATGGAATGACTCTTGGTGATTATATAAAAGATGATACAAGTGGTTTCTACAGAGAGTTACTGCTCAGAATCGTCGACGGTGGAAACTAAAGAAGACAAAACATTCACATATTGTATTTATTATCACTCAATGATTAGGTGTTGGGGCGATCAATGGACGGCTGTACAAAGAGTGAAAAGTGGATTATATAATATTTAAAATCCTCAGTTTTAAATGGACATAATTTGTTCCGAGAACTACAATTTTTTCCTTGAGACCGTGGTCCCGAGCTATTAGATTGTTGTAAAGAAAGAATTGTTAACAATAATCAAAAACTTTGAAATTTGAAACTGTGTCATAATTATATCATAATGCTCATAATGAGTGATATGAAACCTGTGACCTTTTGATAAACTGGGTATCTACCATAAACATAAATTCAAACTTGTCAGTATCTTTGTTTATTTTAGCACTTGCATACATTTGATTCATTATTATTATTTATTATTACATTGTATTCAATATGGAGATACAGATTTATTTCGTTAAATAGCATATTTATACTACGATAATATAATTATTTCAAATATTATTTTTATGATGTAAACTTAACTCCATTGTCCAGTTGCTTCCAGCTTGTAAAGTATTGTCATTGATCATTAAAGTTTACATTATTTCAATGCTGCTGCAACTGAAACTATATTATGCACAATAAGATTAAGTACATTGTTATTTTGTGATTTTTATTACTAATACTGAACAACATATATATTATTTCAATATTGACCAATCCATGTATTTATACTGGCAACTAACTTCAGAATGCATACAAATATTAATCCACATTGAACCAATGTAACATGTATTTTTTTTGAACTGCCCCCTTATGGCCATATTATAGGCCTAATACATTTCTGATGGTAAACTTAAACTTTCAACACACTTTATCCAATGGGAGAACACTAAAACAATAGGGTTTATGAGACAGACACTGATGATGTGCATGTCTTATCTAACAGTTACGAACAAAGGAAGAGATAGAGTTAATAGTTTATTTTATACTGCATGTATTATATACAAATATTGGATGCATTCGAGTGCATTGATGCAGAATATAACTACAAGGTAAAATCTTGACATTTCCATTTCACAAGGCGAAGCCGAGTGAAAAAAACAAAACAGATTTCACTGAGTGATTATATTCTGTGGCGACAATGCACGGATAAAACGCATTCAATATTTGTTTTATATAACTCTAGATCCTTGTCATTCCAAAAAGAAATCACAATAAACACAAAATAGACTCGGAAACTCGTCCACCCAACACTCTGAAAATGCTATTAAAAAATCAAAAACATTCTAAACAACGTGGAAGATTACCGGTACATGTAGACACCAACCTTGTCCGCCGTGACACAACCTTGCCTGGTTTTGGACAAACGGGTGGGGAACTATTATTTTGGAGCCGACGCTACGAAGTGTCCGGAGCGTCCTACATTATCCATTATAGGATTAAAAATTATTATATTTTGGAGCGTCGCGGCAGAACACGTGATAAAATAAAGGAAGACACGTGACCTCTGTTCCACCAATCAAATGACAAGGGTTTGTTTGCTCGAACTCATTTGTGCCTATCAAGACTAACTGGAAGAGCGTAAGTTTACGTGATGAATAATTAAAAGAGAGTTTTAGGGTGTGTTTTACTTTTACAATATACCGCCATATTACTTAGTCTGTGTAAAATTCTTCTAAAAGGAAACCACTTTCACAAATTTTATCCTCACATTAAATGAACGTAAAGTGAACAACTTTGAAATTTCTTTTTCACACCTTTTTCATTTCTTTCGCAAAACATCATGTCCTTGTTTTTTCCTAAAGAATGTTGCTAATAATTGAACACTCACCTATACAGGTTGTTAAAATAAATGGGCTTGATTAAAATTAATAACTGCATGAATTTGCTGAGCAACTTAGGTCTGTTATTCTAAAGTAATTTTTAAGTATGTTTTAAATGTTCTTCGTAACTAGCGCCCTCTACTCTCCAATGAGAGCCAGCAGAATTTTACGGAAGTCTCCACTTGTCTCGCTTTTGATAGCTTCCAACAACGTCTTGTTGTATTTTCCTACGTACACCAATTTGATGTGCTCCAAATCCACCTGTTTGAAAAAAATTCAAACCATGACCTTTAACGTGTATTAATTAAACTTACAACAAACTTTTAGGCTAGGGGAAATAAAGCAAATGGTACAAGGTAATTTATAAACGAAAACTTAATAGAAAAACCTCTAACCTGTGATAAAAATAGGAAATGAAATTATCAGGAGAACAGTATGCTGAAAATGTAATTTTTGACAAAGATACAAACAAAATGGCGATAATGGCCAACAACGAGTCGATCTCAAATCAGTTTTCCAAACCGACAGCAGCAACAGATCAGGCTACGACTGTGTTGGAGCAAGACATATCATATCATACACAGAACCTACGGAGCTCCAAGTCGACTTATTGGTGGTTACCAGTTTACTTATCGGTACAATATATCTCACTATAATAGAAGTCGACTTTATTGCCAATTGATGACTTCCTTCATCTAACGGTTGACTTGTCGTGATAATTTATGTTGACACGACAACTTCCTAAAACAAAGAAATCGACTTATCCTGATGAGTCGACTTCTTTGTTTCGGGAAGTTGTCTTGGCAAGGTGAATATTGTCGGGATAACTCGACTTCTTAATGTTAGTAAATTGTATTGACGTTGATTATTATATCACGTCAACATTTTTATACCATAAATAACTCCACAGGTCGACTTATACCACTAAATCAGTCGAATTGGCGAGATAAACTTCGTTGTTATCTGGCTATTAGTTGAATTACCCATGAAGCTCCATAGAACTTCTTTTATAATGGTTTTTAAAAATGTTACAAGTAAACTATGACTCTATTATGTGTACCTCGCATCGGGATACGACTATCCGGATAAGTTGCTTCTCGTCCGTTCCGGCTCCCTTCATTGCTTTGTTAAGTTGATCCGCAAAGAACTCAGGTGGGTTATTGAAAAAAGACACTTGAATGTAACAAAGAAAAACAGTTCAATAATAACATTAATGATTTTACAACTGTGTTAAATCTAACGGACTTCTGTTATTGTTGTACACATTACAGTGTGACATAATGTTCAATACTTGCCTAAGTGAAATTTAATATTGTAGGAGCTAAAATTCTCTAACTCTTACTTCGTTAGTTTTTTTCTGTATTCGAGTATATTATAGGCCTATAACTTATGGTACAACTCTTTTGTACGAGTGAAGTTTTCAACTGTACTTCATACTAAAGGCCTTTTGTGTATGAACCGGTATTACTTCATATCGTCGACGGCGAAAGTGCAAGTGTGTTACAAGTTTCCCTTTCTGACCAAATACAATCAGTGGAAATAGAAAAAAAATTGTTTAAAGTAGGGACCCAATAGACTGCGATGTCTATGTGATATTGAGAAAGTTCAAGACCCACACTGTCTATTAGAAGATATAAGACTTGAGTTTAGCATTGTAAGGACTTTAACATTTTTAACTTGTATTCAAAGATACTTGACAATTATTTACCAATGGACAGGTAGGCGTTTTGCAGGTTGCCTGACATTTCACTTTTGACGGTAGACGCAACCGACTTGCCTGTCAGCTAACATAAACAAAAATAAGGGTAAATCATGATTAATCGTTTGCTACGCACCATTATGTCCGAACCATTGTGTCAGAATGAACTTTATGTCCGACCAATTAGGTCCGACGAACCATTGTGTTCGACGAAGCATCATGTCCGACCTACTGTGTTCGACGAACCAATAATTGTCAGACCCATTGTGTCAGAATGAACATTATGTCCGACCAATTAGGTCCGACGACCCATTATGTCCGACCCACTGTCTGACGAACCATTATGTCCAACCCATTGTGCCCGACGAACCAAAAGTTATCCTACCATGCTGTCCATGTCGAACGTTATGGTGTGAAGCAGACGTTATACCATTTCAATATCACACACTTATGATTTCTCTATATTAAAACAATTATTGTGTTGTGTCATACTATTTTGTACATGTACAGATGGCAGTGATTATTCAGGAGCCCCTCGAGGAACAAAGACAACTTTTAGCAGCGGCTGAATGTAAAAACATTTATTTACTATATTTCCTGCAGAAAGAAGTTTAATTTGAATATTCATTTATCGAAGGCTTTTTATTCCTACCAATCTGATTGTTCCTTCCACTTTTGGACTAATTTGCCATAGGTGTTCAAACCCGATGAACAGGATTCTCACAAGTCTGTGATCGAAGGATAATCCACAAGAGGGCGCTACTTCAGACAATACTTTATCGGAAGGACAAAAACCACGATCACAGACTTGGAACCAAGCCTATTGGATGCCTTGATATTATTCAGTCTAAGCAGTAAACCTTGACATACCTTTTCGTATTCATCAAAGACTGCTTTCAGATGCTCTCTACTTCGCGCTACAAGGATGCGTTGAAACTCTGACTCATCCGTACCTAAACCTTTTGCTGCCTGTAGAGAATTTAGATTGGTTGGTGTTATAAAAACAAAACAAAACTAAACAAAAATTGAAGTATGGAACAAAAATCACACACTTTTCCCTGTATGATAATAATAACACTGATACCTTGAAATAGATTCTTTGTTTCAATTTGTTGTTGTGTTGTTTTACAGAACAATTTTGATTGTGAGAATTGTGTGGTTACCTTTTGCAGAGCTTGGGCGTCTTCTGAAACCTTACCGGCATCCAAATTGGGGTTCTCATCACGTCCAGCCTAGGTGCAAAACACCAAACATACATTTGTGACCATTCGCAATTTGAACACATCTTCAAAATATTAAACCTAAGTTTGATATACTTGTGGTGCTTATCAGAAGGTTTCATTTGACTATTGTGTTTGGAATGATGGCGATTTGGGGAAAGCTACCATCTGTCAGTCAACATCAAAAAGAAATTGTGCTTTATCTGGTTTTATTGCTGTTTTCTAAGGCGAAAAATAACATATATCACTCAGCGTGAAATTAGACAAAATGTATACAGACGCAGATTTCACGAAGTGTAAGGGTTTGTTTCAATTATAGTTTCTCGTTGGAAAATGTTTTGTCGTGTCTGTCTTGAAATCCAGACGGCATGTTTATCATGTTCATACATCATTTTACTTAATCTTTGAGTTCATTTCATGTAGAATTTATAGCATTTGCAGAGGCCTCTGACTCCGTGTTCACGTGTCGGTGAATTTCTGTCCAACAATTGTAATTGGTTATTTTTTTCAGATCAAAGTAGAAGCCATAATTAAAAATACAGCACTAAAAATAATAACAATTTTTTCGTTTTACTTATTTCATGATTCTTGACAGTGAATAATAATAAATAACTTATGTTTATGTCACCTATTGTTGATTTTTATTAATTGCTTTGCTCCATTTTGTAAAAAAGCCTCGGTGGCTTTGTTAGTGGTGATGTGATGTTTTTGAAGTAGGAAATACATGTAAATGGATTCGAATAACTCAACTCAAGAGAAAAAAGTAATAAATAAAACATGCTGTACACCCATTTCAATATTTCAAACAAACTATATCCTTGCCTTGGTAAACCGTGACTGATGTCTAAATTAAGTTAGACAACAGAACACGGTAAATATAAAGACATGTATGTTTAGTAGGAGGAACCATACAATTTAATACACAAGTTGGAAGAATAAATATTAACCACCACAAGTAGCAGGACGTGTTGGTACAATGACGACTTTTTAAATTGTAAAGCACCCATCTACGCAGCTCAAGCCGTGGATGGCCGACATTGCTGTGAAAATAATGAGGTGGAGGGAAGAGGCAAGATAGTTTATTGGAGAACACGGAGAGGATTTGCAAAGAATAAATCTCAGCAAGAAGAGGACTGCATCCTGTACATCAACACTTGCTCTGAGTGGACCAATAATACAAGCTACAAAGACTTATAGGTTCAAGAGTACATGTAAATTGGAACTTACAGTGCTTAGACCAATGAGAACACGCTTGAAATCTCCGCTTGTTTCTCCCGATAGAGCTTCCTCTAGGTCCTGTTTGCATTCTGAACATCACATAAAACAAACCCAAAGTCATTTTATTTTCCAAACTATGGATTCACTGGCTTTGGCCAGCTCCATCTGAACAAGAACACCGGGGCAAACACCTTCTAATAACGATAAGTGCACTGGGTTCTTAAGTTTACGTGCATTACTCAACAAACGGGACCTCCGGCTTTACTTCCAATGCAAAGGACGAGACCGAAACTCGAACTCACACTCTGCTGTTCAGAACACCAGGGCTTGAGTCCGGTGCGCTTGACCGTTCGGCCACGCTAGACTTAACTAATTTATAACCGAGGGCGTGATTTTGAAAAAAACCCACAAAATGCGCTTACCTACACTTTTAGCCCCCCAAAAACATTTGGAACATTTTGTGAAAATTTGGTCTAAGATCCATTCGGATAAAATGTGTTGAATTGAGGGTGCTGCTCATAAACTTTAGCACTTTAAACTGTGAATACAAAACATTCCACAAACTTGATTTAAGATACCAACTGTTCATCTAAAAGGGTTACTCATTTTTTGACACTTGTGTAGACAAGAGGTTACAAAAGTTATTACTAAACCGTGAAATAACTATTCTGGTAATTTCTTTTATTTTATTCGAACAGTGTTCCTAATGATTGAGATAATTGTGTCAGCATAAATGGAACAAAACTCCCGCACACAGGTCGCACAACGACCGGGTCTGTTCTAAGAAACGTAAACACGCCATACAACTATGAGCTAGGAACGGATATAAAACAAAATGCTCATTTCATTTGTATATATGTAGTTCACAAAGAACACTCACCAGTTTTGTAAGCAGCCTTGATGGATTTAAGTTGCTATAGAAATATAAAAAACAAAACAGATTACAGGAAATGAAAACCCAGTATCATTAGTCATGCATCGCGAAGATTGATAATCTTACAAATGGCAGACATTATATTATTTCAAAGATTAAAAAGATGTATTGTCTTTGAGGGGCAAGCGGAAGTTACGGGAAGGTTAAAGGAAAATTTAGAGATAAAGAAAATCATGACTTACATCTCATATTATGACTTAATCTCAAAATCATGTGACTTAGAAAAAGTCATAATTATGACTTAATCTCATAATCATATGACTTAGTAAAAGTCATAATTATGACTTTAAATCTCATTAAAATGAGTTAATTGACACAAGTTGTAAGAAAGACTTATGCTAAATCATATTTATGAGATGTAAGTAATATGACATATGCTAACTCATAATTATGAGATATAAGTTATAATTATGACTTTCTTCTTTTTTCTCATAGTCCCTTTAACGCTTCAGATGGGGAGTCAGTAGACAGTTGTAGATTATCATGTAAACATACGGTCAAAAACGTATTTCATTTTTAAATTGACTTTAAACTATATTTGAAACAGGTGTGCTGTTCCACGCTTGTAGTCGAGTATCGAATGAATTGCAGTAAAAAGCAAAAATGAAAATTGAATATTCAAGAGAGAATACAAATAGATGGGGGAGACAATTTATAAGTTACCATAGGTGGGTAAAAATATCAAATCATTTCCAAGAACAAGATTAGATAATGTAATGGTTACCAGAGGATGTCCTGTTAACTACTTGGGGGAACTTGAGATCATAACCTAGTGTGTTATGTGAGTTTTGTAAAATAGGAACTGAGCCTTGAAATGACGGCTTAATGGGTTAGCTGACGTGTACAGAATTACTGGGGATGATTGATGTTGATGTACAATCAACCTTGTAATATATGTATGTACAAGTTCTCGTCACATCAGCACTTTAAATGCGAGTTTCGTCTAACTGTTTGCTGCAATTGTTTGGTTTCACAAACACCCCATTAAGAAAAATTTGTGAATAATTAGGTCAGACGCAAACGGCTTTCTGATGAAAATTTATAGGGGTAATGGTTGAAACATTTCATGAACGCTTTTCAACCCGAAATCATATTTCATCAACCTTGACAGCCTACTATTACCAATTCTCAAGAGAAATTAATACAATACAACTGCTCATTTGAACTTACCAAATCAATATTTACCAAAACAAAATCACTGACTAGATTACGTTGGGTTTCTTTAAAACATGACAATTTATGAAATGTGCACAGGTTGGCTGTATTTTGCGTTCCTTTGCATACCTTTGATACACACATTATTATGTAATATGAAGTAATTAACGCAATGTAATCAATGATTGCGTTTGTCAGTTCATTTACGTGCATGGAACTGAATGTTTTGAAGAGCTATCCTTACCTCGTTTGTTCTGGCACACATGATCTCAACCAGAACATCTTCATCGGTTCCTAAACCCTTACAAATAAAACAATTTGACGCTAATTAATTGCCCTGTTTGATTAGGATTGGTATTATTAAGATGCCTTTATCATAACTTTACTTCAATTTGTTTTTAATCGACTAAATCAGAGTCGCTCACTCCACGCAGTAAGCGTGAATGGCTCGACAAATAAACAGAAAACAATGTCAAAACTATAAAATGGATAACCTATAGGCATTTCGTTTTATTGTGGGACATTACGTTCATTTACTTACTTTTTTATTTTAACTCTTTGGACACGTTTAATTAAGTTTAAACTTGACTTAATGCATGGTTTGAATGTAATCTTTACTCTTCAACTATACCCTGTTTTTCAAGGTAAGGAATCCTTGAGTGATGATGTGATTTAAGTTTCTCCTTTGTGTTTTTAATATCCATTGCTTACCTTCATTGCTTTCTTAAGGCACTTTGCGTCATACACTGCTGGTGGGCTCATCAAAGCAAGCACAGCATCCTCAAAATTACCTCCCAGCTCACTCTTTAAGTCTTTCACAAGATCCTATACATGTAAGTGGACAACATCATGAAAGTGGCTACAAGCCCAGTTATTATTTTTTTTAAAAACAGTTCAAAAATATTGTTTTGTTTTGAAAATGTGTTCCCATGCAGAACTTTCACCCATTCTTGCCAAGCTTTTCAATATGTGCTTGGCAGTCTCTGTGTTTCCTTCATCTTGGAAAGTGGCATCCGTTGTCCCTGTCTTTAAGGGTGCTGGTCAGCGTTCTCAAGCTACTAATTTTCGTCCTATTAGTCTGCTTCCCATAATAAGTAAGATTTGTGAATGCTTTGTAAATCAACAGCTCCTTGGATACCTGGAGGACATTGACCTTCTAACTGACTGCCAGTTCGGGTTTCGCCATTCCCGCTCAACCGGTGATCTGCTTTCCCTAATCCCGCTCAACCGGTGATCTGCTTTCCGTAATCATAGGGCCTTAGATCGCAGGGGTGAGGCTCGTGTTGTATGCTTTGGACATCTCAAAGGCCTTCGACAAAGTATGGCATACTGGCCTGCTCCACAAGCCAGTCATATGGCGTGTCAGGCAGAATGTTAGCTATAATCTCTGCTTTCCTTTCCAACCGCAAGTTGAAGGTTGCCCTTGAGGGTCAATCTTCTCCTACCCGTTCTATCAATTCCGGTGTTCCACAAGGCTCAGTACTTGGCCCCACTCTCTTTCTTGTTTACATTAATGATTTGCCCGATGAAGTTCTGTCTCAGCTTACCATGTATGCTGATGATTCAACCCTCTATTGTGTTTCCCCTAACTCTTTCAATACTTCTCACTGTGAGGTGGGTGTCTCGCTAAATAATGACTTAGAGAATTTGCTAAAGTGGGGGAATGATTGGCTAGTAACCTTCAATGCAAAGAAAACTAAACTTCTGTCTCTGTCTCGCTCTAGAGATGATTCATTTCCATCTATTCATATGGGTCCATTGACTTTGCCTGAGGTAGCAGATTTTCGCCTTCTTGGACTTGACATCTCCACCAATGCCATGGTTGGGAGAGGTATATCGCAGGCATTGCAAAGAGTGCTTCCATGCGAGTTGGTTGTCTTTATCGAGCTCGGAAGTTTTTACCTGCTGATGCTACCCTCTACCTGTATAAGACAACTTTACGTCCCCTAATGGAGTACTGTTGTCACATTTGGGCCGGAGCTTCTGCCTGTCATTTATCTTTATTAGATAGAGTGCAGCAGCGCAATGTTAATCTTGTTGGTGAAGAGTTGGGATCAACGTTACAACCTCTTTCCCACCGTAGGTCTGTAGCCAGCCTCTGTCTTTTCTACAGATATTTCCATGCCACCAGTGTGTCCGACCTAGTTCCTCCTATCAGGATGTTTGAGCGTGAAACCAGACTTTCTGCTTCTTCTCACCCATACACTCTTGATTTGCTGAGATGTAGAACAAGGAGCCATTCAAACAGCTTTTTTCCACGTACTGCTTCTCTTGGGAACTCCTTGCCTGGTGCATGTTTTCCTCCATCCTACAATCTAGGCTGTTTTAAGAGGAATATCAATTCCTACCTTCAGCTCCCCTGAGTTATTTTCACATTTAATAATTGTTTTTCTTTCTTCTTGTAGCCCCTTACCAAGAGTGGATTTTAGCCTTGTTTGGGGCGAACTTGCATAAAAAAATTTTTTAAAAATTCTATATAGGCCTACTCAAATACATAGGTCTATGTTGTTGCTATCGGTATTTTATTTGTTTTTATCAAATAGATATACAATATTAATGTCGTTAAAGTTATTCTTAAAAAAATGAAAATAAAAATAAAAACCTTATGAGGCTTTACTGTCGAGCGCAACTCCGCTTTCAAATTACACTGTATATTAAACAAACAGGGTGAGAATTGACCCGGATTCCGGGTTCCGGCAGGGGGCCTGGTCCATTTCTGTGTCATTTGGGCATAGATGATGGGTCATATCACGGGACCCGGATCCGGGTCAATTCGGACCCGGAAGTTTATGGGGCAAATTGATACAAACAGGAAACCTAATCATATATCTCTTATATCAGGTCTTGAACATTTTCTTTGAACCATCGGTCTATACCTATATTAGTTCGTTCATCTAGCCATGTTGAGAAAAATATAGCCTTGCTTCCATTTTGCAGCTCCCCTTTTCATTTTAACCAAAATAAGACGCAAACTGTTTATGTTGATGTATCGAAAGTGTCTCTCTTAAATTTGTATAACAAAAAATAATGGAAATAACATAACAAAAACAAACGTGTATGGAGCATCATTGTGTCCAACACGGATCATTATGTCCGACAAGGTTTATCGATACAATGGGCTGGACCATGGTTTATCGATACAATGGGGTGGACCAAGGTTTATCGATACAATGGGCTGGACCATGGTTTATGGATACAATGGGCTGGACCAAGGTTTATGGATACAATGGGCTGGACCATGGTTTATCGATACAATGGGCTGGACCATGGTTTATCGATACAATGGGCTGGACCATGGTTTATGGATACAATGGGCTGGACCATGGTTTATCGATACAATGGGCTGGACCATTGTTTATCGATACAATGGGCTGGACTATGGTTTGTCGATACAATGGGCTGGACCATGGTTTATCGATACAATGGTCTGGACTATGGTTTGTCGATACAATGGGCTAGACCATGGTTTATCGATACAATGGGCCGGACCATGGTTTATGGATACAATGGGCTGGACCATGGTTTATGGATACAATGGGCTGGACCATGGTTTATCGATACAATGGGCTGGACCAAGGTTTATCGATACAATGGGCTGGACCATGGTTTATCGATACAATGGGCTGGACCATGGTTTGTCGATACAGTGGGCTGGACCAAGGTTTATGGATACAATGGGATGGTTTATCGATACAATGGGCTATGGTTTATCGATACATTGGGCAATGGTTTATCGATACAATGGGCAATGGTTTATCGATACAATGGGCAATGGTTTATCGATACAATGGGCAATGGTTTATCGATACAATGGGCAATGGTTTATCGATACAATGGGCTGGACCATGGTTTATCGATACAGTGGGCTGGACCATTGTTTATCGATACAATGGGCTGGACCATGGTTTATTGATACAATGGGCTGGACCAAGGTTTATGGATACAATGGGCTGGACCAAGGTTTATGGATACAGTGGGCTGGACCATTGTTTATCGATACAGTGGGCTGGACCATTGTTTATTGATACAATGGGCTGGACCATGGTTTATGGATACAATGGGCTGGACCATGGTTTATGGATACAATGGGCTGGACCAAGGTTTATGGATACAATCGGCTGGACCATGGTTTATCGATACAATGGACTGGACCATGGTTTATCGATACAATGGGCTGGACCATTGTTTATTGATACAATGGGCTGGACCAAGGTTTGTCGATACAGTGGGCTGGACCATGGTTTATCGATACAATGGGCTGGACCATGGTTTATGGATACAATGGGCTGGACCAAGGTTTATCGATACAATGGGCTGGACCAAGGTTTATCGATACAATGGGCTGGACCAAGGTTTATGGATACAATGGACTGGACCATGGTTTATCGATACAATGGGCTGGACCATTGTTTATTGATACAATGGGCTGGACCAAGGTTTGTCGATACAGTGGGCTGGACCATGGTTTATGGATACAATGGGCTGGACCATGGTTTATGGATACAATGGGCTGGACCATGGTTTATCGATACAATGGGCTGGACCGTGGTTTATCGATACAATGGGCTGGACCAAGGTTTATGGATACAATGGGTTGGACCATGGTTTATTGATACAATGGGCTGGACCATGGTTTATCGATACAATGGGCTGGACCATTGTTTATCGATACAATGGGCTGGACCAAGGTTTATGGATACAGTGGGCTGGACCATTGTTTATTGATACAATGGGCTGGACCATGGTTTATTGATACAATGGGCTGGACCATTGTTTATTGATACAATGGGCTGGACCATTGTTTATTGATACAATGGGCTGGACCATGGTTTATTGATACAATGGGCTGGACCATGGTTTATGGATACAATGGGCTGGACCATGGTTTATGGATACAATGGGCTGGACCGTGGTTTATCGATACAATGGGCTGGACCATGGTTTATCGATACAATTGGCTGGACCATGGTTTATGGATACAGTGGGCTGGACCATGGTTTATCGATACAATGGGCTGGACCATTGTTTATTGATACAATGGGCTGGACCAAGGTTTATTGATACAATGGGCTGGACCATGGTTTATGGATACAATGGGCTGGACCATGGTTTATCGATACAATGGGCTGGACCATGGTTTATGGATACAATGGGCTGGACCATGGTTTGTCGATACAATGGGCTGGACCATGGTTTATCGATACAATGGGCTGGACCATGGTTTATGGATACAATGGGCTGGACCATGGTTTATTGATACAATGGGCTGGACCATTGTTTATTGATACAATGGGCTGGACCAAGGTTTATCGATACAATGGGCTGGACCATGGTTTATGGATACAATGGGCTGGACCATGGTTTATGGATACAATGGGCTGGACCATGGTTTATCGATACAGTGGGCTTGACCATGGTTTATCGATACAATGGGCTGGACCATGGTTTATCGATACAATGGGCTGGACTATGGTTTGTTGATACAATGAGCTGGACCATGGTTTATGGATACAATGGGCTGGACCATGGTTTATCGATACAATGGGCTGGACCATGGTTTATCGATACAATGGGCTGGACCATGGTTTATGGATACAATGGGCTGGACCATGGTTTATGGATACAATGGGCTGGACCATGGTTTATCGATACAATGGGCTGGACCAAGGTTTATCGATACAATGGGCTGGACCATGGTTTATCGATACAATGGGCTGGACCATGGTTTGTCGATACAGTGGGCTGGACCAAGGTTTATGGATACAATGGGATGGTTTATTGATACAATGGGCTATGGTTTATCGATACATTGGGCAATGGTTTATCGATACAATGGGCAATGGTTTATCGATACAATGGGCAATGGTTTATTGATACAATGGGCAATGGTTTATCGATACAATGGGCAATGGTTTATCGATACAATGGGCTGGACCATGGTTTATCGATACAGTGGGCTGGACCATTGTTTATCGATACAATGGGCTGGACCATGGTTTATTGATACAATGGGCTGGACCAAGGTTTATGGATACAATGGGCTGGACCAAGGTTTATGGATACAGTGGGCTGGACCATTGTTTATCGATACAGTGGGCTGGACCATTGTTTATTGATACAATGGGCTGGACCATGGTTTATGGATACAATGGGCTGGACCATGGTTTATGGATACAATGGGCTGGACCAAGGTTTATGGATACAATCGGCTGGACCATGGTTTATCGATACAATGGACTGGACCATGGTTTATCGATACAATGGGCTGGACCATTGTTTATTGATACAATGGGCTGGACCAAGGTTTGTCGATACAGTGGGCTGGACCATGGTTTATCGATACAATGGGCTGGACCATGGTTTATGGATACAATGGGCTGGACCAAGGTTTATCGATACAATGGGCTGGACCAAGGTTTATCGATACAATGGGCTGGACCAAGGTTTATGGATACAATGGACTGGACCATGGTTTATCGATACAATGGGCTGGACCATTGTTTATTGATACAATGGGCTGGACCAAGGTTTGTCGATACAGTGGGCTGGACCATGGTTTATCGATACAATGGGCTGGACCATGGTTTATGGATACAATGGGCTGGACCATGGTTTATCGATACAATGGGCTGGACCGTGGTTTATCGATACAATGGGCTGGACCAAGGTTTATGGATACAATGGGTTGGACCATGGTTTATTGATACAATGGGCTGGACCGTGGTTTATCGATACAATGGGCTGGACCATTGTTTATCGATACAATGGGCTGGACCAAGGTTTATGGATACAGTGGGCTGGACCATTGTTTATTGATACAATGGGCTGGACCATGGTTTATTGATACAATGGGCTGGACCATTGTTTATTGATACAATGGGCTGGACCATTGTTTATTGATACAATGGGCTGGACCATGGTTTATTGATACAATGGGCTGGACCATGGTTTATGGATACAATGGGCTGGACCATGGTTTATGGATACAATGGGCTGGACCGTGGTTTATCGATACAATGGGCTGGACCAAGGTTTATCGATACAATTGGCTGGACCAAGGTTTATGGATACAGTGGGCTGGACCATGGTTTATCGATACAATGGGCTGGACCATTGTTTATTGATACAATGGGCTGGACCAAGGTTTATTGATACAATGGGCTGGACCATGGTTTATTGATACAATGGGCTGGACCATGGTTTATCGATACAATGGGCTGGACCATGGTTTATGGATACAATGGGCTGGACCATGGTTTGTCGATACAATGGGCTGGACCATGGTTTATCGATACAATGGGCTGGACCATGGTTTATGGATACAATGGGCTGGACCATGGTTTATCGATACAATGGGCTGGACCATTGTTTATTGATACAATGGGCTGGACCAAGGTTTATTGATACAATGGGCTGGACCATGGTTTATCGATACAATGGGCTGGACCATGGTTTATCGATACAATGGGCTGGACCATGGTTTATCGATACAGTGGGCTTGACCATGGTTTATGGATACAATGGGCTGGACCATGGTTTATCGATACAATGGGCTGGACTATGGTTTGTTGATACAATGAGCTGGACCATGGTTTATGGATACAATGGGCTGGACCATGGTTTATCGATACAATGGGCTGGACCATGGTTTATCGATACAATGGGCTGGACCATGGTTTATCGATACAATGGGCTGGACCATGGTTTATGGATACAATGGGCTGGACCATTGTTTATTGATACAATGGGCTGGACCATGGTTTATCGATACAATGGGCTGGACCATGGTTTATCGATACAATGGGCTGGACCATGGTTTATGGATACAATGGGCTGGACCATTGTTTATTGATACAATGGGCTGGACCAAGGTTTGTCGATACAGTGGGCTGGACCATGGTTTATCGATACAATGGGCTGGACCATGGTTTATGGATACAATGGGCTGGACCATGGTTTATCGATACAATGGGCTGGACCATTGTTTATTGATACAATGGGCTGGACCAAGGTTTATCGATACAATGGGCTGGACCTAGGTTTATCGATACAATGGGCTGGACCATTGTTTATTGATACAATGGGCTGGACCAAGGTTTATCGATACAATGGGCTGGACCATGGTTTATCGATACAATGGTCTGGACCATGGTTTATGGATACAATGGGCCGGACCATGGTTTATCGATACAATGGGCTGGACCATGGTTTATCGATACAATGGGCTGGACCGTGGTTTATCGATACAATGAGCTGGACCAAGGTTTATTGATACAATGGGCTGGACCAAGGTTTATCGATACAATGGGCTGGACCATTGTTTATTGATACAATGGGCTGGACCAAGGTTTGTCGATACAGTGGGCTGGACCATGGTTTATGGATACAATGGGCTGGACCATGGTTTATGGATACAATGGGCTGGACCATGGTTTATCGATACAATGGGCTGGACCGTGGTTTATCGATACAATGGGCTGGACCAAGGTTTATGGATACAATGGGCTGGACCATGGTTTATTGATACAATGGGCTGGACCATTGTTTATTGATACAATGGGCTGGACCATGGTTTATTGATACAATGGGCTGGACCATGGTTTATTGATACAATGGGCTGGACCATGGTTTATCGATACAATGGGCTGGACCAAGGTTTATCGATACAATGGGCTGGACCATTGTTTATTGATACAATGGGCTGGACCATGGTTTATTGATACAATGGGCTGGACCATGGTTTATTGATACAATGGACTGGACTATGGTTTATCGATACAGTGGGCTGGACCATTGTTTATCGATACAATGGGCTGGACCATGGTTTATTGATACAATGGGCTGGACCATGGTTTATGGATACAGTGGGCTGGACCATGGTTTATTGATACAATGGGCTGGACCATTGTTTATTGATACAATGGGCTGGACCATTGTTTATTGATACAATGGGCTGGACCAAGGTTTATCGATACAATGGGCTGGACCATGGTTTATGGATACAGTGGGCTGGACCATTGTTTATTGATACAATGGGCTGGACCATTGTTTATTGATACAATGGGCTGGACCAAGGTTTATCAATACAATGGGCTGGACCATGGTTTATGGATACAGTGGGCTGGACCATTGTTAATTGATACAATGGGCTGGACCATTGTTTATTGATACAATGGGCTGGACCATGGTTTATCGATACAATGGGCTGGACCATGGTTTATCGATACAATGGGCTGGACCATGGTTTGTCGATACAATGGGCTAGACCATGGTTTATCGATACAATGGGCTGGACTATGGTTTGTCGATACAATGGGCTGGACCATGGTTTATGGATACAATGGGCTGGACCATGGTTTATCGATACAATGGGCTGGACCATGGTTTATGGATACAATGGGCTGGACCATGGTTTGTCGATACAATGGGCTGGACCATGGTTTATCGATACAATGGGCTGGACCATGGTTTATCGATACAATGGGCTGGACTATGGTTTGTTGATACAATGGGCTGGACCATTGTTTATTGATACAATGGGCTGGACCATGGTTTATCGATACAATGGGCTGGACTATGGTTTGTCGATACAATGGGCTTGACCATGGTTTATCGATACAGTGGGCTGGACTATGGTTTGTCAATACAATAGGTCATGCATGTGCGTTTGTCGGAATACAATGGGTCGAACTCGATGATCTAAACTGGTTGTCTGACACAATGGTCCATGTCGGGCATAATTAACCGCAAAACACGTGATAACAATTAAATTATTTTAAGAAAAAACTGTGGAATACCAATGGCAATACATGTGCTTCGATCCATTTGCCCATCTACTCTTGTTTTAAGATTATTAATAATAACCGATTTGTTTGTACTGTGGCTTGGGTCTGGTGGTTTTAAATTGACGGACATCTCAGATAAAGTAAATAATTGGTAATTATTTATAGCTGAACTTCTGTTGATCTATAAGATGATAAACTACAAGTGAACACAAAGCATGTTTTGGATCCCACCAACAAAATATGGGTCATTGAGTCAACATGGCATATTTATTAACGAGTCACTGCCCGCTATAACTTACTGTATGGACACACATTGTAATTGTGGTGAGATTTGTATTTTTAGTGTTCAAGGTCCCTAAACAGTTGAAAATGAGACTAACCCTGCCATATGCAGCCTTGTAATGCAGTGATAGTTCTTGTCGTTGTGCATTGGTGCGGGCAGCCAGTACATCAACGATTGCCTGTTCATCCGTACCTGTCACAATAGTACATGTGTATAAACAATGTGTATATATATTTCTTTCCGTTTCATATTCCATTGACAACTTTGTTTGTATCCCAGTTCAAAAAAACAAATTAGTCCTTTTCGGATTGTTACTACAAATCAAGACCAAGAGAAACGATGCTAAAAATGTTGGCGGCAGACACCGATCTAAAACAAATTGAAACAACGTTAAAGGGATTAAAACTTTTAACTGGAGAGATTTTCCATTCTGATCGAAACAATTTTATTTGATCAATCTGTAAACACATCATTTGAAAAGATTGAGGCTTACGCATTCAACAACAATGCATAATTTTCTCATGTTTTGCTTCTTCTTTTTTTCGGGGGGGTGCATGATTTTACATTTAGGCGAAACATTTTGGAAAATATCTTACTCAAAACACGTTCATTTTAAAACAATACAAGTTACAGAATTGTGCCTGATAAAAGAGGCTGCATAGAATGGCTAACACCATTACAAAATTAATGTTAAACAATTTTCGTTGTTTTAACTTAAATGGGTACACCTTAATATAATTTGTTTACAGGTTGGTTGGAGGAAGAAAACAAATTGATGACTGAATTGAATTAACTCCCCTAAAAGCATTGATGTTTCCTCCATGTCAACTTTAATACAACTTTTAAAGCCATTCCGATATTCTCTAAAGTTTGCAGTTAACTTGGCTAATGTTGTTAAAAAGGTGTCCAGCATGATTAGGATTGTCTTACTTCTTTGAAAATGCGGGAGAAAGATCCAACGTTGTTTAATTTTGTTTCTAAATTTGTTTTCCTGTTTTGAAGAACTGTTGTTTTTTATGAAATTTGTCATTATTTTGTTCCACATTTGTCGAGGACATTTTCAACGACAACAAGGGATTCATGAGGGATGTTCCATTAACAGGTTCATATTTAACTGCGTTTTTTCATTTTCAAATTTACTGCTTAAAATTGTCATTATAGTCCGATAATTGCAACCAAAACAGGATTTTAAAGCATCAAATTGTTATTTTACCTTATTTTCCTCCAAACTGTGCAAAACATGCTCCAGATTTTACAAATCAATCAAATTTTTCTAAGCTAACATTTAAAATATTGAAAAATTCCAGTTATTTGTTAGCAATATAACGCACATCTTTTCATGTTTGAGGTCCAATGGATAAAAAAAATCTATCCCTTCCTCTTTTTTCGCTTGGTTTGAGCAGCAAAGGATAACAAAATCTATCCCTTCCACTTTTTGGCTAGGTTTAAGGAACAAGGGATTGAAAATTATATCCCCTCCTCAAGACGGCTAGGTTTGAGGAACAAGGGATAGAAAATTATATCCCCTCCTCTTTTCTGCTGGATTTGAGGAACAAGGGATAGAAAATTCTATCGCCTCATCTTTTCGGCTGGGTTTGAGGAACAAGGGATAGAAAAAAATCTATCCCCTGACCTAAATTATAACAACTCGAACTACAATTAAACTTTTATTTTTGTCAGCTTTCCCAATAGTGAAGTACATAATTGTAAATAAAGAGGTGTGCGTATTTTTCTTTGATGTTATGATGCAACAATAATTATGAGTACGCAATTTGGCACGACATTGTTTTGCAAACAAAAATAAATCAATCAAAAGACTGTTAAAAATATTTGTTTAAGTGCATCAGGTTCTAACTGTGTTCCTCCAGCAATATTTTATGAAGAAAAATAGCATGATTTTAACATTTAAAGACACTGGACACTATTGGTAATTGTCAAAGACCAGTCTTCTCACTTGGTGTATCTCAACATATGCATAAAATAACAAACCTGTGAAAGTTTGAGCTCAATTGGTCGTCGAAGTTGCGAGATAATAATGCAAGAAAAAACACCCTTGTCACACGAAGTTGTGTGCTTTCAGATGCTTGATTTCGATACCTCAAAATCTAATTCCGAGGTCTCGAAATCAAATTCGTGGAAAATTACTTCTTTCTCGAAAACTACGTTACTTCAGAGGGAGCCGTTTCTCACAATGTTTTATACTATCAACAGCTCCCCATTACTCGTTACCAAGTAAGGTTTTATGCCAATAATTATTTTGGGTAATTACCACAGTGTCCACTGCCTTTAAGAGACAACTTCAAGAAAAAATGCTATATATTTCCAAAAAAAGGTGAAATGTGAAAATGTGTAGTTAAATGTGAACCTGTTCTTTGTACTACTAGTGCCTCAGAAATGAAACTCACCCATTCCCTTCATGGCCTTTCGAAGAGCCTGACTATCATGGTCCTTGTCAAAGTTGGGTGCTGGTTTAACACTTGCCTGAATAAAAGAAACATAGTCAGTTTGTTATAATTGTTGGGTTGTTTGATTAGCAACATACATTTAGAATATGACTTATCTCTGCCCGTGAAAAAACATGAGATGTGATTCGGAAATGCACGGATTTGTTTTCAAGACACGCTGCTTTGTCACAAAGTCTCCCTCACACAATGATTGTGATTTGGGTTTTTTTCTACCATTGGGCAAGATTTAAAGCCAATTTTGTCCGATTTTTTATTAATGAAACCCGGAAAAAAGTTCTTAAAGGCTTAAGTAAGGTACTAGTTCCCAGACGCCGCCGTGCATTAAAATGCGATTGCCAGAGTCTGGTCCCTCTTGCATTATGTGAATTTGTGAAGGTATTACCAACTGTCAACGTGGACAAGATGGCCAAAGAGCTATTCATGTTTATTATAACCCGTCACCATGTCACGCTTTTATTGGTTACATTATGAGCACATTATTTCTAGTTTAAAACAAAAATATAGACCTATTCATCAAGTGTGAAAAAAACCTGGAAACCAAATAAACGAAATGACACCCGGCTTCTCCGACACCGGAACTTGAGCCAGATACTTGGATCACCATATTCCGAGGGTCTGAGTCCAACAAGATAATTCTTGAGAAAAATAAAAATTATTAACCCTATTTAGATATGATGCTTTCAAACGTTTTCTAATGTGTTCAAAGGTTTTGGTTGGGTTGAAACAAGTACAAAACAAGTGCTATTTTTTGAGTTAAATATTTAATAATTAATTTGCTGAAACTGATTATAAGAAGTGCTACATCACTCGGGAGTGTCTATTCTTTGTAATACTAATAGGACTATATATACGAAGTCAATTTGAATAATAAACAATTATTGTGCGAAGTTCGGTTTGAACAACAGATAAAACCTTATCGGTGAGCGCTCTATAACGATATTAAAGGTCACTGCAATACGCGGTACTGGCTGCCGTTGACAATAGGTTGGATCAATATCAAGGCCCTACAGCGATGACACCCATTTCTTGTAATAATAGTTTTTATTAATTTCTTACAATCTGTTAATTTAATTATATATTTTCATTTTTGAATCAACTTCTTTAAAATAATACTTTAGCAGAAACATTTAATAATATGAAGAAAAAATGCATAATTTGGGGGACTATTGAATGTATGGAACCATTCATTTTGTGAATTTTGTTCTCGATCTCAATGGAGGGATTCTGAGCGAGGAGCTCTCGCCCCTTTCCCGCCCGCGAGATTTTTTTCCTACGAACTTTTTGTCCCCCCACCCCCCCCCCCTACGGCGAACTGTGTACTAACTTCTTTTGATAGCGCCCTCTTTTGAATCCTCCTCCTCCAGTCAATGTTAATTTCCCATATGGGGTCAAAAAGTTCGCAGGAAAAAAATCCGGCTTCCCGCCCCGCTCCCAAACTATCTTGGTTTAAAGTTGGGACGGTACAACTCACACTATCTTGGTTTAAAGTTGGGACGGTACAGCTCACACTATCTTGGTTTAAAGTTGGGACGGTACAGCTCACACTATCTTGGTTTAAACAGGAAATGACAGGCTTTGACATTTCCTTCCTGAATGGAATAGGGGGCCTACAGTGAGTTTTGTGCACCGAGGGGAAGTGTTTTGGATTTGCTTTTTCAGTTGATGTACCGGTACTAAGTGATGTACACATGTACATGATTTGCCTATCCTCTCCCGGAGATAAAGAGGTACATGTATGGCCTACATATCTCCCTCGTCCCCCCCCCCCACTTCTCGATCTCAAACGGTTTAGAGCCGTAATATAATTCACCTTTGACAGGAATCTAATCGATGTCGTCAAGAACAAACAAACATAAAATATGGGTGCCCGGGATGTATTTTCCTTATTTGGATACTATTCATGAAGACACGGAAATTATTTTTCGATTGGACCAGGCTAGGACAGCAACTTGAAGCCTTAATTCCTCCAGTCCATGACCACCTCCATGATTGTACCTCTCATATCATAGGGTCAAGGGTAGACACCCCGTGCAGAGGAAAGGGTGTTCGGTGAATATATAGTACTCAGCTTCAGCTATACTAATAGTAATACGTTGATATTGTTGACGTGTTCATGTAGCTTATAGTTATTAGTCATCATAGCATAGGGGTCCTTTCTGGTCATAGCTTAAATGTGGTTGTGGCTACTCCCAAGACTGTGTGATGTGTTCAGCCGATGTTTACAGAACATTGTACACAATTCCGTGGTGGCCGCATCTGAGTCATGCGCATGTATGTACATGTCATGTACATGTACTTATCATGGAGGTAGATTTGCATTATTTTATATTCATCATATCAGTAGACTAATTACCCCTTGAATCAACCCTGAAGCCAACTGTTTATCAGTCGTAATCAAAATCATGTTTGCGAACCCACAGAAATCTGGACTTACCATTTTAGAAGCAGATTTTGGCACCGGTGCAATAGCAAACTTGAGTCCTGTTGCAGACAATGAGTGCCACTAGAGCTAGAGACACTGAGCTATTTAACCAGTCAATAATGATCGAAAGGTCCGGTTGATGACACATTGGACATACACAGACCTCTGGTGGCCTTGAAGGGACATCGCATGTCGCAAATAATGTGCGCAGACGTATGCGATGTCGTGAAGTCAATCGCAAGTAATGTGCGCTGACGCGTATGCGAATATATTTGCGAAGTCGTGAATGTTATTGCATAATTAATTGCATACCTTTGAATAACATTTATAATGATCTATATAGGGAATTTCTATAGCGTCCAGTCGAAATTAGTGGTATAGGCCTAGTCTAGTCTTTGTAGCTTTATAGTCATATTGTTGTGAGGTGCCAAGTTCCTGGGGCCTGACCACTTTCCTGCTATAGTGCCACATACTTCATAGATCACTAACAATTATTGTCCGCAACTTAAACATCCCCAAAGGTGTGCAACAAAATTCACGACATCGAAAATTATTCGCATATGATATGCGCACATTCGCAATTAATTGCACGACATTGCATACGGGATGCGCACATTATTTGCGATATGTGATGGGGCCAGGGCCACCGTACAGGCCAGTCAGCAGAAATCTTGTTCGTGTTTCTACTTAGCGTTCCTTTACGCGGAGTTCTTGTTAGGAGTCTCTAAGGGACAGGTAAAGAAAAATTTGAACAGGTAAACAAATGTAAATGTAAAAAAACAAACAGGAGTGGTATTATTCTCAAAAACAGAATAATTTATTTCGTACCCTCGAAATATTATTTCGAGGGAACGAAATAAATTCTGAGAAACAAATATTTCCAGGAAACGAACCAATTATATCGAGGGAAAGAAATTCAAGAGAGGAAACGAAATTATTTTGTTTATGTTCTATTTGTTCTTTACCTGATCCTTTAGGGGCTCCGTACTTTCAGTTTTACGGCAAACTCGGAAGGAAATACTTTATGGGTTTAAAGGGTGTGTAAGGTTGAACATATAAATGCTAACAGATTTGCATGATAAAGATGGTCATGGTGGAAAACTTCCCTTGAAATAGTTTTCCTTGAAACGCTATAGTTTTTGGGAAATTAGTAAAACATTTAGTTTTATCACTGGTGATAAAATCCGATGTTTGAAAACAGTGAAAACATATAATGTTTTTTTTTTTCACTGTTTTCTCATGACTCCGAAGTCATGGCTTAAACTTTCACAGGTTTATATGTTGGGTCACATCAAGTGTGGATACTGGTCTTTGACAATTACCAATGTTTTACATTTGCTTTAATGCCTTTAAATTATTCTGATTTCTCGAAATCGTAAATTTGTCGTTTCTTTGAAATCATTCTTTGTCCCTACAAATTAAAGAAAACTACCAAGAGAGATACTGTGTGTTCTTACTTGCTCAGAGTCAAATGGAAGAGAGAAAGCTTTGTCCACAGGTTGTAAGGGCACAAACTTTAAGTTTTTATGCACAATTAAGAAAGTTGCATCAGGCCCAAGAACTCTGAGGGCGCACTTGGCATCCCTATTACAGAGCCGTATATTGAGAGAGTTGCGACAACTTGCGATTAGAAGCCATTTTGTCTCCAAAAAATGCATTGGCGAATACAGGGTGCCAGACTAGTCTGCCCATTGGGTTGTGCTACGTCCAGCAACCACGTGACCGGAGAAAGCTGGTCCCTCCATGACCAAGTTCGCGCAAGTTCGCGAACTTGGCCCATGTCGCAACTCTCTCAATTTACGGCTCTGCCCTATAGGGGTGCATCACAATAAATAAACTCCCATAGCACCCAATGCTAAATGCTAAATATTCAAAAACACTCAACAAATATTTAAAGTCTCTCAGCCTCTTGAAAACCAATCAAATATATTTCCAGACAACTAAACTTCAGATTTCTTTTCAATTTTTGGCAGGTCAGCCGTTTGGAATTTTTGCCAATCACCCCAGAAAGTATCAACCCGAAAATGTGCCTTTTCCCAAACCAACTTGCTGCCAGTTATGAAACCTATAAATTTATCAAGTTTTCTCAGAAGTTGAAGCACAGATCCCCCAGATTGTGATAACTTGTCATATTACACAATCTTTTAATTGCATGACCCCTAAAAAGTTATAATTCAAACAATTTCAGGGCATACAAATTATGATAATCACTTTAGTGCACGAATTGTGGCCTATTAAGAGTGTAGTGCACCCCTATAGGTTCCCTACCTAAAGACCGCTCGACGAGTGGTCCCAAATAAAAATACAAGTGTAACCTGGAAAAGAAGTTTGTGAAAACAATAATTTGTAATGTTCAATTTAACCAAAGGGCCGATGTATTTTAGCCAGTTGCATTTTGGGTAAATACGCCGGTGGGGTTGGCTTATCTTTCCTTGCCTTCCACCTCCGGGACCCCGGTTTGAATCCCACCGGGGGTACTTTGTGGGTTGGGTTTTCAGTCCCTACCTGATTGCGTGGGTTTTCCCTGGAATAATTCTCTGGGATTTTCCTGCCACATCAAAAACTGAAAATTCCTTCTTTGTCTTCTATCCATGGGGTCCTTGGTTTGTATAGTGATTATAGGCCTAAGTTTGCTTTTCTGAGAGACCTTGGCTTCACAACCAGAACAATGAAATAAAATGAAAACGCTCAAAAATTTGGGTTTATTTTACTAACAAGTAAGGCCCTTTTCCCCAAGATGGAGTATGGCTATAGTTTACTCGTTCGCGGTATTTTCATTTGGGATGAGCGTTGCTCAAAATTCAACGGCTTACCTATACACAAAATTGATTCGGGGTTGATAAGAAAAATTGACTAGAGCGGGATTTGAACCAACGACCTCCGGATTAACGTGTCGGCGCTCTACCAACTGAGCTCAGTTGGTAGAACGCCGGTGTGGCAGGAGATTCTGTCCCCCCGGAGATTCTGTCCCCCCATACGGCGAACTGCACAAACTACTTTTGATAACGCCCTCTTTTGAATCCTCCTCCTCCAGCCCACGTTAATTTCCCGTATGGGGACAGAATCTCCGGGGACAGATTTCCCTGTGACACCGGCACGTTAATCCGGAGGTCGTTGGTTCAGATCCCGCTCTAGTCAAATTTTCTGTGTTCAACCCCAAATCATTTAAAACTTACCCAGTCAGTTTCCCATGTGGCTTACTATAAATACAAACAAATTGAATACAATTTGTGTTTTAGTTGTCAGCACGTAATGTTTGATTTTAGATTCAAGAGGCCACTGCAAGTGTTACATCATTCGGGCTGGGATCAATGTAGACGCGTCTTTTTCTTACAGATCCAATAGTTCCTATGATTGGATTAGCATATGGTGCATTGCAGCTTGCGCTTCGTCGTGCATGTGTGCTGGATGTGGCAGCTAAAAAGGGTTTACTTTTTGGGGTGTCTGTTGGCTAAAAATATCAATGGCAATATGTCTGCACGTGTAGTATAATATCCCAGGATTGGCAGTTATTTGTACAGTAAAAGACAAGACAAGACAAGGCAGTCCTCAGTCCTCAGTAGACCTCAGCAGATCTCTTTTCAGATAATAATTTAATTTTTCTTTGAGAGGAGGGCTAAAGTTGTTTTGTTAAACTGTGAAAACAAACTTTAAAACGTACCTGCTTCGCAAATCACCATTTAAATCTGGGGCTATTGGCGACACCGGAAAAGTTAATGTAAAATTCAATGACCGAAACAATTCAGAGAAACGCGACAACAGGATGGTAATTAGCCGGAAACAGTTCGTGACGTCGGTGCATCTCGAAGATTTTTTGTAAAATCCGCCATTTTGAAACCAAGCCTATTCTACAAGCGACCGAGTGGTCCTTGCTCTTTATGTTTACGGTATATCAATCACAATCACGTCATTCAGGATAAAGACGGGCAGCGGTCTTATAAACCAGACACTTTCACTCGTATATCGCCGCAAGGTGCAAGATGAGCAACAAGCAGCTTCTAAATAAACTATCTAGGCATGTAGTGAAAAATGGATATTCAAAAATAAATTAAAAATATTACTTAGAAGTCTCAAAGTTTTTGTCAGTAAAGAGAGAAATATCCATTGACTCATAATAAACTTTCATCCTTTTTGCAAAATTTATCATGGGTTGTCCCAAGGCTCGCTGAGTTTTTTCCGTTCAAATAAAAACACCCCTATACAGGTTGTGTAGTTTTCCAAACGTCCGAGCATTAATCTTGAAAAAATAAATAGCAAAAAGGACCATTTTTCGTAAACAGGAAGAAGTGACCGGGCGATTTTTCTTCCTCAGCGCGATAAGGCCAAGATTTGCATAAGCTTTATTACAATATCAAATAGCAGCTGCACAGAATCGCTCATCACACATCACTTTTAGCGAGGCCAGTTTGCTAGCAGCAGAATGTACGCGTTTGAATTGAGTTAAAAGTGAATTTATTTGTCGGTTGGTATGCTACGGGTATAGAGAGGGTCCGTGGTTATGCAGCCATTCTTCCTGGTCCCTTCTCCAGTATTGCTTTTGTATATTCTTTCAACTCTCCATATTGTGCATGACTTGTTCTGCAACATTTGGAACCATTTGTCCACATCTTCCCTGTCTGAAAGGGGTAGTCGACTGCTTCTCTCCATAGTCACATTATGTTGTAATCATCCCTCAGGTAGAAATGCCTGTTAAATGGTACAGCATGGGAGGAACGAAAGTTTCAATGTAAAAACTTTTAAAATTAAAGCTGATGGTGGATAAAAAGAAAAAGAAACAACTTTTTTTATTTCTTCATTCATAGTATACTCAAAAAAATATCAATGTTTAGGCCTACACAAGTCCCTTTTTGCCAATCAACACAAACACTTGTGCAGTAAGTCCTTCTTCACAAATAAAATAGTGTCAATGCACTATAATGACATTTTCTGTGTGCAATAATTATAATCCACAGTAGTATTACTAAGTAACAGGCCTATCTTATTGTAGTATCTGCAAACCGTGCCAAAGGGTTATAAATTTGAAAATCAATTCAATGTTTATGCTCAAAAATAACTGTCTGTCAGTTTAAAATTTAAAAGCAACTCAAGTAAATAATCAACCAGAAACTGTCAAGCTGTCCGAGTGTGTTTTTATGCAGTTTTGAAACAAGCAAACGCCTGGTAGGCCTGTTAATCCGCATACATTGCATTGTAGTACTTGTGATAGTACTAGCCTTCAGGGGCGGATCCAGGATTTTTTTCCAAACGGGGGGGGGGCGTGAAAATGTACCAAGCAGCAAATGGTGAATGCAATTTGTAGCGCCTGCGAGCTCGTAACGCGAAGCCCTAACAGCATGGGTTCCGGGGCCCGCTTAAATGCTCCGAAACAGTTAGGATTCTAGATGCTCTGGTGCGATCTCATGCAATATCTGACCACTTTAACTAATTTTAGCCCCCCCTCCCCAGCCCTGTATAGGTGTACTAACTGCATAATTGATAATTACTAATTTCAAAGAAACACAGCGGATATTTACCCTCTTTCAGAATACGAAAAAATATGTGATTTTCTTTCAATAGTTTCCGAAGTTCATACTGTAAAAGTCACATTGTATCTAGCGCGCGCGTGCAGCCTGACCTTCCAGCCAGAAACTTCTTTGCACAATGTACACACAAAGGTGACATGGTCGACTCACGCTGCGGGTGAATGATCTTTACCCCGAACCCTGTCGATCAATATTTCGATTACCAAGCGGATACTATGGACAGCTAAATGACATTTCGCTATCAAAATAACATATCAGCAAACAAGTCAGAAAATTAAGATAAGTTCCTCTCAAAAAATGTCCGTGTCTCATTAAAAGTGTAAGTACAATTGACTTCAAGCCTGCTATATAAAATGGTAGAGTCCAACATCGTACTGTCGCTACCTAGTTGAAAGCAGATCCCGGCGGCGAGATTTTTTTTCCTACGAGCTGTTTGTCCCCCCGGCCATACGGCGAACTCTGTACAAACTTCTTTTGATAGCGCCCTCTGTTGAATCATCCTCCTCCAGCCCATGTTAATTTCCCGTATTGGGACAAAATTAATGTTCGTAGGAAGAAAACAAATTTGCATCCCGGCGGAGAGGTTCATGAGAAGAACAATTTGTTTGGTGGAAGGTACGGGTAGAGTTTCACCAATACTCTTGAATGACCAATCAAAATGAAGCTTACATGTATATTCACAGAGAAAGGACGACGGAGGGAGTTCGAACCTGTCGGGCAGTAGAGATCAATGGGCCACATGAACCCTACGGTGTAAGGTTGTGCAACGCCGCATTTTACACTGGGAAACCGCAACAAGCTTCCACGACAAATAGAGTAGATATTTTGCATTAAATAATACTTTATTGCATGCGCAGTCAAGTACAGTTCACCCTGGTTCATAAAGACGCACGCAATCGCGAAGATTGTAATGACAAGTATCCGTCAATGTTGTTGTTTTCGAAATTAAGGAAATTTACACCAAAATCTTTAAAATTCGTACGAGAATTTTGTTAAAACTGACATTAGACAATTTTCATGGATTTTCTGGGTCCAAAAAATGTGCATCTGGCAGGGAGTGAGTAAGTGTTTTTGAACATGTTAATTGATGATGTGGCCAACCTTAGCCAACTCCAAACCACAAATCAAACCATTTGAAGACTGAAAACATTTTTTTCCTGCCACACTTTCATTTAACAAAACTACTGGTTTTGGGTTCTGCGCACGCCGATTACCCAAAATGCACTGCGCCGCTCTGCCATGGACATAAATTGGCTGACCGTAAAGTGGATGTTTGTGTCAGCGGTCACAATCTGATTAGCATAATGACTGCAAGGTATTTGCAGCGGTGATCATGTTTCCTCTGAAGTAAGAGAGGTGTAACTCCTTCCGTGGTCGGTCCACACACACAGATTCACGTGTCAGTGAAATAATAGTGGTCCACAAATGAAACAAAGTGTACGAGGTACGGGATATTAGTAGCTTTTTTGAGAAAAAAAATACCAGGTGTCTCTCTACCCTTTTTCCTGAAGGAAAAGGGGGCGTGCGCCCCTACGCCCCCCCCCCGGATCCGCCCCTGGCCATCATCTGTTCAGTAAGTTCCACCATTACTTCGAATCTTCACCCTTGTTAAAATTAACTTATTCAATTTATTGGCTTTGGGTCATAAACCTAAGTAATCCTTACTTTCAAAGAAGGACAGTCATCTACAATGAGACGTGTACACTCACAGTCCATGATAGCAGTATTGTTTTAGAAAGGCACATAGGGTGTACATTACACAAATTATTTTAACACGTCCGCGCAAAAGTACGAAAGTCCAATAGCGCCATCAAAAAACAAATTTTAAATCCAAAATTACGGATTCGAATCCGTGATTACGGATTCACAATCCGTTATTACGGACTCACAATCCGTTGTTACGGATTCAAAACCCGTTATTACGGATTGCGAATCCGTAATAACTTTAACGGATTGCGAATCCGTAATAGCGGATTCGAATCCGTAATAACGGATTTGATTTTGTTATTTTAGTCGCGCTAATGGGCTTTCGTACAAAAGCAAAGAGAAAACTTTTTAACAAAGTTGTCTTCGTATACAGTATGAGAATCACGATACACTGCATGTGCGTGCACGTGTAATGGTATTGCCATCAGAGTGGGGACAGCAGAACAAAGGAAAGTCCTCACATTGATATCAAAAAAATGGATACTATGTGTACTAATGTGCGCGAATGTACGGTTGCTCATTATTATTAGCCAATTTTCAGATAACGGCCGTACTATTGCGTAAATTCGCAGTAAGATATTGCGTTATATTGCCGTACTATTTCGTTATTTCGCCGTGTGTCATGTGTGTCTATGAAAAATTTCGCAAGTAGGCCTATACGCCGAAACAACGCAATAGTAGGCCTACGCCGAAAAACCGAAATTTTACAATAGTGCGGCGAAGGGCGAAATAACTCAATAGAACGGCGATATAACACGAGTTTGGAATTGGCGAATATGAGCCACCGTACGATCTAATGTACAATGATAGTCAAGTCTCATCGTGGGTCTCTTATTATCGTTATTTCACTTTTTTCGTTGGCAATACGTCATCTATATATAGGCTATTTTATACGGTGATTCGATAGCCAAGAACCCTCTATACCGATCTGGTAAAAACGAAAACAATGAAATGTTGCAGAAATATTGGGGGAGGGGGGGGGCAGAGCCGTGTAGGGTGTCGTGGCCGAGCGGATAAGAGCACCGAACTCAAGCTCTGGTGTTTCTGTTCAGCAGAGTGTGGGTTCGAGTCCCGGTCGTGACACTTGTGTCCCTGAGCAAGAAACTTAACTATAATTGCTTCTCTCCACCCAGGGGTATGGGTACCTGTGAGGGAAGAGATGGTTCTTGTGATTGATTTATCTTAGTAGCGCATATTTTGTTGCACAGGCTGTATACTCCCCAGGGAGCTGAGATGGTTAAGGAATGAAATGTAAATGGCCCAGTGACCAGGGGTAATAATGTTGAAAGCGCTTTGAGACGCCCTTCGGGAGTGAAAAGCGCTATAATAAAAACTGGTTATTGTTATTATTACTGGGGGGATAGCGCCACCAGAGCCGTATATTGGGAGAGTTGCGACATAGAGGGACCAGTTTTTTTGGTCACGTGGTTGCTGGGCGCCATTTTCGGTCCAAAAAACCAAAGATCGTATAGCGCCGTAGGCGCAAGATAGGGAACTCACGCGCAAACGCGCGCAAATGAGTGAAGTACGCACTGGAGGGGCGCGGCCGCCATCTTAGGGAGCTGAATCAATCACGCGCCCCCAATGTTCATGCACAAAGAGTGATAATCTCTCATACATCGCTCGGCAGAACAGCCGTAGCGCACCCAATGTTCATGCATAGAGGGTCTTTTTATTTATTTTTATTCATTTGAAGGTGGCCGCCAAGCATAATTCAAACTGGCCACCAATTCTTAAGTCCACACTTTATGTAGTTACAAATTCTAAAAAGATTGATGAGAGAGGGGACGACCAACTGGTATTTTTTTCGGGGGGGGGGCCTTTAAAGCAAAATAGCATTGCCTTAGATCTTCGAGTTGTATGCATAATAAATGACAGAGTCAACAGGACAATATTATTGCCCCAAATCGGGATTTCTTGTATAAAATCAACAATTAAAACACTTTTCTGAACAGAGTTCGAACATTTGTAGTTGTTTTTGTATTATTTGTTGGGGCCTAGGGGTGGGTGGTAAAATACTTTGTCTTACTAACCCAACGGACAATGGAATACAGTGAATAGAACAGCTGTGTAATTTATTCAATTAAACTCATGGACAGCACCATAGCGCAAATTGCAGCAGGGCTAAAATGACAATAAAATTACTAAAATATCTCAAATTTTACAGAAGTATTATACAGAAGTTTAAAATTGGTTAGAAATTTACAAGTAAATATACATACTTACATACACATGCAAAACATGCATTGAATTTTATGCATCTCAGGGCTAAAATGACAATACAATAATTAAAAATATCAGTATATAAGTATATAAAGAAGTTCAAAACATATACATGTAAAACATAAATTGAATTTTATGACTGCTTGGGGCTGTCAATGATAATAGACCTTTATCATGCTGCACTGCTATCTTGGTCCTGTATCCAATAGCAGTAACAATTGCAAATATTTAATGTACAAAAAAGGAACCAGAATATTTGCTGTTCCAGCCTCGGTTTGGTTACATTGATTTGAATGGGAGAAAATCAAGATAGCCGCACCATGATAAAGGTCTATAATGTGAGTTGAAAGTTCATCCTAATACAACTTAAAATTCTGCAATGCCTGTTCTTTAAAAAATAATAAAATACATGTAAAGATCAGTATTCTATAAAATGTTCCATTTGTGGGACCATTCCTCATTATTCGTAAAAATAACGCCTGCAGTATAGGTTTTTGTTTCCTATAACCCCCAAGAAAAAGGAAAAGACATTTGCCAAATTTTGTAGCCTTAAATTAATTTAATAATTCCTTGTTCTTGTTCCTCGTCACTGAGCCAAAAACTGACGGCAATTTTGAAATTAAACTTCCCGCTTTTATCAGATTTTATGATTCCAAGTCAATTTATTCTTTAAGTCATGCAATTAAAAAAATGATGAGCTTTTCTTTCAAGGTGTACACAAAGACTAAGCATTAAAAATAAATATAGCTATTCTTTTAAATGCCAATACAAATTTCCAATTAAAAATAAAACAGATAAAACTGCGATAACCCCCCACACACACACACACACACACGCACACACAACACACCCCCACACATGTTTGTAAATCCCGCTTACCGAGAACTCTCTTTGTTCTCTCTTAAAGTCCTCGGTTTTAATGGATAGACACGCTCACACACACACACAAGTGTGTAAACACCTGCAATCGGGGACCTCCTATTGTCCCTCTTTTGTTTGTACTTAAACTTTTTGGCAACATCTCCCATTGGTTTTGTACACACTTTCCAACTGGGGACCTTTACAGAACCGGGGACCCTATTGTCCTCTTTTGTTATAGGTCCCCGGTTTGAATGTGGATACAAACTCACCCAAACACACCCCTCACTGTTTAGTGTTTATACCATTCATGTCGCTATGACTTAATTTGCATATAAACAACCCATCAAGTTGTACGCCACTTCAAAAATGTCATTTTGGTGACCTAATTATTCAGGGCCACTGTACTATTATTTTAAATCACAATTAAATGTTGTTTAATCACAATGACTGACTTAATGTACAACTTGTTTGCTTCATTTATGTGCAACTTTGTCAACTTTCCTACATTTCCTTTTGAGGGTGACATTATGTACTTCTCTGTTTTTAAACTTAAGTGCATAATGCATTCTGATGTTCACAAACACAGCTACAATTTTGGATTTTATTCTCTCACTGCATAACTGCATCTCCTTGTACAAAGGTAGATCACACATGGCTCGATTGAGCAGGTGGGAGATGTTGCTCCTTGTCATCTTGATGTCATCAAATTCAGTGCGAAACAAATTCTCACATTCAGTACAGAAAGCTAGGAAACGCTCTGAAGGGACCATTAACGATCCAAAGTCAGATGTGGAAGTGTCGTAGGCTTTGTAATGTGTGAAGAGTAGCGCAGGGTTGTCTAAATCTGCATTCTCTTTCAGCAAAGCTTTTCTGCAGATCTGGCATGAAGAGAGTACTTCATGTCCAGTTATTACCTTGCGACATAGATAACCAGCAATGTATGTGATGTTTGTATATTGTTCATAACTTCTTGCTGCTGTGGAGCTTTTGGCTACCCTTCCTCCATGGACTACCTCACTCTTTCTCTTAAGTAGCCTGCGAGGGGTGGACAGAGGTTTGGGAGGATTGGGAACTTGGAAAATTGTTGGAATTGCATTCCAGTTCAGTCTGTTTTTCGTCCATTTGTTTGAAAACTGCTGAATCTCGAAGTGCTCTGAACACAAGCGACAGGGGAGTTCTCTGAAGCAGATCAGAGCGACGGGTGTTTTGGACCCACTTCTGACATCTGCAAAGAACAAAATATAGACAATATACTGTATGTTAAAATTGAACAAATAAGCTGACATTACATGCTGAGAAGCCTCTTAAATCTACCAACAACTCAGTTTAACACAAGCTCATTTGCTGCCAATTCCTTCCTGCTTGCTTTCGTCACATAAAGTCAGAGTCAATAAATGTAATGTTCAACAAGAGCACCGCTAATTTCCAAACATCATCACCAGTCATCAGTCACCATGTTTAACCCAGGGTAATGATTTGGTTTTTGTCAACCTTAAGGTATCAAAATTATTAAGAAAGGTAAAATACAAGTCACCTGTGAAAGCTGCAGATGAATACAGTGTACTTGTTGAAGAAACAGCAATAAAGTGGCACAGTATTTTCATCAAGACTGTTCAATCCATCCATGTTTAGTGTGTGGTTTTAATTGTAATGCCCCCCCCCAACCGCTTGGTACCAAATCATATTCTGGCCAATATCTCAGCCAAACACCAACTTCAGCCAGTGTGCTTTCCAAAATCAGTTCTACAAGGTGGAGATTTTCATTGCTTAAGGCAAAATTCAAATGGACACCACCACATTTAATTGTTGCCTTTAGTTAGGTGATATAATTGGAGTATGTTTTTTATAAATTTCTATTATTGATGCAATATAGGCCCTATAGGCTTACACATTTAATGGAAATAATTCAAACAAAAAATTGCCTAATATTTAATAACAAAATGTAACTCTCCTTGTTCTTAGGAAACTTGAAGAATGACAGATCCAGTCGCTTGGTCTGACGATTAAAGCAATTTATTGCAGAACAGTGAGCTGATGATGACGAGGTCGATGCCATTTTGCCTTCCCTTGTTTTGTTTTTGTTGACAGATCAGGATCTTTGAACAAAACAATGAATAAATGTTCTATAATTAAAACCACAACACTTTGACAAGATTGACAGCAATCATGGCAAATTGCTCAAAGTACTCCATAGAACTTAGAAGCAAGGTCCAAAATCCAAGGACATTTAATTATACAAATAAATAGAATAAAATAAAACAGACAGAGGAACATAATGCAAGTATCAATTGTAGTCCCGGCCCCGGGGGACCCGGGACGTTGGCAGAGGTAGCCGGGACATAGACGGGGTGAGCAAAATTGTGCCCCGCTAGCCGGGAAAATAGCGGGGTCTTTGCCCAGGTTGTACAATTTGTTTCCCCGCCCTACCGGGAAAATAGCACTAGCAGGGACTTTGCCAAGGTTGTACCATTTGTTTCCCCGCCCTATACCGGGACAATAGCATATCGTGTGGTGGTTGTGACAAATGCCCTGCATGTCGGTCGGGCCGGGATCGTGCGGGGGTTCTTATAAATGCCCCGCATGCCTGGGCCGGGATCGTGTGGGGGTTGTTATAAATGCACCGCATGCCAGGGCCAGTGTATAGCCGGGGATTTACAAAATCAAGTGCCCCGCCCGACCGGGCAGTAGCAGGGCATGGCAGGGACTATCACGCCAAGCCATTTTTACATCCCCGGCCAAGTCCCTGTTAGTCCCGGGTCCCCCAGGGCCGGGCACATTACAATTGATATGTGCATAAACGTTACAGTCATCAACAGTAACATAGTAACAGAGATCCAGAATGATTTGGCACACGAGAAGAGGCCCAGATGCCCAGACCAATTTCAAGGACGGTCATCTTCATACCATAACATTGGACCAGATGTTAGTTAGTCATTGTTAAAGTTACTTGTTCGTTGTTTTTGTGTGAATGACGATCTACCACTTTTATTGAACATTATGACGAGTGTACTTTGCCCTTAAAACAATGTCACAAAAATAATTTTCGTCTCAGTGTTAGCATGTAAAACGAATTACCAGTTTTGGTATTAATTACATGTATATTATAACTGGTAAATACAATTTTACATGCCAAAATAATTTTCGTCTCAGTGAGACGAAAATTATTTTCGTGGCATTGTTTTACTCACTTCTCAAAAATTACTAGCACTGACCTCAGCAATTAATATTTTAAGGGAAGCTTTGATCATCATTATCTTCAAACCGTGGGGAAGGCCGGAAACCCTTTTCAAAGTCCTTAAATTTTTAAACGAATATCATGAATATTGTCTAAAATTTTAAAGTTGTCCGATTGATGAAACAAAAATCAATGTACAATAATTGGTGTTATCATAAAAACATCAACTTACATGTATGATGTACTCCACGATCAGGATGTCAGGGGATGTATAGCGACAAACAACATGCCCGAGTGTATGTTATGTGCAACTAAAAAACTTTTTTTCCCGCGCGCGGTTTTTATCACCGATCAACTCTCTCGCTGCTAACTAAAATGGCGGCCAAACGCGCCCAGTGCGTACTTCACGTTTGTGCGCGAGTTCCCTATCTTGCGCCTACGGCGCTATACGAGCGCCTACGGCGCTATACGATCTTTGCAAAAAACACTAGGAACAACAACAACGATCAACTAGCTGCGCTGTACTAAGCTCGACACGGACGGTCTGTGTACGACGACAACAACAAGGAACGGGACCAAAGACTCGCAAGCAAAATGCCGGGATGAAGTGCTTGGGGTTGCACTTTATAACTGGCTTGAAGATGTATCGGTTCCCATGGGATAAAGCGATGAGAGAAGTTTGGGAAGTGAATGTGAAGCGGAGCAACCAACTGGCATCCTTACTCCCCTTGCTCAAATTCATGCCTTTGTGAGGTAAGTATAAAGTAGTAGGCCTATAAACTTAACTAATAACTGGGGCGCTGTAGGCCTACTCCTTAATTGTTTTTATTTTGACAACAATTAATCTGCAGTCGTCAATTGTTTTTTATTAAAAGAGTACATCACCCCAGTTATTGCTAGGTACGTCGTTATAAACTAACAATCCATCGGCGAAATTAGTTGGTCGATGGTGTCGTATTTCCATCATCAGAATCAGATTAACTTTTGTCCCGCGATGGTTATTTATTATTTTAATGATAAAATAATACATGGTTAACGATAGTTTCCGTTACAGTGCCTGGTGCCAAGACCGCAGGCTGGGCTTGTTTTATTGCACTGGAATTAGACGCATTTAAAAAAAAATGTACCAGAATCAAAATGAGAACAAATAGGGCCTACACAGTTTATTGTACATTAAACGGTTTTTATTTTAATAAGCACCAACTGACTATAATAAACTATTTATCTCAGTTTACTTTATGTTATGGGCAAGTGTATGTATAAGGTCTTGGGTCTATACTTAGATACTTGACAACATAATAGAATAATATGTATCACTAAATCCAGACTCAATAACATGTCAATAAGTCTACTTTTGAACATAATTTGTTTGAATTAAAGATACTTTTTAGTAACACAGTGAGTTATTGCGAACTGACAGAAAGATAAAACAGACTGCAGTCCCAACCATTTTCCTTCACCGGAAAGTTTCCAAACTGAGGAAGTCACCCCAAAACAGACATCATATGCCCACCATGACATGCATGATGAAAGAAGGTAGCAAATCAACATTAGCGGAGCATTCATACTCTGCAGCACCACAATGCTCACCCACTGAAAATTGTAAATAAAACTAGAAGTAATAAACAACAATTGTATTCCTAAATATATATTTTTCAAATTGTTCAGTTGTTACTCACTTTTTTGTAACTAATACAAAGCACTTCAGATTGACACACAGTTCTCTTGGTATAGCAGCAATTTTCTTGTACTACTACCATTGAGAGCGGATGTGAGTGGTTTGATTCCACTGGTGCTTAGTTCAGGATTTGTGAGTTACAAATTGCAGCATGGGGTAAAGAAAAGAAAATGGTGCATGACGACCGAAGAGTTAAGTTTTAGGTGACTTATGTTCAACTTTCAAGATTTTTGTTCATTCTAAATAAGGTTTGCATGTCTTTTCCATTTGTTATTAACATTTTTGCAGTTTTGTTAACAAAATATTTGTCTGTTTATGATTTCCACACCTTGAAGCTACTGGTAAGTTATTTCGGTATTTTTGTAAATTTGGCCACTTCTAATTGTATTTGTTGTGTACAGATTGAACTTGTTATGAACAAATTCTAGCAATACAATTTCAAACAAATTTCCTCCATAAATATTTACCTGAATGTATTTTCACAAGCAGCTACAATTTGGTTTGAATCCCAATATATAACAACTTTTCTTGATACTCACTAGATCTTTTTTGTTTAACCTGGTGAGTTTCATATGAAACTTTAACCAGAAAATCTATAAATAAAAAAATAAAAACATGAAATAAACAAATTGTTGTTTAATTCTCTCAGCTCACTCCCACCATCCTTGTAATTTATTGTACATTTGTTTGTGTTTTAGAATGTTTAATGTGGTTTCTCATGTCCCCCTGGCAGCTGGATGAGTGTGCTTTTTGCTCTGCAATATCTGATGTGCCTTGTATGCTTCTTAGAAATATTCAGTTTACAAATAGTGACATCAAAAATAAGTAGTATAAATTAAAATAAAATAAAGATAATTTAAAGCAATTAATTTAAAAATTCAAAACAAAGAGCACTCAAAAAAAGAAAAAAGAACAATAGGGAAATAAATTATTTTGTATAAATTGAAATCAGCAAAAAGCTGGAGACAAGAATTAAAAAGGGATTAACTAACACAGATTTATGTAAACAAAAATGGGGGACTGCATTTAGAAGGCTAAGCATACAATGAATGGAGGACTGTTTATATCTGGAAGTTCTGGTTTTGGGAATATCTAGTTACTGTTGACTGTGAAGAAATGAAATGAAATTTGCATAGAATTTCTGATTTACTTTTTAGATTTGGCTTCATCATGTCATTCACACAATATTCAACCACACAAGACTGTGAATCAATGTGAGACTGTTCATTCATGTAAGAATGATACATTGTATATTTTAGGTTTTGCTTTTTAAATGTTGTCATATTGTCTTACTAGATCACATGTAATGTAGTTCATTCATGTAAGAATGATACATTGTATTATTTTTAGGTTTTGCTTTTTAAATGTTGTCATGTTGTTTTACTATCACATGTAATGTAAGTGGCAATACCTGTTTGTGGAATGGAGAATATTTTACATTATCAAAATTATCTGTGTTTATATTTCTCATCTCATTTAGGGCATGATGTATGTCCCTGTGTATTTTCAAAACTACAAAAATTAAAGGGAATCTTATGGGTCAGGGGTTTTGTGGGTCAAGGGTTGTTGCGATAATCGTAAGGTTCCTAAATCTGTTAATACGTTATCACAACTAGGTCAGAGGCAGCAAAACAAAAGTGAACTACATGTATACTACACTGGTGGTAGTATCACAGTCGTTAGTACGCAGGTATGCAGCCCCCTCTATTACTATAGTATTTGTTATCTAATTTACTTAGTCAAGAAGAAACTTCATAAACTTGATCAAGCCAAGACTAAGGTAATGGGTCACCAAAGTTTTCAAAATTTTCACCATCGTACAAACTTTCAAAGAGACTGCATGCGACTATTTGATAATTAAATAATGTGCTCAATTTTGAATGAAAATTGTTGAAAGGTTTGGACGGTCCCTGAAGTAGGAGGGCTTAGAGATAGACAAAGACTGTATTTAGAGCCTAGCTAGAGTGATTATGTTTTTAAAACACAGTTTGAGTTTCGTAAGTTCTAACTTATTGAGGAGAACCCCAGCATGAAATTCAAAGCAAACCAAAATAATCATTGTAAATCCTGCATTTAAAAAAAAAATGTTTTGCCTTGCTACATTATTTTGTTTGAATTTGTCCCTGTTCATAAAAATGTAAATATTGTAAAATATAAAATGTTCCTGTAGGCCTACATGTTATTGTTAATTATAATAAATATGATGAGCATGAACAATGCATCAGTTATTAAAATTTCAACAATTAGAGAAATGACATGGTCTACATGTAATTGTTTCTGTCTGAACCATGTGTTGCAGTAGTTGCGATAATCGTAACCCTCCATCCTCCCGACGGTCGGGAGGATGGAGGGTTACGATTATCGCAACCGGACCGGAGGCCAACATGGAGTTTTGCATACAGAGTCAAACTCAAAACAAACTTTTCACGTGCATAAAACTTATAAGCACAAGAATCTTAGTAGAAGATTGGACGAATTTATTTGTCTACCTAAATGACAGATTCCCGCTGATCTGCTCAAAACTAAAGTAGTATCTTTGTTTTTACAAAAAAATATAACATATGGATTATCTCGTGTGCCAGCAAATTGCGGTCGTCCGAGTCGTAGACGCGTTTTTCATGCTAAACTCGTCCATTAGTCTTGTCCTGTGTTCGCGGTACGCCGCGCACACGCGTCGTTTTGGACACAAAATGGCTTCTAAGCGCAAGTTGTCGCAACTCTCCCAATATAGACCTTTCTTTTGTTGATAAACAAACCGCGCTGGTTGGCATGGACGGCCGAATGTTAGCAAAACATTCAATCGTGTTAACAAATGTTGTGTCCAAATTCAACATTTCTGTAAACTTTCAATCAACCGAAAATACATACCATGATTGGTTGCTTTGTTTCCAACAAATTCAACACTATTTTTGAATATTTGTGTAACATTATTACTAACTGTGGCTATCTGCTTATGCTTTGCATTTATGGCTTTCCATAGTTTTCCAACCTCGGTTGGCAAAAACTCGGGCTGTGACGTTGCAAAAGAAAGGTCTATACGGCTCTGAGCGCCACCAGAGCCGTATATTGGGAGAGTTGCGACAACTTGCGATTAGAAGCCATTTTGTGTCCAAAACGACGCGTGTGCGCGGCGTTTTGGACACAAAATGGCTTCTAAGCGCAAGTTGTCGCAACTCTCCCAATATACGGCTCTGAGCGCCACCTGGTAATAGCGCCCTCCTCCATCGTTTACGTAAATCGTATACCCAGACTCCACCATGTGTGATGCAAAATACGATTTCCATGTGCCAGACTAATCACATCTAACAACGTTTCCTCACGTCGTAAGAAGATCCTAACCCAATACGCGAAGTCACTGCACTGTATGTAATGTCTGCCCAAATGTATCAAAGGAAGCTCATAACATAATGGAATCAACAGAAAAAGGAGAGTTAGAAGATGGGGAAATCGAGGACGAAACAGGGTCGGAAGTCATGGATGGTTTTGATATGATAGCCGTATCTAAACGTATGTCAACTGACCGTCTTTCGCCGCGATCGCGGTTTGCTCGCGGGCGACAATTCAAGTTTATTCCCCCACTTATGTCGGTGCCTAGTGGTGAGCGTGAAGAGTCACCAAGCAGATACTTTAGAAACCACTCACTATCAGTGACTGGGCAATACCCTTCAAGAAAAAGTGTTTCAAAAACAAACTGGAATGAAACGTCTGGACTGGTGAGGAAAAGGACACTTGAAACTAGAGACACACAGTCACGTGAATCATGGACAACCGGGGGCAGTGGAACAAAAAGACGAAAAGAAACTGTGAAGGATATGATGTCAAACTCAAAAAGCGACCTGCCTCCAAAACGACCAAGAAAATGTATCCTTTAGAAATCTAGAGTTGTTGCTATATTCATAACCCTCTATCTTTTTAATGACTTGGGACCGAGTTAAATTTGGACCGAGTTGAATTTGGACCGAGTTGACATTTGACCGGGTTGACTACGCAAATGTGATGGAAACAGTTTACAAAGAGCCACCTTTCTCTATGTCAGCTTGAGCATAACCATGACACACAGGACACATGTACCAATTAACTGTGTAAAAACACTTCATAAAAAGACAAATATTTAACTAATTGTAATTATTAATCAAGTGAGAAAGTTCAGGGTTCTCCCCAGATTTTTTCAAAACTGTAGGGCATTCTGGGCTAAACAAAATTGATGTTTGGCCGAAGCGCGCTGACTCGAAACAAGGTTCTCGGAATGTTTTCTACTTTGTGTTTTTCTTGGTTTTCAAAGCCCTACTGTGCAATTTGGAGCATTGTAATGGTTTCCTTTTCATGCAATTTAAAAAAATTTATTGCGTATCGGCACGCACTTTCTTCCGTATCTGCTGATACGCTAACTTGTGCATGGGAAGAACCCTGAAGTTTATAACTAATAAAGAAAAGTAGGAGGGTTTGTAGCTTCAAAAACAGAAGTGTGTGTTGTTGTGTTTGTTTTGTTTTAATGTGTTTTTAACAGTTTTGATTTGGGCATATTTAAATATTTATAATGTACATGTTTGTAACCACTTGTGAAAGTTGTAAGATGTGTTTACAGCAGGTGACTTTGCAATGTTTGAGTGTGTGAATTTCTTTGGGATCTATTGCACATTACTATAACAGTATGTCTCCTTAACAATTGCCCAATGTACCAGTCAACCAAAACCAGAAACGAGATGAGAGACAAAGAGCAAGGGGAAACAGAGGAACGCTAGCAAGGGATGAGGGTGGACCATCTGATGAAGATCCGTATGAGACACTCCTACGTAAACATCATGAAGTACAGGAATTAATCAAACAGGAGAAAGAGAAATTAACCTCCGAGGGAGCAAGTCATGGTGGCCAGAATAGCAAGGTCAAAGGTCAAGCAAAACCAAAGAGGTCCGTGTTGTAATACCATTCTTTTTAATTTTTGGTTGAACTAAGAAAGGTTGACTGGAGCAGGATTTGAACTTGTGACCTCCGGATTAAAAAGTCGGCGCTCCACCAACTGAGCTATCTAGCCCTAATGTTGACAGTCTCCCTATTTTGTCATTATCTTTGTTCGGGGGTGCCGATCAGAATCCATACAACCTGTAACTGCCGTGTAGCCAGGGATCACACCCAAGTTTACAAAACAACCTGGGAAGCAGCGGGACAGGGATCATCTCAAAAGGGGATGCAATTTTTTTAAGGGGATGCCATCCATTACATATTATTTCTTTTATTTTCTAATTACATATAAAAAATTATAAATATTATGACTGCTGTCAAGGCATTCAAAAGTTCATGAAGCTAAGTTCCCAAACTTTATTTGGGTCACAACTTAAACTTTCCTTTTTTAAAAGATAATTTTAAGGTAACATGGTGTGAATAGGAATTGGTAATAAATAGGGGTTGATTTAATTCATCTTCCTGCACTGTGCAGAAATCTCCTCTGGAATACACTTGCACATTATTGGCCCTGCCAATATTGCAGTCCAAAAGTGGGATGATTAATCGGCTGGGGACACTGCTAGACATACTGAAGTACATTTAGACATGTACTTAGTATCCAGGCTGGTACTTTGTAGCAGCTACAGAGGTGACTGTTGTCATATTGATAATTTTTGCCTTGGTGCATCTTGTTATGTTCCAATAGAGATCAATTTTAAGTAATGTGTAACTGTGAGGGCAGTAAAACAATGCCTCTAGAAAACCACCAGTGAATCTGGAAATGCCTGCCATTTTGTTTGGTTGCCCCAAACTGTTTTGGTTGCCCCAAACTGTTTTGGTTGCCTTTAGTTTCATCAAGTCAAGCAACCCCCAATTTCCAATATCGACTATCAATTATGGTACAGAGCCAGAGGTCAGAGGTCATCATCCAAACTTTTGGCGAGGTCAAGGTCAAGGTCTGTGTCAGCAAAGGAGGCGGCTGAGGTGCCTACCAGTAGTTCCTTAACTGAGGTTGGTAGTGATGATGATGAGGTGGTTGAGGTATGTACAGTATAAGTCATAGTGTAGAATTAAAAAGGACAAATTTTCTCATCCCTGCTTCTAAATTCCCTTTCCATTTCCCCCAATCCTCCTTCACAAAAACATGTCCATAACTTCTTTCATCAGACAAAACTGCCATTATAAGAAATTTTAGGCTATAGTTTTAACTTGGCTAAAATATTTGTTATACTGTAGAACAAAAAATTTGTACCCACTTTTATGTGCACATCCCACAGTACTCATCTGAGCGACACGCAAGCATTCGCATCGTCTTACAGGCTGGTAGTGTTTGTTATCTCGCTACTTTTCATGCCACAATGAAGACAAGAAACATTGAAGGCTAGAGGGTGCTTTCTGAACAATGTGATATAATGAGAGCATGTGCTCTCTGTTGGTGAAATATACCAGTGCGTTATGCGATAGCATACAAAAACTTAACATAAATTTTAGCTTGTTTTAGAAAAATTATTCAACAAGTAAGTTTTATTTTACTAAAATGATGACATTTAGGATACCCTGGACATACTAGGTTAACAACAGATTATTTGACAGTAAGTTGTAGATTTGTTTCTTCTTGTTGGTTTTTTTTTTTTTTTTTTTTTTTTTAGCAAAGTGATTGCTCAAATCTGAAATGCTGTGATGATTACAAAATGTTTAGATCACAGGCGCAGTCTTGTAAAAATATATTTGTGAAACAAACGGTTACCTGTGTAACCGACCATTTCAGAAACGGTTACACGCACACAAATAAACTGTAAACGCCAGGCTTACATGTAAGTTGTTATTGTTCCATTTTGTAGGTACAGAATGACGCATCAGAGGAAATCATTGAGATTGTAGATGATGATGATGATGATGATGAGCTGCTTCATCTAAGACTCCTTGCCTTGGAATCAGCAACAAAGAACGTGACGGAGAGAGAAGAGAAGGAGAACCAAACAGAACAGCAGAGTCAGAGAGATAGGTCCTCTGGTTACATAGGTATTGCCATGTTCTTTGTACAACAAGCAGCAAGAGTATACAGCTTTCAAAATTCAGTTTGGCTATGATGTTGATTTGAATCGGAAAAGACAAGATGGCTGTAATGATAACGGTTTTGAAGCTCAAATGTGACATGTGTGTATATGCATGATACCCTTAACCAGTCATAACATGTCATATCTCTCAAGTGCAGACTTGACATGCTTGACGAGGCAGGATTAGTGTGAAACAGGTTGTGTAAGTTTAATTTTGTCATGAAGACGATAGTGTCTCTCTGCAGCTTTGCTCAAAGGTTTTATGATGAGGGTCCATCCAGGACCCATCATGATCCAAGGACTTTGGAAACGTTGCGATGATCTAGGTTTTCAAATAATGGTGTTTATTTAACATTGATAAAAATGATTTTGATTGTAATGTAGATTGAGTCAGAGGCCAGATGGAAATGATGTATTCAGCTTAATCGTATTTTTTTTCAAATATTTTAATGAAATATCAAGTTGTAATAAATAAATACCTGGGTTTAAACAAATTGGAATAAAAACAAGCATTTTTAAAGCTAAGTACCTGTATGCACAAGTGAACATGTACCATAATTTTCAGACTTTAAGCCCGGCTTATGAATTTATTTTCAGGCCTTCAACATGCTCAAGGGCTTATATTCAAGGCGACTTTAAACACAGATATTTAAAGTAAGCTTTGGCAATAAAACTCCAGTCTACAGTGTTATTCTGAGGGTTTTATACTAGGTTGCATTTTGATGTCTCAGTTTCAATTTCGACACCCTATTTTGTTCTCCATTTACTTATAAAAGTGTTGGAGGTCAACATTTTGGATACCTTCTCTTTAAATTTGAAGCCTACTTGAACTCTCCATTTTGAGGCTAACAAATGGTTGCAGTAATTTAATTTTGTTGAGCAAGTAAGTCATGTGTAAGTGCTAATATATACATCTTTTTGTACAGAATCAAAGAGAGCCAAACAGAGAGAGCGACGCAGGAAGGTTAAACAGCTGTTTGAAAAACAAGGTATAGCTGCTGAGATCGCTAAAGTCCATGGAGAGAAAGAACGCTTTACTCGTTTTATGGACTTTGTCACAAGTCGGAGCTCCTATTCTTCACAAGGGGTATGGATTTTTTGTGTGTTCATTGAGTTTTAAAATGTCTGCTTCTAACGGAACCTTACTTACAGTTTGTTTATGAATTTTTTTCTGAACCACTTTTAACCGTTCTGGCAGTTTATGGTAGTCTAGTCAGGTATCATGTTATCACAGTATCCCTATTATTGCAGTATTTGGGCATTTTCTTTCTGTTTTTTACCAATACTTGACGGTTTTAAATCGGGGCATTGGTAACCAAGCACTTTTTACTGATTTGAAAAAATAAAAATTAATCAGTCTGAATTTGTTAAATTGAATTTTTTGTTTGTTAAAAATGTACTTTTCCCCACCATACAAATTTTTGTTACAAAATGACTATCATTCATCCAATTTTCACCCGTGATAATGTTCTGTCCTTCAAAATTTTTGTCTAGATCCTGTTTCACTTCTGAGGAAAAACGTATTACAACCTCAAAATCGTAAAATATTGTACAGCATCCATGACTGAAGACAAAATGCTTTAGACCATTGGACAAAAGCCTTTTGGATTAATGCAATAATATTGAACCCACCTTTGCTTTTATATTACATTCATGCACATTTTCTGAGACACTGTTGATGAATTTAATCAAACCAGTGCTGGAATTTTTTTTTAGTCAAACTGAAAATACTTCACCTTTTGGGTGGTCGGGTTGGCGTAGTGGTATCTTTCCTCGCCTTCCACCTCTAGGACCCCTGTTTGAATCGGGTTTGGATTGGGTTTCCCTACCTGACTGCATTCCCCTCGAAAAATTCTCTGGGGCTTTCCTCCCACTTCTAAAACTGAAACTGTCTTCCTTGTCTTCTCTCCATTGGGTTCTTAGCTAGAACAGTAATTAAGGTCGCTTTTCTGAGAATCCTTGGCTTCACAACCAGAATAAATGAAGAAAAAACCCCCTAAAACAGCAATAATAATAACTAAGCCTTGACAAAAGTCGTGACCATCTTTGACTATGATCAACAAACATACTACATGTGTAAGTACCTCGATAGTGAGGAACCCATCCTTCACTTCAGTGCTTCAATGCTTCAGTGCTTCAGTGCAAACTCATTTTTTGATGTGCAACAAGGTTGTATACTTGTAAAACCTCTTTATATGCTGGGGTGCTTCTTAGATCAAGGAGGTCTTAAGGTGACTGCCTTCTGAATCTTTCAACATTATTTATAATTTTATATATTTTATTTTGTTAATTTTATATATTTTATTTTGTTAAGAGTAAATATAGGAGATCACCGTCCATTGGTAAGGAATCTAGCAAGTCTCAGGTACTAGAGTCTTCCATGACTGACACTGTCACACCAGCCAAGGAATTCCAGTTTGATAATTATGATGAGGTGGAGATGGAAGTCAGTGAAATAGAAGAATCTCCAAGTAAGTCCAATAAGATGGTACCTAGCCTGATTCTGAATAGGTGCTGTGTACTAACCATAATCTCTAGTGTTTAGACTTGTTGTTAGTTTTAAACATTGTTGTCATTTTGTATGGGTAGCCATGAGTGTGATTGAAGTCAGGTTTGTGCTGGCAACCTTTTTGACCTAATGATAGAGGTACTTACTATGGGTTATTTAGTGTCTTCTGCTTAAAGAGGGGCTCTAAGCTCAAATTCAGTTTTGTGATGCACTCATTTTCCAATGACCTTATGAAAGTTGGGAAAAAGTTAGGAGTCTCTAACCTCCTGTTAAAATGGTGTAATGCCATTGTATTTGATACCCTTGCAAAAATTGTTAACATCCAAAAACATCCAATGACGTCACATTTCAAATATGGGTATGTACATTTTTTACAACAGGGAATGTTGAGTTCATTTTTGAATTTCATGATGTTCAATCAAAATGGTGATGAATTTGACCGTTTGAACAACAAAAATTCCTGTGCGGTATTTACTGACCCATTTATTGTTGGTACCCAAGGAAGTCTTGCAAATCTCGCTCTGAAAGACTATCAAATGAAATGACATTCTCTTTATGCAATCTTGTCAATAATACAGGCATGATTCATCATTACATGTGTGTAAGTTGAATTTCCCACTTTTTTGATATAAGGAAAACAATTCATGTCCGGTAAATATCGCAGGTAGTTTTTTCTGTTTAGGTTGTAGAACTTGTTTTGTTATTATAACGATAACAACTTTTTTATAATATTATTTATAATTATATTTTTCTAATTTGATTAAGTGTTAACATTATTTTTGTAAATGTCAAAAGAAAAACGCAAAGAAAGAAACGCAATCAGTAATTTAAATCGGCTCACTTGACCAACTACATGTAAATGCACCCTGAACATGTTTTGTCATTTAGAGAGGACACACAAGCTTTTTGTATTGGTTTATATGTACTTCATATAACAAGGATACCTTAAATGGACCTCACCACTTTACAAAAAGGGTAGAGCAGAAATAAGGAAATACAGATTGTTTCTTAGCTAGTCTATGTGATTACACCCCCCCTTAATAAAATGATACTTGTTAGTGAAGAGATGCAATACGCACATGTGTAGTAGTTCTCCAGGTACATTTAAATGACAAGTGCATTGTCACAGTGCTATTGTTTGGGTGCAGTGCATACCGTTAGACTCTTAGACTCTTGCTTCAGTCTTTCTCTTCAATATTTGTTTCCAGAGGAGAGATTATAAGTTTGGCCTATGGTCTGCTGATATACCTACCATTTTACCAATACTATATGTTAATACTATGTTTTTGTTCGCAACGTCATTTATTGTTTTATACAGTTCTAAGTTTCTGCAAATGCTGTATTTAAGTGTCATATATTATGCGTTAAAATAGGTATTTTTCTAATATCTAATTTTGCTGAATTTCTTTCAGTTGCAACTCCTGTCACATTTGACACCAGTGCACCACATGAATTTGTAAGTAATGTTTGCTTACCCATAAAAGCATGCCCTGAACATTTGGTTATAAATTTGTGTGTATGCCATTAAATTGTCATCTGAATGTCGAGCCTTTTACAAGACGTGTTACACGTAAAGCCTTTTACACTGAGTAATTACCATCTAAATTACCATCAGTAAAATAAGGAATGAATGGTTTATATTCAATATGCCAAGGTTACCAGCAAGTGACAAACCCTGGCTTTATTATTATTTGTGACAGTTTCAAGCACTTACTGGTTCAGAGACAGACACATCTGTAACTATTGGACAATCTGATGGAGGAGCCAATGATGTTGCCATGGTTTCTAAGGACGTGGAAGATGAAGATGATGATGAGGAAGCTGTCATGGCATTGAGAGAGCAGCTTCTTCGTTCTTTGGCTACTAAGAGAGCTGCTAAGGCTCAGGCCAAGGAACAAACTGAGGTGAGTTATGAGTTCATGAAGCACATTCAATGTCGAAGCTATTCTGCTTTGGTTTAGGGTTGAAACCTCCAGTAGGAGCAAGAGCTGAAGGTGAGGTTTCAAAAGGCATATTGATGATCAGGTCATTTTCAAGGATAAATGTACCATGCAAGAAGTGTCAAGTAGTAATAGCAAGCGCTTTGATATTGCTTGACTAGATTTCTGCTCAAAATGGTTTGTTGTTTAGGATATTCAAAAGAGTACCACATGTTGTATCCAGAGTATCATACCACAGGTTTCATCCCCCTAAGTTGTAATTTTCTTTTTGCAACAAACATGTAGGCAGTTCTTGTGAGGTTTTAAAAAGGTTCATTAGACGGTGAAAGTTTCAATCGTATTCAAATATTTGGGACCCTTGGTTCCCACGTACATTGCTTCAAATTTTGAAGGAAATATAGTGGCACATTAAAATGGCTAAACATATGAACGTGCATGAGACTTGCACATTAAATGTAGACTGAAGTGTCATCTTTTGTAGGGACCTTTGTTCTGCACATAGAAATACAACCAGAAGAACCTTGATCTTTGTCTTTGTTAGCAATGAACAAAACATTTCAATACTATGGGACATAAGCATTATATGGCAAACTGTGCCAGTTGCCATACATCCAAGATAGCTGTGCGTTGAGGACTAGTACCGTAATCTTCGGCATATAGGCCGCCGGCTGTATAAGCCGCTATGCCAAGAATTTGTTAAAACAAGATTTATGCGTCAGTGTATAAGCCGTCTGGCGTATAAGTTGCAGTAATGACCGCACATACAGAGGGGCCGTGCTTGTTTGCGGTCCTTTGTGGTGATGTATAGTGACTGACGGGCGGCACATCAGTCATTGTACATCACCACAAAGTGCGTCTTGCGTTGCGTTGAAGTCGAAATGTACAGGAGTTAACACCAACGATCGTTATTGAAATCGTTAATTAGAATGGTCTGCAGTCAAGTGGGTCTTTTTTCTTTTTTTAAGTGGGACATAATAGGGACATTGATACAGGCACCCTTTGGAGCATTGGCTGGGGCATCACTCCCTGAACCGATGGTCCGTGTGGAAACACGAGGGCCAGTTCCTAGACCACCAGACGGGGCCATTCCTGTTCATTATTATTGGTATCTTTATTGAGGAAAGCCGTGAAGGTTTCATGCGTTTGAGCATGGAGGAAGAAAATAGAAGGAGTCACAACGAAGGCATATCAAAGGTTTAATGTCTTTTGCCGCGGTCGTAAAAACATATTTCCAATGGGCCACTTCGACGTGCTAATCGGTTATGAGATAAGAGGCTGGGCGATGTGACTCCTTCTATTTTCTTCCTCCATGGTTTGAGTTTAAACCAGAGTGTCGCCGCTTGTTCAAGGTGACTGAGTTCTAAACATTGAGGGCGGTTGAAACCAACAACGCGACGCCTGCATGGTGAGGCAGTTTCATGCCTTTGAGTTTTGTTTACGATAACGAACAACGCCTCCATGGTGATCCCCAACATATCGTCAAAACCATCACATTACATAGGCCATGTTTTGGTGTGTTCTTTGGGTTGTTTTTTCGGTTCAGACAATTGTTTTGTTTCAGAAATATTTTACTAACGGTCTTTTTCAAAACAAGATTTATGTGTTAGTATATAAGCCGCCAAAATGTTAAAAAGGGCCAAAATCAATGTATAAGCCGCGGCCTATATGCTTTAGGATTACGGTACTGATGTTCATGTACACAGTGTTTTCCTTGTTTAACCTCTGGTTCATTATTGTACAATATACATGTAGATAACTATTGTTAAGTTTTATTTATATTTTAGTAAACTATAAAACTATTTTCAGTTTCAATAACCTGTAGTTCTTATGTTATTCTTGAAATTGCTGGCAGGTTTCAACAGAGGAGTACATTCCTGAGGAGCCAATTAACCAGGGACCAACCTATGAACCATCTCCCATTATAACAGCCTCATTTGATGCTCCTATCCAGTTGGTACAATCAACACAACAAACTTCATCCCCTAAAACATCATCACCGCAGTCACTGTCAAGGACTCAGTCTCCATTTCCGAGTTCAAGTCATGCCATCATTAAACCAATGGTTGCTAAGGCCAAGGTCAAAGTTCTACCTCCAGCTGTGAGTATTTGAAATATACTTAGAACATGTAGCTGAAGTAGGCTGCTAGTCTTGGCTGATGTAGGCTGCTAGTCTTGGCTGAAGTAGGCTGCTAGTCTTGGCTGATGTAGGCTGCTAGTCTTGGCTGATGTAGGCTGCTAGTCTTGGCTGAAGTAGGCTGCTAGTCTTGGCTGAAGTAGGCTGCTAGTCTTGGCTGAAGTAGGCTGCTAGTCTTGGCTGCTAGTCTTGGCTGAAGTAGGCTGCTAGTCTTGGCTGAAGTAGTCTGCTAGTCTTGGCTGAAGTAGTCTGCTAGTCTTGGCTGAAGTAGGCTGCTAGTCTTGGCTGATGTAGGCTGCTAGTCTTGGCTGAAGTAGGCTGCTAGTCTTGGCTGAAGTAGGCTGCTAGTCTTGGCTGAAGTAGGCTGCTAGTCTTGGCTGATGTAGGCTGCTAGTCTTGGCTGATGTAGGCTGCTAGTCTTGGCTGAAGTAGGCTGCTAGTCTTGGCTGATGTAGGCTGCTAGTCTTGGCTGAAGTAGGCTGCTAGTCTTGGCTGAAGTAGGCTGCTAGTCTTGGCTGATGTAGGCTGCTAGTCTTGGCTGCTAGTCTTGGCTGAAGTAGGCTACTAGTCTTGGCTGAAGTAGGCTGCTAGTCTTGGCTGAAGTAGTCTGCTAGTCTTGGCTGAAGTAGGCTGCTAGTCTTGGCTGATGTAGGCTGCTAGTCTTGGCTGAAGTAGGCTGCTAGTCTTGGCTGAAGTAGGCTGCTAGTCTTGGCTGAAGTAGGCTGCTAGTCTTGGCTGATGTAGGCTGCTAGTCTTGGCTGATGTAGGCTGCTAGTCTTGGCTGAAGTAGGCTGCTAGTCTTGGCTGATGTAGGCTGCTAGTCTTGGCTGAAGTAGGCTGCTAGTCTTGGCTGAAGTAGGCTGCTAGTCTTGGCTGATGTAGGCTGCTAGTCTTGGCTGCTAGTCTTGGCTGAAGTAGGCTACTAGTCTTGGCTGAAGTAGGCTGCTAGTCTTGGCTGAAGTAGTCTGCTAGTCTTGGCTGAAGTAGGCTGCTAGTCTTGGCTGATGTAGGCTGCTAGTCTTGGCTGAAGTAGGCTGCTAGTCTTGGCTGAAGTAGGCTGCTAGTCTTGGCTGATGTAGGCTGCTAGTCTTGGCTGATGTAGGCTGCTAGTCTTGGCTGAAGTAGGCTGCTAGTCTTGGCTGATGTAGGCTGCTAGTCTTGGCTGAAGTAGGCTGCTAGTCTTGGCTGAAGTAGGCTGCTAGTCTTGGCTGATGTAGGCTGCTAGTCTTGGCTGCTAGTCTTGGCTGAAGTAGGCTACTAGTCTTGGCTGAAGTAGGCTGCTAGTCTTGGCTGAAGTAGTCTGCTAGTCTTGGCTGAAGTAGGCTGCTAGTCTTGGCTGATGTAGGCTGCTAGTCTTGGCTGAAGTAGGCTGCTAGTCTTGGCTGAAGTAGGCTGCTAGTCTTGGCTGAAGTAGGCTGCTAGTCTTGGCTGATGTAGGCTGCTAGTCTTAGCTGAAGTAGGCTGCTAGTCTTGGCTGAAGTAGGCTGCTAGTCTTGGCTGAAGTAGGTTGCTAGTCTTGTGCTTATTCCAATATTAAGATCCTTTAAAATGTGTGATTTTGTTTCCTTTGAACATTAAAGCAATTTACCCAGTTTTCCCCAAACTGTTTGGCTAGAAAGGTTCACCTTTCTTGAATTTAAACCATACGTTCACTTTTCTTACAGTAGCAGCATCTGAAAATAGGAGCTTGCTACATATACAGTGTGAGCTGCACACTCATACATTGTCATAGCAGATTAATATTTGAATTTGGAGAGGTACTTGTATCAGAAAGCTTTCCATTTAACTTCACAGAGATCTTGAAAACATTGTTAAAGAGGGTCCCCAAGGTCAAGTTAAGTTTTGTGATGCACTCATTTTCCACCAGATGTTGTAAAATGTCATTTTATTTGATACTATTCCTGTGCAGATCCCAACCCATAAGCCTGTTGTGATCCAGTTTGGTGATGAGACTGATTCAAGTGATGATGAACACACGTATCCAAATCAGAAAGTCAACCAGATCAGCCTCCTAGATCAATTCCTGAAAGAAGAGCGGCGTAAAGTTGATGTAAGTTCAGTGTACTTCAGTTTTTATTTCACCTCTAATACATGAACTAGGAAACAACAGTGTGAGGACCTGGGCCCAATTTCATGGCTCTGCTTACTGCAGAAATCTACGCTTACAACCCATAGAATCATATGCTTTACAAGGCGCTGTAAGCACAGAATTCTGTGGTAAGCATTGCCATGAAATTGGGCCCCGCTCTGTTTTAGGTGGTAATGACCGGGTTAGTTGCTGGCTGCTGCTTTTGCATTAACAGCAGCCAGCCACCAACCAAGTTCATTACCACGCAGTAAAGACTGGGTCATCACACTATTATTCCCATTAACAAATACCTTTAACGAAAAAGAAAAGGAAAATCATCAGAATTTGTAATTTTTCTTCTACTGATTGTTTTAGAATTGTTCTATTGACGTTCATTCTTTAGGCTTTTCTTTATTTTTGTATGGCACCCAATCTCTTACAGATAATTAAACATGTATGCATATTTTCAAGAACCAGACTATAGCTTTGAAAAGTAATGGAAATACTTTGGTTGGTGTTCGGCTTTATGCTTTGCAATATGTTGGTTTCTTGTGCATACAACCAGCTATCTTTAATTGATACTATGTCTGGTCGTTCACGCAGCTCCAACATCTCTTGTCAAAATAAAACCAACAAAAAATACACACAAAGAAAACAGTTAATTTGATAGTTACTCGCACAACATGCACAGTGCATACAGGGTTTACATAGGGCTTGTTTAGGGGCCATTTATTCGCTAGTTCACGGAGCCGGTCTTTATAGCACATGTTTATACATCCCACATGACCAGTCTTGACCAGTTAGAGTGCATAAACTCTGAGGTCTTTATTAATACCAAATAAATAAGAAATTGAATATGAATGTGGCGTGTCGTGGCCGAGCGGTCTAGTTCACCAGACCCAAGCTCTGGTGTTGACAGCAGCAGAGTGTGGGTTTGACTCCCGGTCATGACACTTGTGTCCTTGAGCAATGCACTTAACCATAATTGCTTTGTAAAAAGTTGGGAAGGTAGTGCATTCTGCTCTACCAGCCAGGCTCCTAGTTGATGATACCCATGCCTACATCCTTACGGACTGTGAAGGGGTTAACCCTATTTCAGCCCCAGGAGTTGGTGGCAACGTGCCCCTGGTGGCAGTTGATTTGGGTCGATAGCTAAATCGGTTAAGTGTAGCCCTCACCTTGAAGTGGCCGTCCGGCCTTGTGATGTTGGGCGATATCTCATATTAAAAAATATAAACAAATATATGAAGGGGTGAAGTAAAACACAGTGTCATCTCAGCCCTTGCCTGTTCCAGTTGTAGATGCATGTGTCTTTACTCAAAGACACAAGCAACCTGCCAGGTAGACAAGGGTTTGTATAACAATTTAGTCACAAAGAGCCAATTTTATTGAAAAGCTTAACGGAAAATACTGCTTTGTACTTAACTACTCAACCAATTTTATCAATTAAAAGTATTTTAGCTGGTAACCTGTTTTTGCTTTTATGTTGATATTAGAAGATGATTTATTTTTACACTCTATAGGCCCAGAAGAACAAGCCCAAGACCCTTCCCTATCCAAGCACCCCAGAGGTCATGCAAAAACTCCCTGAGGTACAACGAGCTGAGTATCGGAAACTCAAAGAAGAGATCTATCGACGAGAACAGATGAGGTTGGGTAAATTGACGCCTAGTGGTGGGGGTAGTCCTGGCACCCAGTCGCCCATTAAGGATGTCTCTATATGTATCACAAAGGTATCTATCGGTGTTTAACCAGAATTTTGAAATACATGTAGGTTGTCCAAATTATCCATTGATCATATTTGACAAGTAGGGTGCCCAGATTCCAAACAGGGTCCAATAGACACCAAGTTTCTCCTCTGGGTAACACCAGGGTACATGTTAATCAAGGCAAATTGGAAAGGATTATAATCTACATGGAAATTGTCTGAATAAATCCATCCATTAAGCCCTTCTAACTACCTAACAAGGTCGCATATTGATACAATGCTGCAGACTTGCCCTTTCAGTAGTCACAAGTGTTAACACATATACATCGTAACATTTGTAATGACAAAAATATTTGACAGAAACATTAACAAAAGGGTAACAGTTGTATTATGATGTGACTTAATCATGTTAGTATTTTGCCTTTTGGTTGCTCTGTTGAAAGCTTTGATTGGTTTACATGTACATCATGGTGTAGGGCTGGATGGGTCCGTCTATTGTGTACTCTGGATAAGGCTGTGGCTGTTGGCTTTGATTCTCAAATTTAAAACATTGCTAATGTACAGTAAAAGAAAAGAGCCTGTCATTTTCCCAATTTCATATGCTTCAAAATTATTAGCTATTTACTAAATGTTATTTTTGATGCCAGGTTGGTGACAAGCTGGAGAGGAAAGTTGTGTTGAAGGAAGCCAAGCTAAAAGATAAAGAAGAGAAGGTAGAAGAAGTCCAGGTAGAACCTAGTCAGATTAATAAAGACAAGCAGCAAGTTGTTGAATGTCAGGCAGATCTTGCCAAACACAGGTAAAGAAATGATTAAAGCAATCATCAATCAAGTTGAGCAGTAACACAACACCTTTACATTATTGCAGTATGTTTTCTTTTTACATTGGTCTTGGGGCCATGTGGATCAGTGGTCTGAACCACATGTTTGTATCAAGTGAGGATGCATGCAGGACTGCAGGACTGGTGGGGGGGGGGATGGCAAATCTCCATGACCCTTCCTCATGGACAGCTGAAACCAAACATTTGAACACACAGTGCAGCCGAGCATCAGTTTAAAAACACTGGAGTAATGAAGTACATGTATACTCCTTGAGATAAGCACTAGCAGACTGTACTTTCTGAAAACATCAAGACCTACATGTATAGCTGAGGGTCCAATCTCATGGCACTGCTTACTGCGGAATTCTGCATTTACAGCCCATACCACTTCACGTCAGGTGACTTGTATAGACGCCAAATTTTTCTGGACCAGCTTGCCGCGGGCATTTTTTAATGTCTGGAACAACTTCGGAGCACCCTCTATTTTTTCCTGTCAGTCGGACGGCTGACGTGTATATTCACCCAGACATTTCATTGTGCAGCGTGCACAGGCAGGCACCTACCCTCCTACCCCTTCGTTTTACCAATACGAAGAGGAACAAAAGGTTATGGAAAATATGCTCAAAATCTCCTTTTTTTCTTGGGGCTATTGTGTAATCCCAGATTCCAGACCTTTGTTTTTTATTGTACAAATGTAGCACACAAGAATGGACAGGCTCCATTATTGTTTATCATTGTGGCAACAATATTTTCAAAGGAAAATGATTACTCCAGAAGCTCAAAAAGGTTTCGAAAAAATACCACCATGCGTGGACAAGGAAACATTTTTGGATACCGACGTGAAGTGGGCAATGAAAATGCAAAATTTCAAAATTGATTCACAATAAGTTAAAACTTTGCAATAATAATAACTTTCATTTCACCAAATGTTTGGGTAATAGACAGACAGAAACTTGTGCCTGTTAACATGTCTTCTTGCATTCAGTGGTTCAAATAATAGTGAAAGTTCAACTGTATTTTTTCCAGTTTCTTCCATTATAACTTAAAGAAACTATAACTTGAAGAAACCACCTATGGTAGAAACCTGAGAATCCTGTATTTTGTTATGTGTACTATTTATACATAGTATTTTTATTAAACAGACTGACAGCTGAGAAGGATTGTAGGATACTTAGTGCCTTAGAGAAACGGCTTCAGAAAGGCAGCTTAAGTCTCCGACAGATGGAAGCTAAATTAAAACGTCTTCGAGAGGATTTAGCTGTTGGAGAGATCATTGCTGCATCTCATCGTTCACAGATAAAGAAATACAATCTACAGGTAAAGTAACCTTGTTATGTATGACCAACTCCTCAGGTACATAAATGACCTGGGTCCAATTCCATAGAGCTGCTTAACGGTTAAGGCATGCTAACTTTCCGGTGCTTACTGCATGAAAATAAATGACGTAACAATGCAAATCCATGGTGAACGCGCAAGCTGGCTGCCAAATTTTCTTGCTAACCTGTGAAATACGCTTATGCTTAAGCAAATTTTTCTGCTATAGTTAGCACGAAAAATTGCTTACCGTTAAGCAGCGCTATGAAAATGGCCCCTGAGTACATGTGTGTACTGTAAGTGTGAAAAGACAGAAATAAACTCCAAAACTCTGCTGCTCGCCTGGTCTCTCTATCCAAGAAATACAAACACATCTTCCCAATTGTGAGAGATCTTTTATGTCAGCCTATTAAACAAAGAGCTCAATTCAAGACTCTTATGAAGACCTTCAAAGTTGACAAATCTGAGTAGTTGACTCTTAAGACTTGGTGCTGGACTGAATTCAAAGCCATTGTCTGACATCAATAGAACCTGCAAATAGTGCAGTACACTACTTTATATAACACCCAACTCCCTTGTCATTTAATTGTATGCTTTTTCTTCCCTTCCTTTTTGACTATTGCATGCTAGACCACACCACACGCATGCATAGACTATTTCGCAAATACTCCGTGCGCATGCGTTAGCCGTGGATTGAGGTGCATGCTTGTCTAGTTAGCGATCAAATGTGTCGCTAACTACACCAGCATGCACCTCATCCACGGCAAATGAGCGCGTGAGTATTTGCGAAAAAGTCTATGCATTATACACAGCAGTACAAAACACCCTCGTAGTGGATGCCAGAACACAATCTTGTACATTTTGTTGATAATTTGTTCCTCTATATGACAAAGATCTACTTGGATGTTATATAAAACAAATGAATGGTTTGCATTCATTCAATGGAGAGAATATTTTCATTCAATGAACGATGGAACATTCCATCAACTCGGCTTCACGTCGTTAAATAGAACATTCCATCAACTCATGAAAATCTTCCCACCATTGTGCTCATAAACAATCATTATTTGTATATGACCAATATGTGACTTGAGAATGGACTAATCTTAACTAAATCACAAGTGACTGTTATTTTCTTCTTTTATTTTTTCCAGAGACATCTCATTCAGAATAAAGTCAGAGAGCATTTGACCAAAGAGACTGAGCTGAGGGAAAGCCTTGCTAAGTTAAAGGGTGTGGCTATCGGAGAAGTTGGCCAATCACAGTTATTGATACATGTTGTTCATCAAATTCCTACAACAGCAATTTTGAATGGTGGAAAACAAAAAAGCAAAGCTAATGTAAGTCACCTATTTTGTCTGTTCTTAGTTGTTGTTTTAGTTTAAACTTCTTCCACCCCGTTGATGTTATTGCTGAACTCTTAAGCCAGAGTGGAATCTGTTGTTTTGTTCTCACTGTGTGTTAGGCTCTGTAATACTGGACAAAGCCTAAAAGCAAGCTCCACTACCAGCTGGTTCATGTCGATCTACTGCCAGACTCTAGAACTTGTCCATTAATACTCGTATTCCTAAACCATTGCACTATAATAAGTCAGGGCGTTCACCATTTGCTTCCTTACAATGTGTCAAAGAAGACAAATTTAACAGTATTTAAATAGACAAGCCTCAAGAGTTTGTTTGAGGTAGTCCACTAGACCTCACTACCATCAATGACTATCCTGATCTTGAGCATAACTACAGTTAACTAGGGCTAGGAAAAAGACTTGCTCTGAGCTGAGGGTGGAACTTGTGTCTGATATTTTGAAACGCTCTACCAATCACAAATGACTTCAAAAACCAAAATGTAATTTGTAACAATTTGTTGCAATATGTTTTGAACCCTTATGTGTTTGTTACAGGTCAAAAATACTGCACTTTCACCAGCATCAGGCAGTTCTGAATCGGAACTTAAACGTCTGCAGCGCCTTGAACGGGAATATGCAAAGAAACTTGCCATATTGCGAGAAACAAGTACCAAGCAAGCAGCTAAAAGAATGAAGCCAGTCCCTACTGCTGTCCGCATCCTGACAACTAAAACTAAACTACTGAATAAGAAACCGTCCACACAACTACTCCTCAAAGACAAAATTGTTCTTGGGAATGACACACCAACAAACACAGATAGTGAAAGTGATGTTGAGAAATATCTGAGAACTCACACCGATTCTAAACGTCGGCGTTCCTTCCTTGATGACAATCCTTCCTTGAGACCAAACCTGTCTTCCAAATCAGTACCTACTGACAGTCGAAAGTCCATTAAATCTGCAACATCACAGAACACTACTCTTGGTAGTGACTCGCATGAAACAACTTCAAAGAGAAAGGTTGAAAAGGTCAAAACTTCCAGCCAATCTGCGTCAACTAAGCATCGGAAAGACAATTCAAGTACATCTACAAAAAGGGAAACTTTAGTGGAGGGGTTAACCATGCCTAGTGATGAACAGATTAAACGGTTAAAGTGTGCACTTTCAGAGAAATCCAAAACAGCAGTGGACTTTACTCAACTAGCTTCACATTTTGGTATAGGATTAGAAATGTCAGAATTGAAGGAACACTCAATGAGGAGAATAGATGAGATAAAGATGAGGGAGACCATAGAGGATGAAGAGGAAGTGGAGAGAGTGAATTATACTCTGATGAAATACTCAAGTCCTCTTTTATGTTTCCGCTCATATAGGTAAGAAATGTTGTGGCAGTCTGTCCTATAGGCACCATACCTGTATACAATGAACACAATACCTACTTGTAGAGATGTACAGTATGTACACAAAGTGCTCTTATGGGAATTTACTTCTGTGTGTTTTGATTGATTGTTTTATGTAGTTTTTGTAAGCGGATTAAGACGGTATGTCCAAATAAAGCTATTGGGTAATTACATTGCAGTTTCATTGGAGCAGATCTAAACCTTGCTATCTTTCAATACCATGAGGCCAGACCTTAAAAGGTCAAAGTTTCCTTGACACAGTGCATTCTTTTGAAGTGTCAAATCAAAATTGTGCATGTATGTTCGGGTCAAAATATATTAAAAGTTTACTTTTTTCATAGTGAATTATTTGGCTGCATTTTTAACAAATGAATCTTTTGTTACAGGTTGAGTCCCTTTTTTGTCAAGGAAGCAAACTTATCCAGATTATCACCATCTTTCAGTCACAAACTGGACCCTATGAAGGTCTTATGCAAGTTTGAATTAAACGGCACCTGCAATGATGATGACTGTCACTGGTAAGTCTCTGATTGGTTATTTCAATTCTGTATTGTGTCGCAATTGTGTTGCAAAGGTGTAAATGATAGATCCAAAAAGGTCAAATTAATGATGGGTTTAGAAATGCTATAACAGGTTTATGATTTGTCAGGAATTTTCACGATATTTAGATTTTTCATTGATTTCATTTTGACTTCAGATTTTCTTGATAATGACCAAACTCACCTCATGTGTACAGTGTAGTGCACTTTTTAGGCAGACAGTGGCTGCATGTGACGTTAGTGCAAGGGGTCAATAGGTGAAGTTGTTATCAAGGGAGATAAAGACATTGCTCTGTCATACCAAACATTACTACATGTATACATATGAAGTGATGTAGAGTTGTGTAAATCCTCTAAAATGTAACACCATGGGAGTTCAGGGGGCTTCATACGTTGCAGTGTTGTATTGTACAATCACAAGATTGGTAAATTAACAGAAAAATGTAAATCTTGAAAGCTCACTTACAAAACTGTCTGAAATGCTGTCAAGTTTGAGGACATAGCATTTAAAGACCCTGCAATCGCTGGTTTGTTCAAAGCATGACAAGCAGGAGGTTGGTTGTACAGTATGTTGTGTTTATTGAAAACGAGCAAATGGAAATCAATTTCTTCTTCCCAAAACTACTGATTTATCAAACCTTTTACTGAATGTATGTGTATATTGGATTGACAGGCAACATAGGAAGGATTATGAGATGAATGATCACGAGATCTATGCAGATATTCTTGCCTATACCCCAGTCGTTGCTGACAGTAAAGACTGGCATATTGGGGAAAAACGAGAACAGCGTGTTGTTGATTACATCAACAAAGCAGTCAAGAAGAGCAAGAAACCTGAGAATGCTAAGAAACAACGAGAAGCCCTGTGCCGAGCCTTCGCTAATGCTGTAACGACCAATACCAAAAAGAGTAAGCTTTTAGTCATTGTTTAGGATTGTGGTAGCGAGATGTGGAAAATTGCAATAGTTCAAATTGTGTAGTATTGAAACAAGTATTGATAAACCCTCTGTTACTGCTAGAATGCAAAAGCAAACTAAACTACATTGCATAAGACTAACGTATTAAACAATTTGTGGGTTAGAAACTGAAGGTAAATTGATAGTGAATATTAATAATGATATGAATATTACTTTGAAGTAGCCTATAAATGGTACTTTCTGAGCCCTGTAGGATAGAAAATACACCTGTACATGTAGGCGTCTCCCATGGGAGTAGAACCCAAAGTTCTGCATTCTAGGGCAGATGTCTTAACTACAAAACCAGTCTTGATAATTGACGAGAGTGCCAGTTCAAGTCCTATAAAAACAAGATTATTTTGGTGCCCTACACTGATAAGCACTTTATAGTTGAGCTTTCTAAGACCTTCCCAAAAGTGTATACAAATATATATACAGTGCCTATCTACTGTCTTTGTTCCAAATGCAATTATAACAGTTGTGCACATATATGTGATTAGAGGCATTGAATGGTGAGGCATCAATGTATATTCGGTTTGCGGTAACACCATGTGTATATCTACTTGTGTAGATTTTGTTCTTTGAGAACTTGTCTTGCTATTTATTCTACTGCAGTCTCCTGACGATGACTAAAGCAAGCTAGTCGAAACGTTGAGACCTATTAAGACTCACTCCGCGGCAGTGAAGTTAATAACGAGAAGTCCCCTCGATCCACTAAGCGAAAGTAGTAGTCCCAGCCGATTTCCTACCTTCCGCCAAGGTAGTAATTAATAAGCAGGACAGTTCTTTTCAGAACTTGGTGTTCTCCCGAATTCCGAAATCTGTTCCACGGCAGTAGAATAGTCTCCTGAATTCCAAAATCTACTCCGCGGCAGTAGAATAAAAAGCAAGACAAGTTCTCAAAGAACAAAATCTACACAGCAAAGTAGATATACACATGGTGTTACCGCAAATGAAATAAACAGTTGTGTATCAATACAAATGAGTTGAATTCTTGTTAAAACCATTTTGTTTCTTTGTCATTTATTTCTAGCATCCTCCGGAGTGGTAATATCACAACCTCGGAGCTGGTCACCGAAGCAGTCCTCCACTAACCCACCCCCATCTGACCCCAACCCTGATCCTCCCATTGTTTCTAGGAGTAGCAAACAAACTGTTAATATCAGTGTAGTTCCCCTGGGTGGGGAGGATCCTGAGAGATATTACATAGGAGATAGAATAGCTGAGCTTGAAGCGGCTGTTGTAGATCAGCCTAATGATGTCAAGATGTGGCTGAAACTGGCTAGTAGGCTGATTGGTGATGACAGGTAGGGCACTCCATTCCCCTCATTAACATTCAGGGCAGGGATCCTCCCTCTAGTTGATTGAGCTCAATGGAATGCTATGCATGGTAGCTTTGTGAGAACACCATGTTAATTTTTAATTTTTGCAATATGGTTGTATCTTATTGCATTATTTTCTTTTTTTCTTGATATGTGAGAGGAAAAAATAAGTTTTTGTTGCATGTTTACGGCAGTATCGTGTTCAAGGTCCTTGTTGCATTGATATGACAGTCAGTCTACCCCACCAACGTTTTGTTGCATCAGAACAAACAAAAAACACAGTAGAGAGGCTTCATGCAAAAATGGTTGTCTCTCTACACCATTTTTATTTATTTATTTGTTGGGGTATATCGAAGATAGATTTTGATAGATATAACACTTATTCACTTTAAAATGTTTGTGCTCTATTAAAGTTAATTTGTTTAGATTTTTGCACTCGCAAAATGATTTGAAATACTTCATTTTTGATTGTACAGTGAGAAAGCGGACATAGATCGAGGATTGAATGCATTGTCAAGAGGCTTAGAGGCAAATCAATCTAGCTCTGAGTTATGGATTCACTATCTGCGTCTCTACTCAAGAAGAGATGACCATAGTGATCTAATGGAACTATCACAACAAGCTCTACAGTTTGCACCAAGCTATGATTTATTCTGGCAGGTAAGGGCCGATGTTTACTAAGCAGGTTTGTTCAGTGAACTTTCTGTCAGTTGTCTGAGTAAATGGAGGGCTGAATTGAATCCTAGTCATGGCACTTGTGTCAAGAGTAAGACAAAACTTGTTTGACATATTCCATGACGAAGTGATTTATGAACTGTTGTTTTCAAACATGTACACAACTGGAGGTTATATGAATTTCAAGTGCCAAGTCACAGATGGTAACAAGTGGTAAAAACAAACAATTATTGCCTCTTGAACAGATGAGGTAAATGTATATTAACATGAAAGCACTGATTATCTGACCCTTTTAGTGATATGACCAAGATTGTACATTAATTTACTGCACAGTAATTTATTAATTTGGGGTTGAACAAAGAAAAATTGACTAGAGCGGGATTTAAACCAACGACCTCCGGTTTAACGTGTCGGCGCTCTACAAACTGAGCTATCTAGTCCTATGTTGGCGGTCTCCCTATTTTGTCAATATCTTTGTTCGAGGGTGCCAGTCAGAATCCAGGCACGTGGTACAGCGCCGGCACGCTGAACCAAAGTCGTTGGTTCAAATCCTGCTCTAGCAAATTTTCCTTTGTTCAAACCCCAAATAATTTAAAATTTGCCCAGTCAGTTTCCCTTGTGGTTTTTAACTTGATATCAGTAATTTATTATAGATTAGGTCAACTAAGTATGGAAATAGTGGTAGCACTTATATGTGTATTGCAACTGTTTGAGTGCGAGTATGAATAGGACATGGGAAAAGTGTTGTCAATTTGTATGTTAGGCCTATAAGGAATGGTTTATTTGGGCTTGTAATTTTTATTTTTTAAACTTCAAACTCTACATAATGAAATAAAGATAATCAGTTGTGAAACATTGATGTGATTCGAGCACTGCCTTGTAGATCCAAACTATCATCTTTGCTGTCAGAACACGTCAAGTTCTAACTCACCTAATGCTTTTTGTAGCATCGGTCACGAATGGGACGCCATGACTGCTGTGTGAAGTTAGCCACGGTTTGAACTTCAGCGTTGGTTTTGTCAACTCTTGACATTTGACAGCAGATTAGATTCCCCTTTTTTTTTAAATAGCAATTAGTATTTTTATTTTTTATTTTTTGTATTTGAAAAAGTAACTACCACCCTTCATACCAACATATTACACTGGGTGGTGCTTTTCATAGAATTACTGTGTCCTTGTATTGAAAATACAGCAATATTCTTGGGTGGTACAGTGAGTAATAGGCCAATCGGGTTCAGATGATACAATGACTAAAGGCTTACAACTTTGTAAGTTTTACAATATTCTGCTTTTCTACACAGTGCCTTAGCTTTGAGGACAGCTTCTCTGCAAAAGACGCAATCTGTGAAAAAATGATCTCCTTCTTCCAAAATCATCAGACTAAGGATCTAACCATCGATGGATCACATGGTCTGTTAGAAGCATTAGTGTATAGAGTGCAGTTATACATCATGACAAGAAGGGTCAAAGCAGCCATCTTGGTACTCAAGGTAAGACCTTAGTCAAAAAGATTACACTCATGGGTCACATGATCCGAGTAGGAACGTTGATGTAGAGGGTGCCCTTAGTAGGGACGTTGATGTAGAGGGTGCCCTGAGTAGGGACGTTGATGTAGAGGGTGCCCTGAGTAGGAACGTTGATGTAGAGGGTGCCCTTAGTAGGGACGTTGATGTAGAGGGTGCCCTGAGTAGGGACGTTGATGTAGAGGGTGCCCTGAGTAGGGACGTTGATGTAGAGGGTGCCCTGAGTAGGAACGTTGATGTAGAGGGTGCTCTGAGTAGGGACGTTGATGTAGAGGGTGCCCTGAGTAGGAACGTTGATGTAGAGGGTGCCCTGAGTAGGGATGCTGATGTAGAGGGTGCCCTGAGTAGGGATGTTGATGTAGAGGGTGCCCTGAGTAGGGACGTTGATGTAGAGGGTGCCCTGAGTAGGGACGTTGATGTAGAGGGTGCCCTGAGTAGGAACGTTGATGTAGAGGGTGCCCTGAGTAGGGACGTTGATGTAGAGGGTGCCCTGAGTAGGGACGTTGATGTAGAGGGTGCCCTGAGTAGGAACGTTGATGTAGAGGGTGCCCTGAGTAGGGATGCTGATGTAGAGGGTGCCCTGAGTAGGGATGTAGAGGGTGCCCTGAGTAGGGATGTTGATGTAGAGGGTGCCCTGAGTAGGGACGTTGATGTAGAGGGTGCCCTGAGTAGGGATGTAGAGGGTGCCCTGAGTAGGAACGTTGATGTAGAGGGTGCCCTGAGTAGGGATGTAGAGGGTGCCCTGAGTAGGAACGTTGATGTAGAGGGTGCCCTGAGTAGGGACGTTGATGTAGAGGGTGCTCTGAGTAGGGATGTTGATGTAGAGGGTGCCCTGAGTAGGGACGTTGATGTAGAGGGTGCCCTGAGTAGGGATGTTGATGTAGAGGGTGCCCTGAGTAGGGACGTTGATGTAGAGGGTGCCCTGAGTAGGGACGTTGATGTAGAGGGTGCCCTGAGTAGGGACGTTGATGTAGAGGGTGCCCTGAGTAGGGACGTTGATGTAGAGGGTGCCCTGAGTAGGGATGTTGATGTAGAGGGTGCCCTGAGTAGGGACGTTGATGTAGAGGGTGCCCTGAGTAGGGACGTTGATGTAGAGGGTGCCCTGAGTAGGGACGTTGATGTAGAGGGTGCCCTGAGTAGGGATGCTGATGTAGAGGGTGCCCTGAGTAGGGATGTAGAGGGTGCCCTGAGTAGGAACGTTGATGTAGAGGGTGCCCTGAGTAGGGACGTTGATGTAGAGGGTGCCCTGAGTAGGGACGTTGATGTAGAGGGTGCCCTGAGTAGGGATGCTGATGTAGAGGGTGCCCTGAGTAGGGATGTAGAGGGTGCCCTGAGTAGGAACGTTGATGTAGAGGGTGCCCTGAGTAGGGATGCTGATGTAGAGGGTGCCCTGAGTAGGGACGTTGATGTAGAGGGTGCCCTGAGTAGGAACGTTGATGTAGAGGGTGCCCTGAGTAGGGACGTTGATGTAGAGGGTGCCCTGAGTAGGGATGTTGATGTAGAGGGTGCCCTGAGTAGGGACGTTGATGTAGAGGGTGCCCTGAGTAGGGACGTTGATGTAGAGGGTGCCCTGAGTAGGGACGCTGATGTAGAGGGTGCCCTGAGTAGGGATGTTGATGTAGAGGGTGCCCTGAGTAGGGACGTTGATGTAGAGGGTGCCCTGAGTAGGGACGTTGATGTAGAGGGTGCCCTTAGTAGGAACGTTGATGTAGAGGGTGCCCTGAGTAGGGACGTTGATGTAGAGGGTGCCCTGAGTAGGAACGTTGATGTAGAGGGTGCCCTGAGTAGGGACGCTGATGTAGAGGGTGCCCTGAGTAGGGACGCTGATGTAGAGGGTGCCCTGAGTAGGGATGTTGATGTAGAGGGTGCCCTGAGTAGGGACGTTGATGTAGAGGGTGCCCTGAGTAGGGACGTTGATGTAGAGGGTGCCCTTAGTAGGAACGTTGATGTAGAGGGTGCCCTGAGTAGGGACGTTGATGTAGAGGGTGCCCTGAGTAGGGACGTTGATGTAGAGGGTGCCCTGAGTAGGGACGTTGATGTAGAGGGTGCCCTGAGTAGGGACGTTGATGTAGAGGGTGCCCTGAGTAGGGACGTTGATGTAGAGGGTGCCCTGAGTAGGGACGTTGATGTAGAGGGTGCCCTGAGTAGGGACGTTGATGTAGAGGGTGCTCTGAGTAGGGATGTTGATGTAGAGGGTGCTCTGAGTAGGGATGTAGAGGGTGCCCCGAGTCTAGTCATTCGATTTATAAATAGCAATAATGGGCGCCTAATAATAAATTAAAAAAATTACCTGGTAAACAATCTTTTGTTATTTATTTTGGGTGAAAATTAAATAACTACAATGGTGTGTTGTCAGGGCTCACTCGACTGCACCCATAGATTGCACTTTGATAGCATGATAGAGGGGGGGGGTGTCAAAGTAGCCACCTTGGTACTAGAGTAAAACAAATCTGTCAAGAAGTTATTTTATACTTCAGTTTATCTCACTGGGTGCATTCAAGAGTGTTCATAGTTATTATGACCGATTTAGCTCTGAATCTACAAACATAATGAATATGACATGCCAGTAAGCAACCGCTTTCACTTGAGGAATGCAATTCCAGAATGCCTGCATGAGTGTGTCGGTCTTGCCTGAGTATACTTGTACTGAGCACACTGTGGTCCAAGAAGCCTTGGTGTACGCAACAGAGTAAAGTAATATTTCCTTCCAAATCAGTTAGACATTGTTTCTGTGCAAACTACAAAGTGATGAATGAGTTGAGTTTTGTTGATTTTATGTAGGATGCTTTATTGGGTCCTGGTTCATCATCCCAGTACTTCACGCCATCAGATCGCTGCCTAGCATGGCTTATTTACATCCATGTTATTGAGTTCCAACGACTACCATCACAACTCTTTGACCCAACTGGTAGTGGGCTTGGTCAAATTGTCTGCAAGGTACACTTTATATGTCCTCTTTATGCCTCCTGGCAAATGAAACCCTACCCCTCCCCCAACTCTTCAACCATGTGTCATAAAGTTGGCTGCATATCAGTGAATTTTAACAAAAGGTCACAAAGCTTGGCATTCCATTGCCGACCAGAACTATGAAGCAATATGTAACATACAGTTGAAGTACATTTAAATGACTGTATGAAACCTACATTTATCATGTCTATTCAATGAGCCATGAAAAATATGCTCTTTTAAAGAAAAAAATTGTGCAACATTTTTTGCTACAAAAGTTTACAAAATTAAAAAAATGATTTCCACAGATTAACTGTTGGAGAGATTAGACCTATGTCATGACTATTAAAATAGTATATACATGTACAGGCTGATTTCAATCAATTTAGCTTAAAATCTGACTCCTACTACAGGTAGTTTGGAAAAAAAGACAAAGATCACGACTATATGTTTCAACCAGTGCAAATGATAAATGCAAATTGGGTCTCCAATATAAATAATAAATAAATAACAAGTTCTTATAGCGCAATTTACAATAAACGTATCAATGCGCTTTACATTAGTGCCCTGGTCATTGGGCCAATAACATTTCTTTTAATCTTTCTCAGCTCCCTGGGGAGTATACAGCCCCGAGCTGCTGTGGCGCTCCGAAGGCTATTTCAAACACAATATCAACCTCTACCCTCGCAGGTACCCATTCATACCCCTGGGTGAAGAGAAACAATTATAGTTAAGTGTCTTGCTCAAGGACACAAGTGTCATGACCGGGATTCGAACCCACACCCTGATGACTTAACCACCAGCACTTGAATTCAATGCTCTTAACCGCTCGGCCACAACACCCTAATATCAGCGCTGTGTGTAATGGTCAATTGGTCAGGCATAATAACATTTTAAAATATATGCCACATCATTTCTCTTTATCACTGTTATTCTTCTTCATCATGTTGTGTTTTGTCTGTCTGCTTTTAATATACTCTTTGGCTGCCAAATAAGGACACTTCTGCTATCATTATTTATTTAATTTTTTGAATTATTTATTTTTACAACTCAATTTTCTTCATAAAAATTCCAAGTTGAAACAATTTTTGATGCACAAAATGGGCATTTTCTTGGTCAAAACCAATAGATATGACATAGTATTTCTGCTGGTTACTTAGTCCAAAACAGTCAACCTGTACATGCTTGGAACTGTGTTTTTGGCTTGGGCTCTATTTGCCATTTTAAAATTGCTTGTTTTCCCATTTCGATTGGCTGCAAAGTGATCCATGTCCACTGTTTTGAAAAAGTCCCTTTGACTGCAAATCTTCAAACAGCTGTTTTATACTCACAATTCCATTTTTAAATTGATTTTAATCACTCTAAAATAATTGTTTTCTTCAATCAGCGACCATTGATATTTCAGTGGGGTGGCTATGCAGCCGTTCATTCAGCAGAGGGTGTACATGCAAGTTTTCAGGCTCTAAAGGCATGCAGTAACCGAGACCAATCTGCATCAGATAACATCAAAGCCTGTATGCCTCTCCATCGCAATCTTGTCATGTTGGAACAGCTAGCAGGAAAGTAAGCCAAGTATTTCCTTGTATTATGAAGCCTTCATCTTTCAACTATTAATATACTTATTCAAGTTTTCAAATACAAAGAACAAAATACAAATGATGCATCATGCCTTTGAAATAAAATAAACTGCCAGGTAATTTTAGTTTTGTAAATGATGGTTGGAAACTAGACAGCATCATCCAATAAGGTGAAGATGTGCAGCGGATGCCTGTACTATTGGTACTATTGGTATTTGCCAAATACAACCACTTCCATAGATTCATGATTTGGGGATTGGTTGTAACGGAACCTCATTTGCATTCACATCTTTGCAATCAGGCGTGTGAGACCTCCGCGTTTAAGTGGAAATCCACTTTTTTTATTTTCCCGTTCCGCGTTTTTATTGCGGGTTCTGCTTTTTTCTCGTCTCCGCCGTGAGTGGCCGGCCCACGTTTTTCATTTTTTTTTTTCCTCCAACATTGAGCAGCAAGTAATTTAACTGCACAACACTCACACAGAGAAGGGGAACCTGGCATCGGGAAGCACTTTAAATGCGATTTGATTTCGACACATGAGTCGGTGGCTAGACCCAGTAAAATGCTCCGCGCATGCTCCGCGTTAGTCTTTGATTACAGCCGTTGTTGTTCATTTTTCATTAAGCGCATTGTCCCATTATGCTTACCCATGTCGTTGTCTCGTTCCACCAAGAGAGGGCGCATTACTAAAAAATGTATTAAAAAGCCAACACCTTGAGCCAAGACAAGGCGCAGACGCTCTTTCACGTGTGTGTGGTACCCATTGATCTCTATTATACCTGACTGTAGCGCTGGCCCAAAATTTGGACAGTGAAAAAAAAAGGTTTTCCTCTTTTTTTTCCATGACCCGCTCACATGCCTGGCAATTCAACAATAGGTTTTCAAAGTATCGATGGAAATTCAACAAAGCATCCATGCTCGCACATTGGGAAGATAAAGAACTTTACCCCCTGGCATCGCATCATTAAAACAAGGCCCTCTGATGACAACATTTACCGTAATTTTCGGATTATAAACCGCGGTTTATACGTTGATTTTGACCTTTTTTTTAACTCCTGCGGTTTATGCGCCGGGCGGCTTATATGCCGACATATTAATATTGTAGAAAGAAAAAAAAACAGCGTACATTTTTTTAAAGAAAGATCGTTTGTAAAATATTCTAAAAACAAATACAAAACAGACAGGGAAAATCATACACCGCCAAACTCGCATCTTTAAAGAAAGATCGTTTGTAAAATATTCTAAAAACAAATACAAAACAGACAGGAAAAATCATACACCGCCAAACTCACTCTGAAAATTCATTTAAAAAAACATTTTATGCACCACCAACCTTGTCCGCCGTTACAAGGCCTTGCCTCGTTTTTATTCCTAGATGAATGGGTCACAAAAAGTCCCATTTCTACTCCATAGTTTTTTAAGGAAATCCGTCTGTTCAACAAGACCGTTTTTTGTCCATATTTATGAACACTTTGAACATCAAAATGATGTTAGTCCAGCAGCTTTTGAAAATAATTGTCATCCTCGGACCCATCATATAATCCGTAATGTCTGCCAATATAGTGGGGTCGATCACAAGGCACGATCGTGAGTACGAGGTACGAGATCGCTGCAAAAGAAATATAGTCGGGTTGCCCTTCCACACAGAAAAATCACACGCTAAATGTCATTGCAAAATGGCTTACTTCTGGGTACCGGCTGCCATAGTAAATGCGTGTACAGACATCGTTCTGAATATAAACGCACGCCGGAGATGGGTGCATGCTTTTTAGAGCAGACTTTGATACAACTCGTGTGTGCTGCCGCTGCCAAACTCACACAGCATTCAAGCGGCCCATGTAAGCAATAATCGCAGGTTTTGGAGAAGAATTGTTTTGATTGTTTTGATTGTTTTAACGGAAATAAATACACACGTTAATTAGGAGTTTACAATGAGTTTTTTCTTTATTTTTCTCTTATTTCAATGAAAATTTGAATAATTATAATATATAAATTTATGTCGGTCGGAGTTTGATAACTTTTATTCGATCCCAGGTCATTTAAAGCTGGGGCCGGTCAGGACCGACCGGCGCCGACCGTGGTAGCTACAACGTTGATCAGTTGTCACAATAATGATACCAATAAAAAAGAAATATGCCCACTTGCTGTAGACCATCCTAATAGACCATTACAAAAACGATCAATGGTGTTAACTTTAATACATTTTGACTTTATTGCAACGCAACTAGCACTTTGTGGCGACGTACAATGACTGATGTGCCGCCCGCCAGTCACTGCACATCGCCACAAAGGACCGTAAATACGCACGGCCTCTCTCCTGTGTGCACTCGCGACTGCGGTTTATATGCCGGGCGGCTTATACGCTGACACTTAAATCTTATTTTTTATTTTTTGGGGAATTGCGGTTTATACGCCGGGCGGCTTATAATCCGAAAATTATGGTAGTGGTATCAGTAGCCTTGATACAAGGCTGAATACAATACAGAGTCTGAGGCTTAAAAACTGTCTACTGTTGACAGACATTACTTCATAAATGGCATGCCACCGGCAAGGGTCATAGACACAAAGAGTGTTCAGAGAATAAGAAGTGCAACTAAATAGAGCAGAAGTGAAGTTTGTTTATATCAGAGAGGGTCAGAGTGTGAAGTTGTGTAACAAGTGAACCAGTGTGTACAAGGATGTAAGGAAATATAAATTCCAATTGCTGGTTTTTGGATGACTGTAAGAGGGTGCAGTTCGTTATTGCTTGACCGGGCTCAGGCAGAACTACAGTAGCACTTTTGAATGTAATGATGACTGCTTGTTAACTTCTTGATATGAGATTTGATTGTGTCAGACTCTTGTCTGATGTTGTTTGCGCTATCGTGGCAGGACTTAATACATGTAGATTGATTGATGTCAAGTTAAGTGCATTATTTGTTGATGGTTACCACCAGACATAAGAAGGCTGAGAAGCTTTGCATGAGATTACTAGATGAATATCCACAGAATCCTGATGTCTGGATGTTACTGATTGAAGTCCATAGACAAGAAGGATCTAGTCATCTTGATCAGGTAATGATCAGTCTATAAACTGTGTTTATCAAATTGATATTGTTTGCAGAAGGTCCTGATTGTAGTTAAGCTCTGTTTTGTGTAGGTCATAGCATCCTATGTGTGTAAATTAGTGAGGCATTGATGCAAGCATTTTACTAATTCAGGCTCCAAAGCTGACATACTTTTGTGTGTATTTTGACCTTAGTTTAATTGTTTCACCATTCAAAGGGACCTCTAAAGGACCATGGATAAATTATGTCACGGGCACGGCCGCAATCCGATGCGTTCCTATGCCTGCAAGCTCAAACAAAAGAAAACCTACCCAGTATCACGCATGGGAAAGCGTTCTTCTGCAATGGCCTGGTCTTGAGGGAGACTCACTGTATAACAAAGGAACAATGCTGTTGGCCAGCTTAAGCCAAATGTCACTGTGTAGTTATAATCGGCTTACTAGATAAACCTTCTACCTGAGCTAGACCGCAAACACTAATCCTTCACTCCTTTGTGGGCTACTTTCGAGCTGCCTTGTCCGTGTAATCTGACCAACAAAAGGCACCAACAACAGAGTTCGATAATGAGGGAACCTAATTATCACTGGAGCGCAAAACCAATGGTTGCCGGGGGCCGTGCGATTTTGGAACGACTCAGTGCAGCCATGCGTCGGCACGCGTGCGAACGCGTTCTTGATTTATCCATGGTCCCTAAAGGCTAAATCGAAATCTAGAAGCTTTGAAGCATATTATATATGTCAATTCCAAAGCTGTCTAGTTTCTTCTTAAAATTCTCAAAGCAAAACTTACTCAATGTGTTTCCTATGGTCTTCTGATAACCACTGGAGCTGGTCTGGAGCTGGTCTGGAGCTGGTCTGGAGCTGGTCTGGAGCTGGTCTGGAGCTGGTCTGGAGCTGGTCTGGAGCTGGTCTGGAGCTGGTCTGGAGCTGGTCTGGAGCTGGTCTGGAGCTGGTCTGGAGCTGGTCTGGAGCTGGTCTGGAGCTGGTCTGGAGCTGGTCTGGAGCTGGTCTGGAGCTGGTCTGGAGCTGGTCTGGAGCTGGTCTGGAGCTGGTCTGGAGCTGGTCTGGAGCTGGTCTGTGTGAAGTGGGAGTGCTTTACAAACATGATACACCGTTCTGTATACAGCTACTATGTCCACCAGTTGATTACACAAAAGATTGTTGTATCTTGGATAAATTGTATAAATTGTTTAAGAACATTCAGTTTGCTTGTAAAAAATTGTTAAATGGTGATTTGGAAAAAATTATGATTCATTGTGCCTTTCTTAATTTCTCCAAAAAGACATAATTTCTGGCTAAATTACATCTCAAAGTGTTTTTTTTATTTGGGTCAGTACATAGACGCATATTTACCTTGAACCCCCCCCCCCCAACTCTCAGTATTATTTATCACTATCACTGGCCAAGTTTTCCAAACAATTCAACTACATTGGTTGTGTATGGTGGCACAACCGGGCTCAGAATATGAGCTTTTTATATTAACAGTGCGCCCTCTATAGTTTGTCCAGAGAGGTCAGTTTTGCAGTGTATCATGGAAAAAAGGTTGACAAGTTTTTTGTTGTTGCAGGGCCCCACTGCATGGTCCCGTTTTTAAAATTTCAACCGCGGTGTTTGAAAAGCAGCAAGGTTGTGTTTCTGTTGTTACAGCAGAAGAAAGTGTTTTTTGTGAGGCCGGTGATTGTTTTTCACATTCGTGCCAGCCATTTAAAGGTCAAAAAATTGCCCATCTTGTGTTGAGTTGCATGTATGATTTTATATGTTTGTTATTTATTTATTTATTAATTTTTATACATTGACTGTTTTTAGGAATCTGGCCTCTCCAGGGTAAACTGTAGAGGGCGCACTGTATTTTGAAACATCTGTATCTTCTATGCATGTATGTGTGTACTGTGTAGAAATTCACCTCGTGATGCCATATTGCAGACCAACATAGTGAATTTTTTAATAGGATTGTATTAATTAGCCAGGCAGTCACAGGGTTACTGGTGTTTTCTTTTACACAGATCATAAAGAAAGCCCTCCATAGTTGTCCAACAAGTGCAGAGCTTCATGGTACATGTGCCAAGTATTCAGTGTTGCATAATGACCATAAAGGGGCAGTGGATGTACTGAAGCTATGCCCATATGCATTCTATAATATACAGGAGAAAACAGAATATCAAGATGCACAGCAAATACGCAATCATTATAGGTGAGTCATTAGTGTTTTCACCTTTGACTGACTGGGTATTTTTGTTACTATGCATGATATGCTCCCATACTTTTACACACTCTTTTCCTCTTGTACAGAAATACCCCCTAAAATCCTTTAAAGAATTCCTCAAATTCACAATAGACACAATAGGCGGGGGCAGGGGCGGGGCGGGGCGGTACACCATGCCACATAAGAAGCAACAAAATATAGTTTTAAGCTTTGTTCTGAAAAAGTGATGCAGCAGAATAAATAGAACTCAGTCTTGTTTTGTCCCAGTCTGACAGCTGACTTGAATTTGAGTTAGAATAACATTTATGTTGGGCAGAGTGACAGTAAGCCATACATGATTTAAGTATGAAGTGGAGGCTCAATTTTAATTCCTCAGACTACATTCATTGTAGCTGTGTCACATGGTTCGGGGCAAAATGTATGTAGGTGTTTGCTGTCTCTTATGTAACTTTGCAAATGCTGTACATTTTCGTCTCAGATCTCTTCTTGGGCAAAGCGTTTCATCGGAATACTCTCCGCCAAAACTCAATCCAGGAGTAACCTCAAAACTCTTGGAGGAGCAATCATGTCATCTCTGGTTGAATTATTGTTTCCTGCAAGAATTGACATCTGAGGAGAGTGAGGCATCCGAGTCTTATGAGAAATCCCTTTGCCATCTGAGTCGGACCTGTGATGCTCAGAAGCTGTGGATGGAGTGAGTAGCCATGATATAAACAATACATAGTCATTATGTAGATGAGAAGTAAGTCATGATCAAGATAGTGAGTAGTCATGATATAAACAATACATAGTCATTATGTAGATGAGAAGTAAGTCATGATCAAGATAGTGAGTAGTCATGATATAAACAATACATATTCATTATGAAGATGAGAAGTAAGTCATGATCAAGATAGTGAGTAGCCATCATATTGCTGTGATGATATTATATTGTTGTGATGATATTCACGGCTTTATCGCGCACACCAGTGACAACTTTTCTTAAATTTTGGGGAAATTTTATTTTATACAACATAAGCAGAAAAGTAGTCTTTAGTTCCCAAGTTGTTTACAAGTGGTTTTTTTTATTTATGTGATTGTGTAATACACTATTATATTTCGCCAACAGAGGGCCTATGCTCTCATTCTGTCGTGTTGTTAAGAAAGCACCCGCTAGCATTCGTTGGTTCTTGCCTGTATTGTAGCATGCAAAATAGCAAAATAATGAAGACAATTATATTCGCAGTTGGGGATAAATAGAATAAATCGTAAACATCAATATTGGTTGTAAAAATTACTGAAATAGTGTGACACCACAACAAAGTTTCAGATAGTTCCGAAGATCAACCGCTTCTCAGTTGTGCCAGGCTCAAGCTTTATATTTTAACCAAAAGGCGTGTACATACATGCACAATTTTAAACCACATTTAAAGTGTTGTTGGGACTAAATTATGTACAAAAATACCTAATATGCGAAGTCAAAGAGAAATTATAAAAAGAGAGCCGTTACTAAAAAAAAAACAATGAACAAAATTTAAACACAAGACAGAAGCACATGAAGAGTCCTCCTTCAAATAGCAGCTGAGAACCCAGCCTTATACACCATGTAAACAGTGAAGAACCATGAAGGATGTAAACAGAGAAATGAGAGTCTTCTTTTTATACGATTGTTGACCAAAGATTCCTTTTGAATTTACAAATTACTTTATTGGTGACCGATTGGAGATCGCAGCTTCCATGTTATACTTACTTTGTAATCTTTTTATTGCAGGTACCTTCTCTTCAAAAAATCTCAACTTGCTACCAGCCTCGATAAGCAAAAAGCATTTAAGACATTCACAGGGCTTGTCAACCGCTGTCTTGTATCCATGGCAACTGAGTTTCCTCTTCCCCAATCTAGAAATAAGACTTGGCAGGATTACTCTTTCCATAATCGAGTAGTTGAGTTGTACATCGGATGTCTTGAAGATGGAGAACAACTGGATGTGTACGAGACATACATTAATCGTATGCCACACAATGTGCATCTTGCTTTCAGGTAAACTTGTAGTTGATAGGGGTTTTTAATGGAAAATGAACTGAACAAAATTGTAGGTAGCAAAATTAAAATGAGATTAGAAAATTTCTTCAACATAGAAACTCAGTTCTTGGAAGATACAGTGTTGAGAGAAATAAATTATACTTTAACAATTATTGCTTATTGACAAATTGTATGACACGCAGCCCACCCTGTCTGCCATTTAGGGAACCGACTCCCAACAAATAACATGCAATACTCACAATAAATTGCATTGAGGTCATTACTATTCTTTTCTTATTCTTTTTTAACCATTGTCATAAAAATACACACACATACAAATAATATGGCTGAGTGAACAAATTCATTATAAATAAAAGCTAAACAATCAAGGCACATGTAACTTACAAAACATCTCTAATTTTTAAGAAGATAGTCAGCATGCAGTATTCACAATGCATGAGGAATTTGAAGTTTTGTTCTGGATAAAGTCTTTCTAATCCTTGCATTATATTATCATCGGTACTCTCACAGCCACAACAAACTGTTAACAAATGAAGGTTCATTTTCCAAAGCTGAAGTGGAAATTGCAAATTAAATGAATTGTAACTTGTTCTAACACACACTTTACACTAATTCTTTGTAATTGATGCATTGTGAAACATAGCCTCTGCAATGCAAACTCAGTGATTTGAAGCACTCAAAGTGAATAGAAAACATGTTTACATGTTGTTATTTACAGGGCTTGTTGTCATGGAAGCAAGTCACTTTTTGATAGGGGATGCATTCATCGAGTAAAAGGCATAGCTGTGGAAATCCTGAGAAAATTCCCTGAGTGTCTCCCCTTCTGGAAAGTGTAATGTAGCTTTTAATTCTTTCAAATTTTGGCGATCAAATAAACTTGACGAAAGTGGAATTTGAACATTAAACATCTTGGTTTACTCTACTGGGCCCAATTTCATAGAGCTGCTCTCACAAAAAACAGCTAAGCACAACCAAGTAATGCTTACCATTATAAGGTTACCAGCCAAAATACTATGTCACATGTGACTGGTATCCTGCTCATGTTTGATTAGCAGAAATTGTTCTGCTTAAGCAGCTCTATGAAATTGTACCCTGGTGGTCTAGCACTTAAGTTACTTAGGTTCAGAATCAGTCACAAATGCCATTCTTCTTGAACAGAATCAATGCTAGCTGCTTCAACAAAGAATTCTTTATTAATATAAAGTGATACGTTTATTAGCAACACTTATCAAATTCCTTGCTGACACATGACTTGAAGTACGCTTTACACAAGTGCAGAATTTCAATTTCTTTACGTACTTGGTTGATGCACCATGGAGTTGGTTCCAGATCTGGTGGCCTAACTTTTTTGCCATTGTCTTAGCCCAGAGGTTAAAACTAGAAACACACATGTATTGGTATTGCCAACAACCAAATTGGTAATACAAAGCTGTACTTCTATAAAGTAAGTGGACCATGTAGGAACAAATTTGTTATGAAATCATCATAAAATAAGCCCAATGGGAAGCTGTTTTCAAAGGTTGGCAATTTTTATTTCAAGATGTCTATATGTTTTTTTAGAAATACATTTTTGATGTGTCAATGTGTACTTGCTCATATATTTCAGTGCTTAGATGTTAGCTTGTTAAGATGGCCAGATGATTACGAAGAATGTCTAAAACAAAATACAACTCAAAGTTTAATTTTCTCTCCAAATACCCAAGTTGAGCTGTGTTCATTTCCAAAGTTAAATTTAGTTAAGTTATTAACTTCCATGACATAGTGCAGATTATCATAAGTTTGTTAGAAAAGTGTTGAATTTGTCTGTTGGGGTTCTGATGCATGAGTTGCTATTGCATCTGTACTGGGTACATGCATGTACATGTATGATGAAAGATCACACAAAGCGTGTGTTTTATATGCAAAGTCATTGGCAGATTCATATGACAAGTTTGCTTCTGGAATTAGGACATTTCTGCTTGATTTACATCAAAGTTTCACAAGACATTTTTCAAGCCTGTTCTTTGAAAAAAAAGAGCTTCACTCTGAATTTTGTGAGAGAAAGTAAATCTTTGGTTGAGTCAGTTTGAAACACACTTATTAAGAATGATATGACTGTGCATTATTTTGTGAAATATATTTACCCTCATGCAGTGTAATAGCATTGAATCTTCACCAAGGAAAACTGACTGAGGTAAGTTACAAGGATTTCACTCTTTATACAGAATACAGTCATTAAGTGATTCTCACTTCACTGGATTGTTTGTGTGTGTTTAACTGTTACATACGAAGTGTGGACCTAAGAATAAAAGAAGTCCACATAGTGTAGGGACTTGAAACACTATGTGGACTTACACAGTGTTTTCACCAGTGTTAAAGAATATGTTTTTTCTTAAGTGCACAAAACAAAGGAATGTCCACAGAGCTGTGTGTGTGGGGAGGGGTGTTTTTAAATGCTGTGCTAGATTAAGTAAAACACTAAGACACTGATAGAGTTTGTGCATGCACCAAATGTTAGTATTAACTGTCATGTAATACAATAACAAACAGTATGGTTCCAGTTAGTATGGCAAAATGTATTTTACTTTATGATTGTTTGCAAGTATTTGGTTCAACAGATGAAGTAGACCCCTGCTTATTATTGTGTGTAACTGAAAAACTTCTATTTAAGCTAAAACATGATGAGTGTAAGTTCTGAAGTTTTTCAAGAGAAAATGTTTCAAATTTGTACTTCCAAAGTACTTACTAACCCTCTTATTTTAATCTGTTTAAGTTTTGCCACAGTCTGCACCTGGCCCAATTGGTGTTTTTCTATCCATGTTATTTAGGCCAAGAGATTATACCAGCAAGCACTAGATGCAGTTCCTCTTGCAGCAAACCTCTGGAAAGATGTAATACTTTTTCTGTTCTTCCATACACATTACTTGAATTGTTACTGTTTTTAATTAATTGCAACATTTTCAGTTTAACTATAATCTCTCAAGGAATTCTTGAATGAAAGATTATAGTCTATTAAACATTCTGAGTGGTTGACATTTTTAACTTCATCACATTTTGAAACATTATGTACAATAATCTGGCTGGTGAATTGATGATGTAATTCAACACAATCTAAAATTGCTTATTGAAGAAAAAAATCAAGTTTCAATGGATTAGTTTCAATATGAAAGCTCACTGATTATGACATTCATTTCAGTACCATTCCTCAAGAGAAACTATTTCATCTGGTATACTGTCCTAGTCAAGAAAATAGCACTTGAAGACCCCCACATCATTGTTACTTATGTTGATTGCAGCAATCAAAATAATCGTGATAGAAAACATGCATAAAATCATTTGACAAATCATAAACCTAATAGATGTTAAATTTGCATCGGGGATAAAGAATATTGTTATTTGGTTTTACCCGTACACCGATGTGTGAAGCACTGTATACTCAGTACTTTCCCGAGTCCTGTGTAAAAAATCACAGGCATATTACTCGGGTGGGATTCGAACCCACGACTTTTGCCAATCTAGAGCAGATGTCTTACCAACTAGACCAGCGAGATTGCCCGGTAGCTAGAGGCAGTTAGAATCCTATATTTTAGCAGTGGGGACCGCGACAATTTAATAGATGTTAAATTTGCATCGGGGATAAAGGATATTGTTATTTGGTTTTACCCGTACACCGATGTGTGTTAAGCACTGTATACTCAGTACTTTCCCGAGTCCTGTGAAAAAAGTCACAGGCATATTAATCGGGTGGGATTCGAACCCACGACTTTTGCCAATCTAGAGTAGATGTCTTACCAACTAGACCACCGAGATTGCCCGGTAGCCTTTCGCAGTTCGAATCCTATATTCGTGGGTTCGAATCCCACCCGAGTAATATGCCTGTGATTTTTTTCACAGGACTCGGGAAAGTACTGAGTCTACAGTGCTTTACACACATCGGTGTACGGGTAAAACCAAATAACAATAAATCAAAAACCATTGTATTTACTAAAATGTGATAACCTAATTTAATGAAATGTTCATGGTTTGGTTATGTGGTGTTAAATTATAGATAATTTGTATAGTGACAGCTGACCAGTGCAAGTTTGACAACTCTCACATAAACTAATTCAAGTATTATGACAATTTTTCAGCTGATGATTTGTTTAAATTGGCTTTAACAATATACCAATATACAGATTAGGTTTACTGAGACCTCACAGTTTTAATGTTGCTTTACAAAAAAATTCCAATAATTAGTATCATTTACAACATATGTCTTTCTATTTTGTCTCGCTTTGTCCATAGTTTTTCCTTCTGGAGGTTGTGAATGACAGACAGCCAGACGATATCCGTAAACTTGTATTGAAGTGTCGTGAGTTGAAGGTCAACATTGAGGACTATCTGAAGACGATCTTAAAATGATCATCACAAAGATCGTCATTAAGAATCAGTTTAATTTTCTTTGGCTGGAAATGTTTGTCCTGGGCTGTTGTTTTTTTTGTTTTTTGTTTTTTCTCCATTACAAGAAAGTCAGATTTGTCAATGATTGACTTGCCTGGTTTTTCAGTGACAGATGTTCACACTACCTATTCACCCAGGAGTAGATCCACAACATGAAGCAGTTATGTTATACAAATTCATTCTTGATTGGTTTGCCTGAGATCTTTGGACTTGTTACATGGTAAGTTGTCTACTCTGGATGATGTCTTGCAGTCAGGTCATTGTCCTGAAGATTCTTGGTGTCCGTGTGTATTCCAAAATAGTCCAGCCAAAATATTATTTCCTCAAGTATCTTTGTGCAAGGGATAACTGCATCCATTGTCTTTAAGTAATTAGTTAAAATGCCTTGTAGGTGATGAAGTTTTTGTACCAGCAGATTTGAGTGTGGCAGATTTACTTATACAGCAATTTAAAATCACGTAAAGAAGATTGCTCCAGATATTTTCATAAATTATAAAGTGCATTTTTTTTATAGATTTTTTATTTTGTCTACAGGGTGCAGACATTTATGTTTTTCTTGCAAATTGTCTCAAAGGGACCATTCCAACTCGATTCTTTGAAATAAGGAAATATTGACTGTGTTTGGGTCAGTTTTGGTAGATTGGTTTGCTTGTTTTTTTTATTAGAGGTTGTGTGTGTATGTATTCAAAATATTGGTATTCTCAGTAACCTGTCTGTTTGAAGGCAACCTTGTTCTCAAATGACATGTAAAAAATGGAATACTGTCATCATAAGGTTTAATTCTTATCGGGAAGGATTCTTTTTTAAAACTTGTTATGCTTTTGGTCATTATCACTGGCTGACAATGTTGCATGTCACAGTGCATGGGTGTCAGTGGTTTAGCATTGTTGAGAACTGATTGCATTGTGCAGTTATATACCATGGGTCTGGATTTCAAGAATAACATTCACAGGTGAATATTTATCTCTGGGCATGTCATTAGTAATTACACAAGAAAACCGTTTTGTTGTCAGAGAATTGTGTTGTTAGTTTGATTACATGATTTGTCTACAAAAGAAAGTATTGACATCTGCTCTGATTTGGATATTGGTCTGTCTTGAGATGCACTTTCACAGCTGTGAATATTTAAGCATGTTTAGGACCCACCAGCCTGGTAGTTAGTTGGATAGCCAATGTGACATTACAACGAGTCATGGAATTTGAGATAATGATTATGTCATCAAGAGTAACCAATGAGCAGACGACTCAAAGCAGTGGTGTCTTCTAAAGTAGCCAATAGGCAGCCAATGTCTACCCAACCAATCAGATCGCCCAATAATGTGATGTCATCACCAATAGCAATAAGCAGGTGTCAATGATCTGCAGATAAGTCTATTGTACTTCTTAACCTGTTGTGAAGTTAATTTTAACAATAGACATAAACTCCATAAGTAGTGATGTCAAAAACTTCAAGTGGATGGAGAAAAAGACAGTTTGAGTGATCCAGAGCAACGATGGTGATTTGTAGACTGAACTTCACTTGACAATGATATGGGGATGGAGCGTCATTAACACAGCAGGAATACCTAAGTCACAAACTGAGTGAGTATACAGATTGTGTGTGCGGTATTTGTTTCCAGTCACAAACATCACATTAACAAGCATGTCTATCTTACAGGGATGGCACACCAGTGATAGTTTGGCAGAGTGCATCCTCTCTCATACTTCAAGTTTTTTAGTTATATACTGTAACAATAATCATTCATAAATACCCCAGACAGTTTCGCTATTCCTATTGGTGGAGAGCACGTCACGTGGGGGTGTTTAAACGGATGATAATGCACGGCCAAGAGTGTTTATAACCGGCTGGGCTTCGCGTAGTGGACGCGCAAGCTCCGCCAATTTACTTACGCGGAACGCAATACATAGCTATAGTTCCCGCGCGTAGCCTAATCTTTTTGTACACGCGCGTACACACAACCCAAAGCGCACAAAACATAATTTTACAAAGGTTTTTGAAAATGTACAAACTTCGATGTCAGAGATTGTCTTTTTACCACCGATTTTCCTTATTCTTTCACTTTTTTTACAAAAAGGCATTTATGAATGGGCATAAATGAGTAGTGACTCGTTCTTAAACGGCCGTTTAAAACCTTGCAGGGTCGTGGCCGTGCGATAAAGGCCCTCGCCTTCGGCTCGGGCCTTTATCGCACGGCCACGACCCTGCCGGTTTTAAACGGCCGTTTAAGAACTCGTCGCCACTCTTTTATTCCCTTATTAAAAATTCCAATGAAAAAGGTGCACTGGTTGATATATATTTTTTAGTTTTGTGAAAATCTGACACGTATGAAATACATGTGCACAATATGCATTTAAACACTTGATTACTTTGCAATTTCAAGACATTCTACGGCAAAATCAGGCTGTTATAGTTTAATCTTTGTAGATAGATACATTGACAAGCTATGTTTTGCACTTCATTCAAAGGAATGGTGCCAGGTTGGTTTTCATTGAAACAAGAAAATCTCACCAACAACCAAAACAAATTTCCATGATAACAGTGGCCATCATAAGGTAACATGCTTATTAATGTTCGGAGAGGCAGTTTTTAATCAATAATGAAGAAAGTTACAGCCTTTCTGATAGAAATGTTTATTTGGATTAAAAAAAGGCAGACAATGTTTTCCATTGTGTATCTATCATACACTATGTCTTTAAACAAAAAAGGAGAGGGAGAAAGAAAGTAATTTGTCTTACTAGTTTGCAATTTGTAAGTGCTGGCATTTCCTATCTCATCATTTGTTCAAGTTCTTAATTCACAACTTTGTTGTGGGATGTTTTTTTAATGGAAACAAAATGCTGCATTAAGTGTTTGAAGTCAGTTTATGTCATGTCTAATTGTTGTCTTTAATGTTTTTCACCAATTTATTTCTCCCTTTTTATCTGAAAGAGTTCTAAAATTGAGTTTTTATTTACACTGAATAGACAAACTTACCTGTACATGTACACAATGTATAGCAGAGAGAAATCTACAGTAAGTTTCTGAACAGAAAGCAGAAACAAAGTTCAATACCCAAACCTTAAAAGGGTTGACAAACTTGTTTGAATGTACGTTCTCATAATAACATTAATATTATCCATAACTTGTTGAAGTTTAAAAAGACAATTACTGAAGATCCAAAAGATTTCCAGACTTCCCAGTCATTGAATCACTCCATTCTGGAACAAATACTTGAAGTGATTTACACATACTTGTCATTAGCACAGTGCTCAAACACTACAATGTTCTCCTCAAAAAAAGGTTGGCTTAGCATAATTCTTAACATGTTTGAAGAAAAACAATGCATCACATCACAGCTATGAAAATTGTTGAAGTCATCAAAAAACATTTAGGACTTGGGAAACAATTATCCTCCCCAAAAACAAATAAATAAATAAACAATTCAATTTTCATTGTGGTAGTTTTCATGTTTCTTCACTCATAAGTAAGTATTTAAATAACTTTCATGTACCTATACACATGTGACTTCATGTATTTTTATGTTGCACTTGCAGCTGATGTTGGCAAGTCCAAACTAGTTTTGCTCTTTTTCACACAATCGTTTTGCCTCTTCTAGCTTATTGGTTGCATGGATTTATTTGTCATTGCAAAAACTTGACCTTTTTTTCTTTTTTACAAATATGAACTTTGGAAATACATGATTTAAAACATGTCTTGAGTTTTCAAATTGTGTGCCTACATTCTTAAACTTACCAATGCATTTGCCATGGAACTAGATGCATGGAAGGGACTTGCCAGCAGACATGCTACATGCTACATGTATGTAGGTGTGCATTGAGAGTACATGTCATTATTGCCTTATTATTCTTTCCATTTGAGTTAGTGTAGGGGTATTACACTGAAAATAAAGTCCATTGTACAAAGTGTAAACATTGTACATGTGCCCATCACACTTAGAAGAAGTTCATATTATTTTGGCCACAGGTGGTGTCTGAAAAATAGAACCAATGTTAAAATGATTTTCTTCAAATATTTTACATTCAAGTCCCTACACCACCTTTTGTTGTAAATTGCTACATAGCCTTTTGGCGTGTGCCTCCATAGCCAGGGTACAGTTTAACTTATATTTAGTGTGATGGGCCATCATGAAGTATGTACAATGTATGTACATGTAATATGGTCAACGTATTTAACTTTGAGGACATTTTAATGCCTGAAGTGAAGGAGATGGGATGAACATGTAGCTGGGACGCAGTGATCATCACTCTTAACTGCAAGACAATCAAGTCAAGCAAGACATTGCAGTAACCAAGATCAACCCAAGAAGGAATTAACAACATGATTCTACTGTCACCAGAGTTCTAATGCACAAAACTCAGTCAACCCAACATACATGATCCTAATAATTGCATACCAGCAGTAAGATGAAGGCCAGTACAACAGTACATCGTGGTCCAGCAACATTGGCCTAGTTCTTCATTATGAAATAGTATATTCTTGGCAGTCGACATCGTGTAGGAATCCACTTGTAGAGAGGACAACAATATTTGATATTTGGATGTTGATGTCATGATGAACAGAGCGTTGACAAAGAGGCACAATCTTCAGATCTAAATTAACAGCAGTGGATACACTTATACTTGCCTCAAATGAAGAGTAAAACAAATCATCCAACCAAGGTAAACCTCTGCTTCCATGTATGTGCAACCCAAGATGATTCTACATCTAGAAGATGCACAAGTACAAATACACTGAGATCTACATGGTAGTTCTAAATCCTTTATTATAAGTCAAACCAAGAACATCGATCTACCCATTATGGAATTCTCCTTCATATAGGCAGGTTGTCAATTGATCGTATCCAAGATGAAGAAAATGTACTTCCTTCCCATCACTGAATGGTTTTCAGTATCCTATAATCAAGGTAAAGAGGCAGCCATTGAAGCTACATGCATACGTCAGCAGTGTTAATCCCCATTTTAGTCAACCAATGCTTGCAGATAACATGTTAACTCTATTTAATCAATTGGTACATTTGAAGTGTAGGTTATTGGTTAATTTGTAGCCAAAACATACACTAATAGGGAAAAACAATGGTTTAAAGATAACACATTTGCTCTAAATGTACATGAGCTGTAAATTAATATTATAATCTTGTTTACAAACATGTAGTCTAAGATACTAAAATTTAATCACTTTTAAATTATTCTTTTTTTTAGATGAATAATTTGAATGTTAAATGTATTTAAACAATTATTTATTATCTTAAATACATATTTAAATTTACAATTTAATGTTAAACTTTTGATCACAACCATGGAAATATTTCCGTACCTGTAATTTTCAAGTGAAACTCCAGTCTTCATCAGCAAGATGACCTGGATGTAGCATCCTTGACCTTGCAAACATGTGATCCCAACACCACGTCATAGACTCCTGGGAGTTTGTACCAACCCCCGTCCCGGTTGAGGTAAGGTTTGTAGGCTCTGATGCTGCCTCCTTCAACCCCCTTTCGAAGTATCAAGTGTCGCTGTCTAGGATGGTTACTTTAGAAATGTCTACGTGATGGCCTGGTGATTCTATATGGATGTGTTGAGAAACCTCTGAAGAGGACCAACTGGGGTGACGGTGCTCCAGAGTCTTGAGAGACCTTTCGATGCTACATCCAGGTCATCCTGCTGATGAAGACTGGAGTTTCGCTCATAAATTACAGGTACGGAAATATTTCCAGTGTTGTGATCAAAAGTTTAACATTAAATTGCATCAAATTACCAACACAGATTAATTTTCATGCGAATATTTAAAGTTGTTGTTTTGGGCTTTTTGCGTGTGGGTGTGGTTCAGTCTTACTTTTCAGGCCAATACTCATCAACAAAATGTTATCTTCATAATTAGATACATGTTAACAACAAAAACAAGTTCATTTGGTGAAAATATATGATTTCTTTTATTTGTATCATGTTGAGTTAATTCGTTAATTTCAATTTTTCAAGAAACAGATAACACATTTATGGTACCATATAGTCTGTAAAAAGTTGAATTATGTTAAATTCAATGTGTTGATGCAAAGAGCTAGCGCTAAACTCCACGCAAAGCTTCTATTCCTCTTCTTCAACTCTTCCTTTTTTATAAGTAAAATTTAAATGTAACATATTTAACTGAGAAAAATAACTTCTTTTGTACTCAAACACCTAAAAAATACCTAAAAATGCAGTGATAGACAAGAATACATGTAGATTCAGATCGGGTTATGACAAGAATACATGTAGATTCAGATCGGGTTATGGGCAGCATGTGCTCCTTATAATAAAATGAGGATTTCCAAATTGTTGGTGGCCTTCTGGCCATTGTTGGCCTGAGGTCAGATACATCATGGTGTTTGCATTGTGGCCTTCTGGCTATTGTTGGCCTTAGGTCAGATACATCATGGTGTATGCATTGTGGCCTTCTGGCCATTGTTGGCCTGATTTCAGATACATCTTGGTGTTTGCTTTGTGGCCTTCTGGCCATTGTTGGCCTGAGGTCAGATACATCATGGTGTTTGCATTGTGGCCTTCTGGCCATTGTTGGCCTGAGGTCAGATACATTTATACAGATACATCAGTTTGCATTGTGGCCTTCTGGCTATTGTTGGCCTGAGTTCAGATACATCATGGTGTTTGCATTGTGGCCTTCTGGCTATTGTTGGCCTGAGGTCAGATACATCATGGTGTTTGCATTGTGGCCTTCTGGCCATTTTTGGCCTGAGGTCAGATACATCATGGTGTTTGCATTGTGGCCTTCTGGCTATTGTTGGCCTGAGTTCAGATACATCATGGTGTTTGCATTGTGGCCTTCTGGCTATTGTTGGCCTGAGGTCAGATACATCATGGTGTTTGCATTGTGGCCTTCTGGCCATTTTTGGCCTGAGGTCAGATACATCATGGTGTTTGCATTGTGGCCTTCTGGCCATTGTTGGCCTGAGGTCAGATACATCATGGTGTTTGCATGATGGCCTTCTGGCCATTGTTGGCCTGAGTTCAGATACATCATGGTGTTTGCATTGTGGCCTTCTGGCCATTGTTGGCCTGAGTTCAGATACATCATGGTGTTTGCATTGTGGCCTTCTGGCCATTGTTTGGCCTGAGGTCAGATACATCATGGTGTTTGCATCGTGGCCTTCTGGCCATTGTTGGCCTGAGTTCAGATACATCATGGTGTTTGCATTTTGGCCTTCTGGCCATTGTTGGCCTAAGGTCAGATACATCATGGTGTTTACATTGTGTGTTTAATCAAAACATGTATTTGTCCAATGCTTGTCAATGACATGTGTCTAATCCTAAATTGTGTCCATACTTTCCCACACTTGAATGAAAATTAACTAAGAAATAACTGCATATTATTTACTACTGTATGGTGTGATTTTACTTTCTCTATTGTTACATTTCATTTTGTAGTTTTTGTTGTCTTTGTTTGCAATGCATTCAGTTGTATATTATTCTATTCAATTCAATACAACTTGATGGGAAATCACTTTTCAAAGGGTAGGTCAGGGGTAACTCACTACTTCTGTACATTGATCTTTGTCATTTAGAATGTGGTACTCTTTTTAAAGAGGAGTTTTCCAAATCTTCCACATTTCAATATTGTACAGGGACCACCTGTTTTTCAAGACTCACTCCATTTTACATTTTTGTACGAAATTAATATTTATCAAAGTTTGGATAGTTATGAACAGAACCATGTTAACTACAATGTACATGTACACGTTTTACTTTTGTAATTACTACCATTTTGGGGCGGAGGGGTAGAGCCGGGGTGACAATCTAATTTAATTTCCAATCCAACTGAAGCATTTTAGGAAGTCTCTGGTTCATTAGGAACGTGGCTTGTCCATTTAGTCTATTAGTTTATTAGTTTTATTGCAAAGTGATGTTGAATATATAATGCTATGGTTGTTAACACAATTTTGGTTAAATTATTTGCCACTGCCATGAGAGGCTCTTTGTTACTCAGAGGCAGTTGAAAACATTGCTCTAGTTAGGATCTTGGTGCACTCTAAAATAATCTTATGAATTAATTGAATGGAAGTGCCCTTTCCCCAAAAGAGCAAAATACCTGCCATCAAAGTGATGCATACATGTACATAACTGTCATTCATACATGTACAGTACACACATATACAATGTACATCATATATTAAGAAAAAATTGAGGACATTTGGAACCATTAGTTTCTTTCACACTAGTAGTTCAGTGGGGATTTTTGTTTTTTTTGGACATGCAAAGTAGATAATAGGTGCATATGATAAAGGGACTTGTTACTCAAGTTACAGGTGTATCTAAATACACTGTACATAAGATGTATGTACATGTACAGTGCTTGTGTTAATGGGGAAGTTTACCAATTGAGTGACACCGAGGACTCAATAGGGGTTCAAGGTGACAGGATGAGGACATCCTTGCATCCCTTTGTGTACAAAATGTGAGAATAAGGAGAAGTCCTTGATTTAGGGGGTCGACAAAACCAGTATCAGAAATGTGTCATTATTTTAGCCCCAAATAGTTTCTGTATACATGTATACCATTTCCAATGGTGAGAACAGGGATTTGATGTGTTACCATGTTTGCCTCACTGTTTGTAGCCACTGGAGTTTGGAAAACTGATGATTGTAAAGAATTAGAAGAACAGCATCAGTCACTGTTTGGAAATGGGCTGTGACCCAAACATGTGTCTGACATATGATCATATTTATGTTGCCATTTTATTGACTTGCCTATAAAATACAAGACATGTGTAAATTAATCAAAACAACTTAATGAAAGGTGTGCTTTGCAGTCGGAATAAAAGACATCTGATTTGCGCTTTTATGTTTCAAATTTATGCATTCATTCAACCTGCAATCATAAGCTTTTGCATGTAAGTATTTAAAGGAATAATGAATGAAAAGTCAACAAGGCACTCTGAATTTTGTTGTTTGTTTCATTTATTTTGATGAGCCAAAATGTTTATGCAGGTGTACTGTAATATTGTTTTGTTTAATTGAATATTATTAATATTTATGGTACTACTTTTTTGTTACAATAAAACCTATGAAATTTAAAAAGAAGACTATTGTTCAATTCTTTGGTGTTACTACTATGGATGTAAAAATATAACGAAAATACACATCATTATGGGATTGGTATGATAATGGTTTTTGAAAAAAACAAATGCAACTATAGATGTACTTATAATATTTGCGTATACACAGATTGGCATGCAAGCAAAAGAAATTAAACAAACCAGTTCAATATGTTTATGGGCAGTCCACTTTATGCCACTCATCCATTGCTGTCTGCTGATAGGCCAGGGATCATGCTGTAGGAATGATTATATGCATAACAGGCAGTACTGGGGATCACACATTGGGACACAGGCTTTTTATCTGGTTGTACACAGGATAAATATGGAAGGGAGAACCGGACCTCAAATGTTCTAATTGGGGAAAGAGCAATGAAGGATTGGCCGATACAGGACTCGAACCAGCAACCTCTTGAATACTACAGTTGAGTGTTCAGCTAACCAGCCCATACATAAATCAATATATAAATAAAATACACCTTTGGTGATAAAGAGGGCTTTAAGGTCAAATTCGGCTTTGTGATGCACTCATTTTCCACTAGACTTTGCAAGTCTCTCGCATATCGAAAACAAGAAAAAAAGTCAAGCGAAGACTATTTTTTTATGAAACGAAATCTTCTTTGAAAATTCTATTAATACAAAATTCTTGAAAGAAAAAATACTCCTACATGTAGCAAGTTTTTATAATCACAACTTCAGTTTTGAATGTTTGATATGATACACATATTTGTTTTTGTTATCATTATTGAAACAAAATTAAAACCTGGGATGAGGATACTTGTTGCCAGACCAATTATTGCTATAAACCACCTGCTGTAAAGATGTCTAAAACGAATTAATTTTTTCAGAAACCCTATCTTAAAAAAACCCAGCTGATTTCAGATGTCACAACCAAATTAAGGACAATGTGTTTTACATGCTGAAAATTGTGTATGTTTTTTCACCATTTTTCTTCCGACTCGCCCAACAGATTACGCAAAAATGTCACATACAGGTTTGTTATTTCATGCATATTGGTTGATCACACAATAGGTGCACTACGACTATTTTGACAGCTCTACCAATCCTGTATAATACCTTTAAATTTGGGATTTGAGGCACTGCATGGTGAGGTATCAATGTATATTCGGTTTGCGGTGACACCATGTGTATCAAGTATATATATCTACTTTGCTGTGTAGACTTGTTCTTTGAGAACTTGTTCTGCTATTTATTCTACTGCCAAAGTCTACTCCATGGCAGTAGAATAAGTACACAGCAAAGTAGATACATACACATGGTGTTACTGCAAACCGAAAATAACTTTAAATTTATTTCACTATGATATATTTCATTGCAAAATTTTACTTTCCCAACTCTATATTATAATTGTTTATAACCATAAACTATGTTAAACTAAAGTATTTGAAGAAACAGAATCGCGCAAACGAAATGGTTGGGACTAACTTGGTCCCGGAAATTTTGAATACTTGTGCGACTTGCACTCATTAAAGTGGGGAAAAATTACAAGTCTCTAATCTCACAGTGGTGTAAAATGGCATTGTGCTGGATACCCTTCCAGTGCAGAACTTGTTGACGTCTAAAAAATATCCAATAAAATCACACTTCAAACATATTTTTCTGTACATATTTTTGTATCCATGGGGATTAATAGTTGATTCATGAATTTCCTTAATATTCAATCAAAACTGCTTTGAGTTTGACCTTTTGACTAAAAATATAATTCCTCAATGGAATGTACAGACCCATTTATTATTGACATTCAATGACATTCCCAATTTCGCTTTGAAAGAGTATCATAGAGAAGTATTTAATTTGACCTTAAAGCCCCTCTTTAACAACACCCGTAATAGTTATGTGATATAGGTTGGGGGGGGCCTAGGACCTTATAATTAATTTTGGGGCGTTAAGTAATCCGTAGCCACTTAGTAGACCCCTGAGCTCTTTGTTCACATTACTTGATTTCTGGGCAAAAAGACTTCAAATTATTTAATCTTGATACTTTTAATGACTCCAGCTCTGACACCAGACACCTCACCACCATACCGTACTAACTCCTTCCGCACCTCTCGAACCTAAACATAAGAATGAAGAGACAAACAAATATATATAAATATAAATCAAACAATTCAAAAAGTGCTGGCAAGTTTCATTTTAACCATTGTTAAGTAACATTAAACAACTAGAACTGAATTTGTTACGAACAAATACTGGGGTGTCGGCTTTAACAAGGCGAACTATTAAGAATTGAATAATGTCTTGGTGACGTAATGTAGTTTGTTAATAAATAAGTTGTCACAGTCCCGATGATGGAGATCGATTGTGGGTCAAGTTAACGAAAATGGAACCTGTCGCTTTAGGGTGCTTTTTTATGATGAAATTTCTATTACATTTGAATTTCCAGTTTGGAACAGATGGACCGGTATAAGTTCGGGTCAAGTGGGAGGATGAAATGTCATGAATGTGGCACTTGTGAGGAGCTAAAATATGTCGTAAAACTATAAATGAAAGATGAAGTACATGTGCTGTAAAAGTACAAGTGGCACAAAGATTACAGTCGACTCCCGTTGTTACGAGCTCGCAAATTACGAGGTTCCTGGTTAAAATGAGGTTTTTGGCTGGTCCCGAACTACCTCGTGCGTGTTTCAATGCATCACGGTAGTAGCGAGAACACGGTTACAACAAGGTAATTTTGTCGGCCCGTTACGAGCAAAACATTGTTTTCAACCTTTTTGTAACGAGAATAATAAAAAACAAAAACAAAGGATGATACCTTTAACAACCTGAACGTCGTTATTTTTGGCTTGTAAGACAATCAATAGAGGTGCTAACTGGACGCTATCGCTAGCAACACTAATCCGAAACTGGAGTCACGATGCAGTGAGCAGGTTGTTAATTCCAAACTCCGGACTATGGTGGGATTAGGAGGCTTGCATGGTTTACAAAACGGGGCAGATTCCATACTAAGTAGGCATTCATCAATTCATGTGAAATCTTCAGAAAAGATACTGATCCATTGAGTTTTACAAGTGCTTGATGTGCATTTTCAGCAGAAAAACCCCCCACCGCAACTGAAAAGCTAAAACATTTGCGCGATCAATATTTAACGCAACAGCAAGATTTCCCTGGTATCCCGCATTAGCAATGAACCATCTAGCATACACTGGTGGTTACCAATGAAAATCAAGATTCTATTTATTGACTGCTGCGACCGAAGTTTTGCACCGAAACTTCGCTAAGCAAGAGCAGCAAGTTAAAATCTCAGACAGTTTTTCAATCATGTAAAATGTCAATTCATTTTATAAATTGACTTTCATACTAAACTAACTCAGTTAAAACAGTTTTATTAGCCCAATTTTGTGCTCATTTGTGCGGTACATGCACACACTATGCACACAGTTATCCACGGTATTGCAGCAGCCTTATCTGTGTGTACACAGGCCGTGTGTGACACGGCCGTATGGTACGTACAGCGACAATTACGTGTCGTGTACACAGACACGGCGATCGTGCTTTTTTGACGGGCGTTTTTAAATCGGTAATATCTTCAAGAAATGAACGAAAAACACTCAAAACAACTGCTGCTGGATCTAAGTTAGAGGACAAGCTTTCATTTGATGTGTCGTTTGTGTGTTTTAAGACTGTAATTCCTGAGATCGAATGATAACAAATTTCACTGGTTAATGCTATGAGACTTTTTCGACTAGAAAAATAATAATACGAAGAAAAAAAAAAAAATCTTGACGAAAACAAAGGTGGTTTTGGCGCATAGCCGAAACCCCCAATTAAGGACCATTACGGAAGTACAGTAGGAAGAGTTTCCAAGTGTACAGGTGTCTAAAGTGTGGTTTAGGATGGGTGTGCCATCAATCAAAAGCCAATAACCCAGAAACCCAAGAAATACTTCAAGGAGAAACTACTTGACTTGTGATTTACTGTTATGCAGGTAGAATTAGTAAATTACTTATTAGTAAATAACTGTTACCCAAAGTGTACTTGTGCACCACCTTCAACTCAAACAAGCAGGATTGGAAACTTTTCATGCAGAGAATTCAATTACCATATAGAGAGGGTTTGCAGTAAATACATGAACATTTTCTTTCTAGACACAAATACACACATACATGTCTAACTTGTGAAATCTCAACACTTTGGCAAACTATGTTCATCATCTTGATGAACAGGGCTTTCACAAGCTACACAAATTGGATTAGATACAAACAGCAATGTACTTATTTGGTTAATACATACCTGCCCCTTGCGTCTGACTTTAGCTTTCTTGAACTTCATTTTGTTCTTGACTCTGGGATTTCGCTGTTCCTTCTTCCTATGTGGTGTCAGTCCTTTGTTCTTGGAAATCTACATATAAACATCAACAAGAAAATACACATTTAAAATCTCAATCTTTGCATAAACTAGACTTGCACAACCTACTTACCAACCATGTTGCCAGGCGATGATCAGCAAACCATAGTTTGAGATAGGTCAATTATGTACTTTCTGGCCACAGAGGTGGGCACAAAATGAAATTAACGGGGACATGACAAAACCCAACACTATTTTAATAAGCAGACTTCCGTAGCGTGTCGCGGCCGAGCGGTTTAGAGCATCGGACTCAATTTCTGCTGGCTGAGTCATCAGGGTGTGGGTTCGAACCCCGGTCATTACACTTGTGTCCTTGGGCAAGACACTTGACTATAATTGCTTCTCTTCACCCAGGGAAGAGAAATATATGACAAAATATCACTTTTCAACTTCAAATCAAAATCCACCCTCTTCAGGGGCGGATCCCAGAGTTTTAATTTTATTTTAATTTTATTTTTATTTTATTTTTTTATCTTTCGGGGAGAGTTAAGGCCTCGTGAGAGCAGACCATCTATTATGATACATGTACCACCTTCTGGAAAGGAAAAGCACACTCTTCCTGACAGCTACGCCTATAATACCAGCCATAGCTTTGAAGACAACTGCTGTTGTGGTGCCAGAGTGTGATGTGTTTCCAATCGAAAGGTGCTTAGATGATGCTAGAGCAGGGGAACACACATGCTTTCGCTTCCTTGATCATTCGTTTTGGTTTTTGTAAGTTTCACTCATGCCTGTCACTGTTAGTGTTTACATGCACGTGTACATGTACAAATGCAGGCCTTCTGAGCTATTGTCATTGAAGGTATTCATGTTAACCCATGCGTGATGTTGCTACCAGACTTGTTGCGGGGGCCTTCGTAGGGCCCCGCAAATTATGCCACGGCACGTACCACAGCATGCGTGGACCCCGTTGCTCCCCCGCAAAATCCCTTCGGGGCAGCGGGTGTCCCCGTACCCGCCACGCAGTTTGCTCGCGGGTACCTGGTCCCTACTTGTGGTGATTTGGACATGCATGTGGCCGGTACTGTACATGAGTGGTCAACTCATCCCTCAAGGAATACACCACCAACAGCCATCAAGGAAAACACCAACACCAGAACCTGAAACTTTGGAAATGAGTACATATAGCGCAAATACAATCCAGAATTAGGAACACTTATTGTTTAAATGTTACAAGAAGAGACTGATAAAAGCTATCGTTACTGACTTGATATGTGATGGCTCGTTTTCCATCTTCCATTTCCTCCTCTTGTTCCATTTCATCCACTTGAACTTTGCCATCCAACTCCCTGTGTAAATCAAACAATCAGGAGTGTTTCACCGCAGTTGAAATCAACAATTTCATTATCTGCTTTATACAGACGTGCACCTGTTCAGCTGACAAACTAATTTCCTTTTTAATCATTATCATAGAAACATATATAACTAAACAAACACTGCAAGATTTGTTTGTGCTTAACCATTGTTTTACTTTCACAATATATCAAGTTGCATGTGTGCTTATTTATACAACAATGTATCATTCATGAAATAAAACAAGGAATCTTGACAAATGCCTAGAGCACTATTTGCATCAAGTCTTCAAAAGAAGTCACAAAGATTGATGAAGAAGCAGAGTATTTCAAGGATGAGATTGTACAAAATATGGAAAGGTCTGAAAATGAAGGCGGTTGGGCATAAAGCCGTAATAGAAAATTAAGCTCATTCATATAACCAATGGTCAAGCACACTAAACTTTGTACAGTGTTTTCAGTTTTCTGCGGCACTAATATTTTAAAAAGGGGAAGTCAGCTAAACAGCTGGAGAGTTGCATGTTTGCACATGTATAATATACACAGCAGCCTTATACATAAAAGATCCACAGAGCCTGGACTACCTGCAGGCACAATTTGATCACAGTTCAATGGTACAAATCGTAAAATAGAAAGGGGGTATGTCTCAAAACTATCCGGCTGATACTTATGACTGGTGTATCTTGGAAAGTAGCACATAAACATCAAATTAATCGTCAAGGTTACAGCTGCTAATATCCATAAGACTACATAATGTTTTAGCTCAAAATTCCTCTCTGTTTTTTGTTCATTCTTTTTCTTTTTTTTCAATCATGGAGACTATTTCAGATGCCCATGCAAATAGCTTTGCCAAAGAAAGGCAAGTTTTATTCATGGCAAGAAAGCAGTGGGCAATTCAGAACTAGGAAAAAACTTGTAATTCTCTTTTCTGAAGATTTGAAATAACTATTTTACCACAATTCTGTAATTGTAGGTTTATATTTTTAAAACAATCCCCTATTTTCCGTTGTTTCAACTGCCACCATTTTGAATATTTTCAACATTTTCTGCCAAGTTGGTTCCAGTAAATCCTTTTGCTAGGATACTTTGCCTGACAACAACGATGCCCTGCAGCTCAACAGAGACAAATATAAACATGATGTCATGGTTCTGTGGTATTTCTGTATTTTGAAAATGCCCTGATTCCGAATTTAAAAGCAAAGCCATGCAACTCTGTTAAACATTAGCAAGATTAACAAGCAGCTCTAACCGTTTTAAACAATAATAACTGGAAGACCCGTCTCTGAAAATATAAGTCAAGATGGAATGTCAAAGCTAAAATTCCAAGTTGATGTTCCAAATCATAAAGTCTGATTTATGAAACAAACTTGGAATTTCTCATAGCTGAGTAGATTTTATAATGTCTTACTTCTGCTGCCTCCTCCTTTCCATTTTCCGCTCTTCAATTTTCTTTGCCATCTTTTCATAATACTCTAATGCTTTCTGCTCATCAGACGTTAGTCTTCTATCCTGAGTCTTCATTGCTAGCTCTTTCCTACTCGGATCCATCTCCACTGCCTCAGTAACAGGTACACTCTTTCTTGATGAAATTTTCTTAGAGTTTCTCTTTACATCTTTTGTTTTGATTTTTGATTTTACATTTCTTATAAAAGTTTCTTGGTTGTCATCTTCACTGCTGTCTTCATCACTTGTTTGTATTGGTGATCCAAGAGATTGATTTGCATTCTCTGTGAAAATAAACCATTATCAATCAGTAGCTTTCAAACTTTCATATTTAATGCAGAGTCCTTGACGAGACTAACAGTGGTTCAAAGTATGGTACCCATAATGCAAGCAGGCTTGCAACCTTCCAACGAGTAGGGAACAAGATCACTGGGTTTTCCACGCGATAGAAATCACACACTAGCAATTGCACGAGGAAGTACTGTCTTGAAATGGGACTTTAGGATTGATGTTTTGCTGGCCTAAACCATATAAGGATCTTGGGTAAAACAGTCTAAGTATTGGTCTTCTCAAGCAGTTAAACAATTAATAGTTGTCTATGCGTCTGATTGCAAAGGACATAATGTAGGGACTATTCTATTTGACAAGGCAAAACTAAATGAAAATGAACAGGCTATGTGATTAAAGAGGCCTCCAACTGAAAATGTACAATTTACACGACGGTAAGGTCTTAACATAAGAATGTATTGGAAACTACTGTAATGCACCCATAATTTTTACCAATTGGTGTTTTTAGTTCTTTAGTTAAAACTGATGTATGTCGTATGATGTGCTTAGAACTTATGACAAAGATAACTTATCTACAAATTGTCCAAAGATACTTAGAGACTATTTGAATTGCTGAAGCGATACTAAGTTTGGGAAAAGATGACAGAGTCTTATGGAAAAATACCTAATTCTTACCAATGCATGTATCTTGTGGTGTTGTAGTTAGAAGCTCTTCTATCTCTGCTTCCAACTGCTGGTCAAGTGGTTCTAATTCTTTTATTAACTGAAATAAAAACAATGCTAAGTACGTCATGGTGTGGTCTTTTGTTACTCAATGGATGGATCAGCAAGAAGCATAAATACCAAGTTAAGCACTATTGACTGTTGACAATGTACTGTCATGATTACTGGTTTGTCTGTGACATGATCAAGCTCCTTAATTTCAGGCCATAGTCTTTTGGATGGAATGTCTTGTACATGGTGTACTGGACTGCAAGTATTAAAACACCCAAGAGACATCAGGAAAGGGAGGGCTTGCCATGTCTTTCTGGATTAGCTACATACTTTGCCATCTCTATTCATGATTAGAGTCATTATGTTACAATACATACATGTAGGTGATGTGTATTTGCAAAGATACCATCTGCATTTGTTTAAAAAAAAACCTGAAATTCATTAACATTGTGATGAATAGCAGCGGAGTGAACATCGTGAGCGTAACATGTAATAATTGTATTATTATTCATTCTCTAGAGCATGTAGCTTTTTGATGGTACAAAGAACATGTACATACCTTTTTATGTGCAAGAATTCTAGCAATTACTGGATGATTATGTACTGGAACATGCTTGGCTTTCAGCGTCATGTAGAAACTGATGTTAACACAGTAGCTGTATTGGAAAAGGTTACACCATTAGCAAGGGTCACACTTACATACATAGGAGTTCCAAACTCCTTTACATTTCAGTTTGGTTAAGTGTATGTGTGCCAGAAATCATGAGTTTCAGAAAGTTGGAGTGTGTCTTCATAATTGATTAAGTAGTTTCCATTGGAAGAGTAGCTAGGCTTTTCACTTGTGGGTTAAAGTGCCTGCGTCTTGTGGTATGCATGACTTTGTGTTTTTTCTAACATTGAATGTCATTTCATTGACATCATACCAGCTTTTAAGTCTATCTAAGTCCAGTTGAAACATGTGTTCATCATTTGGATTTCTAGTGCCGTACAAACAAATGCCATCTGCAAACAAAACACAGCTAGAGGAAATAGAATGGGATCCATTATTAATGAAAAGATTGAACAACGGCCCTAGAACACTGCCCTTAGGCCTGTCACAGAAGTAGTGTAAACCCAAGAGGAGACTCCGCCCCTGAAGAGGACCCGTTGTCTTCGCCCCAATCGCTTGATATTGAAAGAAAAAGATGCCTAAGAAAATTGCATCTACTCCACAGGGACGATGTTTATCTAGGGTGGATGACCAATAATGAAGCATGTTGACCAGCTGGGCAACACATGAAGTACATGTATGTGTTATCAAAGCACTTACAATTAGACTTGATTTCAAGTCCGAGATTGTGTTTATGTGTCTGCATCGAACATGCAAAATGCAATTCGCCTTTATTGGCTATCACACGCCCTAACTCACAATCTCGACTTGACCCTTATAAATATGTACAGTATACGCGATACTCATGTGTTCGTAACTGAAATGTTCATAACAATACTAATGCCAGAGAGATGACCAATTAGAAGGCCACAAAAACTCTGTAAGCTGTGTCTATTACCAATAGGTTACAATCCCTTAACCCTTTGCAAGCTGCATGTATGGGCGCAAATTTGCACTCGCAACGTGTATTCTCTCACTGCTATGGGCGCATATTTGCGCCCAGCGAAAGTGGCTACTTGATTTGCATACAATCAAGCTTTCTTTTGACCCCTGACATCCATCCGAGTACTCTTTGTACACTTCAACATACAGAAGCCATCTTACGAAGGAATACACAAAAATAATTCTTGAAAAAATCCTGCCATTTCCAAGTTTTTCCGTGCCTGTTATCACCCTAAAACAAAAGGCAGTAACCATGGACGTCACAGCAGCATTCAGGGAGATTATTGAGGATTCTAACTCGGGAGAATCGGAGGTTGAGAAGTTTTGGGAGACGATAGCGATGATAGTGCTTCAGTTTATATGGATTGACAATGCAACACAGGTATTGAAGTCATGTCTTTCGATAATGAGGCGACGATGGCATTGTTCCTGTGCAAGGAGGGAACGGGGTAGAGCAATCCAAGATGGTGAGGACTCTTTTTGGTGTGCTTCTACCAAGGGAAAATCATGAACTTTGGAAGTGTGTATTTTCTAAATTCTGTATCCAAAATCAATTCTGTAGCCCTGTAGGCTGTGCCTATTACCAATAGGTTACAATCCCTGAACATTTTCTGTTCTATTTCATTGGTCTTAATTTTTTTACAGTTGTTGGCATGTACTGGTATTTAAAATGTAATGCTAAAATAATATTAGATCTACAAACATTAAAAAATACATAATAATATACCTGATTCTTACATATGGTTTTAATGAAATCATCGAGTAGTTCCCTCCAAACATGTTCATCTTCATTTTGACGTTAAAAACCAGAATCAATGTTTTTTATTTGAAAGCTGCTATTGAATTATTAAGCAGTGGCTGAATGAAATTGCATGTGCACTGATGTTGTATCTCTGTACTCTATCCCCCCTAGAATTGACAGTTAAATTTGAATAATCATTTTATCGAAGGCTTTTGGGATTCCCACCAATCAGATCCTTCTGTACACTTTTGGACTAATTCGCCATAGGATGTGTACAAACCGATTGAACAGGATTCCCAAGTCTGTGATCGAAGGTTAATCCACAAGAGGGTGCTATTTCAGGCAATACTGTATTGACTATCAGGGAGACAAAAACCATGATCACAGACATGGAATCAAGTCTATACTACAATGTATAACATTTTCATTATGGAAAATGCACTCAACAATGCTCAAATACAGTCACTAGGATAGGGAGTGTATCTACATATGTACAGTAAAAAGACCAACTTACTTCATGTACAGCTTGAACTTTGTATTAATGTAGTCAGCACCCGGTCCATGTGGAATGTGTCCATCCTTTACCATGCCAAGAAGTGGATACAATGTTTCAATCACTGACTTCAACTGCAAAATACCAACAATAAGATGTTATTTAAGCTTGCTTAGTAACAAGGAATTCCTCAGACTAATGACTGTGTTGTTATATTATTATTATTATTATTGTTTGGTTTATTTCAGAAATAAAAACATCACAGCCTTATGGAGGCTGAATTAAGTTTTATTTTTACAATATTAATAAGAGTAACAAATAAAAAAGATAAAAGTTAGAGAATTAAAAACAACAACAAAACAACAACAACAAAACCAAAAAACCAAATTGTAAACCAAAACAACATGGACGATTTACAAACATACATGAAAATCAATGACCACAACTCAGACATGGACAACAAAGACTACAACTCAGACATGGACAACAATGACAGCAACTCAGACACGGACAACAGAGACAGTGACACAAAGAAGGATGTCAATGAAAGTAATAAAGAAAAACAATGTTAAAAATACAAAAAAGGTAAAACCATGCGCAGTATAAAAAAATGGAAGCTGGGAAAACACTTTACAAAATTAACTGTTATTTGCGTTCCATAGTCTACAGAGATAAGGTACAGGACTGTTTTTATACCGGTTAGTTTTGCAGCGAGGAATGGAGAGGTGATTACTGTGTCTTAATTTATGACTATGAGATTGTGTTCTTTGTTCAGGAAGCCAGCTACTAAATGTATCATCTTTAAGTAGGTTACATACAAATTTATAACAAAGTTTCTCTTCTATTAGCAAGGGTACAGACCCCGAGTACAGTTAGTGATTGTTCATATCCATTGTATTGAGATCCAAGTATAATTCTGCACGCCCTTTTCTGGAGTTGTTCAAGGGCATTGCACTGCTGTTGTGTGATTCCAGATGTCCAAACTGGGACTGCATACTCAAGGGTTGGTCGTATGTAACCCTTATAGATGGTAAGCAAATCTTCTGAAGACAGTGCAAAATGTTTTAGAAGTCTGAGCATGTACATGCGCCTACTTGCTTTTGTAGTGATGTCCATCATCCATTGGTCCCATTTAAGATTAGATTGGATAGTGAGGCCAAGAAGTTTTAGTGAGTGGTGTTCCTGAATTGGCTGGTCGCACAGTGTCAGTTCGCTCATTGGTGGCATGCTTTTTTTGAAGCATACTCTCATTACTGCACATTTATCTGGGTTCAGTTTTAGGCGGTTGTCAACGGACCATTCTTCAATAGAGCTTAGATCTTCTTGGATATGACTCTGCTCAGGAAGTTTTATCACATTGTTCTGGGCAGGTGTTTACAAAGCAACTTCTAGATGGGCAAAGTATAGTACCCTTGTGCAATACACATTGATTGGATAGAGCGGATAGGTGTTTGGAATCTTTTCTGTACTTTTGGTGAAGCTTGCCCCACTGTCTTCATTCTGTGCATTCAAGTGTGACCAGGTAAGCTATTTTCTTTGAGTTAGTAAAATGACTCCATTGTTGAACTGGTTATACCTTGACTTTGAAATCTTCCACAAGCTCCTGAAATTCAGGTGATTCCTTCTTCAAAATCTGAAACAACAAAAATAGGTTTAAAATGGGTTTGTTCCAAAAACTCTTAACAATATTTCATAAAAAATAAGCTTACCAAAATATTCAACTTAGCCTGATACATGATGTTATATGAAAAACCATAAATACCGTGTTGTATTTACAGTAAAAACCTTCCACATTCCTGATATTTACACGATTTCAAATTGAAATGGGATGTATGAACCAAATATTTGAAACCTAATGTACTGATCAATGGTTCCAACAACCAACCTATCTGAAATCTATCCATGTCTTCAATGGTTTGGCATGGGTTCAATAGCACAACAAACCACACATGGTAAGACATCTGCTCTAGCAATGCAAAGGCCGTGGGTGCGAATCCCACCCGAGTGATTTGCCAGTGGATTTTTTTTCACAAAACTCGGAAAAAGTACTGAGTATACAGTGCTTAGTACACATCGGTGTAAGGGTAAAACCATATTATAGTCTTTATCCCGTTGCAAAATTAACATTTATTAAACTTCACATGCTGAAGCATTAGACTATATAGGTACATGTATAGCAGTCATCCTGTAAGAGTCCTGTGGCTTGAATGCTGAACTACTGTAGTCTGAGAAGTATTGTTGACTACAGGACAATTACCAGCAAAACATTCCAAGAAACTGAGCATGAGAAAATCACTCAAGTAAAATGTTACTGTTTTTCTTTATAATCAAATCTAGCATGTAATGAGGAATATTTACATTGTACATTGTACATTCATGATGATCTATTGGAAAATGTGAATGCCTGGTGCCCTGCACCTTATGCCATCAACTTACCTCCAGTTTATCTCTCTTAGACATTTTACTCAGATCCTTAATGACTCGTTCTTCAGTTTTGTCTTCAAACTCCATGGTTTTCTTTTCAAGTGTTTTTGATTCCTGCAGACATAAAGTGTAGTAACATAAAGAACAGGATCAGTGCCAGTATTTCACACTATAGCTAGTAGGTTTTTTTTGTGTGTCTTAACACGTGGATGAAGAACAATCCTTACATCATTGTTCCCATGCCATTTAGTTTTTCAACAAGTTACTCCCCTGTGTCCTAATTTTCGTTTGTCCATTAAATCTGCAATATTTGTTTATTGTTATTCACCATTTTGATGTTGTTGTATCATGAACATTCCTAGCTAAAGAAAAGAAAGAAAAAAAATGTCACCGAGCATCCAGCCCATAACAGGGTCCACTTTTTGTATCAATATACTACAACACTACATTGAAACTTCCCCCGAAACCCACGGGTCTCTCACTGAAAATTAATAACATGAATCAACCATAATGATCATATAGATACTTTTGGAGTTCACTGCAAGGATTACAGGGCACTCTGGGGGTACAGTTTGCAGCCAAGTGTTGCCAAAACACCACAGTTAACCCCTTTTTGGATACATTATGTACAATGTAGGAGTCTTGGATGCCTACAGTAACATACAGGGCACAAGTGACATTTTCAATCAAGTTTGGTTCATGTATTATGTTTTGCTCATTTATCCAGTTAATGCTGGAAAGACGTGTATGCATGCATAACTTTTTCGGACATACGTCTGGAAGTCGTTGAGGAAACACGCTTTTGTATACACTTAAAATACCGGAATGTTAACATGCCCGGACATTCCATTGTGTAGTGTACACAGTGCATGCACTCACCCTGCAACATTTTTTTCCCCCTGTACAAGGAGGGACAAAAGGTACTGGAATTCATGCTCAAAAACACCCTTTTTCTGGGGGTTATCGGTAGTCCCCATTAACAGACCTTCTGTCCTTTTGTTGTACAAATGAGGATTACAAGAGATCTATAGGCTGCCACCATTGTTTATCAAAGTATTCAGCTCAATGGGAAGTAAGTCTGAGTAGTCCGAGATTCCAGCATACCATGGCTGATCATTAGCTGTGGCTTACAGCCAAGGTTTTGCGATTCAGGGTGAATGCATCTCATATTTTCTTAAAAGATAACCAAAAAACCCAGGTACATTTTATGAGAACATTTGTTGTCTTTACGTTGTTAGTCAAAATTTAATCAGGACAACGATAATCTTAAAAACAAATTATTCAGCTAGTTCCGAAATATTAATCCCATCCCAGGACACAGCAAAATGGTGGAAACCCTGGCGCGAAGTGGTTAACAATTAACACTCGCATTCATTAACATCAATACTTGAGTCTTGTGCAGCACACCCTTTATCCAAGATATTCATGTGTTTTATTTGATGTACATGTATGGTTGAATTAGAGAGCTCTCTTTCTTGTGTTGAATTAGAACTATTTCACTGATTGAATGTGATAGGTTTGGTTCTTGTGTTGAATTAGAACTATTTCACTGATTGAATGTGATAGGTTTGGTTCTTGTGTTGAATTAGAATTATTTCACTGATTGAATGTGATAGGTTTGGTTCTTGTGTTGAATTAAAGCTCTTAAATACAAACAACCTGTAATTGTTTTTATTGTAAAAAAGAGGAAAGCATATAAATGTCACATCCATCCGAAGTCCATAATGATTTTACCTGGAAGAATTGCAGATCAAAATCTGTTTCCTGCATCATCTGAGACATCCTTTGCTGTATGGCTAAAGCTTCTCTCTCTTCCTCATCCTGAGCTTCTTCTTCCTCTGATCCACTTACTCCTGAGTAAATCATAGCAAATCATTGCACAAACATTAAACATTGTATTCAGGGATTCTAATGGACTTTCACATCAGTGGCTGGAACACTAATAATTGAAAAGAAGGCATGCTTGCTCTTACCCACTGAACTTCCTTCTTCCTTTTCCCACCTCTATTTTAATACAAATAATACTTTTACCGAGTTCAGTTACATGTAACAGAAGAGTTACAATAAAAACAATTCTAGCCCTCTTACATACCTGGTAGATCATCATCAACATAATCTGTATGGTAGAATTTTTTTTTATTCTTTCCCCAAGCTTTTGCATCTGGGAGGCCAGACTTGGACTCTTCTTTCTCATCCTCAATGTCACTGGCAATCTCCTCTAGGTGTTGCTGCCTCTTGAAGTGACGAAGCTGCTCCTCAATATTACCATCATCAGAGTCAGAATAGTCAAGGGAAAATAGCTCCTCCTTTTCATCAATTAACAAATGGAAATACAAGAAGATTAATATTATGGTAAAAAAAAACAGATTCATGATCCGCTATGGCTTTTGGTAATTCAATCTTGAAGATTTTGTTTAATCTGCTGCAAAGCCTTTCTTTTCATGAAATTTGTATTTAGAGTTGAAACCATGTCTTGAAATGCTCCCATCTTTGAGAACATTATGTAATGTAATCAGTGCTTGCAAAGCATGAATGCCTTTAGATTTTATTCTCACATCTGAATTGGAGCTTCTAATCCTGACACCAAGGAAGAAGTGACCCCCAAGGACAATGAAGAGTCTTATTAGTTACATGTATAGGATACTTTCATCTACCTCATGTGGCAATGCTCCTTATCACTGGGCATTAAATGGGCACAGTGGTAACTAGAAATTGTAGGCAGTTTGACATTACAAACAAATGATATAATTGAAACAAACCTGATTCACCGAATCACTGTCACCATCTTCTTTATTGTCTCCCTCCAATAAGATCTTATCTCTATTCTCATTGAATTCATCCACTTCATCCATGTAGTAGTCTGGTGCATCAGGGTTAGGTGCAGGTAGCTTCTTGTAGGCCCGTTCATCATCACTATCATAGTCTGAACCATCCGCCTTCCGTTGTGGTACCACCTTTCTGTCATTTAGTAGTAAATGTACAAACAAGTTAGAGTACACTTCACATGAAAATTGTTCGGAAAGTGGAATAAAATGAGAAGCGATTGGTTTTTGTTTTTCACCTTTAAAATGCAAATGTGGACAACTTTTGCAACATTACTATGTACTTTAGTAGGCAGGTCAATGGTCTCTAAAAGGGGGGTGAAAAGAAAATAATTGGGTTCACTTCAAAAATTTAAATTACACACATATGAATTAAATTATGCAGTGTTTTTGTTTGATTTTTTCCCTTTTATGCAAGTCATTCGCAATTTTAGCAACAATAGTATGTACTTTAGTGGGAGGATCCATTGTCTGTAAAAAAAAGGGGGCTCATTAAAAATGAAGAGAACAGAGAAAATTATGGTGTTCTATAATGCACACCTTCTCAGCATTTGTTCTATTAACGCGGAGGCCCTTTTTTGGCGGCCCTTCTTTAGGGGCGGTGACTTTTTTTGTTTGGAATTTTTGATGGTATGATGTGTTTTCTCCTTCGCTCTTTTTGCAGCAAGATTTTCTGTCATCATTGTGAATTTAGATAGGCCTAATCATTATGACGATGATGTAAGTGTACGTTTTGTAGAACACTGCTCATCCGTTTGTCCACCTTTCTCACCACAATGGCCCAGTTCCACAATCTCTTAACGGTTTTCCTTCGTCTTTTCTTTGGAGATCTTCTTTTGTTTGCCGTCAACTGTAGTTGTTAGTAGGAATAATTCTCTTCTCGGAGCCTTCACTTGCAAAATCTTCTGATGAAACTGCAACTGCTTATTCATCACTCTCAATTTTCCATCGTTCTGTACTCCTGCTCTATCTCTCTTTACTCCTCCAAAGCCCCCCCCCCCTTGCTGATCAACACTGTCAATTAATGGCAAGCACTCTGATGACAACTTCATCTCCTTTTTCTCCTATTGGGTTTGCTTTTCCTGCCAAACCTTCCACTTATCTTGCTATATTTTAACCATCTTCTCTTTGAATCGTTGCAGCATTTGAGGGATTGTTGTTTGAGCTTCTTTCATTAGTTCTTCACATTTGGAAGGCTCCAATCCATGTACCCAGGCAGCTGTCTATTTATTTACCTACATGATTAATATTCCCAAAGTAATTACACATGCTGAAGGCTTTTGTCGGACGAGCGTACATCTACATGTACAATGTAATATAGCAAAATCTCTCTCCCCTATCAGATTTGTGCTTGGTACATTTGTGAAACACTGTTCAAAAGTTTGGGTAGTACGCCAATACTTTCCTCCTGCTAGCTGGTCTCTACAGTGTTGCTCGAATATTTATAGAATGGAAATACAACAGAGGTCCAGCACCTGGAAGCAGATTGTATCTAGCTGTCCTTGTCATGTATTTCATCAATGATAATTGGAACAGACTTAATTGCTGACTCTCCTTCAAGTATCAAGGCTGCATTCTCCTTCCAGAAAGTTAATCTGAGTTGAACTTTTTGTAAGGTGCTGTTGAGGGAGAGGATATTGTCGGCATTCTTAACAGCAGTCCAGAACGGTTCTGTTATAATGCACGATGCCAATTGCCCACAATTCTGATCGATGAACCTGATCTCAGACTGCATCTTCTACAACTGCCTTCAGGAGATAATTTGAATCAGGAAGCACAGTTACAAAATTTCTGATGTGATTCAGATGAAGAAATGTGGCGGCTCCACCCTCAAACAAGATATTTATACAATTTCCAATGCAGTGCACCAGATAGTTTGTCACTTCAAACTTGTTTTGCATTAATGACGAAAATGTGTCTTCCACACCATTTTTATCGCACCCTCTAAGGTGGAAGGCCTTGCTGCTTGTTCTGATAAGTTGTTTCATTCCTGATTTGCTTGACATGCTTTGTTTTACCGCCAGTAACAATGTCCTGATAGGCCTAAGCCCTTTAGAACTTTGTCCACCTCCTCTTCAAAGTTTATCAGTGGGTGCATTTTGCAGTAGTATGTTGGTCACAGGTTGGTGTTTTTTTGTGGTCTGATAAATTATCGCCATTTTTAACAACCAAGGGCAGCAACTCTTCTTTGAGAATCTTCAGTTCCTCCCAAAATTGGGGCATTGTTGGTCCCTGGTCGGTCATCGTGCTTTTAATGGTAGTAAATATGTTGTTGGTGACTTCTTCGGTGGCTAATGATAATAAATTGGTCACACTTTCAGCAAGCTCTATCAGCCTCTCTTTAAACGCAGTTCACACTGCTTGTGTGTCATTTTCTTTCTTCTCTCTACGACCCATCGTCCGAGAGCTCCCATCGGGTAGTGTCACTTGGTAATTCTGGTATTTTTGATGTGAATGTAGTTTATTCATCCCATCTCCGTGAAGGCAATTACCAATAGCATCTTCAGGATGGCATGAATTCAGTGCATTACATGTAGCAACCTCAATATTTGCTAGGTGACAAGCTTCAAGCAAGATTCTGGATTTTGTTGCTACACTGTATATGGATGGAAGTTTAACAATATCTTTATTTGCTAAGTTCTTTAGAACTACGCAAATAACCTCAATTATCTTCCAGAAGGAGACATAACTCAACAATTTCATTATTGCAAGACGAACATTGTCAGAATACTTCCCAACCTGAAAGGATTTTATGCTTTCATCTCTAAACATTTCAATGAGTTCTTCAAGTTCTCTGACCCTGTTTTCAACAAACTTCACATGCTCCTCCAGACCTTCTGAATTTGGTTCCGAGTGTAACTGGGATCAATTGACTGTTCTTGCATTTTCTTTCCCTTGACATACATCAGTTTTCTTTACATTTGTTTCTTCTGTGCAGTCACTTTCCCGAGTATTGACATCAGATTTTCATGTGCCAATTTGCTAGCAGCTAGTTGTTCCGACCTAGAATCAAATTTTTCACACAATTCTTGTGCTGTTTCCTGGAGACTGCTTGTTTGCAGGCTGCTTGTTTGCATTTCCAACTGACCAATTGTAGCATCTTTATTTTTTGCCTGTGCTGCCAACCATCCTACCTCCTGATAAGAAGCTGAGGGAGTCCAGCGTAATGGCACAATTTATGCCTGTGGGGCTAACAAAATGCTAGTTGACAGAACTGCCTACCATGCCTATCTTACCATTTGTATACTTTGTATTAGATAACGGTCACACTAAAAGCCGACAACTGACAACAACTTTATTATTATTTCTGGTAATGAAACCAAGGATGCCTCATAAGTGAACTTAATCACTATAGCTCGCAAGCCTGAGGAAACCTGTAAACAAGGGTGCTTGTTATGTGAACCAGAAACACCTGGGTTAACCCCATCACTTCCACAATAAGTGCTCCGGGTTCTTTTACATGCACTACCAATCCTAGTACACGGGACCTACGGCTTAAAGTTCCATCCGAAGGACAAAGCAATTATGGTAAAGCATCTTGCTCAAGGATACAAGTGTCATGACTGGGACTCGAACCCACACTCTGCTGATCAGAATCACCAGAGCTTGAGTCCGGTGCTCTTAACCGCTCGGCCATGACACACCAAAACTTCTACTTCTACTTCTACTTTCGTTACTCACTCGGCAGGATCCATAAGTTAGGACATAAATGCCAAGGAGCAATTATAGTCAAGTGTCTTGCTCAAGGACACAAGTGCCGGGACCGTGATTCAAAACCACATTGTGTTGCCTCCTTGTGTTGCCTCTTTTCCACGAAGTTGTAAAAACTGTTATCGTCCGCCATGGTTGCCTAAGACCGTTCTTGGACGATACCATTATTCTGAAGGGGTAACATGTGAGGCCTTAGTTGTCTTTTTAAAAATATTTACTGCTGTTCCCCCCCCCTTCCCCCCACTTTTTCATAGAAAATAATGATTTTTGATGAACTTATTTTTCTAAATAATTTTCAAATCGCGGGGGTGTGACCTGATGCCATAAGTAACACCATGGTCATTGCACACAGAATACTTGCAAATTTTGCTATCCCTGCAGGACAATGGTATAGTCCAAGTTTGGTCCACGACAAGATGGCGGACGAGACTAGTTTTTTACTAGTAGTTGCTTCTTGGAAAAGAATTGGCTTTTCCTATAGTAGGTAGTTCAGATTAAAAATAAATAAATGGGTTTTTCTTCTGAAACATTGCAGTCTGATACCTAAAGAAGTAAACTGCGCTGTGCGCGAAAGGTAAACGAGAAACGTCTTGCACCAAGACTAGCGCCGGGTGCCGGGCTCATATTTTTTTTTTATACTGCAGCGAGGGGTTTTGTACTGTAATACTGCCAATTCCTGTCTTGAGATGAGACTACAAACATGTTAGCCCCATAAATAGTGCCAATACTCTGGACTTCCTCCGATCCTTGGCCCTACGCCCATGTACATGTACCTCCAGGAGGTGACGTTTGTTTTTTGAAAAGAAACTCACGTTTTTATGCCGAGATTTTTTCCCAAGTTGTCACTTATTGTAGCTCTTTTGTGGACAGCACATTAAGTCGAAAAAGAGCGCGCTCGTTTTGGTGTAATTTATGAAGAAATCGGCGGCGTTACTGACACGGTTTGACAGCCCGGCATCCATGTTTGCTAATGCGCTAGTCTTGGTGCAAGAAGTTTCACGTTTAGCTTTTTCACGCACACCCCGACCGACGATCCGCTCATTCACCTCACTGATATAGGGCCCGCCACGAACACATGACTTGGCCCACGAATCGCCCCGCGCGCTATTGGCGAGTTGACAAAAATAAAATCATGACGTCATCGGCCGGCCGAGCTGCGAATTTTATTTTTCCCAACGTGGGTACGATTCTGTGCAGTTGCTATTTGATATCAATTGTAATGTTTTGCATGCGGACCCCAACCAATGGGAGCGAGTAACGCTAATCTTGGCCTTTACCGCGCTGGGAAAAAAATAATTCGCAGCCCGGCCGGCCGACGACGTCATGATTTTATTTTTGTCATTCCAAAATGGCCGCGCTCTGTGTACATCGGGGCATCGGAGGAAGTAATTCGGAGGACGCTGAAAAGGTATTGTTTGAAATATCTTTTTAAAATGTAATTTATTTCAATATATCCAAAACACCCCAAGCAAGCTAAGACTGTAAGTTAAGAGTTAGGCGAACACATTTGGTTGGTTTAAATCGACGACCCGCCCGTGGGAAAGACGCCATAATTTTTTTTGTCGCAAGCTGAAGAAAAGAAGGTCCGGACGTGTGGCCAAGGATTCATGGATCGTTGGCCACAGAAGTGGGGCTACTCCTGGAGGTACATCTAACCGGCTTGCCCCGGGTTGTTACAATGTCTCCCCCTGACAATGTCGCCCCCAAACAATGTCGCCCCCTAGCAAAGTCGCCCCCAGATGTTATTTAGTTCGGAAAATAATTAAGGCTTCTTGTGGTAATATAATGGCTTAATTATTGTATTGAAAGGAGTATTGGGTAAAGCCTACTCAGCCTGTATGTTTAGTTTGTGCTTGGGTAAAAAACGTCATCAAATAATAAACTCCATGCCCCAAATTTACATAATTGTCAATGATTTTATTAACCCATATCCGCTGAGCTACGTGATAATCCGTATTAAAAAAACTGCTACAAACGCCGAGCTACGTGATAATCCGTATCGTAATGCCCTAATTTTGCGTCATGGGGGAATCCCACTTTAGACAATTTTTAGACCAGAAATGTATCCCACAATCCTTTGCTTCATTGCACGCTTCAGTCAGCCATGTTTCCGTACGTTTCGTGTATATTTTGGTTAGTATTTGGCCTGAAAAACTGCTTTTTTGGAAGTGTAAATTTCCAGCGAAAAAATGGAAAATCGCTGTGCGTCCACAGCAACACTTCTGGGACATTCTCTCCAAAGGTTGGTTCTATTTTGATGTGATTTTTTGCGGTTTAGACAGAGAAAAATTGTCGAAGAAAAACGTGTTATTGTTGACTAATGTCTGTAAGTGATGTACGTTATTATAATAGTACTGTACATGTATGTAGGCCTCACTGCAACTGCCCCTTGGGTGCTTGCTTTTGTTTTATCCTGTGACCTACATTGAGCAAGGAATATAATTCAAAAATACATGTATGAAGTGCCTCGGCAGACTCTTTTTCATTTGATACGTTTGCTTTTATTTATTTATATTCAACTCAGGCTCATTTTTTGTCAACAAGTTATGTATCATTTTGAAGCTTAGTAAACACTCTTTCCAGCCATGATACTTTTGTCAAATTTGGTTTATGTTCAGTATTTTTTGTTGTCCAAGAAGCAACTTTTCTTGTTTTCACTTGTTCGATTATCTAATTTTCATGTTTTTTCCTGTAACTGTAAATCATTATGGCACCTATAAAGTGAGACAATTCTGACATCATAATAAAGAGAATTTTGTCCTCTTTCCAACGGTACACAAAGTGTTTCTGTGAGTGATTTCATTATGCATTTGTTGCCAAATATTTCCAGATGTGTGAATAAACAATAAGTTTATGTGCAGGCGCTTAGGCACATACAGCCTTTTGTGAAAATAAACGCTTAGGCGGATATGGGTTAACGTCGCTCAATTTATCGAAAATTATAACACCCAACAAATACTTAATAAACGTTATAGACATTTTGTTTACAAATATCTAGCAATTACTGAATTACAGATATAACATTTTTTTAAAAATCGTTAGCCTACTTGTTATTATACTTATATACACATTTTGTTTTGCAAATAAATAATACATAAAAATTACAATCATTTTAAATTTAATGATTGTTTTTTTATCCTTTTTATTTTTTTATAGTGGATACTCGGTGGAAAGCTAAATATTTTATTAGGGGTTCTGAAGTTCAAAACTAGAAATAGCCTTCAATCAATCATTATTATTATATTATTACGAAATAGTCCCCTAGTATAGGTATGTGAAGATCCGCATCGATCGCGGCCGCTATTTTCTGCCAGATTTGTGTTCCGCATCTACTGTGCGCACGCTGGGCACACCCCCTTAAATTCGCATTCTGACATTATGGCTGTCGGCGATGATGATGTCATGGAAAATCGATGATGACGTAGTGGAGAATCCCCTCTTTATCCGCCATGTTTTTTTTTCCGAATCGGTGAATGTTTTTACCTTCGCTGGAGAAGTTGAAAAAATTACAAGTTTTGACGGCACAAATATCACTCTACTGCTGAACCTTACCTTATTCAAATGTAAACTTACATATTAATTGTTATTTCATCTTTAATATCTCAAAGTTTCGTCATTTTTTATGGAAGAGAACAAAAAATGACTGACCCTGACCTGGCCAGGTCGACCCGGTCGCGGCCGCGTCGCGGCTATTGCAGGGGGCAATCGGCATGAACGCGAGCAAAAAAAAGTTGCGTTTTCGGTCACAAAATTCCAATCAATTCCAATCAATGTTAGGCCCCTGTTAGAAAAATGACGCTATTTAACGAGCTTCAAATGCTTGTAATTTCTTTATCTGTTAAGATATCTCAATAATTTTGGTATCACTGTGTAGGATTTTTCAAGCTCTTTCCAGTGGTACTAATTGCATTGGTATTGGTTCACTTTGAATTTTTTCTTCACATACCCTACCTATTATTACATGAAATAAAAATTATCGAAAACTTATCCAGCATAATTGGGAGCTTACAGCTGCAGGGAGCTGAGTCAAGCCAGCATGTTCAAGTGACAGAGTGTGGGTTTCCTGTCCTTTCAAAACCGTTACCATAAGAAGCCTTAATTCTTTTCCGAACTAAATAACATCTGGGGGCGACTTTGCTAGTAGAGGGCGACATTGGCTAGCATGGCTAGGGGTAGTTGCGATAATCGTAACCCTCCTCCCGACGGTCGGAACGACCGGAGGGTTACGAGTTGGATTATGGCAAAAGGGTGCGAAATGTGAAATGTGAATTTTTTTTCGAGACTTGTGACCAGATTTGCCCAATTTTTACCACTTTCAAAAATCATGACCCACATTCCAAGAACACGGATGTGATCTTGAATGTGTAATGAATCCATTCATAACACTCAAAACATCATTGAAAAAATATTTAGAAGAAAAAAAAGACAAAAACTTACCAGAGACTGAGTGAACATGGTGAAGTGCCAAGCGTAGACGAGACGAATACCAAACCACTCTGGATGATGATTTAAACCATGCACTTTTCGACCAATCAGGGGGTGGAGCCTTCGGCTGTAGCCGAATCATCATCCAGAGTAGTCTGGTTCGTCTGGTCTACGCTTGGCATTTCACTCGGTCTCTGGTAAGTTTTTGTCTTTTTTTTCTTCTAAATATTTTTTCAATGTTTTGAGTGTTATGAATGGATTCATTACACATTCAAGATCAAATCCGTGTTCTTGGAATGTGGGTCATGATTTCTGAAAGTGGTAAAAATTGGGCAAATCTGGTCACAAGTCTCGAAAAAAAATTCACATTTCACATTTCGCACCCTTTTGCCATAATCCAACTCGTAACCCTCCGGTCGTTCGACCGTCGGGAGGAGGGTTACGATTATCGCAACAAGGCTAGGGGCGACATTGTCAGGCTGTCAGCAGGGGGCGACTTAGCTAGGGGGCGACATCGTTGGGGGTGACATTGTCAGGGGTCGACTTTGTAACAACCCGGGGCGAGCCGATTAGGGGGCGACTTTGCAGGGGGCGACTTTGTTGGGGGAGAGCGTGTTAGGGGGCGAGATGACCAGCATTCGGGCGTACGTAAGTAACGTAGGGCCAAGGATCAGTTCAGACTCAGATGAGTCAAAGAGGAAGTCCAGTGCACTTATCCTATGGGGCTAACTCCGTAAGTTCTTAAATATTTACCTTCTTCGACCCATCTTCGTTGAAATAATGCAATGCACCCAGTTTTTGCACAACACTACAGTACTGGTAGTACTATACTGCAAAAACGGTGAAGAAATCCAGGGAAATGGATGTAGTCAGAACTGTGTGTATGTACATGTACGCATGGAGGTAGAATTGCGAACACTTTTCACGTGTGTGTCGAGAATTAGATTCACGCGTGTGGTAAAATAGTTAGGTTCCTTGTTTTATTTATCTTTGTAAAACTCATGGTTGCGTCTGGATACTCCAAAGTAGTGAAAATGTGAAAATGGCTCCCTTGGTGGCGCTTTTCATAAGGTCTTTTTCAACTTTGTCAGAAAAAATGTGCTCCAAACAAACAGGGACACTACAAATCATGCTCAAAGTCACCCTTTTGCTGCGGGAAACTATTATCCTCATTCTTTCTGACAGACAAGAATGACAAGGTGGCAAGCTGCAGTGTGTGCAGGTGCCCAGTTTCCCGGTACAATGAATGATGGCCTAAATATTGCAGGTTTTTAAAATTTTATTATGAAAACGTTTTGTTTTTTTAGCAGGTTATTATTAAATTTCTTGTTGAATTTTTTTTAAAACGGCTATAAACTCCCTATGACTACAATAAAAGACAACAAAGGAATGAAAACGCAAGCGTTTGTTGTTGTTTTTATGACCTGTATCAATTTTGTATCCAATTGTTTATGATCGCTCAAACTGTAAAGTGTAAATAATATAAAGAGGAACTTTATATTTTATACTCCTTCCTCGTTGAAACGTATACCGTCCCCGCCCGCGAATTTTGTTTCAAAACAGGTTTGCTATACTAATCTGTTATGGTTTTGTTTTCCATCCGAATGCGGATTTTGGAAATAAATGTATTAATTTTGTTTTGTATTAAAAATATTGTTTTGTTTGGGGGGGGGGAATCGCTCCCTGCCCCGCAGCCCGCCCAACACCCGCTACCCGCCCGACACCCGCTGCCCGCCCGACACCCGCTGCCCGCCCCCCCGCTGCCCGCCCCCGACACCCGCTGCTGGTAGTTGTGCAGACGTGCCCGCCCTCTGTTGTTGATCTATTACTAGTTGTTTATAGCAACACCGACGGAATACACTGTCGTCGTCCCTGGAAGGTTGATCCTATACTGGGAAAAAACCGGTGCATGTATGTTTTGTTTTTGTACGCTTTATGTGAAGCTTATATTATATTAAGCATGCTGTGTTTCAAATTTTAATGAAATTTACGGTTTAACTCCGATACGTTGATAAACAAATTATTAAATAGATGGTGTGGTCATTCACTTGGAATTCACACTCGTTAGCGCTTAACCAGTTGCGATATGCATGATGTAGGATCTACTGCAACTCAAGTCAATTGGTCTAGTTTTAAATCAAATAACTTTGATTTAAGAACTTGGGCGTTTACTTGGAAAGTATGTTTGTATGTATATTTAAAGAAATTGCAGGACCAGGAAAGTTGTATTTGTATAGTTGCGATAGATGCTGAACAGGCAGGCTTTGATTAACTTTGATTTAAGAACTTGGGCGTTTACTTGGAAAGTACGTTTGTATGTATATTTAAAGAAATTGCAGGACCAGGAAAGTTGTATTTGTATAGTTGCGATAGATGCTGAACAGGCAGGCTTTGATGAGAACCCCCCTATTTTTCAAACTATTGTTTAGGACACTACTTACTATTTTTTCTATGAAAGTTTACTATCATTTACTGTCATTCAGAACTGTCAGCATTTTTTAAATTCTGCGACTGTTTTGATGAGTAATTAATTCCTAAATTGTCACTTCAAAAAAACCGTAATGAAATGTTTTGTCACTTCGTAAAAACCCAAACGTTAAACCTCGCCTATTTTGGCACCGTGCCTGCGCTATGTAGTTCTATGTACTTCGATGGCGAATTTTGATTTGTCACTTCGTAAAAACAACAAATTTAAAACATATTATTCATCGGTTATTCTAATTAGTGTAATTACGAAAATATTACGTATCAGGTCCTGAAGCTTCGTGAAAATGTTAACAGCATTGTACATATCAATAATTTACCAAAAAAAAACGATTTGCTAAATTTTATGATTTTTCACACATTTGCCACTTCGTAAAAACACTGACGATATGACAACATTGTCATATTTGGGCAGTGCACTTTCTTCGATCACAAGCCATGAATGTGTATTCGTACATGCTGAACATATGTGACTTTCGCCGATGTACATTGTGTTCGGCGTCAAGATAATTGATCAAAATAGTTTGCATTAAATTAAAACAGCGAATTGAAAAAGACCAGATTGGTCATAGCACTGTGTCAGCACGCATTGGCATTAAAGGCATGGTCACATTTGGTTGTTTGTTTCAAACCTTTATAGTTGTAGATATATACCATAAAACTAACCTGTGAAAATTTCATTTCAATAGGTGGTAGCATTTTTCTGGAGCGGTTATGTCCACGCAGGAAGAATAATCTGCATTGGAATACACACTCTGATTCAATTGTTTTGGGAAACAAAAAGTGAAACATTTTTCAATAACCGCAGTACTTTGAAGTGAAAAGTTTCTCAAAATGCATTATACTATCCAAAGCTGCTGTACTTCCTACCAAGTAAGGTTTTATTGCCATTAATTATCAGAGTCATTACCAAACGTGAACGATGCCTTTTAACCATCAGTAAAAATCATGGCTATCCAGAGAAAATGTAATTTTATTTATTTATTCTACCTGTTGCCAATTGGCTTCTCTGCATTATGGACTGAACCATTATCATAAAGTAGCTTCAGCACTATGTAATATGATGGTTTATTTGACCTACCACCCTAATCATTGGGTGCACCATTGCCTAATGACCTACTACCCTAATCATTGGGTGCACTATTGCCTCATGACCTACTACCCTAATCAATGGGTGCACCACTGCCTCATGGCCTACAACCCTAATCAATGGGTGCACCAATGCCCCATGACCTACTACCCTAATCAATGGGTTCACCACTGCCGCATGGCCTACTACCCTAACCATTGGGTTCACCACAGCCGCATGGCCTACTACCCTAATCAATGGGTGCACCACTGCCTCATGACCTACTACCCTAACCAATGGGTGCACCATTGCCTCATGACCTACCAGCCTAATCATTGGGTTCACCACTGCCTCATGGCCTACTACCCTAATAAGTGGGTTCACCACTGCCTCATGACCTACTACCCTAATCATTGGGTGCACCACTGCCTCATGGCCTACAACCCTAATCAATGGGTGCACCACTGCCTCATGACCTACTACCCTAACCAATGGGTGCACCACTGCCTCATGACCTACTACCCTAACCAATGGGTGCACTACTGCCTCATGGACTACTACCGTAATCATTGGGTGCACCACTGCCTCATGACCTACTACCCTAACCAATGGGTGCACCACTGCCTCATGACCTACTACCCTAACCAATGGGTACACCACTGCCTCATGGACTACTACCCTAATCATTGGGTGCACCACCGCCTCATGACCTACTACCCTAACCAATGGGTGCACCACTGCCTCATGACCTACTACCCTAACCAATGGGTGCACTACTGCCTCATGGACTACTACCCTAATCATTGGGTGCACCACTGCCTCATGACCTACTACCCTAACCAATGGGTGCACCACTGCCTCATGACCTACTACCCTAACCAATGGGTGCACCACTGCCTCATGGACTACTACCCTAATCATTGGGTGCACCACCGCCTCATGACCTACTACCCTAACCAATGGGTGCACCATTGCCTCATGGCCTACTACCCTAATCATTGGGTGCACCACTGCCTCATGACCTACTACCCTAACCAATGGGTGCACCACTGCCTCATGACCTACTACCCTAACCAATGGGTGCACCACTGCCTCATGGACTACTACGCTAATCATTGGGTGCACCACCGCCTCATGACCTACTACCCTAACCAATGGGCGCACCATTGCCTCATGGCCTACTACCCTAATCATTGGGTGCACCACTGCCTCATGACCGACTACCCTAATCATTAGGTGCACCACTGCCTCATGACATATTACCCTTTCATTCATGCAGAAGGTATAATCAATGAGGCATTCATTTTGTTCAAATGACGAATTAACAATTTTTCTTTATTGGTCACAGTATTTTCTTCAGTCTTTGTATTCCTGTTGTCATTTTGAATTATCAAGATGTCAGATCCTGCAAGCGTTCTGAGGCGATATGAAGACGTGTGTGAAGAAATGGAAGTCAAACCATCACCATTCATAATGAAAGTCATTGAGAAAGAAAAGGATGATCAGATAACGTGAGTTTAAACATGATCGATCTTGTAATAGACCATGTAACCTGTGACATCACCACAAAGCATGGACTTCCTGCAGGCACAATAGCTCAATTGAAGAAAACAAGTCTTACATTTGATTAAAATTGCACTACACATGCAGTTGTTATCATTTTTTATATGAAAAAAGGGTGCACAAGTCAAAAATTGTTCAGCTATTATGTTTGTGAATTTATTTCTGGTCCAGTGAAAGTGCTAGTGTAAATTTTAGCCCTGATTAAGACAAGTTGGTCGGTTGGAAAATTGTCAGTGTACCATGATAGCTACATACAGTGTGTAAGTTAAACACAAAAGACATAATTATTTAAAGGGGAAGTACAATATTATTTTTTCGAAGAATTAAGTCCCATAAAAATTTGCTATTTAGTAAACAGATCTTACAACCAACCTGTAATATTCATCCTTATTAATTTGATGGTCCTGTAGAGAAAACAATGTGAAGGAGTTTGTGCACATTCATAAAGGATGTGTGTTTACTTTGTTCACCTTTTACACAAAACATTCATCTTCAAAGTATTCAAAAGTTGTCCAATTGCTCTGATTACTTTCAAAATAAAATAAATTGTAAAAAGGTAAATGTGTTACTTGCCTTTTGTGTCCCTGTGCGTTGCTAACATAATATTTTTATGTCATGCAATGCATTTTAAATCTTTCTGAATCACATACTCCCAGCGTTCCTGCAATCAATATCATTGACCTTTGGTGCAACTGCACTATTTCTCCCAAGATAATCAGCAATGTATTGTGTGGAAATTGTACACCAAAAAAGATTATGTGCGAGGTTGAAAGGATGGTCTTGACACAGACTCAACTAATAACAATATGTAGCCAGCCTGTCAACTCTCAGCTATGTACATTATGTTAGTAATTTGCCCACACACATACTGTAACAAAGTAGTCTGGCCGTCTCACCCCCTCCCCATCTCCAAGTTGATGGGTATATGAATAACACAAGTGTTCTGTATTGTTTTGCTTGAAAGTTCTTACTAATAATTGGCCTGTACGTAAATGTTTACATTCATATGCCATTACTCTATGTGTGTGAGGTTTTCCTCGACTAAAAACAAAAGTGGAATAATAAAAAATAGTTATAAATTCAAATATTAATTGATTTTAAAATGTAACTTGTCTTGACTGCAGAAGGCAAAGGAAGAAACTGTAAGTATACTAAAAGCACACACAACTTCATCATTGCTTGATACTGATAGTTGATTGTACACCCATACACCATTGGCTTGCTTGTAGTTTCAATGTGCTAGCAATGTGCACCCTAGAGCAGAGGTTCGGGGTCTGAAGCCCTTCAGAAGACCTTTACATGTCGTTTGATTCCTATGTGTTCTTTTTCAGGTTAAGCATTATTTACTATTATCACAGTAATCACAATGTAGCTGTTTTCAGACCTCTGCTAAAAGGTGCTATTTCACATAAATTTTTCTCACAGCAAGTCACTGCTGCATTAAACTCTAAACTTTGACGTTTTACCTTAGGGTACCTTTTAAAAGCATGTCTCTGTGTCACTGTCTTTTACCAAGCAGCTGCATAACCTTTACAAACTTAGTGTTGCACTTTCTGCATTCATCCTTCATCCACCTTTAGCTTTAGTACATGTAGCTGAACCATACATGTACAGTGTACAATGTAGATGAACGGTAATAACTTGACGCAAAGAGTTTGTTATGTGGTTATTGAAAGCATGACATAATGTAGCACTACATCACTACAGAAAATTTCCCACCTCTCTTGGTTGAAGCATACAACCTCAAGCAGAGTTGATCAATTTGGCCACACATTCAAATGAGGTTTTGTTTAGCCTATGAGACCCCTAAACATGCGAACCCCTTCTGTATCCCCAAATCCATGTTTCTTTTTGGTTGAATATTGTTACCTCCAATGGTTAGATCTGCAAGTACCAACTCATGAGATATTTGAACACTCTTAGTTGAATCCTGGGTATGCCACTGTGCTGTTTCTTGTGATTTTCATAACAAATGTTGTATGTCACTTTAAAAATGTTGCATGACCTGCATGCTCTTTGAATAATGATACATGTACATCATGTAGAAGTTAATGTATTTAAAATCTGCAGTTAATTTGATGCTAAGTATGTTAACTTACATGTAGTCCGAGTTCAGAATTCTGTTTCTCAAGAAGTTAATGGCCTTATACACAACCATCTCTTGTTAAAAACAATTTAAGGGGCACTGTTGTCATGATCAGAGAAGGTCTGTGACTAGCTGTTCATAGAATGATGAACTCTCACCCAGTTACTGCACGTGTGCGCTGACTTCTTTCATCAATGTATCTATATTTATCCATATGCGCAGAGCACACTTAATTTACATTATCAGTCCACCATTTGTGTATTCAAGGGTTGGGCATCTACGCTTATTTTCCTAAATGGTTAAACTGAACTTGTGACTTCCGTTAACCATTTCTACTGATTCCAATCCAAACTATGAGCTGACCTGTAAAAGAAGTAAATGTCAACACACTTTTCAGGATCAATCAGGATTAAAAATAGAACAACACTATAGACCCATTGCATATGACGTCACACTCTCAAAAAGGAGGCAGATCATTGGACGATAGCTGTTCTTTGTGCTTAAAAACGTGACCTCAGCGTACCTGTAGCGTTTCGCATTATGTAAGGGCGGTCTATTGATTTCTATAGACCCATTACACGATGCGGAACGCACCTCCAATCAATGCGCATCATTTTTGGAGTCAACTCTCTTTTGTGCATGTTTGTATACGATTTTGACACCCAGGATAGGCGCTTGTGGGTATGCTGCGCGTTGTGCAAGGGGTCTATAGCTAGTCTTCACAGACACAAAACTACAAACCACAGTGTAGTGGCTGTAATTGTAAAGCAAAGTGTAAAGCAAAATGTATAACAAATTGTAGGGGATTGAAAATAATGTATTACCTTTTGTAGAGGATTAAGAAGACATTTCCACCAACTAAAGGGACCAACAAAAGGGATGTCAATCATTCTCCCTGGATAGCATCTAGGGCTAACATCTTTTTTTCACTGACGGCTTTGTTTAAACTTCATGGCAAATTGGAAAAAAGTTCAAAGATTTTTTCAGATAAACGTTAAAACCGGTTTAACGTCCCAACCCAAGTGTATTAAGGGTGAGTAAAAATGTGAACAGTCAAAAGACATACACATTTTCTCAAAAGTAGTCCCAAAGTATTCAACATTTTCTTTTAAAATGTATGCACATCATTTAAATATCCACACTTTGCACACCTTTTAAAGCCGTACTTGGTCTCTGACCCAACCGCCCCCTCCCCCTTCAAACTCTTTGTATGACTGTGAAATGTTGAAAACTTTGGAATTAAACAAATAGGCCTACATGGTACATGTATTGTAAGTACTTCCCGTTGTAAATCTGTCTGAATACAGACTATAGACAAGGTGGACAGAAAAGTGAAATGATTTAATGACTTTGAAATTATCCTTGTCTGATTTGACTGTGCACGTTTACTCGGCCTGTATAAGTAGCAATAATTCTCATTATGCAAAAACAGCACAGTACACAAAGGAAACACATTCTTCCTTGATCAATACAAAATGCCGAGTTGCACAGAAATTTGCAAATAGTGAAGTGAAGTACACAATTGTTGCACACTCTGTGATGGGATCCATGTTTAATTGCACAACCGAGGAGCAAATGGCACCTGAGGTGAACTTGAGGGTGCCATTTTCTCCTCAGGGTGTAGAAACCCATGGACCCCATCACAGAGTGGGCAACAATTGTTTTGTTAAACCATGGTAATGGATTCCTCTTCTTTGTTGTCATCTTCCAACATTATTTTGAAAAAAATTGGCACAGTTAAAAAAATAGACGAACAGTGGTGAACGAACTGTAAACAACAATGGCGGTCATTGACAGAAATATTGCTTCACTGTTCCCTACAGCACATCACACAGGAACGTAAATCAATTTATCTAGTACCAGCGTAATTACAACCTCATACCCTGGGCTATTTCTTATAGGATTGTACAAGTCAGTGGAAATGACCAACAGTGGGCACAATCAAGGTGATGCTCACTGTGGGGTACATCACTCATATTCCCCTGAGCCTATGTAGCACACCATGTGATTGGTTTTCGGCCAATTAAATCACAATCTAGTGGTATAATGTTCATAGCTTTGTTAAAGTACATGTAGCTAGTCATAGCTTACACAAAAGAGCACTATACATGTGCACTAAATGCTCTTTTGACTGTGATGGTTTAGCAGTAGTGCTGCGGGAATCTGTTAAACTCCACAGCCACAGCCAGGATATTTTGATGATTGTACTAGTAGGAAGAAATGTTCTTTTGGTGGTTAGTGTTGGTTACAAAAAGACTGTTCCTATAATAGTTAAAGAAATCAGAGTTAAATTTAAACAGTTTATAAATTATGAAGGTATACACACTAATTGCATGCCAACAACTTCATCAAGTTTTTAATGCAAAAGATATTCGCATGACAGCATGACTTTATAACTTTAATTTCAGCAAAAAATTCCAAGATTGTGAGCATTAGTGTAAACTTTAATGTTTTATATCGTTTATTAACTGTGTCTTGACATTGCATACTTAGTGTTATAATTATACAATTATACAATTATACATATACAATTGTAGTTGAGAGAGCTTTCCGGAACACAAAATAAACATGTATGCAACACCTTGAAAAAAACATGATTAGTCGAGAAATGTGATGTTACTATATCACCATGGCAACAGTGGTAACTCAACTAATTTTGCTTAGCATTTTGTAAAACCAACCTACAAACTTACCAGATCTGTTTACAGTGTATACACACAAGCTGTTCTCGATTCCAAAAAGATTTACTAAAAGTTTTCATTCCATTTATGACTACATACAATGCAGTGACCCCAAGGACAATTTGGAGCTAGTCCTTCGTGGGAACAATTACCTTCTGACAGATACTAGACTCAATGATAATGATATGCTGGCACTCTACAAGACTCTAGTCAACAGTGTCTATGTGACAGGTCTGGACCTACGCTATAATAACATCACTGATGAGGGCGCTGTGCAAATTGGTGATTTGCTAGAGGTAAGCCTTTCATGCATCTTAATGAGGATCAAAGTTGTATCACATGATACAAATTTCCAATGATAATTATGACTATTAAGAAATCTTTTAAGGGGACGCGTTCTTTGTCATTTTTCAAACTAGTATACTTCAATCACAAAGCAGGGTCTCATCTTTACAACTGATAATTTGAACTACATTTCAAGTCTTCTAGGTTTGTAGCCTAAATTGATGTCCAAATGTTGTGTTTAGGTAAGACTTTTGTGTTTCTTTAAGTAAACATGCAGTTTGTGATAATTGCATTTGCAAGGTGTTATACTGTACATGTGCACTCATTGAAGTCAATTGATAAGGTTTTTTTTAATACCTTATTTTAAAAAAAGTTTTTGTAGAGTTTGAATATCAAGCTTGGCTCACTCTTGTTATGTGATGTTTGGCCATGTAGTGGTCTATACAAACAAATAATCTGACAATCAAATTGACATATGACTTGACTCTTACTGTTGGTTTTAATGAGCAGAAGACATGTGCCTTGAGAAGTTTGAATCTACAGAGCAATGATATTAAATCGGCTGGTGCAGAGATTATTGCTAAAGCATTACAGGTATGTGCTGCTGATTGAATTCAATGATGTTTGATTATAGAACATACAAGATTATGGATTATGTATTTACACTTCTTGTAATGTAGACTAAGGATGTCCTAAGGGTATTGAAAGGTGAAACTAATCTATGTACATTATAACATAAACATGACACCGTACCCCAAGACATCGGCTTCCACATTAGTGACATCTGGCTCCCCCTCCTCCCGACCAATGGATCTCCTATATCCACGGTCACTCCCCTAGGCACCAACCCCTAAGTTCGTCTTCTCCCGCCCCCCTTAGGCACCCACCACTTAGACTGCTTTGGGTCATCTATACCCTCAGTCCCCTAGGCCCCCACTCCATTATTTAGACTGCTTTGGGTCCCCTATACCCTCAGTCAACATAGGCCCCCTCACCCCCTTTCAGACTGCTTTGGGTCTTCTATACCCTCAGTCCCCTAGGCCCCGCCCACACCCTCACTATCCCCTGTGCTTGTTCCTACTGACACAGTTCAGTGAGCACACACTCCCCACACCCTAGTCCAAGGCTCCAGAGCAGGATCCAGTTTTACCATGCATCACCAAGCTCCATTTCCCGCCTCCATTTCCCGCCTTCGTGCATCACCAATCTCACCATCACCTAGTACTTAAGCAACATGCTGCATCAGAGTCCAGCTTTCTCCAGAAGACGATCAGAGCATACTGATCGAAACGTCGAGTTGAAACCAACGGTTCTTTTCAGAACCACCCCAACTCATTTAGAGATATTACATGGTGTTTCCGCAAACCTTTCCATATTACATTATAACTGGGAAGTGTACTATACATCAATTGCCCACAGGTATAACATTCCTGGTTTTCTAAATGATGTGATACCAAGTTACCAACAATGACTCGATATCAAGCCACACAATAAATTATAAAACCAGAAACTTACTGAAACTTCAATTCATTGAAGCGTGGGAAAACCATGTAATTGCCATAAACATTTTTTAAATATTTAATATACATGTAAAACTAATATAACAATACTTTATGTTTCTTGGAACTAAGATAATTGGAATGAATGAATGAACCCTTCCAAATTTAATGGTGTGACATTTAGATCATGCCAACATTAGGAGACATTTCCACTGTAATTCTTCATTTAATCTATTAGCAACTAAAATAAATAAAGTACAAGTAATTGAGCTACAAATCATTGAAAAACCAAATTACCAACTTGAAAGGAAAGTTGTGTTTCAGAAAAATCACACAACAAGATAAACAGAGAAGGACACACAAACCATGGATAAGACAAGTTAGAATTTGTGTTTTTATTAAATTTGTGATGCAGGTAAATGAAACATTAACATCTCTGAAGCTGAATGGGAATAAGATTGAGAATAAAGGAGGAATGTTCCTAGCTGGCTGCTTACAAGTCAACACCTGTCTACAAGAGCTTGATGTTGGTGATGCAGATTTGGTATGTACAATTACAATATATTTCTGTTGCCTTTGCCGTTGTTCAAGAAAAACAAAACAAACTTGTGAAGATAGTGAACAAATGTGAATGTTCCACAATTTTAAAATGCTTTCCTATGTTATTTAATGTGATCATCTTTTGTAGGCAAATTACAGGCTATTTTAAAGAAATTTTCTTGAAAACTAAATGCTGGTGTAAAGATACTCTTTTCAGAATAATATTAAACACCATTAGTTTAATGTCAGAGAAAGGGATTCAAGTAGAGTAAATATATTACAAAGTATATTCGGTTTGCTGTAACACAATGTGTCTACTTTGCTGTGTAGATTTTGTTCTTTGAGAACCTTGTCTTGCTATTTATTCTACTGCTGCAGAGTAGATTTTGGAATTCGGGAGACTACTAAGTTCTGAAAAGAATTGTCCTGCTTATTAACTACTACCTGGGCCGGAGGTAGGAAATCGGCCGGGACTACTACTTTCGCTTAGTGGATCGAGGGGACTTATCGTTATTAACTTCACTGCCGCGGAGTGGGTTCTTAATTGGTCTCAACATTTTGACTAGCTTGCTCTAGTCATCGTCAGGAGACTGAAATCTACTGGTAGTAGAATAAATAGCAAGACAATTTCTCAAAGAACAAAATCTACACAGCAAAGTAGATATACACAAGGTGCTACCGCAAACCGAATATACATTGATACTCCACCATGTCATGCCTAAAATCCCATATAACACAAACCAAAAAACTTTACTTGTCCAACTCATTAATGCTTTTTCCTCTTGTTTTTGTCAGAGTTGTTTTAATTTGTATTTAAAATGTATAATAGTTTGATTTTTGATGCAGTTTTATCATGTCTATATAGGGGAAAAAGACAACTAAAAAATAAAACAATAAACCATTGTTGTTTTTCTGTTGTAGGGAACTCAGAGCTTGATTGCCTTTGCTACTGTGTTACATCATAATAACACACTGAAGGCTTTGTGTGTTAACAGACCTATACTGTTCAGTCAACAAGAAGAGACCACTGTCCATATGGCTTTAATGCTCAAGGTATTGTCATTATTACTAGTACTTTTATCTTTACTTGTGAAACCAAAGATACCTTACATTCCAATGTTGTAGGTCTCTAACTCCAAGACCTGGGCTCATTTTCATAAAGGCAAAATTAAAAAATGTGAATGTTCCACAATGTTTCTACAAGCAAGACATTTTTATTTGCAGATTCTTTTGGCAGGTAAAAATTTGGCAGGGAACAAATCACAAAGAATCCCAACGTATCATTGCTGAGTGATTTGTGTAGTGTTCTATAACACTAATTTGGGACACTGTTGTATGTCAACACCATAATAAGGATTATGGGGAAAAGACACATTGAAAAAGTAGACAAATTTAACAATAAATTTACAGAGTAAAGCCCGAGAATTTGTCTGTTGTAAAAAATATTTCATTTATAAAGTGATTCTTAAAATGAGCGTTAACATTTGATACACTTAACTCAAGATGTAGTGGCTGACTCCATTTAAACAAGGGTTTGACCTCCTTGAGCAAAGCAAGACACTTTAAATGTTATTGCTTCTCGTCACCCAGGAGTAAATGGGCACCTGTGAGTGTAGATGTTGTTAGTGTGATGGACTAGCATCCTGTGTGCCCATTTGACTGCCTGGTTTCAGGAATTCTATTTAAGCCCAATGAAAAGGGTTAATAATAGTCTAAGACATTTTAATATTTGGTAGTATTAAGTGCCAATTACAAGTCTTTTTTAATTATAATGTAACATGTAACATGGCATTTTACATGTAATTTTATATTTGTTATTTCTTTATTTCTATATTTTCTTTTGTAAAAAAACCTTTTGTTTATGCTGTGGACACAGCTATTTTGTGCATATTTGAAATGTTTATTACATTTTGCCCATATGATGGAAGGACCTAGGTGAAAACAATTGCTAAATCAAATTGTATGCAAAGAATTTTGGAATAAGCAGCTCTCAAATAGACTCTCATAATATGCCCCTTCTTGGTAATTTTTTTTACAATTTTTTGATTCAGGTGAATTCTACACTACAGGAACTGCATCTCCAGAAGTGTGACATCAGAGATTTTGGTGCAGATAGACTCGTAGAGGCACTCCAACATAACATTGCACTGAAGTACCTGGATGTCAGCTGGTAATTCATTACAATGATCAATAATAAACAGTGTTCACATGACCCACTTTCTAATTATAAACATGGCATAAACAGCATTTGCAATACATGACCTACTTATCTGGAAACTATACAAATGTACCACATAAGGTGTCAGGTAGAAAAAGGCTGAAATGAAAAGAAAAACAAATCAAATGTGTTTTTGAAGGGAACCAGCTCATATTTATCTCAATGTATGAAGGCAATAGTGGTTTTTAACCAATACAATGGAACTACTTAAGTGAAAACAAAACAATTAAACATGGCATGAAATTCCAATAATAACCTAATATGAATGTGATGAGACTACCAGACAGATATTCCTTTGACCAATCCTGTCAGAATAAACGTTTTTCGCTAGTTTCATGAAAAAGAACATTTATAAGAAGTTTAACCAAGGTTGCATTTATTTATGCTGGCTTCAGTGAACAAGGTTCTGATAGTAGATTGTTTAATTCCATTTGTTTATCTCTCTAGTAATCGTATCACAAGAGATGGTGCTAAATCCCTGGCCAAGCTTCTCAAACAGAACACACCTTTAGAGGTTCTAGATTTGGGTTACAACAGAATAGAAGACGATGGAGCAGTCTACCTCAGTGAATCCTTGGCTGGTCTCAACTCTAATCTCAAAACGTAAGTTATCAGTTACTGTGAAATAAAATACAGTCAATCAGTTATTATATTGAGTCAATAGTGTTCTGAGATGGATGACAAAACCAAGCTACATGTATTTGGTCATTAGAAGATATTGAAGATCGAGTTTTAAGGACGGCATTAGTATGAAGTGCTTACTATTTAGCTGACCTGTTAAATTCATGACCCAAACGCGAGTTTCTTTGAAGATGTTTTTAAAGTATCTTGGGTTGTCAAAATTGGATCACGAAGTGTCTTCAACTTTTAGTACCCATTGTAGTTCTGGAGTGTTATTAATTTGAGAAATAAACAGTATTGTAATATACATCACCTGATCACCTGATTTCCTTTTCATGCTTCATTTCAGCGCGACAGAAAACTTAAAAACACTGTATAAAGTTTTGTGTGCTCGGCAATTCCCTCATTTAACAAATAAAATGTCTGACAAATGCTTAAATTGAAACTACCCTTTTCAATGCTGTTTCACTCCGCTGCTGAAAGAAGACACCGCCATTAGTCTTTATCAATCTCTGCTTTTGGTAAATTATCATTTGTTGTTGTCTTTTCCCACCAAGTTCTCTGCTCTCATCTCTCCAGATTTCAGTCTGTATTGTTGTGTCTGATCAAACAACAGCCCTCGCTATTGGTCTCTGCAGGTCCTCACCGCTATTGGTCTTTTCAGGTCCTCACCGCTATTGGTCTTTGCAGGTCCTCACCGCTATTGGTCTTTGCAGGTCCTCACCGCTATTGGTCTTTGCAGGTCCTCACCGCTATTGGAGTCTTTGCAGGTCCTCACCGCTATTGGTCTTTTCAGGTCCTAGTGTCAGGATTGTCTATATTGATTTTTTTTTACCTGACAGGTTGGTGATAGCGAGTAACAACATAGAAGCAGCAGGTCTGTGTGCAATAGCACGATCCATGAATACCAACACAACGCTGACTAGTGTCTTCATCTGGGGCAATCACCTACAGGAACTGGCATGTGTGGTAAGACATCATTCACTTTGACTCACTACCATTAAGAAGTACATTTTGAACCTTGATTTCTGAACATGAATTGTTAAAGTAGATTTTGCTTTCATCCAAGTTTAAGTTTAGCTTCGTTCAAAGGGTCTCTAGTCCAAGTCCAGTTATGGACAGTTGATGTACATGCATCAAAACTTCCACCATTTTTAATTTAAAACGAATTGTTACGACGCCTTAACTTTTTAGTGAGAGGCATTTCTCTGTTCATTTTCTAAAATACAAGAGTACTTCAAGCGCAGTCTTTTCTCAGATTGTATCTTCTTTGTACTTGTTATTTTTTCAGGCATTTAATGGATTAATTGAATCTGGCCGATTGGATATGAAAGACACTGATGTGAAGCCATACATTGTTGATGGTCATGTGATGTTATCACAGCTCAATCATGGAATCAGACGTCATTACTACTGGATGCCATTTTTTGGCCCTGATGTAGAATAAACAAACACCTAACTATGCTGTTTCATGTAGCCTCCAGTGTACCATCTTGAGGATGAGTAGTTTTCAGTTTGGGACTGTATAGATCCAGATTTACCTACCAAGCCAACCTGTGCATAGAAGCTTAACCACTCCTAACTCTCCTATGGATTTATGTTTGGCAAATTCATTCATCTTACTACAGTCTGTATTTACTGTAGCCTGACTTCAGTGGATATGGGCAGATTGGGGCAGTTCCAATAGCCGGAATGCCTAGAAAGTTAGGCTTATCAAGCCTTTAACTGCTCTATGCTGTAATTTGAGTTTGAAAGCTTCGGATTTTCAAACATCTGGGGCCTTCAGGAAGACCAAATTATACACACAAAAACCTAGTGCAAGGGATTCGTAAGCTACTGGTCCAAATTCATCAAGCTATTACTTTTGAAATTAAGGGTTTGTTTTGGTTTTTGGGTTTTTTGCAAACGTGTATTCTATACTGAATACAAACAGACATTATAAAACCAATAATATGATGTTTGCAGCCTTCATTGTCAATTTTCTTGCAAGCTTTTTGTAAATTACACAAACAGGTTCAGATTAGTCCCACTTTCAGCTTCATATGGAATAGAAACTGCACCTTGATTTAGAAGTTACATTTTGTTGATTTAATTCACCAGTAAGTTTTTCACAAGCAAATCATTATTGAAAATATGATGTCATTTGTAGTTAATAAGTGTTTCTCTTAGAATTTAATGTACATCTTTCACATTTTGAAATTTTCTAATCTATGTATAAAATGTAAGATATTGAAGTATTGTATATACTGTTTTTTGTATGCCATGTATGCAGTTAATTGTGTAAAAAGAAGAAGCTTTGAAGTGTTGTCGTCCATGATAGTAAAATAAGGTGTTTTACATACATTCTCCTGAGGTGTTAAGAAGATAAATACTTAGCATATTTACATACTTGTATGATGAGCACAAATTAATGGGAACCAAACCTGTGTAAATGTATCACATTGTAATTCAGCTGGTAATCCGATTCTAAAGTAAAAATTGTAAGTTAACAGCTCTATGAACAGTGGTCCAAGGCTTACTTTTTATATGGTTTTTATTAGAATTTGTACTTTTTACCCTGAACTTGAGAACTTTAATTTAAATAAACAACATTGAAATACCTGAGGTAAATTTTTCCAAGTTGTCTATTCATTTAATTATAATTGTTTTCTTAAAATCTGAAATTGATACTTGTGAGGTAAATATATGTAAATATTTCCTGACACTCATTGTATGATGAATGCATACAATACAATGTACGTTAAAATGCACCAGCGTATTGTTTATCAAGGCTTGGTCATGTACGTGTATGTTTATAATCCACTTGTGTAAGTTGAGGAGAATGATTTGTATTGACTAGTAATTTTGTTTTCTTTTCAGCTCCTCTCCCTTTTGGCAGGAAAGAATATACACAACCTATTTCTGTCAATGAAGACAACATGGTTAATAATGCTATAACTTGAAAATGAATGCAATGTCTGCACATCAGATGTCTTGTCAAAATAAAGCAGTGTTACCATAATATGTATTTCTCATATCCTCTTGGCAGGGTCCTGCGCTTGTTATGATTAAATATTAATCATGGCAAATGTCACTGTGATTAAGGTTTACCCTACACCATACCACCAATGTGGTGCTTTCTGAGTCCTGTAGACAAAAAAGTAATAACGTTTCAGACATGTATTTCAAGTCGTATTGTTCTTTACCCACAATGCAATCATTACATCTCTTAAACTGTTTGCTGAACCCACTTCTTTAAGTCATTGATTTTCCATAGGCTGCCAAAACTTTAACCGGCAGTTAAAGTCATCTGCATGACAGAATGCAATCACAAACTGCCTATTTATGAACTGAAGCTTGAAAACATGCCCAGGTATACAGACATAAACAAAATGTATGCATCATTTTGGGTTGCAAAACCAACAAATTTGAAAATATGAAGTCAAACACTTGAAATCTGGATTCTACCACTTTGAAAATTGATGAAGAAAACTGTCACTTTAAAACCAGTGGGAAATCTTTTGTAACACGACATGTGATTAATATGCAAATTAGGTCTCAAATGTTTATCAAGCTCTGTGTGTAATGGTCTATATTAAAGCCCACTTTGGAGATGACCGCCATTCTTTGATTGATTTTTGAGGATCAAACAAATTACTTTTAAACTAATGTGTACAATTTGTCTGCCAATTGAGAGGAGAATGTACATGTAAAGGCTGTGCAAGATAACTGGCCTTGTCATCTGAATTCCTTTGTACACATGATCAAAACAACAATAATGTGCAACATGTGAACTACATGCTCATGGTGTTCATATACATTTATTTCACACTACATAGTTATAATGATAATTATAGTATAATAGTAAATTAACATCTATTAAATCGTTGCGGTACCGCTGCTAAAACATAGGATTCGAACTGCCTCTAGCCACCAGGCTAGCTCGGTGGTCTAGTGGTACATGTAAGACGTAGGTTCGAATCCCATCCGAGTGATTTGCCTGTGGATTTTTTTCACAGAACTTGGGGCAAGAACTGAGTATACAGTGCTGAATACACATCGGTGTAAGGGTCAAAACAAAATTATATGCTTTATCCCGATGCAAAACTACCATCTATTATATAGTATTGTCACTCTACAAATACAGCTATTCTAAAAGGCACTGAACACGTTTGGTAATTGTCAAAGACCAGTGTTCTCACTTGGTGTATCCTAACATATGCATAAAATAACAAGCCTGTGAAAATTTGGGGTCAATTGGTCTTTGAAGTTGCAAGAAAATGATGAAAGAAAAAATACCCTTGTTGTACAAATTTGTGTGCTTTTAGATAGGAATAAAAACTTCTTGCAAGAAGTTTTTATTATTTTAGTGAGAAACTACCCCTTTCTCAAAAACTATGTTACTTCCTACAATGTTTTATACTATCAACAGCTCTCCATTGCTTGTTACCAAGTAAGTTTTTATGCTAATATTTGTTTTGAGTCATTACCAAACGTGTACGATACCTTTCACGATTACTATTAACATACTGGTAAAGTGAAATTAAATAAAACTGACAAACAACAAACGGGAAACAATAAAATAAATATAATTTGTCTTTAAATGAAAAGAAAGTACGAACAGTTGACAAAAAAAATGCATATAATAGTAAAGACATGAAACTGAGTTGTCACTATTACAAATTAAAAATAAGGGAATAAAAGAGTGGCGACGAGTTCTTAGACGGCCGTTTAAATCGGCAGGGTCGTGGCCGTGCGATCGGCTCGGGCCTTTATCGCACAGCCACGACCCTGCAAGGTTTTAAACGGTCGTTTAAGAACGAGTCCCTACTCTTTTATTCCCATTCATAAATGCCCTTTTGTTAAAAAGTGAAACAAAATTACAAGTAGGCCTACAGGCAATCTGTGACAATCTGTTTGTTTAGCGAATTTTCAAAGTTTGTACATTTTCAAAAACTTTTGTAAAATTCTGTTTTGTGCGCATTGGGTAGTGTGTACGCGCGTGTACAAAAAGATTACGCGTGGGTACTAATAGCTATATATTGCGTTCCGTGTAAGTAAATTGGCGTAAAATGAGCTTGCGCGCCCAACATGCGAAGCCAGCCGGTCTTAAACAGCTCCAGCTGGTCTTTATCAGCTGTTTAAACACCCCACGTGACGTGCTCTCCACCAATAGGAATAGACAAACTGTCTGGGGTATTTATGAATGAATGTTTAAAACACATATCTCCAACTATTGACAAACTCTGACAATTTCTTCTTTGGTTTTGCTGCAATGACGCACAAAGCACACATTGTAGTTGTTCTGACCAAACTGTAATCAATGCTTTGGTTCTGTCAAGCCTGGTTTCAAGATGATGGATTTAACAAACATAGTGACAAAGTTTTTGAAGGAGTTAGCTCAACTATCCATCAAATTCGGAAATTGTTTGAGAGTAAGTTTCCAATTCATTAAAACAATATAATTCTCCTATTTGTTTAGAGTATTAACTTTTAAGAGAAGTGAACTGTTTTTTGTCACTTGCATTGTTTGGACAGCTCTCTATTCTCTCCAATCATATGCCAATGGGTGAGAGGTGTCATGGTAAATTCACACACATGTAGTTACAATTAAAAAAATCTCAACAGACGTCTGTAAACATTTACAGTTTAAAAAATAGCTCATGGCCTGACGTTTCAACCATAGCAGAGTCTTTCTCAAAGGCTAAATGAAACACAACACACTTAAAAAGGTTTGCTGGAGTAACAGAAGCAGTCAAGTTGAAAGAAATGAGAAGAGAGAGAGCAGAAAGCACACAGAAAAAAGCAAGGGATGAACCATGATGAAGGAGAGAAAGGGGGGGTAAAGGGAAGGGGCTGGTTTACCAACAAGAGGTTGGAAACACAAAAGACAAAGTAAAAGGTGGGTAGAGGGAGAAAAAATAACTAATAAGAAAATGAGGCACACCAAAAAAGGGGGATATCTGTGGAAAAAGGAGAAGGCAAAGACAAAAACTTGACATCTAGATTGACTTTGGTTAAGCCTAGTTGACTAGAGTAACGGTTCTCAGGGGCTAGGATGATCCAGCCTGACTAGCTAGTCAAACCATGCAGCGTTGGACTGACATCTAGATTGACTTTGGTTTAGTCTGGTTAACTAGAGTAACGGTTCTCAGGGGCTAGGATGATCCAGCCTGACTAGCTAGTCAAACCATGCAGCATTGGACTGACATCTAGATTGACTTTGGTTAAGCCTAGTTGACTAGAGTAACGGTTCTCAGGGGCTAGACTGATCCAGCCTGACTAGCTAATCAAACCATGCAGCGTTGGACTTACATCTAGATTGACTTTGGTTTAGTCTAGTTAACTAGAGTAACTGTTCTCAGGGGCTAGGATGATCCAGCCTGACTAGCTAGTCAAACCATGCAGCGTTGGACTGACATCTAGATTGACTTTGGTTTAGTCTGGTTAACTAGAGTAACTGTTCTCAGGGGCTAGGATGATCCAGCCTGACTAGCTAGTCAAACCATGCAGCGTTGGACTGACATCTAGATTGACTTTGGTTTAGTCTGGTTAACTAGAGTAACGGTTTTCAGGGGCTAGGATGATCCAGCCTGACTAGCTAGTCAAACCATGCAGCGTTGGACTGACATCTAGATTGACTTGGGTTTAGTCTGGTTAACTAGAGTAACTGTTCTCAGGGGCTAGGATGATCCAGCCTGACTAGCTAGTCAAACCATGCAGTGTTGGACTGACATCTAGATTGACTTTGGTTTAGTCTGGTTAACTAGAGTAACGGTTTTCAGGGGCTAGGATGATCCAGCCTGACTAGCTAGTCAAACCATGCAGCGTTGGACTGACATCTAGATTGACTTTGGTTTAGTCTGGTTAACTAGAGTAACGGTTTTCAGGGGCTAGGATGATCCAGCCTGACTAGCTAGTCAAACCATGCAGCGTTGGACTGACATCTAGATTGACTTGGGTTTAGTCTGGTTAACTAGAGTAACGGTTTTCAGGGGCTAGGATGATCCAGCCTGACTAGCTAGTCAAACCATGCAGCGTTGGACTGACATCTAGATTGACTTGGGTTTAGTCTGGTTAACTAGAGTAACGGTTCTCAGGGGCTCGGATGATCCAGCCTGACTAGCTAGTCAAACCATGCAGCCTTGGACTGACATCTAGATTGACTTTGGTTTAGTCTGGTTAACTAGAGTAACGGTTTTCAGGGGCTAGGATGATCCAGCCTGACTAGCTAGTCAAACCACGCAGCTTTGGACTGACATCTAGATTGACTATGGTCTAGTCGAGTCGACTCTAGTCAGCCACCTGAACTTGTTCAAAGATGCATAAACTGGTAACAACATTAAGTAAGCATTAGATGTGTAACACAGGAACAATATGGAAACAGGTGTAACAAGGCCACTGTGTGGGAAACAAATGAAGCAAGATTGCTTTTATACTTTTACATTGACTATTTCATTCAAGTCATTATGGTCAATAATTTGATACATGTTTTTTCCGATGTACTACAACGATGAATTAAGACAATAATAAAGTGCCTTTTCTCTTTCCATCCGCACATAATGTGTCTGTGTCAGTGATGGAATTTTCATTAAACACATCTTTCTGATTGTGCTTAATAACAATGAATCTATGTGCAGGAGAGAAACATTGCCTAAATAATGTTGATATATAATTTGGTGTTGAATGTTACAAAGTGAAATCAACCATTACAGGATTTGCCCTTAACTGTATCAGTGCCTAGCCAGAGAGACCAGTTAGCTTGTCATTTCACTGGTCCACCAGTTTTCTGCTGGTCCATATTTCATATTAAATATGAATGCTTTTCAACACTGAACAAGCCAGTAGGACCACATAGGGAGGTTTTTGACTGGTCCTCTGATGTTTTAACTAGCATTTGGCCAGCAGACCACTATTAAGGTGTACACCCTTAGTAGGATTCATATTGACATACTTGTACTCGTCTAATAGACTGATAGATTGCCAACAGTTTGGTAATGAGTGTTAAACCAAAGGCAGGAAATGAGTAATATCATTACTGGATGGAAAATTTAGGACATTACTTAAGTTTATAAAACACAATAAGTAGCCTTACAAAATTGCACAAACTTGATCAAACTGACACTGAGATGGATGGCCTATGGAAGACAACTGCAGCTTAAAAACTAGGAAATGGGAAGATTGTGGGGATGGTTGGGGTGGGGATAAAGAAAAGGCTGGGAAAGGAAGAGGGCTTAGAGTAGGAATTCGATGGAGGGTTGAGAAGAGAAGAGGGGTCTCTCTGAACAGCATGATTCCAACAGGACTGTCAAAGATACGAAGACAGCCGAGGAATCATTTCTGGAACAGTTTCTTGTCTTTTAATTTAATTAACCATTTCCACCAAATTTTTCTTCTTCAAAATTACAGTATACTTAAAAATTTAAATGAGCAGAAATGACCTAATCAAAATTATGCCATAAGTTTCAGATGTGAACGTCTTGAGCAAAGACTAGGTTCTTACACTCGGCAATGATTATTGCAAAAACACAATTTACACAGTGAGTAAAACATGCAGACATTATTCATTTATTGCATAATTAAAAACCCTCACATGAAACTCAAGAATAGAAAACCTAGAAATTGTATCTCAATTCTTAGCATGTTTACCTTCAGTAATATACAAACAATCTAATGTAGATGTTTGTGCATATTATGATTATTGCAAAGTGTTAATTAGATTTGCATCCAACCTGTAAATTCTGTCATTTGTCTCCATCATCTGTAATGTCGCCCTCTTTTGATGATTCTTCAGCCTCTTCTCTGGTCTCTAGGAAGAGAAGTGGGAACATTCCTATGAGGCAACCAACTGCCAAGCCAACGGCCCGACCCTGAATGAAAGAATATTAAGATAACAAATTCCAATAACTACAGCCTTTGATTATTGCAATGAGTCTTGTGAAACAGACAATTACTCTAGTTAGCTATGGCTAATTATTATTATTATTAGGTGTTCGTGTAATATGTGCACGAACACCTCTTGTTTTTGTTGTTCTTCTTCAAAATCTTCTTCTTCTTCTTCTTCTTCTTCAATGGAACTCTTATCAGCAGCATAACTCAAGATTAAAACTGAATTAAACCTTGAAACTCATCAAACAATTGAACCTCAATGTAAAGACGGCACAGTTGTCATGACGTCATAGGTGTCAAATTACAAGGTTTTTAAAGTTGAAAAATGACCAATTTGCTGTATATCAACATGTCCAATCATTGAATTTGAAAGCTATGATGTTCATAATTGGGCATCTGATATGTAGATCAAAACTGGGGCAACATTTTAAAAGTGAACGCCAAAATCGCATTCAGGGCTTATCTTTGGCATTTAACTCAAGATTGAAATTGAATTGAACATTGAAACTCATCATACAATTGAACCTCAATTCCAAGACCGCACAAACGTGATGATGTCATGATGACGTCATCGGAGTATTAAATTCCATTAAATCAAAGTTTAACATTTTCAAAAGATCATAACTCATGAACCACATGTTGAATTTAAACAATCAATACATCATCGGAAAGTTCATTAAAAGTTCAATACACACTAACACAGAATGTGAAAATTTCAAAAATTCATATCTCAAAAACTCCTTATTATTTCAGCATAATTTTTGCTTCATGTTGGAGAACTTTGAACCTGCTAAAACTTGTGCACAGAGATGACAACATTACATCTTGTCTTACCGGCATTAAATCGCATGTTTGTCTTGACCCACTTTGATAGCGCACAAAAGTGTAATACGTGTACACATACATGTACATGCACATTGTACGTGTAGTTCAGTTTACATCAGCTGCATGTAGGAATACAGCATCGCTGTTACGTTATGTATTGCCCACCCAAAGATATCATCTTACATACTGTATATTTGAAAATTTATAACTTATGAACCACAAACCACAATCCACACATCATCTGAACAGTCTGCATCTGAAAGGTCTTAATAAACTCAACACGCACTACACAAAATGTGACCCCGTTTGAACCTGTCTTACGGTCAAACCCGAAGTTGAATATTAATGTTTCAAAAAATCATAACTTCTGAACCACACATTCGATTTTTACAATCTATACATCACTGGGATGTAGGCCTATGTAACAACTTAAGAAACGATAAGTAAAATATTTGAAAAAATCTTAACTCCTGAACCACACATTGGATTTGTATCATCTATAAGTCATCAGACAGGGCTCCAAAGACTTAATAAACGCTACGAAGTGTGACCTCATTTGACCTTGACTTCTGGTTAAAACGGGAAGTTGAAATTTAATGTTTCTAAAAATATTAACTTCTGAACCACACATTGGGTTTCTACAATCTACAGTATTACATAATTGGAAAAGTATGTAACAACTTAAGAAACAATACACAGAATGTGACCCCATTTGACCTTGACTTCCGTTTCAAACCGCAAGATGAAATTTAATATTTGAACAAATCATAAATCCTGTACCACATAATGAATTTTACGGGCATACTACATGTACTGAATCATTACTCTTGGGATGAGTAGGTTCATTTCTGTCCTCTAATTTCCAATAAACATGCCATCCAAGAATGCAACTTGGAATAATTTCATTAAATTAAGTTTTAATGAAATTACGCACAAACAAGAAAGTCATTCATAAGTTTGGCAGCTTGGCCAATATAATGAATTTTAGCTCATGCTTTTTAAAGTCCCCCCATCCCCCACAAAGCAAACAAACATTACATGTACATGTATAATGAAAATAAAAAACTTCTAAAAGACTGACAAACTCCACAAACTATTGGCCTCATTTTTTGTCATCAAACATACTGTGGTTACCACTGTGCATTCCATCCTGATTTACAGAAAATGTCAAAGTCAGCAACAACATTTTAACCCAGAAGTTTTATTATCTGCATTTAGTAAAATGAATATTCTATCCTCCCTAGTGAGGGCCTAGCTGTCGGTGGTTGCAATAATTTGCATATTTTCGCATAACTTCATTCATAAACAAAATCAAAAATCAGGCTTCCCTGTAATCCTACTCAATACCTTCGAGAAACAAACTGCCGAAGTTGAATGGCCAGGGTTAATTGGTTTAGAAGTTGAAAGTGATTCCAGATGTTGCCTCAGGAGAATTTGCCCTGTGTGTGCACTTTGTTTATACAATCCTTAGCACTGCAATGGGCTATACAAATCATTGTATCTTGGCAGAAAATCAAGTAGGCTGGATTACTATTTGGCTTGTAGACATATATTTAGTGTTTGTGTGTTGGTGGGATGACATTTTTTTGGGGGGGGGGTTGTTTTTTTTCAAAAAAAGTGCAAAATAGGTAAAAATAGGTTAATTATATGTAATTAGCAATTAAATTACACTTAATTCTTTTTAAAAATATTTTTCTTTCTCGTATCGTATCAAGACCCTCTGAAACTAATTAGCTTGAAACTAATTGGAAATAATTAATTAACCCAGACTTATTAGGTATTCCCTAGGTGCAATAGAATGTAGTGGGTGAGATGCAGGGCAATGAAGAAAATCGAAAATTGGAGAACAGGGAGGGCCAATACAAACAACAATGTTTCGAACCATACACTGTTCCCTAATACACTGACATATTTAAGCCATTTCTTTTTAGAAAGAAGCCTTTGAAACTGTTTGAGAGGGTTCCATGAAGATTTATAATGAAGATTTCATTTTCCTGAAGCTAATGATGTACCTGGCTATTTGCTATTCAACTTACCATGCCTGCAATCCATCTTGTTTTTCTCAACACAGCTTGTTGTGGGGTCAGTTCTTTAGGTTCGACACCAATCTTATGTGCTAAAGTCTCAACGTATCCAGCTAATCTGTTTTGAAAAGTGCACAAAAATTCATTTTTTTATTTAGAGTCAAAACAATTTTTGAAGCTTAATGCATTGTGGGGGTATTAAACCATTGTACATGTATACATGTACCATGTTTTTTTCAGCACAGACACTAATCACAATCAGGTCAATTCACAATACAGTGCGCTCTCTACAGGTTGGTCAGGAGAGGCCACTTTCACAGTGCATCATGGGAAAAGCCCAACCACTTTTACAACACTGCTATTAAATGAGAGCATATGCCCTCTTGGTGAAATATACCAGCGCATTACATTTGGTACATGTACAGCATGGTCATTCCTGGTGCACATGCTAAAGTCATAGCTACATGTATGCAGACAGCTTATAACAACATGGCCATCCCTGGTGCACAGTCACTTTTTTAAGTGTCATGACATAGCCTAGTATGATTCAATAAAATTTAACAAACATAAAAGTAGGACACAACATTTTAAAGTGACATCAGACGGGATAACCAAATGAATTGTGTGGGCACAAACAGGGACAGCAGGCCAAGTCCTGGGAAACAAGCTCGTGGAGAAAGTTGACAGCCCCTGACTGATGTTTAGTGGAAAGGAAATGGTTCATTGTAGGCCTACTCTTCTCAAAAATCGTCTGATTACATACGTCAAGATAACAAATTCCAATAACATAAACTGAATTAAATATGTTTAGATATAAATTAAAAGATTCACAAGTGAACTTACCCAACACCAGCCAGATCAGAAATCAGATTGCCAAGAGCAGCAGCTATAATTGAATGGGAGATGACATTGGTATTCAAATGTTTGCATCACTTCTGGTTTATTAAAAAATAATCACGTGGTCATGGTGCTGTGTTAACAATTCATAAATCTCACACAAACAGTACATGTACACATGTACACATGTACACACATGTTCATTTCATTAGGTTGATAGAGTGTAACAAAGGCCTATCCCTAAAGTACATTTTGACTATGATATTTTCATTTCATTTTGATAAAAGATTAACAACTAATACATTTACATTTACCTTTAGACTCCAACACTTTTCCACGGAGGAAGGTAATAAAATGAGTGACTTTACAAACTGCACACACAGATCCATGTCATTTAATTGGTTGAACATGTGTCAAGTGTCATAATAATAAATATTCATAAATAACCCGGACAGTTTCGCTATTCTGATTGGTCGAGAGCACTTCACGTGGGGGTGTTTAAACGGACGATATAACACCGGCTAGAAGTGTTGAAACACGGCTGGCTTCGCGTGATGGGCGCGCACGCTCATTTACGCCAATTTACTTACGCGGAACGTAGTACAAAGCTATTAGTATACCCGCGCGTTATCTTTTTGTACACGCACGTACACACAAACCAACGCGCACAAAACAGAATTTTACAAAAGTTTTTGAAAATCCGCTTAAACAGATTGTCACAGATTGTCTATAATAGGCTTACTTGTATTTTTTTTAATCGCTTTTTAACAAAAGGGCATTCGGCTCGGGCCTTTATCGCACGGCCACGACCCTGCCGGTTTTAAACGGCCGTTTAAGAACTCCTCGCTACTCTTTTATTCCCTTAATAATAATAACAAGTTCTTATATAGTGCATTTTACAATAACGTATCAATGCGCTTTACATTAGTGCCCTGGTCATTGGGCCAATTACATTCCTTTTATCTTTCTCAGCTCCCTGGGGAGTATACAGCCCTGAGCTGCCGTGGCGCTCTTGAAGGCTTTTCAAACACAATATCAACCTCTACCCTCGCAGGTACCCATTCATACCCTTGGGTGAAGAGAAGCAATATAGTTAAGTGTCTTGCTCAAGGACACAAGTGACGGTGTCATGACCGGGATTCGAATCCTCACCCTGATGACTTAACCACCAGAACTTGAATTCCATGCTCTAAACCGCTCGGCCATACGACACGCCGCAATTTAATATCAGCATGGAGGAAGAAAATAGAAGGAGCCACATCGCCCAGCCTCTTATCTCATAACCGATTAGCACTTTGAAGTGGCCCATTGGAAATACGTTACGGCCGCGCGCTGCGCGATGGGCGCCCCTGTTTTCTTTGTGTACAAAACCCCTTGTGTACAAAGTCTTTTGCCGCTCAGCCTGCTGGCAGCAGGCCTACATAATTGGAGGGAAGAAATCTGTAAACGAACAAATAAACACAAAACGCATTGATTAGCGCACTACTATTAGAGGGCTTTTTACATTGCGCAGTTCATTGTTTCCAACAGCAATTTTTCCACCAAGTATTTTGATGTTTTGATCGTCGAATTTGGCCAATCCGAAGCTGACGTACGGTAAATATAACATTCAGATGTATATATTACATAGAGGGTCTTTTTAGCAACTTATTTTAAGGATATTTCCGATTATCTCCGGAAGCCAACCAATTGACAAATTCGAAGACAAGTTGTTTAGCTTTTATAATTTCAATCCTCCTAATATGTGCGATGCTGTGCACTGAAGATATTGCAGTGTTGGATTTGTCGGTCGAGTTGGATCGTGAGCCAGTCTTCGCCGTGTAGTGCAATAGGGAATTATTACATGTACCGCGATCATGTATTGTGTGTATACCAGGACAACGCGTTGGCGAGACGCATGTGCGCAATGCGCATGTGCAAAGAAAGCCTGGCTCGATAATTGCTGTTTTTACGACCGCGGCAAAAGATATTAAACCTTTGACATGTTTTGATAATTTATGCCTTCGTTGTGACTCCTTCTATTTTCTTCCTCCATGGTATAAGAGTCTATTATGGATAATTATTGGATGCTTCACAGCATAGTTTCCAAAGGAATTGTTCCCCAATGGTTTGTCCAAATGAGGCAAGGTCATGTCAAGGTGGACAATGTTGGTGTCTTCATGGAGCTGTCCACATTGTTTAGAAGATTATTTGTAGAATTTTCAGAGTGTGGGGATAGACGAGTTTTGTGTCTATTTTTTTTTTTTTTTAACAATTTCAAATGACAAGGATCTATGTGTTAGTTATATAAAACAAATAGTGAATGCATTTTTATTTGTGCTTTGTCGCAGAATAAAATCACTCGGGTGAAATCTGGCTTTTCAATTTCACTCAGCTTTGCCTCGTGAAATGGAATAGTCCAGATTTCACCTTGTGATTATATTCTGCGACAATTTATTCACATGAGTCCAATTTGTATCATATTTCGATGTGCTAATCAAACAAATTTAAGCTAAAACCAGCGATAAATGATGGTTTACACGGAGTGTATTCCACACGGAAAGGTTTTTTTTATTGCTCATGTGACGTGCATACATGTACATGTACTTCACAATAGACTGTGCAAGTCTCGCACGTATTCAAACATTGGGACCCCTTAAAGTGCGTGAGTTTGTTTCCCTAACGCGTTAAAGCAATGTACGTGGGACCAAAGTTGTCCCACATAAATTTGAACACACGCAAGACTTGCACGATCTGTAATAAGCATTTGTTCACATGCAAAGCTACAGTCCAGAAATTTGGTGCTGAGCCTCTAACAACCAAAGTGGTGGCCATGAGCACAAAATGCCCTAGAAACAGGGAAAGCAGCATTGTGACATTAGGACCATGGTAATCTAATAACTTCATAAAATTAACATGACAGAAGAGCACACTGACCTTGAATAAATTGTGTTAATTACCTACCTGCCATTGTTGATATGCCAAGCGTTATGCCTATTGTTAGATCTATGTAGTCCCCCTGAAATAAAGGAAAGAAGAAAATAGATGAAATGAATAAGAGATTCCTAAATAACCTGCATTAAATTTGCAATTTTGATGTCTTTGGCCATTTGCCAAATCTCCATATTCAACTTTGAATCAGTATGGAACAACACCAAAATATATTTGGTTTTACCCGTACACCGATGTGTGTGAAGCACTGTATACTCAGTACTTTCCCAAAACCTGTGGAAAAAAAATCACAGGCATATTACTTAGGTGGGAGTCGAACCCACGACCTTTGCCATTCTAGAGCGGATGTCTTACAGGACTCGGGAAAGTACTGAGTATACAGTGTTTTACACACATCGGTGTACGGGTAAAACCAAATATATAATATTCTTTATCCCCGATGCAAACTTAACATTAAACACCAAAATAGACAAGAAAACAAGGCTCTAGGCCTCAGAGGGAATATGACGAATCTGCCATTGTCAAACACTCTGCCGATCTAGACCATGTCATAGATTGGAATCAAGCTCAAATCATAGCTCCTGAGAGACACTGGTATTATACGTCGCATCAGGGAAGCTATTGAGATACACAAACACGATACAATGCCCCAAGACATCGGCTATTTCATCAGCAGCATTTGGCATACAATTCCTACCACCCCACTCCACTCCCACAGTCTACTGACACACCCCACTACACAGGGCACTTACACACACTGGGCAGCCCACACAATAACTCTGAGCCCTCCAACCACAGTTCTCCTTTCAGAAGAACCAATCAAAGCAGTGACTGACTCTACACTGAAACCTCTGAATCCTTATAAATAGAATAACATCTTCAGTCTCCTGACGATGACTAGAGCAAGCTAGTCGAAACACACATGTAGAGACCAATTAAGAACTCACTACGCGGCAGTGAAGTTAATAACGAGAAGTCGCCTCGATCCACTAAGCGAAAGTAGTAGTCCCTGTATTTCCCACCTTCCGCCCAGGTAGTCGTTAATAAGCAGGGCAGTTCTTCTCAAAACTTGGTAGTCTCTCGAATTCCGAAATCTATTCCGCGGCAGTAGAATAGTCTCCGAATATACACCAAAATAGACCTTTTAAGATGGTGGCAGAATAGTTAAAACTATTCTGCCACCATCTTTGCCAGAGCCTGTGTCAAGTACGTATGCAAACTGGTTCATAACCTACAAAAAAGCCAATATCAGATTCCCCTGCATACTTAGCCTTCAATGTTTGGATGTGTCAGCTGAACAGCTATCTTTCCATTCACAACCTATACAGCAGAACTACATACAGTAGTGTAGAAATAAATTCTACTCAGAGAATCTATCTTTATAAAGGCAATACGAATCAGAAAGCACCTATGTACCATAGAACATCGAATGTAAACATTTTAAAATGTTTGCTACAGTAATGGATGAAATTGAATGGTTTACCAGCTGCTGGCTTTTTACAAATTTTTTCATCGAAACATGACCACCAAACTTGATTAATTTTTCATATGATGGTTGGGTTGTGTGGTCACTGAAAAGTAGAAGATGTAATATTTGAGTTCTCCCTGCTTACACAGTTACCATGGTTACACCGCGAAGGAAGGAATTTAGAAGGCTACATGTAATTATTACTAAGCACAGAATGTCAGGGTCTTGTATTGAAAGGTTATGTCAAAATTGAACAAGAGTGAGCCTTAATCTTAAATAATGAGCAATTTGTAAAAGATTTGTCTCGACTTACCGCAACGATCATGATTGCATTGTCCAAGAAGCCAAAACCAATAAATGGAATGCCATTACTGAGTGCCACTGTCAATAAAAGCAAGACAACATTTACAACAGATTTGTTCATTGGATCTCATTGCACACTAACTTGAATGACCTTCAGAAAAAATACAAATCACTTGTATTACTTACGTACATTGAAAATAAATACTTACATTATGACTTACATCAGAAACACACAAGCTCTATAAAGTGGCATACATGCAAAATATACTGTATTTAGTTTTAGTTTTTGTTTTAAGGAGCACCATACATCATGTAAAGAAAGAATCACTAATTACATGTACATAAATTTAAATAATAGTTGATAGTTGAAGGTACATACATGTACTGTATGGTAACAATAATTCCGGTATTTGTTTATCTGCCTAAATTTGTTTTTGAATCTGCCATCTTTTTAAATTACCTGGTCAGGAAATACACAAATAGTTTTGTAATTTAGTCTGCACACAAAAAAGAAAAAACAGATACAGCGCTTGAAACAATTGTTCTACGTTTATGTCTAGGATTAACAACACTTTAGAGAAATGGTACAATAGTTTCAACATTTAATCAAGTATGAAATGTTCTGAAAATATTGTTTACAATGTACAGAAGGGATCCATTTTACAATGTACTTCAGCCAATGTTTATAATTGTCTGCAGCACAGCAGGATAGCAGGATAACAAATCTTTTCAAATAGACAGCCACTGTATTGTCTATTTGCCATGGTATTATTACCCCTGAAGTTCAAGGGCATGCATTTTAAAATAGACTCTATTGTGAAATAATTCTATGCCTGTTCAGTGTTATTAGTGCATATTCTGCAGCTTTGATAACAAGTACATTGAATATGCTTTTAAATATTGTGTATGGATTTTGTATAAAAAATTTGAGATACACCCAAGGTCTAACATCTGATATTTAAATAAATTTGACAGAAACTCTTCTCTTTGAGTTGGAATTTTGACCCTACTCTTTTAGAGCTGAAAAATGTACATATGTAGGAAAAAAAGGTTAGGCCCTAAACAAATTCTCTGCTTAGTAAAACTCAGCAGGTACTACAGTACACACCAACAATGCACATCAAATGTTACATGTTACGTACAATGTACTACTGTGACTGATCTTCTTTTACTGGGCAAAAATTGATTAAAGCTTAGCAATTTCATATGTGCGTTACGGTGCTTTTTTTAAAAGAAACTGGTCCATGGTGTACACTGTAAGCTCTTTATTACTACAAATGATGGAAAGCAGATCAAGAGGTACGTGTACAGCACTGGAAATGCCTGCAATCTGCGCATTAAGGTTATTTTAAGCAGCAAAATGAGGGATCAGGATGTGATGACATCATTTCTGAGGAGTCTAAAGAAACACTACACAACAATCTCCATTCCCAGGGGAGACATTATTGAAAATGGAGATCTAGTGATCTAATGAAATGTCAATATGTACATCAGGTAAACAGAAACCATCTTACATATGTACACAACTAATTAACAGCTTGTTATTCCGTTCTGGTGCATCAGGAAACTAAGTACAATCAGTAATTCACTATAACTATAATGAGTAAATCCTTTAGGGCTAATCTCTTTGCCTAGCAATTAAAATCACCATCTTTTTATGCTATGGCATCTACTTACAGCAAATATGACTTTTATTTCTATTTGTACATTTAATTTACTTTGACATCCTGAATTTTTTGTCTGTAATTTATAATGTTATAACTTGCGTAAGAGAAGTAATCAAAAGTAATCACATGAAGAATACAATGTACCACCTAACCACCCCGCATAAAGTGTGCCACCCAACCACCCCAAATGAAGTGTACCACCCAACCACCCCGCATAAAGTGTACCACCCAACCACCCCACATGAGGTGTATAACCCAACCACCCGACATGAAGTTTGCCACCCAACCATTCCACATAAAGTGTTTCTCAATATAAATATAACTAGGGAATTATCCTATCTTATAGGAAAACGTCAAACTTACCAAGTCTCAACTGGGCTTTTGTTGGGGGAACTACTTCTTCTTTATCTATGGACATTAAGTAGTAAATGTGTTAAGAATTTGAATTTTACATAAGTTGTGAAGGAAAGATGTCTTGAGGGTACTGTGACTTTGAAATACATTTATGTCACAGTTTACCACATCCCTAATGAGTCAACCAAAATGTTTTCACCTTTTTAAAGGTTGAACAGACAATGAGAGTACAAAATAGTACCTGTACTGGTCAATATTTTGTTGTGGTAGTATCAGTTGGCATTAAAATGTACAATGTCCTCTTTTCTGTTTTCAGTTTTTTACCAATCTCATAAACTTCATCAGTTCACAACATGCCCAGTATAAAAACAATCATTTTCCGATAGGGAAATAGGTCAACTTGTACACAAAACCATCTTATGTGCCAATGACACTCATGCTTATGCCAACTCTCATCAAAGTGGGCTCTTGCAAACTCGCACGCCAACCAACTCCTACTACTCCAACTAACTCATGCTCATTTTGGTCAACTCGAGCTCGTGCCAACTCTCACCAACTTGAACTCTTGCCAACTTGTGCACTTGCCAAATCGTGCTCTCGCAAACTCGTTCTCCAACCAATTCCTACTCCAACCAACTTGTGCTCAACTGCTCATTTTGGTCAACTCATGCTCGTGCCAACTCTCACCAATACAAGCTCTTGCGGATTCGTAGTCCAACCAACTCATGCTCATTTTGGTCAACTCATGCTCATACATTTGTACATGTACCAACTTTCACCAACTCATGCTCTTGCCAACTCATCTGCTCATACTCCACCAGCTTGCGCTCATTTTTGTTAAGCTCATGCTCTTGCCAACTTGTACAATCAGCTTGCGCTCATTTTATGCTCTCGCCAACTCTCACTAACTCGTGCTCTCGGCAACTTGTACTCCATCTAACATCCAACCAACTTGTGCTCATTCCATAAGGAAAGTGAATATGAAAGGTTTCTTTAGGTTTGAAACTATTTCCCCTGCAGGAATTTCTAACGTAATTTTTAAAAACATAGGCCCTATGTTCCCATGTTTACATACAAAGCTGTGAATCGATGACTGAAGAATGGAAGAACCAAATATCAGTTTTATTATTGTTATTATTATTAGTATATTTTACACGTAAATAAAATACAAAATGTATTTATATGTATTCATTGCACCAGACAAAATGTAGAATGACCTTTTGTTAAATGCGGATAGGGCAAAGCTGAGGAGGGAGTATTGATTGTCGATTTGGAGGGAATTATTGTTTGAACTTCTCCAATTTGGTACGGTAGGTAATTGTAATTTTGATTGGTTTTAAGAAGGCAATTTTATAAACAGTATGTTTTATGTTGCCACTCTGATGGCCGAGGTCCTTGGTAACTTACACGACGCCACCCTTGGTCCAGTGACTCCCACCTAGATGGGGTCCTCATACTGTATATCAACAATGCATGTTAGTTGCTTTTATTTTGTCTCTTTATTGGCATGGCCCATGACTGCATGCAGCAACATGTTCTCACTAAGCAATTGGGCAACAATCATTCTCAACACTTTTATGCATCTGCTGAATGTTAAAATTATCAGTCATTAGTACCCCATTAAGAATTTAAAAATAATTAAAAAAGACCGCAATACAATAACAGTGCGAATACCTCATAAATATGATCTGCTACCAGCAGCTGGAGAAGTCAGTTGTTTTCAGCTTCCCAAACGGTAATGTTTCTGCCAATTAAACGGACTAGGCCCTATAATTTTTGAAACAGGAATTCTCGTATTACTATTCTGAACTATAAAATACTTTCTCATCTCATACCATCAGCTAACAGGGTACTAGTGGGCTTATCTTATAGGATAAATCAAATAATACTCTTGACTTGTATTGGTTTTCTCTCTTAAAGGGACACACCGGCTGAATTGGGCTATTTGGGCTACAAAATAGACTAAAATATGACTTCAACGGTCTTCCAGGAATGAAGAAGAACAGTCCATAAAAAAAATCATCAAATTTAGCCGTTTTTGAGCATTGTTAAACAAAAACGAAGGTCGCGTGATAGTTCGAACCACAAACTGGTTCAAATAATCACGTGACCTTCCGAGTTAGTTTTACTTCCAGCCGTTTAAAAGTAACTTACTAAAACAAATTTAAATCTTTTTTTTACACAATTGTTAACGAGTAATTGACGAAAAAGATCATGTATTCAAATTATCGCTACAAGTTGTAAATAATGGTGAAAAATCCAACGTAAGATTCGCATTCAAAGAGTCCGTGTAACGGAGGCGTGTTGCATGGCCCAAAGGCGTGGAGCAATCACAACGTAAGCCTTGGGGGCATATCCCCTCAGCCAGCGCTACATCCTGTGGGGCCAGAGAGCGTTGAAACCTAGGGGCATGAACTCCTCAGCTTGCCAATAGCAGTGGCTTCGGAGCCTGTCTGGGGGGGTTGGGAGCCAGACCATAATCACTTTTGATTCCAAGGGGGTTTTAGGCAGTGCCCGTGTTGGATTGACTGCGCTGCACACACTCGCAGTCACAGGACGACGACGTTGCATATGCACCGACGACGGACTGTTTCACGATGTTCACTCCTAAAAGAATTCGCTCCAGCCCTGAATTTACGTACCATTTTGTATGAAGACTGGTTCCTCGTGCCTCACCATTGTTACAATTAATAAACAAAGCACCAGTGTACTCACAACATTGCGCGACAATGTCAAGTAAATTTGTCGGTTGCAACGGCTGGAAAAGCGTATACGCTGTTCACTCTTAAAAGAATTCGCTCCAGCCGTGAATTTACGTACCATTTTGTATGAAGACTGGTTCCTCGTGCCTCACCATTGTTACAATTAATAAACAAAGCACCAGTGTACTCACAACATTGCGTGACAATGTCAAGTAAATTTGTCGGTTGCAACAGCTGGAAAAGCGTATACGCTGACCTTTGACCGCGTTTCGTTTTTTTCACTATTTTTCGTTAATTACGTGCTAGTTTTATGATTTTTTTTTTTAAACATCAAATTATTTATTGTTTGTGACTCTACTTCACTAAATTACGTAAATGGTGACCCGGTGTGCCCCTTTAAGTCTTTATATTTGACACTAATAGCAATGCAAATATGCAAGCTTATTGGAGTACGTATTGGTTGAGCAAAAGTTGACAAGGTTACAAGTTGACACAAATTCGAACACGAGCTGTGATGACCATACATCTACATGTACAATGTATCTTGGACAACCTGTATTTGCTAAATGCAAGGTCTACATTGTAGATTGTTTTAAATGTCGAGTTTGTAAACCCTTGTTTTCTGTTTTGTTTGTTTAAATGGTTTCCATTGTCGGAGAGTCTGTAGTAAATGTTTCCATCTTAAAGTAACTTTTCCATATTCTGATAGCCCAATAAATCCAAATCGTATCCTTGGCACTTGCACATGTACAACCCTGACTGTGTGAGCTGTGGCATAAGAGATACACATTGCATCCTTGGCACTTGCACACAACCCTGACTGTGTGAGCTGTGGCATACACATTGCGTCCTTGGCACTTGCACACAACCCTGACTGTGTGAGCTGTGGCATACACATTGCGTCCTTGGCACTTGCACACACAACCCACTTAAAACTTGATCTCATCATTTCTTTCTAAAGAAAAAAAAGGACGTGGTCTCACTCTACAATTATAATGATGTAATCGTCAAAACTGCTCCTACGCTCTCCCTTTATTGGTATTCGCCCAAACATACCCACGTCCAAATGACAAAACTGCGAATACAATAAACAGACACACATCCCACCCATAAAACTACATGTAAAAAAACATTTGTATGTATTTCATCTCATCAACAGTCATAAAGTGTCATTGAATTAGAAAGCAGAATCATTGCTTGGAGCCAAGTTCGTAGTCAAAATAGTTGGTACAGTGCCCTCTTTCTGGGCGCCCAGTTTGCAAAGTGCAAGTTTGGAAGTTGCTGAGTTTGCAGGTGCCGAGTTTGCTGGGTGCCAAAGTTTCCAGTATTCTTGAAAACACATACACCCTTCTTCAAAGAGCAAGTAGAAATAATGTTGTGTTGTGGACAAAATGTTTCTGCTCAAAAAGCAATTGATTTTTTGTCCACATAATTTGTGACCTTCAGGCCATCGATTGAATGTTTTTTAAGATTTTTGCCTCCACCAACCGGATGCTGTAATACAAAAGCACCTGCCAAAAAAGTTCATTATTACAAAAATGTTCATAATTTACACAAAAAGGATCTGCAATCTGCATCACCTAATTATTTTAAAGTTCCAAATCATCAAATAGCAGTAAAAGTTTTACGCAGTTTACAGTAGGCCTACAGTATGAGTAAAGGTAACTGGTCACTTCAGCACCTGGCAAAATCGGCGCCAGCAGACTCGGCACCTTGCGAACTCAGCACCCACAAACTTGGCACCTGGCAAACTTGGCACCTAGCAAACTCGGCACCCGGCAAACTTGGCACCCACACACTCGGCACACGCACGAATACAAATTCAACACCCAGTCCAAAACAGCCAATTTATATTATATTCAATTGCTCTAAATGTTAGAATCTTATATACACCATGAACTCCGTATCCTAACGTCAGTCTCTAGCCAATCATTAGCCTTCTTGAATCATTAACTTTTGATTAACTGACATATTGTTATCAAGGAGGGGTCTTTTTTGGGAAGTTTGGTTTGCAGCTTGGGGGTCTTAAGATGTTCAGTAATCCATCACAATTGAAGTGTGAATAAACGCAATTTAGCCAAAATTGTGGAGAGAGGCATCAACCCGTACGCAAACTTACATTAAAATGACATTTTTTATAGGCCTAAAGGATTTCGGTGGTGCTAATTGCTAAAGTGAGGTAGATACGCAAAACAAGAGTTGTGTATATAATCATTGTAACTTTGTGAAAAGTCTAATAAGGCTTTGGATTTGGCTATTTATTTGAGTGACAGTTGTCACCATAGCTCAATGTAAGCGCTGACTCTGATTATTTGATTGTGATAGCAAACTAAACAATTAAAGTTTGCTTTGGGCAGGACATATTGAATACAAAATGAGTGGCGAAAATGCATTATCTAAAAAAATTACATAATATTTATAAACATACACGGTCAATCCATGGCCTTACCAAATTCAACAAATTCCAGTGGTCTGGAGGTTGTCAGGTCACTTCATACCTTGACCACTTCGTACCCTGGACACTTCTGAATCTTACCTTTTGCAAGGTACGAGGTGACTTTGGACATTTCGTACCCTGGACACTTTGTACCTTTTGCAAGGTATGAGGTACTTAGGACATTTCGTACCCTGGACACTTTGTACCTTTTGCAAGGTGAAGTACTTCGGACATTTTGTACCCTGGACACTACAGACCTTTTGCAAGGTATGAGGTACTTACATGTAGGACATTTTGTACCCTGGACACCACAGACCTTTTGCAAGGTATGAGGTACTTTGGACATTTCGCACCCTGGACACTATACAGACCTTTTACAATTGACACAATATACAATAAAACAAAATCCTAGAAAAAAACAATATTTTGTTGTTTTGACACACGTACATGTACACGATACGAAGGTACAAAGTGACTCGCTGACGGCCGGATGAAGTGACTCAGCTGACGATACGAAGTAACCAAGGTACGAAGTGACCAGGGTACGAAGTGGTAAAAAGGTACGAAGTGACTGACATCCGTCTTGAGTGGTAGGGCATGATCATGTAGCACTCCATCTGCAAGTTTTTTATACTGTGGTATATAAGTTACCGAGCAAATGTAAAGCCACATGTCACACAAAGTCCGGGCTGCATTCTTCTAGCATGCTGACTAGTTTAGGAAGGTAAAATTTGCGTATCTGACTGCCAGTAGTGCCACTTTTTCATTCATTATGAAATAAAATAGTATATTATTTACTCAAATGAGATATTGCTTTTGGTAACAATGAGTGAAAAAGTGGTAGTTGGATACATACATTTTTCTAAAATGAAAATCATTGGAAAAATACACTACCGTACCAGCACTGAGCAACCCAGTCACCTGGTCACGGTACACTTTAGTCATTAGTGACTTATTTAAAGTTCTCAACACAAAACGAAATGTGTGTATTCTGCAATCCTGCATACTCACACTCACCTTTTATTTGATATAATTCCTGTAGTTTTTGAAGCTCGGCTAGAACAAGGGTCCTCTCGTTGGGAAATAAAGACACGACAAAGTCCTTGCACTTATCCTTTGTGTCCAATGCATGCCTCCCACGGACAAAACGATGTTGATGATATGTGTATTGAAACCGCCTAGAAATATAGTTATAGTTATACCAACCACCTGCGTTACTGGCTTCAATAATGGACGGTTTACTTACACTATGAAAGTTCCTTTGAAAATGAACACATTTTCGAATATCGTCTGTGAAAACCTCTGGAAATCTCTTGAAAATTTGAGAAAATTGACGGGCACAACATCTGCTTCCCGTGGACGCTGCCATTTTGACAAGTGCGCCCTCGATCATCCTATTGAGATTTGCTTGTTAGCCCGTTGGCGGCGCTGTAGTAGTATTATGAACGAAGCGTGCGTAAAGTACAAAGGGGCGTGGTGGTGGAAACTTTTGTCCAATCAGATTTCCGAATAGTATTTAGGACGTTTAAGTTATGCTTTAAAGCATAGTTTTTTAGAGATTGCAATGTCAATCGATTGGGAGGAAAACTAATTAGGAATTAGTTTGTTTTAATCCTAACTACATGTAGCATTGACAAATAACATTTTAATATTCCTCATCTTCCTTGTTGAAAATTTAAAAATAAATACAAAATAAATTAAAAGACAGTATGAAAACTGCGTAGGTTTATGACATTCTTTTATGGACGAAGAAGACAACTAGGCATTGCATTAATGGAAAATCCACAACCTATCTCTAAGTAGTGCGGCCATCGAACGTTATATAAAGTCCAATCACATTGAAGGAAACACAATTAATTTACTGTAAGCTCCCACAGTCACTATTCTGTGTCCTTTTACTTTCTATATTATGCACATATAGTTTGGATCGTACAAGGTGGTATTCGCTCGTATCTGCTACCAACACACCTCACATCAGTGCCTTCCATTGATACAGTATTATAGTTTAATATTGGCTGTACTCAGCTGCAAAAATATAAAAGTACATTTATTTTATAAAAGGGTGAACCATTGTACGCTAGTGGGCATTTCAGGCCAATTAAACTGTAGTTTCCATTTACATCGCTCTTGTTGTTCTGTTTAGTGTTTTTTTTATAAGATAACCTTACATGGGGTAAACACACACACACACACATACATCCTTACGGATCCGGTTTGTGGGGTACTGCTATTGTTGTTCTATTATTCCCTTTTCTGAAGAATTCCCTTGTGGGGCCCAATTGTTCCTATTGAAATGACCTTGTGGGGTCAATTGTTCCATTGTTGTCAGGACCCCACATATGCCCTTCCGTGTGTCCACACACGTTTGTAAATACCGCTAATCGAGGACTTCTCTTTGTTCTCCCATTGTTTGGACTTAGGTTTTGTTTAGCGACGTCCCCATTGGTTTTGTGCACAAAAGCGAAGCGAGGACGTTCTCTCTCTGTCAAACACCCGGATCCTTTTTGTTAGAGTCTTCGTTTTCAACGGGGTAGACACGCTCACGAACATACACACATACCTGGAAACATTAAAATAGTTTAAAACATTAACAATGCTACTAAAAGCTTACAAAATGTAACATTTGTTTTAATTTTTTTTATCTCAAAGGTCAAGATCTCAAAAAGGGGGCCTGGCATCAATGGGGGGGGGGGCACATGGTCAACGTGCTCCCCTTATACGCCACTGGCTGTAGGCCTACTCCTGAAAAGTCACAAAAGTCAAAGCAATCATCAAACCATACGAACATACTGTACATACATGTACAATAGTGTTCTGTACTATATAAAACAGAGTCTTTGGTTTGTTTTGTATTTCTTTTATTCATAGTTCCGTTATATTTATGTATTTCAAATGATACACATCACAACTAAAACTTACTTTCCCAATCAGGAAGGGTTTTTTTTTTATTGACAAGTTTTGAAAACAAAACAACCAGGCATAACTTGGGTGCATACAAGCATGGTCAAGTATCGTACACACTAGTAATTATGAGTTAAATCTACAATCTGACGACTCATTGGATGCAGCTCAAGACTGCTTGGTGCAACCAATGCCACCCCATATAGTAGACCTCTATCTTGATTCCAATATAATAACGTGGTAGGTTTGATTTTTTGTTACATTTGTTATAATCACTTTCTGCAATAAAAGTATGAATGCTGTGTCATTTTCCAGACTCTTTTGCTTGTTCAGCCTCTCTATGGTTGAATTAATTTGAGGAGAAACCAAGATGTGCGATGGTAAAGGTCCACATACAAAAACCAAGATGTGCGATGGTAAAGGTTCACATACCAAAATATGCGATGGTAAAGGTTTACATACAACACCAAGATGTGCGATGGTAAAGGTTCACATACAACACCAAGATGTGCGATGGTAAAGGTTCACATACAATACCACGATGTGTGATGGTAAAGGTTCACATACAACACCAAGATGTGCGATGGTAAAGGTTCACACAACACCAAGATGTGTGATGGTAAAGGTCCACATACAAAGTTGTGCGATGGTAAAGGTTTACATACAATACCACGATGTGTGATGGTAAAGGTTCACACAACACCAAGATGTGTGATGGTAAAGGTTCACACAACACCAATATGTGCGATGGTAAAGGTCCACATACAACACCAAGATGTGTGATGGTAAAGGTTCACACAACACCAAGATGTGTGATGGTAAAGGTCCACATACAAAGTTGTGCGATGGTAAAGGTTCACATACAACACCAAGATGTGCAATGGTAAAGGTAACAAAGTTGTTTCAAGTTGTTTCACGTAAAAGGTTGTGCGATGGTAAAGGTCCACATACAACACCAAGATGTGCGATGGTAAAGAATCACATACAAAGTTGTGCGATGGTAAAGGTCCACATACAATACCAAGATGTGCGATGGTAAAGGTTCACATACAAAGTTGTGCGATGGTAAAGGTTTACATACAACACCAAGATGTGCGATGGTAAAGGTTCACATACAACACCAAGATGTGTGATGGTAAAGGTCCACATACAACACCAAGATGTGCGATGGTAAAGGTCCACATACAACACCAAGATGTGTGATGGTAAAGGTCCACATACAACACCAAGATGTGCGATGGTAAAGGTTCACATACAACACCAAGATGTGCGATGGTAAAGGTTCACATACAACACCAAGATGTGCGATGGTAAAGGTTCACATACAACACCAAGATGTGCGATGGTAAAGGTTCACATACAATACCACGATGTGTGATGGTAAAGGTTCACATACAACACCAAGATGTGCGATGGTAAAGGTTCACACAACACCAAGATGTGTGATGGTAAAGGTCCACATACAAAGTTGTGCGATGGTAAAGGTTTACATACAATACCAAGATGTGTGATGGTAAAGGTTCACATACAAAGTTGTGCGATGGTAAAGGTTCACACAACACCAATATGTGCGATGGTAAAGGTCCACATACAACACCAAGATGTGTGATGGTAAAGGTTCACACAACACCAATATGTGCGATGGTAAAGGTTTACATACAATACCAAGATGTGCGATGGTAAAGGTCCACAAACAAAGTTGTGCGATGGTAAAGGTTTACATACAATACCAAGATGTGCGATGGTAAAGGTCCACATACAACACCAAGATGTGTGATGGTAAAGGTTCACATACAAAGTTGTGCGATGGTAAAGGTTTACATACAATACCAAGATGTGCGATGGTGAAGGTTCACATAAAAAGTTGTGCGATGGTAAAGGTTTACATACAATACCACGATGTGCGATGGTAAAGGTCCACATACAAAGTTGTGCGATGGTAAAGGTTTACATACAATACCAAGATGTGCGATGGTAAAGGTCCACATACAAAGTTGTGCGATGGTAAAGGTTTACATACAATACCAAGATGTGCGATGGTAAAGGTCCACATACAAAGTTGTGCGATGGTAAAGGTTTACATACAATACCAAGATGTGCAATGGTAAAGGTTCACATACAACACCAAGATGTGCGATGGTAAAGGTTCACATACAACACCAAGATGTGTGATGGTAAAGGTTTACATACAATACCACGATGTGCGATGGTAAAGGTCCACATACAAAGTTGTGCGATGGTAAAGGTTTACATACAATACCAAGATGTGCGATGGTAAAGGTCCACATACAAAGTTGTGCGATGGTAAAGGTTTACATACAATACCAAGATGTGCGATGGTAAAGGTCCACATACAAAGTTGTGCGATGGTAAAGGTTTACATACAATACCAAGATGTGCAATGGTAAAGGTTCACATACAACACCAAGATGTGTGATGGTAAAGGTTCACACAACACCAATATGTGCGATGGTAAAGGTTCACATACAAAGTTGTGCGATGGTAAAGGTTTACATACAATACCAAGATGTGCGATGGTAAAGGTCCACATACAAAGTTGTGCGATGGTAAAGGTTTACATACAATACCAAGATGTGCGATGGTAAAGGTCCACATACAAAGTTGTGCGATGGTAAAGGTTTACATACAATACCAAGATGTGCGATCATGGTAAAGGTCCACATACAACACCAAGATGTGTGATGGTAAAGGTTTACATACAATACCACGATGTGCGATGGTAGTAAAGGTCTACATATACCAATATGTTCGACGGTGTAGTAGTAAAGGTTTACATACAATACCAAGATGTGCGATGGTAAAGGTCCCCATACAAAGTTGTGCGATGGTAAAGGTTTACATACAATACCACGATGTGTGATGGTAAAGGTTCACACAACATCAAGATGTGTGATGGTAAAGGTTCACACAACACCAATATGTGCGATGGTAAAGGTTTACATACAATACCACGATGTGTGATGGTAAAGGTTCACACAACACCAATATGTGCGATGGTAAAGGTTCACATACAAAGATGTGCGATGGTTCACATACAATACCAAGATGTGCGATGGTAGTAAAGGTCTACATATACCAATATGTTCGACGGTGTAGTAGTAAAGGTTTACATACAATACAAAGATGTGTGACGGTAAACGTTCACATACAATCTATATGATTAGTTCTAGGTTAGAATCTGCATAATGAAATAGTCTCCAGGACTTTCAGTCGTTTTAAAGATAATAGTAAAACAAGTAATAATGAGGATTTTTTAGGCAGTCGTTTTCACCAAAAATGTGTATAAGGCGCTAATACATTAATAAAGAATATAAATATTACAGTTAATACTAAAATGTACAAGAATACATAAGCAGATACTGTTCCATACAAGTATATAACATTGATTAAAAAGCTTTAAGTGTGTTGTTGAGTTCATTGTTATTCTTCATAACAACACCATTGATAACAAACCCCGAGCCACGGTGTGTTCCTTTCCATTTAACAATTACACAACATGTTCATTTGTATTCATATCTTACAACATATTTTCAAAATTTGATATACATTGACATCTTTTTTTATGTTGGCTTATCAAGCACCAGACTTGTTCATCAGTTTAAAAATTTAAACTATTTTATATACAACAAATATGAACATTTTGTGTCAATATCAAAAGAAACATAAAATAGACAAAAATAACAATACTAAAAACCTTTATTTCTTGATAATTGTCTCCATAATTGTGTTGCCATCTTAACATTTATCATCAATAAAATTATTATATATCAAGAGGAATTCAAAGAGAATAATCTTTTTAACACCTAAACAAGCATTTTGTATTTATAATTATTACCACTGTGGCATCTGACTTTTTGTCTAGGATAATATGCGAATGCAAAAAACCCAAAACATTTCATTAGTTTTTTACCGAGTAAATAAGCATTTAAGGTCTGTACATTGAAACTTCCTGAATAAAGAAGTATACGGATGAAAACCCCCAACTATACAACTGAAATGGTGCCAGACCTAAATGCACGGGACATAGTGTGTATATTCAGGCAAAAAAATACTTAGTTGAAATTGTTACAGCAGTTTTTATTCATCAGCAACACTTCCTGGATGTATTATATCCTTAATTTATAAGATAGAATTAAAACTGAAGATCTTATATAACACGTTACAAATTTACATTCTTTCAACACTTTGATCTGGTGCAGTGGTGTGGTCTTCTGGTCTAACTTTGACTATAAGTGAGTTCAGAACAGAGTGTTGTGCTTTTCATCTAAATAAATATTGTGCCATTTATAGATTTCCTTATAGTTCACTCAACATTGACTAACTTTCAGAAATCCAAACTAGCTTCCATAGTGCACATAAACTAATTTGCCTAAAACCTGCTCATTTCTATTAGGGTTTGTTTCTTTGTTTGTCTTGGGGTTTTTTGCGGGGGTGAGGTAAAAAAAAACTTCTTCTTTTGATTTGTTTTTTTTCTCGTTTTTTTTCTTTTCCTTCAAGTTCTTCTTCCCAAATTCTTTGTGCACGTTTTGTTTTTCTTTCTAGACGGCACTTTGTTTATTTCCAACAACAACAACTGACATCATGGTAACGTCATTGGTTTTAAGGTTGTAAATAATAATTTTTTTAATCTTCGATAATCGGTATCAAATCAACAACGAGAGACCGTATCTTGCTTTTGTGGGAATTGATAGGTCTTTGTGTTTTGTTATTGTGTGCGTGAAATCATGTGACCCTTCGTTCCGGTCGAAACTGAAAGTGCCCTTTAATTTAACATTTGTATTCTTTAAAAATAACTTAGCCATAGGCCAGCTAATGTTTAATTTAAAAAGATGTTACCTATGACGTCATTAAATACATGAGCGCCCGCTAGAGGTAGGTTAAAAACAATTTAAAGTTTAATTTTATTTTACGTCTGTTGCAAAGTTTAAGTCAAAATTATGTAATAATAAGTCAAAATTACAAGAGATTAGGTCAAAATTACGAAATAACTTCCGAGCAGCCACGGGGAGCAGGCGCAAGGACCAGCTTCATACTTTTTTTAATAACTACAAAATGTGTGGATCAATTCCGCTGGTGTTTTTTTAAAAACCTTTAAACACCACTCTTTCATATCATTGTAGTGATTTCTGGGTGAGTGAACTCAAAGGTTGACAAATAGTGTGGCAAAGCTGGGTCCCATTATAACGTGAAAACAAACATCCTATTGTGTGCACACACCCCTAATCCTTTCGAAATGTACTATGTTTTGAAAATTAGTAGTGAACCAATGTGTAAATTTCCAGAATGCTTCAATCTTTAGTGTGTGGGTCCAGGGAACATCTATTCATCTGTTCAGACCATTAGAATAAGAATTGTGCCCCCCAAACACAGTTATTTACCCGTGCCTCTCGTGTGCTCCCGGGGATCCAGCCTGAAAATATTTCCCGTGGCTGCTCAGAGGGTTAAACATTATTATTCAGAAAATTTGAATATACTATTTAAATAAAAAAATAAAAAATAGTTTGTAAAGCAATATGTCCTTTGCATGGCGGTAATGGGCTTTTGTATAGTTCTGATCTGGCCAGAATTTGGCATGTAAACAAACCGGGATGTTTTATATTCACAAATTTAGTTGACGTCGTTACCACATCACCCTGTATGTGTTTTTGAAAATTTGAATCTTGAGAACTACAACTGATCTGGCTGAAACTTAATATAAACCAGGACGTGTTTTCTAGGAAAAAATTGAGCTGATGTCATGATCACGTCACCATGTATGATATGACATTAACTTAAAGGTATTGTACACTTTTGGTAACAACTCAAAATCAGTGTCCACATTTTGTGTGATTCAACATATGCATGAACAAACAAACCTGTGAAAGTTTGAGCTCAATCGGTCATCGAGATCACGAGAAAATAGTGAAAAGAGACCTTATGTGTTTTCTGTTTTTTCACAATATCGCGCGTGATAAAAACTATTGTTTTACTCATTTCTCAGAAACGATAGCATTTTAGGCAGAAATATTTTAAGGAACCCTTTCAACCATTACTTACTTTAAATCATGTAAGTTGTGTGTGAATCTGTGAACATTTGTGTTTTTCGATCTTACCAATAGTGTACAGGGCCTTTAAAGGTGCATTTTGGTAATATCTAATTCTTATTTTGTTTACAACTCAAAGTTCATATAGACTAATGATTACATATGATTTCTCATTCAAAATGTCGAAATTGGAAAAGTAATTTGTTCTGTTCAGTAACAGACTTAAAGGAACATTACAGAATTGGTTTTTGCTAACTGGCAGTGTAAGCACTTTATATAATCCACCATATACATAAACTGACAAACCTGTAGAAGTTTGAGATCGATCGGCCATATGGGTCACGAGAAAATAGTGAAAAACCGATTACACATTTGCATGTGTTATACAATGCATAAATAAAACGCTCATGAGCGATAAACTCCAATCGGAAATTAGTTTTATTTCTCATCAAATGTGGCATTTCAGACAGAAATATTTCTAGGGATGTTTTCTACTATCATCATCATTAGACCGTGTAAGTTTTATGTAAATCTGTGATCATAAAGAAAATTTTAGTTTCCAGTTCTGTAACATTCCTTTAAGTTCTTTTTTGAACCTTTGGTCGTTAGACTCTGTTGGTTAAAACACAAGACCATTACCAGTTTTAGCATTTATGCCATAAATAATTTTGTGTTGGTGGGCAGTTTGCAACAGCTAATTCCTTTTTTTAATATGTTCTCCTACTTCTAGTAGAAACAAACATACTCTACACCAAACTCGTGAGTAAGAACTCTAATATGCTAAGATTTGTTAGTTGTCGTCTCCATTACTCTTGTCGTTCTTTCGGTGCTTGGAGTGCCGATTCCTCCAGATACTTACAGTCTGACGAGCCATTGTCTGTCTAACAGCTGTTGCCAAATTGCCAGCCCATAAATAATAACAAGACATTCATACTTATGTTAACTTGTCACATATCAAGGTATAGTTATTATATGTTTTTAATCATCAATGTAATATATAACAAAACAGAAACAATGGCAAATACTTATGAAAGGCTGAACAAGCGATGACGCTCAGATTTTCAAACTACCGTCCACCTGTTTATGAGTCATATTAAAGACTTTATTTTGATTTCTTTTACAGGAAAATATTATTAAGTCCAGCAAAAAAGACCTGCGAATTAGAACTGTTGTGAAAATGGACAGGCCATTTATATTAACAATAAATAAGTCTAAGTTATTTTGCTAAAAACACCTATAATTAAGATGAACTTGAATACGTATACACAGCTCACCAGACAAGCTATCAGCAAGAAAACCAGACAATGACACACCATTAAAGTGGTGTGCTGAATAATTGGGAATTAGGAATTTGCTAAGTTGTCAATATTTCAATTTTAAGTGATGAAATCTTTGACGGGATTGAGGGAGGAAACCTTTAGGCATTGTGTTGTTTTCTGGTGGATCAAAGTCGATGGCAGAGTAAACCTACAATATCTAAAAACCAAATTAAACATTGACTTACCCATCCTCCAAGAATAAACAAGCAGCCAAAAAAAAACCAAAAAAAAAAAACAAGCATTAAAATACAAACAAGATCAAGGATAGGGTTTTCTTATGAAACATAGTATTATTGGTATATAGGCTAATGCTTCAACTCAGTTTGTATATAGTTTGTTATCAATGCGCCTCTATTTGACTTAACTGACCTGCTTCCAGTAATACTGTCCCCTTCATCTCGATCATCAGCCTCTGATCTGATCTCCATCTTCTGGACAATAAGACGAAGCAGGTCATACTGCTTATCTTGATGACTGGTTAACTCCTTCATTCTGCATAAAGGGATACAGCTTTGAGTTTTGATAGCAAGAAATAGCAATAGTCTTGGTGAAGATGTTACTCTCCCAACGTTCATTGGGTCAGCTTTTAATTACTTATCTGACGATACAGTTGCTGGAAACACCGTATCAACTTGTAAGGTAGATTTTTAACTATTGCAGATAAAACCAAGAGGCCATGGGTGGGGAAAATCACCCTTGATATGCTCTTACTTTCCCTTTTTTTTTACCTCTCTAGACATACTCCAAATCCCAGGATGGATTATGAAATTATGCAGTCAATTTATTTTCAGTTCCTATAGCACTTTTATCCACTTTTCCATTTGTTGCTGACATTTTAAGAGGAGTTTAACATTTTCTTTATTGTTCTCTGATTGTTGGTTTCACTGTAGTTTTATATAAAATGTTTGTTTGTATAGTTTCATGACACTATTTAAATGATTCATATATTCATAATTGACCTTTTTTTCTGTTTCATGATTTCTCCATACACAACATTGATGTGAATATCTGCTGCTCCTTGTGTTAGTTTCTCATTTTGAGCAGTGGAACATACACCTGCTGTCTCCTTGATCTTATTCCACACCTACAGACAGAAAAGAAAAATTGTCCAATAGAGTTGAGTTTCAATATTACTTGATGGTTATACATATAGCTGAATGCTGTACTGTTGTATCACGGTGGGTACCAGTCATAGGCGTAAGACCCAGGGTGCTGAGGGGTGCAATTGCCCTCCCAAATTCGGGCAAAATATGGGACACAGATAAGAAGGGAGAAATGGACAGAGAAAGCAAACAATAATTGTTATACCCGTGTACGTTTTCGGGTAAGTCAAACCCTCTGCTCCCTTAAACCAACAAGTCCCCATACGCCCATGGTGTTCCCAACAATATTAATCAAGTAACTGTATATATGCTGGCATACTGGATGGTTTCCCAATCTAGAAATTGACTCTCTGGAGGAAACTACATGTACCTTATTTACATCAAGGAATTAATTAATTGTTACTCAAACCAGAGTAAGTGGCAGGTCCATGGACAGGGAGAGGGGCCCCCAACCACACACAAATTAATCAAACACCAGGTTATTAATTACATACTGGATTAGTGGCCCTCGCCTACTCCTCAGATGATGCTCAGAATGATTTTCCGTTATAAAACCTTCAGTGTTTGTACTCATGAAACAATTATGGAATAATTTCCAGATGAAACTGCCACTGTTAATTATAAAGTTTGATGATTGATCGGTTGTCTAACCCTCATGTAAAACTTCTGTCTGCATGCATGCTGGACTGTCAGATGATCTTTCTCTCCATATATCAAGATCCGTTTAGGAAGTTTATGCTCTAGCTCTGTATGGAGCTCCACCTGCATAGCAAGGCGTTTCAGACCAGCATTATACTGTGCTGCAGCTATGTCACCCACAGCCAAACCAATCTGAAATATGGATGGAACAAAACCGGGGTTGTTTTTTCTTTTATTTCACAACAACAGAAATAGCCGGAATGCTTATACTTGACGAACATTTTCTGGCAATCTATGAAGGTTTGTGGTAACATTTACGGAAATGGTGATGGGTTATACTATATGGTGGGTGTTTTCATCTTCCAAGATGTACACCAACAATCTTAAGTTTTCAACCCTACTTAAGTTATAATAATAGAGAGGGTAGGTGAGAATTTTCATCACCTGTTACAACTTAATTTTTCCTCCAATGCAGTAATAAGCAATAATAAAAAAAATACTAATTTGAAGCTTAGTGTGGTGGAAAGACAACCTAAAAAGTGCAGTGCACCACAACAAATGACCTCCCAAGACTAGTTGTGTTTACTGGTGGTGTACCAACATAGTAATGAGTATGTGCTGATTGTCTGCAGAAGAAAAGGGACTTATTTTTCATTTCTGTATATTATATAATATTTCACTGTTTTCCCCTAAATTGGGACGAGGATTAGTTTCATCAAGGGGTCTAAACTTGTTGGCAACTGAAGTAGCAGTTAAAAAAGTAACAGACTGGCTAAATGTGCCAACTTAATAAAGTAACCAATCAAGGTAACGCAATACCTGAAACCAACTTGTGTAACTCACCAATAAATTCATCAGTAGGATTGGTAGCAGTAGTACACAACAGAACAAGAAACTGAAGGTGATTACTGGGTAAGGCATGGTGTTTTCAAGACAGTCCTCTGATGGATCTACAAAGGAATTAATGTAGTCTATTTCTCCAAGCATCAGCGCTGTACAAACACGTAATATTGACATCAATGGAGTCGCATGGGCTTTGTTAGACTGGACAAATACAATAAAAAAGTAACAATGAATATTAAGAATGGAGATAAAAATTGTATTTCGTTCGGTTGAACTGGGTGAATTAGAAAGAAATGTACTTCTCAATAATGATAACTATCACTCCACCGTGAGCGGAGAGATACCGGAGCAGGTGGAAAGGGAGTATATAAGGTGGTACAGAGCTGGCAGTAGCCATCTGCACACCGACGGGCTAAACTAGAAATTAACTGCTAAGAGAGCTACACCATTCTTCGCCATACAATGGAAAGCCACTCTGGCGATCGCGCCAGAACCACTCCCGATCAGCTAACCCAGGCATTCCATGCCTCTACAGAAGAGCTGAAACGAACATTTAAAGAATCATGTGAGTCATAACTTAATTTAAATTCACCCTGCAACAAGCCCAGTCAAAAGAGGCCTTAACACAATGGCCATTGGAGGAAAGAAAGTCCATTCTTTCATCAAAGCAGAAGTTATGCCCACGCTACAGCAAGCTACATCACATCAGCCAGAGATGCAAGATCAACCTAGTTCAAGGCAGCCTAAGAGACAGTCAAAGAAAGACGACACATTCAAAGATAAGTCTTTTGAAATATTTAATGATACCAAATTCGAATGGGAACAAGGCTTTACAGGGCAACTTACAGGGCAGACTGAGAAAGCATTTATCCTTTTGGAAAAAACCCATTGTCCCAACACTTTTATCCTAGGCACAATCGCAGAGGGCTATAAAACTCATTTTTATTCCCTTCCTGAAAACTCCGTTTCTCAGAATAACAGATCAGCAAATGTGCATTTCTCATTTGTATCCGAAGCCATTATTCAACTTCTTAAAGAAGGTCGCATCAAAGAATGCAAAGCAAAGCCAAAAATAGTAAATCCTCTATCAGCTGCATTACAAGCCAGTGGCAAAAAGAGGCCACTGGCTTGGGTAAAGTAAACCTGCACATTTAAAAAGAATCAGTTAAGTACGAAGACCTGAAAACAGCCCGCCTTTATTTAGATAAAGGCAAGTTTCTAATTTCATTTGATCTCAAGAGCGGTTATCACCATGTTGATATCTACCCTAGTCATACGGATGTTCATGATCCTATGGACAAAACGTCAAATACTACAAATTTCTTGTACTACCCTTTGGACCGAGCTCAGCGCCATATTTATTCACGAAGATTATGAAAATCTTAGTTAAAAAGTGGCGTTCTCAAGGAAAAGAAATAGTCGTATACCTTGACAATGGTCTACGCATTGGCAACTCACTATCGGAGGCTACAGCTCATTCTCAGGCCATACAAACTGACTTGAAAGCAGCAGGGTTTATCCTCAACAAAGAAAAATGTCAACTAGAACCACAGAAACACTGTCGGTGGCTGGTGTCCTCTTAGACACAGAAAAAGGACTCATTCGTCAAATACAATACAAACTGTTGCAGATTAAGGAAAATGCATAAAGCTAAAGGCCAAAGGAAGAAATTACCAATTGACACCAGTCAAATCACTAGCAAGTCTAGTAGGTCAAATCAAAGCGATGTCTCCCACATTGGGCAATTAACAACAAGACTAATGACAAGGTCAATGTTTAGCAACTATTCAAACTGCGCCTTCCTGGCAACACCACATATACTTCACAGCCGAAGCTCTTGGGGAACTACAATTTTGGGAGCACAATATTCTAGACCTTAAACCAGTGCCTATACGAGGTTAGATTACACTTTCCAGAAAGTTGTAAAATTCAGATGCAAGCGGATCGGGTACAGGCGGGTACATCGTTGCCCTGTCACACCTTGTCGATTTAGCCAGCGTATGCCGACGTATGAAAAATTTGGCGAATACGTTTGCGTACGTCGAATGAATTATGGATAAGTTTTGTATAAGTTAAGGGCACGCTGAAGCACGCTTGTATACGTCATAGTACGGCGAGGTCGTCGAAAAAATGTTGTGCATGAACTAAATTTTCGACGTATTCCAGCGTATGGCTCAACGATGGAAAGCATGGGCAACAGCAAGATCCCAACAAGTGGCAGTCCTCCCCGCCTCGCCACTAGACGTTGCTTTGTACCTTCCTAGCATCATGCAGACCGCAAACTCTGTCTCCCCAGTAACTACTGCATTATACAGTATCACATGGGCACACATGTCAAATTCCGGGCTCCTCTGACGACTGCATCCTTCGCTCTATCACCACACGAAAAGACTGTTGGGCCCTAAGAAAAGACAATTAACAAATTTCCTACATTAGGGCTAGATAGTAATTTCTTGAAATGTTGGAGGAAGTGAATTTAGACACAAGCCAGTACGGGTTACACAGTTTGCGCTCTGGATGAGCAACCCTTGCAGCTAGTACAGGCATCACTGACAGATTACTCCAGAAACACACAGTTTGCGCTCTGGATGAGCAACCCTTGCAGCTAGTAGAGGCATCACTGACAGATTACTCCAGAAACACGGTCGTTGGGTGTCAGACTCGGCCAAAGATTCATACACTAAAGAGGTCATCACTGAAAGGATCAGAGAGTCAAAATCACTGGGTCTTTAATAAGGTATAAAATAACGTAGGTATTCACACTATTAAATTGTATAAAGTTGTAAGCTCGTATTAACGATCGAGCAAGTCGAATGTAGCACAAAATGAAGTATACCCGAATTAAAATAATAAGATTAATATAAGCAGTAACCAAATAAGTAACCTATCCTCATCGTTCAGGAATTAGAACGAACGTAAGGTACCGGTAAGCGAAAATACAATTAAGTTCCAAATACCACCATACATGGCCTGATAGACGACGCAAGAGTGAAAATAAGTAAATTCCATACAATTATCGCAGCCCCGTTCTTTACCGCTGCAATGCCTGTCGGTGGCGAACCCAATGTTGTTAAGTTTGTGTGAATAGTATGTTATTTAGAAATTGTATTTCGTTCGGTTGAACTGGGTGAATTAGAACGAAATGTAGTTCTCAACAATGATAACTATCACTCCGCCGTGAGCGGAGGGATACCGGAGCAGGTGAAAAAGGAGTATATAAGGTGATACAGAGCTGGCAGTAGCCATCTGCACACCGACGGGCCAAAATAAAAATTTAAGCCAATTATTATGACCATGAAAGAGCCATGCACGGCTGCGTAATACAAACACTAATGTAATGGTTGATATAACTACCAATGTCTTGCTATATTCGTAGGGTTTTCCAGAGTATTTTCTCGCAAGAGTTCTAATCTCTGGTTTTTTCACTCCGCAGGCTTAGGGCATCATCAGAGGGGGGTAACGTTACAAAAGAATAGTTATTGTAATGGTTACACACCCGGATGAGCTACGTTCCCTTTAACCGAATTATTGTTATTATTATTAAAATTAGGGTTTATTAAAATACTGCTCACTGCAGCTTATTGGCTGAATTTCAAAACAGTTTACATTAAAAATTAATGGAATACATTGAAAAAAATACTAATATTTTTTTTCAAAGAAGAAGAAAAAGAAAACAGAATTACCAAAGAAGAAGAAATACAAGGGTGAGCAACTGCAATGCCTGTTGGTGGCTAAGGCTAACCCAATGTTGTTAAATTGGTGAGAAGTGTATGTTATTGAGAACACTTTTTTCTTTTGGAAGATTCAACCAAGAAACACATTCGAAGGTAACCAAAGTGAATTCATTGAAAAGATACTCCATGTAGGGAGAGAGAAACCAATAAAGAACTGGTTTATTTTTATTTTATTTTTTGGCAGGGGGGGGGTGAGGTCAGAATTTCACTCCATTTGCAACAATTTCCACTTCCCCATTATATGACGCCCAACGCCAAAACCAGGCAATTCTCAGAATTGGCATTAAAGGCCCTGTCACACCATGGCGTTTCGCCTGAACGTATGCCGACGTATACACAAAATAGTTCGAAAAATGTCAAAGTCCAAGAACGTCCAACTTCCCAACGAATTGCACCGGAAAGGTCGACATCGGTGTTGGACAGGACGTATCCATAGCGTATCCATAGCGTATGACTAATGTATTGATAGCGTATTGTGATGGATAAGATGATTAAGAGTCATTCCAGTTTCTCAGTCGGGGAGAAGGAATGCAGTTATTGGTTATTGTCTTGTAATATTTAAGAGTCATTCCAGTTTCTCGGTCTGGGAGAAGGAATGCAGTTATTGTCTTGTAATATTTAAGAGTCATTCCAATTTCTCGGTCTGGGAGAAGGAATGCAGTTATTCGTAGTTGTCTTGTAATAATTAGACATTCCAGTCCAGTTCTCCCTATCTGGGAGAAGGAATGCAGTTAATGGTTATTGTTAATCTTACAGACCACTCTAATAAAACCACTGGGCCTTAGAGCTCGGGGTGGCAGTCTTGTCCTGTGGCAGGGAGCAGGAGGTTGTGGTCGGAGGCTGGGTGTTAGTTTTCTGTATAAAGTTGGGTTGTTTAAGTTGTATAAGTTGCAGCCAGTCATCCGACCATTATTAAGGTAATACCATTTATTTATTTTAGTTTAGGAGTGTCCCGAAATCTTTGCTTTGCCAGACTTTGTTTAGTATTTTCCTTTGTGGCAAAAAGCCTTGTCATTTGGTATACGTTGTTTGGATGGTCCCGTTAAGGGATAAAATATAACTATGTATCGGCATTTCGTTTCCATCTTGTTTCAATTATTCTGTTCTCGATTTCTCTTGGTGATTTTAGTTGTTCGTATTCCTAATTTCTACTGGCGGTGAATTTAATCCGCTACAGTTTTGGTGGCAGCGGTGGGATTGCGGATAAATTATTTATTTAATTAGGTACGACTCAATTACTTGAGATGGGATCGAGAACAGATTTGGCTGGTCAGTTGAACCAAACACTAAGACTTTTAGACGAGGAAATACAGTCTAGAAGAGAAAGGCTGGCTGAGTTAAGGACGACACAAAGTTGCAGTGTTCCCAGCCACAGGTCTGCCCCTTCGGGTAGACTAAGACTGCCACCTCGGGACACTCCTATAGTTGTAAATGAAGTTTTAGGTGCTGGTTCTCCTAGTTTGGACACTCCTAGTACTGATTTTTGTTCATTACCACAACGTTCCAATATGCCCAATAGGACTAATGACGTACCAGTAGCTTTAAGTAGTACTTTAAGACAGCCAGGCACGGTAAAGCCAGTCGTTCAGCCAGATAATTACGATGGTAGCAAGTCATTCGAGGATTGGTTAACTAATTTGAATTTATGTAGCCAGATAAACGGGTGGTCCTTAGACCAGAAAACTAGATTTCTAGCCGTGAGGTTGCGAGGGCCAGCCCTCCAGGTTTATACTGACTTAGCTGATTCAATTAAACTTGATTTTTCTGCAGTTGTCAATGCGTTGAAAGATCGATTTTCTCCGCAAGGACAGACAGGTCTGTATAGGGCTAAGCTTAAAGTAAGAACACGCAGGAAAAGCGAGAAGTTGCCCGAGTTGGCTAGTGATATTCGCAGACTTGTTTTTAAAGCGTACCCTGAGGTATCAGCAGAACTTAGGGAAGAGTTAGGCAGAGATCATTTTATAGAGGCATTAGACTTACCTGAGGTTAGAATGCAAGTAAGAAGGACTAAACCTAGAGACCTCGGAGCTGCCCTTACTGCGGCACTAGAAGAAGAGGCCTTTATTCAGGTTGAGTATAACAAGACTGATATGTTGCAGAGGATAGGTGCTAATGCATGTCAGAGTAAGCCAACTACTACTAGTGCCTCATGTGATACTGAGCTACATGTACCTACTCAGGATGGTCTTAAACTTAAGGTTGAACAATTAGAACAAACTGTAAAAGAGCTTCAGACTATTCTCAAAGAAAAGCAGTCGAGTAATAGGCTTAGACGACCTAGGGGTCCCATTGTGTGTTGGAATTGTAGGCAGGAAGGCCACAGACAGTTCAGTGTCCGTATAATGCCCCCAACCCAACCAACCCAACCAACCGCAAGTTTTCCGGAACACCTCGTCTAACGAGCAGGGAAACCAGGTGGGGCTGAGTATGGGGCCGGTACCCAGCCAACATTGAACTGTGAGGCCAAGAGTACAATTTTTGTCAGGGGTAAGGTAAATAGTGTTGATGTTAAATTTTTGTTAGATACAGGGTCATCAGTAACAATTTTACACCCACTTACTTGGGAGTTATTGCCTTTGAATGTGAGACAGACACTGCATTCTTGTAGTGAGTCCATAATAGCTGCCGAAGGTACGGCACTTAAGGTGAAGGGTTGTGCAGAAATAGTCATTAGACTCGGTAATCTTGTAAGACGTCATGCAATTTTTGTCGCACCCATTACGCAGGCTGGCATTTTGGGCTTAGATTTTCTTTCAAATCAGGGAGGAGTGTTGGATTTGCCTAAACAGAAGTTGAGGTTCGGTAAATTTGAAGTGCCAGTGACACTTGAGAATGTGGATACTGGTAACTGTTGTAGGGTTTCTGTAGCAGAAACTATTACAATCCCGTCGGGTCAGGAGGCTATAGTCCCAGGGGAAGTACATGTTCGTGCTATAGGCACACGAGGTGGGTTACTGGAACCGTCAAGATGTTATGTGACCAAAGATAATAGTATGTTAATTGGACGTACATTTGCCAATTGTGATAAAAATAACTATGTGCCAATTAGAATGTTAAACTTAAAAACAGATGCAACTACGGTGTACAAAGGTACCCAGGTAGCAGTTTTGCAACCTGCAAGTGTAACTCAAGCTGTGGAAAACCATGAATGCACAAGTAATGGCTCAAATTCTCAGTTGGAAGAGTTGTATCAAAAAAGTTCAGAACACTTAACAGGTGAACAAAAAGTTAAGTTAAAGAACATGTTACATGATTATGACAGTGTGTTTTCAAAAGATGGGGAGCTTGGCCAAACGAATGTAGTGTATCATAACATAGAAACCTTTGATGCTAGGCCAAAACGGCAGCCTGCGCGCAGATTACCTCATCACCAACGAGCAGAGGCTCAAAAGCAGGTAGAAGACATGTTAGAAAAAGGGGTCATTTCTCCATCCAGTAGCCCGTGGGCAAGTCCTGTCATTCTGGTTAAAAAAAAAGACGGGACCACTAGGTTTTGCATCGATTACAGAAAATTAAACGATGTCACTTATAAGGATGCATACCCGTTACCACGCGTTGATGACAGCCTTGACACACTATCTGGCTCAAAGTGGTTCTCGTCGTTAGACTTAGCTAGTGGCTATTGGCAGGTTGAAGTTGACCCCAAAGATAAGTGTAAAACGGCTTTCACAACGGGAACTGGTTTATATGAGTTTAACATGATGCCTTTTGGCCTATGTAATGCTCCGAGTACTTTCGAAAGATTAATGGTGCGTGTCCTAGCTGGTTTACATTGGCAGACATGTTTGGTATACATTGATGATATTTCGGTATTTGCCCAGACTTTTGAAGAACACAGCTCACGACTGGGTGAAGTTTTTAGCAGGCTTTGAGCCGCAGGCCTCAAACTGAAACCAAAAAAATGTTTTCTGTTTCAAAAAGAAGTTTTGTATCTTGGGCACGTGGTGTCAGACCAAGGTGTGTCCACTGACCCAGAAAAAACACGTAAAATACTAGACTGGCCAACGCCATGTAAGCTTGCTGAAGTGCGTAGTTTTCTTGGGTTATGTTCCTATTATCGACGTTTCATTCAAAATTTTGCTCTTATAGCATCACCACTTCATAAACTGACTCATAAGAACGTAGGTTTTAAATGGACTATCGAGTGTGAACAGTCTTTTCAGGAACTTAAACGTAAGCTAACTTCTGCAAGTATTCTTACATTTCCTGACTTTTCAAAGCCTTTTATTCTAGATACAGATGCTAGCGATAAGGGCATTGGTGGAGTTCTTTCACAAATCCAAGAAGGACAAGAGAAAGTTATAAGTTACGGAAGTCGTAAATTGACTAAAAGTGAACGAAATTACAGTGTAACAAAGAGAGAACTCCTCGCAGTTGTACATTTTGTGAAACACTTTAAACATTACTTATACGGGAGAAAATTTACCATACGCACCGACCATGGCTCACTAAGATGGCTGTGCAATTTCAAAGATGTACAAGGCCAATTGGCCAGATGGATAGAAACTTTGAGTGCGTTTGACTATGAAATTTGTTATAGACAGGGAAGTCAACATAAAAATGCAGATTCCCTTTCAAGAATGCCATTTGAAAATGAGGATGGACTAGTGAATGTAAATGTTGTTAATGACAAAGTTAACGGTTGTTCTCTTAGTGTCTTTACAGGTTTGGACCCGGTCGGACTACGGGAGGCTCAGCGGAACGATGATGTGTTAGCACCAATCATAAAGATGAAGGAAAGTTCTGCTGAGAAACCTCCCGGAAGTCTGATTGGTGGTCTGGGCCGGGAGACTAAGGGATACTGGTATATTTGGGACCAGCTAGAGCTAGAACAAGGTATGTTGTACAGACGTTATGTTGATAATTCTTCGTCAAGTACTAAGCAGTTGGTGATTCCAAGATCATTACAAAAGAAGTGGTGCAATTAGCACATGATTCCAGAACTGGTGGCCATTTAGGTAGAACAAAAACCTTTAAGAAAATCCAACGTCAGTATTATTGGATAGGCTACCGTTCTTTCATAACAAACTGGATTAGGCAGTGTGAAAAATGTGCAAAACGTAAAACACCTGCCCCCAAATTTCGAAGTTCAATGAAACCTTCCCTGGTTGGTGCCCCTTTGAAAGGGTAGCTTTGGATATACTTGGTCCCTTGCCTCGGTCAAGAAATGGTAACCATTACATTCTGATAGTTATGGACTATTTCACAAAGTGGGCTGAGGCCTATCCTTTGAGAAATCAGGAGGCAGAAACAGTAGCCAAAGTTTTGGTTGAGCAATTTATTTGCCGTTACGGAGTTCCGTTATCCCTTCATTCAGACCAAGGTTCGAATTTCCAAAGCAAGATATTTCAATCCGTGTGCCGCCTTTTAGGAATCAATAAAACTAGGACTACTGCTTATCACCCACAGTCTGATGGTCTCGTGGAAAGATTTAATAGAACTATATTGTCTATGTTAAGCATGTATGTATGTGACGACCAAGCTGACTGGGATAAACACATTCCATATGTTATGATGAGTTATCGGGCAAGTGAGCAAGAAACCACCGGAATTAGCCCAAATAGAATGATGTTTGGCAGAGAGGTAAATTTACCTCTTGATGTTTTAGTCACTCAACCAACGCCAGAAACAAGTGAAATTGTGACCCCAGAGGCATATGCATCTGAGATAGATGGTCGCATGCACAGAGCTTTTGAGATGGCACGAAATCATATACAAGGCGAGCAAAAACGTCAAAAACGGTTGTATGATGCAAAACTCAAAGGTAAACCTTACAAGGAGGGTGATAAGGTTTGGTTATTTTGCCCTAGAAGAAAAGTTGGTCTAAGTCCTAAGTTGCAATCTTTTTGGAAAGGCCCATTCATTGTCAAAAAGTGTATTTCAGATGCTGTGTACAGGATTGAAAATGTAAAAACGCACTATCGTGTGGTGGTACATTTTGATAGGTTAAAACCGTGCTATTCAAGTACTTTTGAACAGGATCCTTCAGGCGAGAACGAAGATGGCACTACCACTGTTGATAGGCGGGATGAGGCGCCTTCAAATCTACCGACAAACCTACGAGGAGTCAGGGCTTCGGCTAACGATTCTACTGAACGGGAGGTTGAAGTAGCAGACGTGAGAGATTACACGTCAAAGGAGGATCGTGGACTTGGGGATGAGGCAGGGATAAATTTTGCCTCAGATACCCCACTCGGTAACTCAATCATCCACAACCATGACATTGAGGGAGAGGATGAATTAGAAGTTTCAGAACAACATGGCAGTGATAATTGGACCGGCCGGCCAAATCACCCGCGACGAAACCGTCAACCTCCCCGCTGGATGCAAACAGGAGATTTCGTGATCTAACCGAACTTGAACATTTTGATTTATGGGCTTTACATGCTACATTTTGATGGTGCTCCTTTGGGCTGCAGACCAACTGTGGACACTTTCTTCATTTAAAAGCCTATGTAACATCTAGTAAAACAAATGTTCATTTGAACCTATCTCCATGAAGTTTTGCAAATCATCTTTGGACATTATATGATACCGATTGATATTAATATATATATTTTTTATTCACCATTAAGTCGTGGGGACACGCCTTCTGTGGGAGGAGGGTAGTGTGATGGATAAGATGATTAAGAGTCATTCCAGTTTCTCAGTCGGGGAGAAGGAATGCAGTTATTGGTTATTGTCTTGTAATATTTAAGAGTCATTCCAGTTTCTCGGTCTGGGAGAAGGAATGCAGTTATTGTCTTGTAATATTTAAGAGTCATTCCAATTTCTCGGTCTGGGAGAAGGAATGCAGTTATTCGTAGTTGTCTTGTAATAATTAGACATTCCAGTCCAGTTCTCCCTATCTGGGAGAAGGAATGCAGTTAATGGTTATTGTTAATCTTACAGACCACTCTAATAAAACCACTGGGCCTTAGAGCTCGGGGTGGCAGTCTTGTCCTGTGGCAGGGAGCAGGAGGTTGTGGTCGGAGGCTGGGTGTTAGTTTTTCTGTATAAAGTTGGGTTGTTTAAGTTGTATAAGTTGCAGCCAGTCATCCGACCATTATTAAGGTAATACCATTTATTTATTTTAGTTTAGGAGTGTCCTGAAATCTTTGCTTTGCCAGACTTTGTTTAGTATTTTCCTTTGTGGCAAAAAGCCTTGTCATTTGGTATACGTTGTTTGGATGGTCCCGTTAAGGGATAAAATATAACTATGTATCGGCATTTCGTTTCCATCTTGTTTCAATTATTCTGTTCTCGATTTCTCTTAGTGATTTTAGTTGTTCGTATTCCTAATTTCTACTGGCGGTGAATTTAATCCGCTACAGTATCACTAACTTATAACAAAGTTATGACAGCGTATCACAGCGTATGCGAGCGTATGAGTAACGTATGCTTAACGCATTCGTAGCATTTGTCTGCCGTGTTCAAAGTATCCTCAGCGTATCCTCGGCGTACAACGAACACGTGACCTATGCCGCTGTAGAACGTATAAATGCTGCTCAAGCAGCCAACATGCCTCCGACGTACATCAACGTATACCAACGTATACCAACCTACGAGTAACGTTCCTCTAACGTATGTCAGCGTATGTCAACGTATGTCTAACGTACCACGAACTTACGGGGAAATTATGCAGAACGTATGAAGCACACGTTCAGTACGCCGAGAAATTTTGAACATGCTCAATAATTTTTCGCGGGCTCGACGTGTTCAAAATTTTAACAGCGTATCACAGCGTGCTCTTAACGTAAACGAAGTATCCCCAACTTACCCCAAACTTATATCAGCGTACACCAACGTACACCAACGTATTTTCGATATTTCGCATACGTTGGCATACGTTTAGGCGATACGCCATGGTGTGACAGGCCCATTACGTGAAAAACACAACCTAAACATCAGCCGTGATATAAATGTCATGTGCTGTCTTTCTGTCTTGAGAAATACTTACCCTATAGGCCCTAAGTAGGTGTTATTTGAGCTCTTCTTTTCATATTATAAGCAAACAAACCAAGTTTTTATTTTGTACAGAAAGTGCCTATATAGTTTTGACATTTTCACATAAATTTGAGCAATATTTAGCTGCTTAGATACTACTGGCCTCACAAATTTAAAAAATACAAAAACACACTAGAAATCCTTGCAAGTTCAAAGCATTGTGTTGAAGAACTTTGATGAAATATGAAAATCGCCCCATCAGGTTCAAACTTACCTCCATCGAAAGCAGAATGAAAAATGTAAGGCCAAACGCGATGAAGAGAATAGAGAAGACGATCAATACTTGGATGAGAGTTCTGAGTATCTCAAGGAACATGACCACATAAATGCCAAATATATCAAACCTGTCAATATAAACAAAATAACATAGAAAGTGATTTCATGAATGACAATCAACTGAAAAAACCAAGTATGTCACTGCTCATCACACGGATGTGTAGGGCAGGAAACAAATTTAATTAAACAAACTGTTAGAAATTAAATTGTTCTTTATCCTAGCTGTAATAAATTACAAGATAAGTTATCTATAGTTATGTTTTAGCTACGTATTAAGGTTATGTGAGTTTTGCAGGTGCTTTTGTTAACAGACAATCACCGATCAGAAGAAGAAAAAGAAGTTACAGTAGTAAACACAAAGAACAAAAACAGGAGATTGCCCGAACACCTGCGATAACCCAATGTTTCCTTTTGTTGTTAAAGGGATAGAATTCCTCATGTGGTGTTGAAAGAGTAAAAATCATTCCTATTCTCCATTTTTCACTAAAATCACCCTTTTTTAATGTCATCAATTATAAGGTAGTCATAAAAAAGGGGCGCATGAAACAAAAGTTATTTGGAAAACCCAAAATTGTTTACCTGGTCGATGTCCTTTGTGGTTTATTACTTGAAATGTCATGTTCATACAAGTGCTTATTTAATTGAAGTGAGCACCAAGTTTTAAAATGTGATATTGGGACTGTTCAAACACTGTTTTCTTAACTTTGACAGTATTTCAGACAAAAATTATTATCTCGATTTTTGTTGGTAACGAAAATTGTTTATGGTTTCCAATCCTGTACTGCATCTATAAGCACAAACACCCACGATAAGTTCCTTACCGTTGCAGATAGAGCAGGAAGTTGAACCAAGCCAGAAAGACAGCAATGGCACCAGCAGGCATCTGCCACTGCAATATTTCTTTTGAGGGTTCAACCATAGCAATCTTAGGGCAGACATACAACAGAGTGCACACGTATATAGTCCATTCAATTACATTTGTTGGCGCCTCCTGGAAGTACTTGCTTCTCTGTCCGAGATAAACAAGAAAATGAATTTCTAATGTTTATGATTCATTACTGAAGTAATTGAGAAGTGAACATTAAAAGACTGCAAATGTAACAGACCCTGAAAAACATTTGTAATTAAAGGATTCATCCAAACAATGTAAGTGGGTGCAAACTGTACCTGTAATTTTCATAAAGTGGCAATATAGCTTGCACGTATCACTGGTATTTATGTTCAAAGTATTTTTATAACCTCTCTGCGATTGATAAAAGGACAACATTTAGCGTATGATATGATAACATTACCTGGTGAAACATCTGCATGATCTCTTTAATGATACTGAGTCCAGCATAAACACACAGTAGCCATTTAGTTACCATTTGTATTAAGTTCGACTGTAGAAAAATTGATACAAGTTTACAAGTCAATATCTCCTAGACCTCACAATACTCCAGGAGTTTATTCCTTGGTCATAATAGACTTATCCTGTAAGTCTTCTGTCACATTATATAGTGTCTTTAAACAGCTCCACAGACAATGGTGGCCAAAAGTTACCTGTTTAGTATTTTTTTTTGGTATGGTTTGCTTATTTTTTAAAAGTTTTTCCCCAAAATTAGACAGCCTTGGTTGACTATAAATAGCTAAGACATTTTATCACTCAGTTTGATTATTCATCCTTACTCTTTATAGCTTCAGTGGTTGTTCAATCTTGTTTTTTCTTACCAGCCTACATAGCACTCTCTGATCCATATCAATGTTCTAATTTTACTCAAAGGAAATTTTAATCCAACAAATCTCGCATTTGGACCTGTGTCGCTGCATTACCTGGTTTCATGCATATTCATTAAAAACGTAGTGGGTAAAATCTGGCGTTTCTCAAATACAAGCTTAGTGCAGTCCTTGAATGCCGGAACGGCATGAAATACATTTTATCCCGGACAAATTTCCACGTCAGGTTTCAAATGCTTATGTTATTGTTGCAAATCTAAACAATTACATGTGACATATCATGACAGATTAATTTTGGCAAAAAGAAAAAAATGTGAATGGCATAGGATGAAAAAGGAATCTATCCTGACGCTGGGGGGGGGAACTACACCACACACACTTGTTGCTAACTTTAAACAGGCAGTAGTAAAACAAATCAAAATTATAATAATAATAATAATAATAATATATATATATTTGTTATATCTTTTTACCCGGGGGCACGTGCCCCCTGCCCCCCCCCCACCCCCTGGATCCGCGCCTGCCATCGGCCTATGGAGCACCAGTGCCAAGGGCCTACGGAACGCTGGTGCCTAGGGCCTAAGGAACACTCGTGCCTAAAGGCCTACGAAACACTGGTGTCTTGTGGCCTATGGAAAACTGTGTAACACTGGTGTCAGTGGCCTATATGAAACACTGTTGCCCAGGGCCTACAGAACACATGCTGCCTAGGGGCTATGGAACACTGGTGGCTAGGTAGGGAATACGGAACACTGTGCGTAGGCTATACATGTATGGCCTACCGAACACTGTGCCTATAGGCCCTACAGAACACTGGCGCCTGGCCTTAGGGACACTTGCCACTTTGGCTTTAGTATACAACCAAAATACCAACCCTCGCCTTTATCATTCAACTCTCTGTCATCTGGCACACAAACAAAATCAGTCAAGTGATTTTCTTAACTCTGTGGGAACTACAGAGGCTTATTAAAACAAACACACTACCACCTGACAGGCCCAAACTGGTCTTGTGCACCTCGCTGAAGAGAAGCAAATTTTGTTGAGGTATTTATTTTTATTGAGTGAACAGTATGCGTTAAGAACCTACTTCTGGTTTGTTGCTGATTGTTGAAGAATCTGCAAATTCACAGCTTCCATTTAATGAAGTGCTCTCAATCTGCCTTGAGACAGTGTTACAGGTGAACAAGGTCAGAAACGTCAGGAAAAATAGGTACAGGAAGATGTTGAACATGTGGTATATCCTTCCATAAGCACTCCTATGGCAAGAGAAACAAATAATCACACAGCACTAGTAAATCACGGTAATAATGATACGATATAATTCAATATTAATTAATACAAACCACGAATCCCTTGCCTGTAGACTTACAACCGTTGTGCATTTTTTTATATAAAAGCACAACACTTTGCACACAGGTAACCAACAACATTTTGATCAATTCAGGATCTATAGGGCTTCATTGGTTTAGGTTCTCTCACATCTGCAGACCCATCATTTAACTTCCCTTCACAGTGTGTGCAAAAGTGACTAACCACCCACAGTCACTCAGCATCAAGGCTAGATAGAGTATAGGGAGATATCCGTCATACTAAATGGACAAACCATTAGACAATGAAGTAGCAGTACACGTATATGGATTAGGTTTGACAAAACTATTCCCAGAACCTTTCAAAAGGGTAATGCTTTCACATTTTGGAAAGTACTTATTATTATCGCAAAACCTCGATACAAACAGAAACTCTTAATTAATCCCCTTTGCGGTAGATAGTGCTTTATCATAGAATTGTCTTTCATTACATAACTTCATCAAGATTACTCGGAACAGTTAATGATACACGAGCCCATTATATGAGCTATTTCATAATCATGATTATTACATACAATAAAAACACAAAGTTAAAAATGTATGAGACATAAATTTTACCATTTCATGGACAAGTAGTTTACACACACTGGATGTGACAGTAACTTGAAACAGTTGTATTTCACCATTGTCTGCCAAAAACAAATAGAATCACTGTTGCGATAGATCTTACTTTTATGAAAATTAATAAGAATAAGGTTACCGGCCAAACTACCGTGTCACATGCACAACTTGTGACTGGTATCCTGCTCATTTCTGCTTAGCAGAAATTCGTTGAGCAATATTTTCTGCTTAAGCACCTCTATGAAATTGGGCCCAGTTCATACTTTACGCAAATGGCGCAAGCAAAGCTAATTTCCTTGCGTCAAAGTTGGAAAACGGCGCGTATGTGATTGTTTGCAGCGCGTCACGTAATTTGCTTGGCATTCGCTTTCGCGTGAAGTATGAACCAGGCTTTACGTGCTTTATTTATAAGTAGCAGTGCAAAAACCACCTTGCAATGGTGTTGCTGGCCCAGCGGATTGAGTGTGTCTTTCTTAACATAGTAATCAGAAAACGAAATTTAAACGTACCTTTTTTCATTAAAAAATGTCAAACTATTATTTTAGGTATTTAATATAACAGGAATTGAGGTTAACTTACATTTAGCACAAGAAGAGGAATGTAGGCGTTGTCCCCATTGAAATTCTGCTGCAACTCTTCACTGCATTGAAGATACCTGAAGTCATAGGTGTACTAAATAAAACAAAATATACAGGATTCAAAACGTAATATTAGACTTGATAAAGATCTTAGATTTATCAATTAAAATTACCAATTATTTTCTAATAATACTATAATAATAATAATACTATAGTCTTATACAGCGCACGTATTTACCAATAAGGTATTCAAGGCGCTTGAACAAAAACAAACATTTAAGACGGATTTTTGATTATTTTGAATTGTGAGATCGACTTATGTAGCACCTTATAAGGGTTTATAGGGTGCTGCAGCGCATTCAGAAGCCACTGCCAGAAACACCGGGGCAAACCCCTTGTCTTAGCGATAAGTGAAACTGTGTTCTTTTTCGTGCATACACAACACGCAGGACCAACGGTTTTACGTCCTATCCGAATGGTTATGTGTCTTGCTTAAGGACACATGTGTCACGACCGGGACTCGAACCCACACTCTGCTGGTCAGAAACAACAGAGCTTGTGTCCAGTGCACTTATTAACCTCTCGGCCAAAGATGCATGAACATTTTGCATACAAATTAAAAACTGTTCAGAATACAAATTTGAATAAAAAAGGTAACATGGCCATGGGCCTAAAAAAAAGAATTATGAAAAAATTAGCCTACTTTTCTTAAAACCTCACCCCCCCAAAAAAAACCCAACATCTTGGGCTATTTTGAAATTGTCGAACTGTTTAAAATGTTTTAACACTTATTGCAAGACGTAATTCTAGTCAGAAAACAAACAAATCAGTTGAGTCGAAAATAAATTGCAAGACTTAACCAGTGCCCCAGTGATCTGTCCCCCTGAGATTCTGTCCCCTATAGGGCTGAAGGAGGTTGATCTAAAATATGGCGCTCTCAGTTCGCCGTATGGGGGGAAAGAATCTCCGGAACAAAATCTCCTGCCACATCGGCTTCTTTGGGCTATTTAGCCTACAAAATAGACCCAGACATGACTCTAAATGTCTTCCAGGAGTAGAGTAGAATGGTTCCTAAAAGAAACCATCAAATGTTGCCGTTTTCGTGCAGTTTTCATACAAATTGAGGTCACATGAGTTATTCAAACCAGATTTTTGGGTTGGATAAACCACGTGATCTTTGAAGTTAGTTTTACTTCCAGCCGTATAAAAGGTACTGCACCAAATGCAACTCTTTTGTATACCATTATTCGTATTTGACGAAAGCGCCTATGTATTCAGATTATGGATCAAAGTTAAGAAATAATTATGAAAAATCGAGCGTAATATTTAAAGAGTCCGAGCAACTGAAGCGTGTCAGACGATGCACAGCGTGGGGGCTAGCGAAACGAAACCCCGACGAAATATCCCGTGTAGCCAGTGTCGTGGCTCGAGGATGGGGCTCGCGAGGCACAAACAACGAAAAAGCTGGGAGCTTATGAACATGTGGGAGGGGTAGGGAGCCAGACTGCCAAGTACCTTTTGCCATTAACGATTTTAGTCTGTACACTGTTCAAATCCGCTGTTTCAGAACCGCAATGTTTCAATGCTCTGTGTATCCCTTCTTGCTACATTGCGCAACACTATATCACGTAAACTTGACACTTGCAACGGCTGGTAAAGCGTATACGTTGACCTTTGACCGCTATTGTTTTTCGATCATTTCTCGATATTAACGTGACATTTTAATGATTCCTTTTTAAATAAAAAACATCATTTTGTTTTTGTATATGTCTCTACATCACTAAATTACCTAAGACTTAACCTTGCAAACATAAATCAGTTTTAATACTCGTTTGTTTATACATAACTTTTGCTATTTGAACCAACCCTTTTTTAGAGATTAAATTATTGTGTATTGATTAAAAAAAATAATCCATATTATTGTTTCTCACCCCTTGACAAGCAACTGCAGAATGATCGTGCACTCCCTCACAACGATCTAGAATAGCCTGAAAATAAATCAAGTAAAGCGGTATTTGATAAAAGTGGCCAGTGAGAAATTAAGATTTACCATGATTGAAACACATGTTTGTATTTCAAGGAAGTGTTCTGTACTAGATCTAACATAAGAAGAGTACCGGTCTAACGGTACTTAATTCTTTAGTGTTAATAGCGGAAACATCAAAGTCAGGCCGTTATACGTCAGGCCAGTAATTATACCCCAGATCACAGTAGTCAGCAAGCTCACCAGGCCTTTTCCTCCTCGCCAGAAATTAGATCCCAGGTCGCAGTAGTCAGCAAGCTCACCAGCCTTCCCCCTCCTCGCCAGTAATTATATTCCAGGTCAAAGTAGTAAGCCAGCTCACTAGGCATTCCCGTCCTCGCCATAAATTATACCCAAGATCACAGTCAGCCAGCTCATCAAACCTTCCCCTCTTCGCCAGAAATTATACCCCAGATCACAGTAGTCAGCAAGCTCACCAGGCCTTCCCCTCCTCACCAGTAATTATACTCCAGGTCACAGTAGTCAGTCAGCTCACCAAGCCTTCCCTTCCTCGCCAGAAATTATACCCTAGGTCACAGTAGTCACAGCTAGCTCACCGGGCCTTCCACTTCGCCAGTAATTATACCCAAGATCACAGTAGTCAGCAAGCTCACCAGGCCTTCCCCTCCTCACCAGTAATTATACTCCAGGTCACAGTAGTCAGTCAGCTCACCAAGCCTTCCCTTCCTAGCCAGAAATTATACCCTAGGTCACAGTAGTCAGCTAGCTCATCAAACCTTCCCCTCTTCGCCAGAAATTATACCCCAGATCACAGTAGTCAGCAAGCTCACCAGGCCTTCCCCTCCTCACCAGTAATTATACTCCAGGTCACAGTAGTCAGTCAGCTCACCAAGCCTTCCCTTCCTCGCCAGAAATTATACCCTAGGTCACAGTAGTCAGCTAGCTCACCGGGCCTTCCACTTCGCCAGTAATTATACCCAAGATCACAGTAGTCAGCAAGCTCACCAGGCCTTCCCCTCCTCACCAGTAATTATACTCCAGGTCACAGTAGTCAGTCAGCTCACCAAGCCTTCCCTTCCTCGCCAGAAATTATACCCTAGGTCACAGTAGTCAGCTGGCTCACCGGGCCTTCCACTTCGCCGGTAATTAAACCCCAGGTCGCAGTAATCAGCCAGGGATCTTGTGATGAAGCTCATTGGTGAAAGCAATTTGTGATAAATGTTTGCAATGTCACACTCAAAATTGTGATGAATAGTCTGGAAAGTTGGGTTTGAGAGTCTACTTACCAATGCAACTTCAGGCATGTGCTGTATTAGCCCTAGCATATGAGGCGTGACATCACTACCTGATTCCATTGCCTCGTGCCATCTAAGAGTACGTGAAACAGGAGATTCTGTGTATAACTATTAGGTAATTTAGTCATCAATCATAACCACATTCTCACAATTGTAAATAACATGAGATTCTGTGAGTGCACTTAAAGGCACCGTACACGTTTGGTAATCACTCAAAATATATATTAGCATAAAACTTACTTGGTAACGAGCAACGGAGAGCTGTTGATAGTATAAAACATTGTGAGAAACGACTCCCTCTGAAGTAACGTAGTTTTTGAGAAAGAGGTAATTTCTCACTAAAATAATAAAAGACTTCTTGCAAGAAGCCTTTTATTCCTATCTGAAAGCACACAAATTTGTACAACAAGGGTGTTTTTTCTTTCATCATTTTCTTGCAACTTCAATGACCAATTGAGCCCAAATTTTCACAGGCTTGTTATTTTATGCATATGTTGGGATACACCATGTGAAAATACTGGTCTTTAACAATTACCAAACGTGTTCAGTGCCTTTAAAGTCATTTAATTTATCTCGCTTAATAAAATTTGAATTCCACCGGTTTATATGTACCTCATTGTCATTAACTGCTACTGTACAAAACCCGCATTAATTTTGTAGATAAAGTATTTACCGTTCATGTGCAATTACAGCTAGAGCTACATCCTTATTGTGCGTCTCGGTAGTGACATCAATGAATGTCTGTTTGAGATGATTTCTCTTGATATCTGCTCCATTATCCAAAAGGAATGATACAGCATTGGCTTTTCCCTCCTTGGCTGCCAGATGAAGGGCTGTGTTCTGAATTATTAATTATCAAAGTAATAAATATTGACTAAATTCATTTACTGATAGCATACTTTGTGTAATCTCAAATTATTATGAAAAAATTATATTGTTTAAGTCTTTGTCCTACATGTACTTAAGGCGTTCAAACTATTTTCTCAAATCTTCAAGAAGAAGTACAGAATTGACAGTTATCATTTTTAATTTTTTTTTGGTCAATCTAAAAGCTCATTCCTTAAGGTATGAATACCAGTACAAATCCTTCAGATAAATAATTATGTCAATTCATAATTGTAAACCCACAAATCACTGATTGCTGATTTCAATTGCTGCAATCAAAATAAGCATGGTACCATATGCAAAAAATCCCCGACAAAATTTAGCGTGGCTTCATATAGTGATGACTGGTGCGAACTAGCAGTGTTGTAGTCAAGACCAGGCAGTCCGAGACCATGGAGGAGGTCCAACACCAAGACAAAGACCGACAGGGGGAGACCAAAACCATGCGTGCTCGAGGGGAGACCATGTAAATTTGGTGGGGAGACTGGTCTCGAGACCAAGACCAGTCTATGGACGACAAAAACGGAACGAGTTCAAATAATCTCCTTGGATTGACACAAAGAAACAGTTTGGTAATTACCCCATCATCATCCAGCCAATTTAAGAGATGGTAATGAACAGCTTGCAGTACATTCATTGTATTCGTATAGTCTGCCATAGCTGCAAGGTGCATTGGTGAACGTCCCTTATGATCCCTGTGAAAAAGAACATTATCAATCAAAGACTGCTTTTCAGAAAAATACATTATGATGTTTCTTATTCAATAATAATAATAATAATAGTGGCTTCTTATAGCGCACATATCCGTCACTCAGTGACGCTCAAGGCGCTTTTAACGTTCATTATTTTCCTGCAAGGTATTGTGGAGCTACGTTTTTGAAGTATGAGACCAAGTCCTTTACATAGCACCATGTAATGGTTTACAAGGTGCTGTGGCGCAATATGCTGCCGATCAAACCAGAAACACCGGGGCGAACCTCTTCTCTTTTCGTTAAGTGCACTGGGTTCTTTTACGTGCATTACACAACACACGGGACCTACGGCTTAACGTCCCATCCGAAGGACGAAGCATGTGGTTAAGTGTCTTGCTTAAAAGGACACAAGTGTCACGACCGGGACTCAAACCCACACTCTGCTGATCAGAAACACCAGAGCTTGAGTTCGGTGTTCTTATCCGCTCGGCCACAACACGCCATTCTTTTGGTTTTGAATTTGATGAAACGACAACGTTGGAAAATAGGACTTTTCGGCGTTCTGGCCGTAGCCACTGCCAAAGCCATAAATCCAGACACGCTAGCGTGTTACAATCCAGTGATTAGATTCATCATACTGTTTTATCATATCTTTTTTGGAAACTAAACTAAAAGTCAAAATAATTTAAATATCTAAAAAATAATCTAATTGGTTTAATTTTAAGAATTAACATTTTTTGAATTATGGATTAGTTTCCAAAAGTAACATGAAAGCATTGATAATGTGGCGGTACAGGGGTGGTAAAAGTGTAGTGCACGCCTATGGTCTAGCCATAACTTATTAAAAACAAATTGCCTAAGTTATTCATTAAGCTGTAAGAGAAATAAACCAAATTAATTGCTGCCTTTGCAAAATTTGTTTCCTCGTGAGGTTAATTTAGGTTTCCAGTAATTGCTATGCCTTTCTGAGGATTAATCATTCCCTGATTGGTGATACATTTCAACCAAACGAACTGCCCAAAGGTTAAAGGAAAGGGACACATTGCCTTAGATTTGGCTATAAAAAGCGTTGGCCTATAAAAAGCGAATATGGTTTGAAAGATGTTTCAAAAGTAGACTATAATGATTCCACATTTTATGGAATAAGCAATTTGGTTCTACTACTAATGGTTCACCCCGGGTCTCGCCGCAATAACAACACTTACTTATGAAGTAGAGCTCATTGTTTCTACTGTTACGATCCAAAAATTTCCAAACTATCCGTGAATATAAATCACTCAAAAAGCCTGCATTTTCTCAGATGCAACAAAGAAATCAAACAAGGTGACACTGATGTATAAGAACACAGAATCCAAGTGATTTAATGATAAAACTATCAACCACTTCAGTTACCGATTTGGTTTAACAAACATACACTGATTGCATAAAACAAGTGTACATTAAAATAGATCTTATACAACATAAGTATCTTACGGGCTAATACGTCAACCGGGATGAAATACAGGCGAGGATCACGGCAACAGAAGATACAGCGAGGATCACATACACTGGCTCTAAAACGATCAACTCCAGGGGCGGTAAAACAGTTCTTTGCCGATGTGACTATGAGCTATCACGGGGCGAACTCACTCCGAAAAATGTCCAGAAGAAGACGAAGCAACAACGGGTACACAATCTGACACCCGCCACAAAATATGGGGAAGAAGACCCCAAAATACCGAACTGTAGATTAAGTTCGAAACTGTCCTTTCCGGATTTAAATTAAGCTCTTTAACTGCCCTCGGTCAAAAGCGAACTCTACCAAAAGCTCCTCCAACGAGTTGAATCACAATCACAGAAGTCGTATTTGAATCACAATCACAGAAGTGAGTATTTGTGTCCCCTCCTAGATTTACCCCCAGCCCGTATATAAAGGATTTGTGTCGTTTTCTAGAAAGTACTACTCTAGATCATTCTAGATCCTCACAACGGATTAGCACCGCACATTAGGGTTAACGACCTTACACACAAATAATGATTGACAGCGTGCGTTGAACACACGTAACTAATGTACATGTAGTAGGATCTCATAACACTACTAATGGATCACCCGGGTCTCGGCGCAATAACAATGCTTACTTATGAAGCAGAGCTCATTGGTTATACTAATGGTTCACCCCGGGTCTGGCTGCAATAACAATGCTTACTTATGAAGTAGAGCTCCTTGGTTCTACTAATGGTTCACCCGGGTCTGTCCGCAATAACAATGCTTACTTATGAAGTAGAGCTCCTTGGTTCTACTATAATGGTTCACCCCGGGTCTCGCCGCAATAACAATGCTTACTTATGAAGTGGAGCTCATTGGTTCTACAAATGGTTCACCCGGGTCTGTCCGCAATAACAATGCTTACTTATGAAGTAGAGCTCCTTGGTTCTACTAATGGTTCACCCCGGATCTGTCCGCAATAACAATGCTTACTTATGAAGTAGAGCTCCTGGGTTCTACTAATGGTTCATCCCGGGTCTCGCCGCAATAACAATGCTTACTTATGAAGTAGAGCTCCTTGGTTCTACTAATGGTTCACCGGGTCTGTCCGCAGTAACAATGCTTACTTATTAAGCAGAGCTCCCTGGTTCTACAAATGGTTCACCGGGTCTGTCCACCCGGGTCTGTCCGCAACAACAATGCTTACTTATGAAGTAGAGCTCCTGGGTTCTACTAATGGTTCATCCCGGGTCTCGCCGCAATAACAATGCTTACTTATGAAGTAGAGCTCCTGGGTTCTACAAATGGTTCACCCCGGGTCTCGCCGCAATAACAATGCTTACTTATTAAGCAGAGCTCCCTGGTTCTACAAATGGTTCACCCGGTTCTGGCCGCAATAACAATGCTTACTTATTAAGCAGAGCTCCCTGGTTCTACAAATGGTTCACCCGGGTCTGGTCGCAATAACAATGCTTACTTATTAAGCAGAGCTCCTTGGTTCTACAAATGGTTCACCCCGGTTCTGTCCGCAATAACAATGCTTACTTATGAAGTAGAGCTCCTTGGTTCTACAAATGGTTCATCCCGGGTCTCGCCGCAATAACAATAGGCCTACTCACTTATGAAGCAGAGCTCCCTGGTTCTACAAATGGTTCACCCGGGTCTGTCCGCAATAACAATGCTTACTTATGAAGTAGAGCTCCTTGGTTTCTACAAATTAATGGTTCACCCGGGTCTGTCCGCAACAACAATGCTTACTTATGAAGTAGAGCTCCTTGGTTCTACAAATGGTTCATCCCGGGTCTGTCCGCAATAACAATGCTTACTTATGAAGCAGAGCTCACTGGTTCTACAAATGGTTCACCCGGGTCTGTCCGCAATAACAATGCTTACTTATGAAGTAGAGCTCCTTGGTTCTACAAATGGTTCACCCCGGGTCTGGCTGCAACAGCGATGCTTACTTATGAAACAGAGCTCATTGGTTCTACTCATGGTTCACCCGGGTCTAGCTGCAATAGCAATGCTTACTTATGAAGCAGAACTCATTGCTTCTACTTAAGGTTCACCCGGGTCTCGCCGCAATAACAATACTCACTTATGAAGTAGATCTCCTTGGTTCTACTATGGTTCACCCCGGGTCTGTCCGCAATAACAATGCTTACTTATGAAGTAGAGCTCCTTGGTTTCTACAAATTAAGGGTTCACCCGGGTCTGTCCGCAATAACAATGCTTACTTATGAAGTAGAGCTCCTTGGTTCTACAAATGGTTCACCCGGGTCTGACCGCAATAACAATGCTTACTTATGAAGTAGAGATTCTAGTGGTTCTACTAATGGTTCACCCCGGGTCTGTCCGCAATAACAATGCTTACTTATGAAGTAGAGCTCCTTGGTTCTACTAATGGTTCATCCCGGGTCTCGCCGCAATAACAATAGGCCTACTCACTTATGAAGCAGAGCTCCCTGGTTCTACAAATGGTTCACCCGGGTCTGTCCGCAATAACAATGCTTACTTATGAAGTAGAGCTCCTTGTAGCCCTGGTAGGACGTCAGTCAGTGCCACTGCACTGACGTCCTGGGTATAAAGATCCTTTCTACAAATGGTTCACCCCGGGTCTGGCTGCAACAGCGATGCTTACTTATGAAGCAGAGCTCATTGGTTCTACTCATGGTTCACACCGGGTCTAGCTGCAATAGCAATGCTTACTTATGAAGCAGAACTCATTGCTTCTACTTAAGGTTCACCCGGGTCTCGCCGCAATAACAATACTCACTTATGAAGTAGATCTCCTTGGTTCTACTATGGTTCACCCCGGGTCTGGCTGCAATAACAATGCTCACTTATGAAGTAGATTTCCTTGGTTCTACTAATGGTTCACCCCGGGTCTGGCTGCAATAGCGATGCTTACTTATGAAGCAGACCTCATTTGTTCTACTAGTGGTTCACCCCGGGTCTGGCCGCAATAACAATTCTCACTTATGAGGCAGAGCTCATTGGTTCTACAACTGGTTCACCCCGGGTCTCGGCGCAATAACAAAGCTTACTTATGAAGCAGAGCTCCTTGGTTCTACAAATGGTTCACCCCGGTTCTGGCCGCAATAACAATGCTTACTTATTAAGCAGAGCTCATTGGTTCTACTAATGGTTCACCCCGGGTCTCGCCGCAATAACAACACTTACTTATGAAGCAGAGCTCATTGGTTCTACAAATGGTTCACCCCGGGTCTGGCCGCAATAACGATACTCACTTATGAAGCAGAGCTCATTGGTTCTACAAATGGTTCACCCCGGGTCACGAATGATATTACCAATTGGGGAATTGTATAAGATAAAACCATGTGGGCCTAAAACAGAACCCTGCGGTAAGGAGTACCGCATGACATGATCAGAGGAGAATTTGCCGTCAATGGAGACTTTAGTGACACGATCCTTGAGGTAGGTGGAAAACCAAGATTTAACAGTGCTCCCAATACCAAATTTGGATTCTAATCTGGCCAGAAGGATGTCGTGGTCGACAGTGTCAAAGGCAGCAGACATGTCGAGAAGGACCATGAGGACAGCCTTATTGTTATCAAGGGAACGCAGCAGATCATTTTTCACCTTCAGAAGGGCTGCCTTCATGATGACTTTGGACAGGAAAGGAAGGTTGACAATGGGCCGGTAGTTTTTGAGAGAATTTCTATCCAAAGTACTCCTCTTAATTACAGGAGTAATGATGGACTCTTTGAGGGCAGAAGGAAAAGTGCCACTGGAAAGAGATGCATTAACTATCTTAGTGATAAGAGGAACCAGGATATCAAGGTACTTTTTGATAAGCCAAGATGGAATAGAGTCAAGGGTACACTTATGAAGTAGAGCTCATTGGTTCTACTAATTTTTCACCCCGGGTCTCGCCGCAATAAAAACACTTACTTATGAAGCAGAGCTCATTGGTTCTACTATGGTTCACCCCGGGTCTGGCTGCAATAGCAATGCTTACTTATGAAGTAGAGCTCATTGGTTCTACTATGGTACACCCCGGGTCTCGCCGCAATAACAATGCTTACTTATGAAGTAGAGCTCCTTGGTTCTACTATGGTTCACCCCGGGTCTGGCTGCAATAGCGATGCTTACTTATGAAGCAGAGCTCATTGGTTCTACAAATGGTTCACCCCGGGTCTCGCCGCAATAACAATACTCACTTATGAAGTAGAGCTCATTGGTTCTACTAATGGTTCACCCCGGGTCTGGCTGCAATAGCGATGCTTACTTATGAAGCAGAGCTCATTGGTTCTACTAATGGTTCACCCCGGGTTTGGCCGCAATAACAATGCTTACTTATGAAGTAGAGCTCATTGGTTCTACTAATGGTTCACCCCGGGTCTGGCTGCAATAGCGATGCTTACTTATGAAGCAGAGCTCATTGGTTCTACAAATGGTTCACCCCGGGTCTGGCTGCATACACAATGCTTACTTATGAAGTAGAGCTCATTGGTTCTACTAATGGTTCACCCCGGGTCTGGCCGCAATAACAATGCTTACTTATGAAGTAGAGCTCATTGGTTCTACTAATGGTTCACCCCGGGTCTCGCCGCAATAACAATACTCACTTATGAAGCAGAGCTCCTTTGCACAAAAGTAGTTTGACCACTCTATTATGACCAAACCATGATGCTATATGAAGAGCAGTCCTTCCTCCACAGTCTGTCTCATTGATTATATTAGGTCCTATAGCACTATTCAGAAGCTGCGCGCATGTGTTGAATCGACCATACCTGAAACCAAACACATAACAAGCGACATGGTTTTGTGACCTCAGAAAAAAAATTAAAGTACAGTGCATGATGTGTGTTATGAAATATTTGGTTAAAGATGCATTGCTCGTGTTTGGGTGAAAGGGTTTACAAAATATTATCAAGTGCGAACGAATTTAGGAAGGTCACTTTGTAAAAACATTTTTATTTACAGTGTAGGACATGTATGACGTTATCGATAGAGAACATGGAGATAATAAAAACCATTGCGGATGATCAGTTGTTTACGAATTAAATATTATTCATAGTGCAATGTGTCAGTCCTTCGGGTTCGCAGTTTGACCATGTTTGACAGTGCTGCATGTGCACTTGTCAACGCAGTGCTATTATTCAGGGGCGGCACATCATACTCCACGATGTGAGCATCTCTGCGAGTATCTCCTCAATCCAGTCGTCCATGTAGCCATGTTGCTGGATGGGTATACCTATATAAAGACAACTTTCTAAATGCGAATTCACTAGAGGTCTATAGCTGCTAGGCGACGAAATTCGTCTCTTAGTACACATTTGTTGGTGTACAGGTTGGTTTTAACACCTACTCCGCAGCTCCGGCAAGCATTAGTCCCACACCTTTTCGAAGTCAAACAAGGTGAATTTTACAACGGTCTCCAAGACAGCTGCAACCACAAAGCTCCGTAGAGCCTGGAACAAGAAACTGGCAATGGTTTTTACCCTTCATGATACCTCAGGTATACCCACTGCAACGGGTATGGCTAAAGGGAGAGCCCGGGCCGGAGAGGGTGGTGCTGGGCCGTGTGAGAAAATGGGCTGGGAGCGTTTTGAGGTCAAGTTAGTTGGTGCATTTGCCCCACTCTTTTGCTTGCGGTGTTTCTACCCGACCGAACGCCCCGCGGCTTAGACAGACAATTGCCAATTATTTATCTACGTGAAGCCTCATTTGCTTGATATAAGAAGGCTGTAAGAGCATGGGCTGGGAGCGTTTGGGGCCAAAATAGCTGCACTGCTCGCCCGAACATGGGCTGAGAGCCTCCGCTGGCCAAACTGCGTGCCCATTAGCTTGTGCATTCGCCCCCTGCTGCTGGGACGAAAACGTGAATATTTATGTAAATATTCACTTAAAATGTTTGATGTCCCTTCAAGGCCACCATAGTTTTATGATCTGAAGTTGTTTTCTAATCAAAACTGCACTTGGGTCAAATTGTAAATAATATATGTTTTCTCCCATATAATTTTAAACTTGGTTAAGAATGTTGTTTGTACAAATCACTCTAAAATTAATCAATGATAAATGATCAAGTTTATGGAATCCTACTAGGAAGTTTGAATAAATCAATACTTTGGAAAAAAGTTTTGTTTTATGATTTCACCTTGCTGCAAAGTGTAGAGGAGATTGTTTGTCTTTATTCTTTAGGTTGACTGTGGCGCCTAGATCTATCAAGCCTTGCACTGTTTTAATAGATCCTTCCATGGTAGCATAGTGCATTGGTGTACAGCCAGAAGTATCAGCCTTGTTCAGAAGAATTGCAGCTTCAGATTTCTATTCGTTTGAAAAACAAAATCCTACATTTTGATTGTAGACACATTGAGTAAACTTTTCGGTATGTCGCTTTAAAAAAAAACCTAAGCTTTATTTATTTTTGTATACATAAATATCGATTCAAAATACAAAAAAGAAGAAGAAAAGCCTATACTTATTAAGATTGTGTTAAGAGAGTTCTTCTTCTTGGGACTCACATTCCTATTCCATGGAGCCACATGTACTTCTATGAAAAACATTAACACTGCTAAGCAAAAATGAACAAGGAGCATTAATATAAATAACATTTTATTTCTTGCAAATTAAATGCTTTATACTCAGAAAAATATGCATTCTTTGGTTGGCGTGACCAGAGGGGGAAGGGGCGGGAGTACCCCCCACCCACTCAGAACCCTTGCCCTTCTCAAAGACCTTGTTGGTGCTGCCTTAACTGCTTCCAAGGCATAATGGGTGGAGCCAGTTTTTAGGCACATTGTCATAGCCTTTCAATAAGAAAGCAAGTGCACAACATGTGACCGATTTTTGTTGCCATCCCTATGGCCAACTCTTTGGGACTATTTTGTTTCAAAGCCAACATCGACAAGCATTCAGTTAACATTTTAATGTTTGGTGAATGAGTTATTCCACATCCACATTCATAAAACTCCCAGCAACGTTTTGTTTCACTGGGCGCTATTCCGACCGACTTCCACGGTGGTGGAGTGTTAACTGATGTGTCGATTAGTGGGTAAATTTACGATTTGGTTATTATCAAGTTCTGAGTTGTTTCAATTTAGGTGTTTCAAAAGTGGGAATGGGTTGTAAATTATGTCTGATGGATCAAGGTGCACAAAGAAATGGCGCAAGAAATTGAAAGTGGGTCGTTATGTGCCCAATTTTGACTGGGTGGTGTACCGAGCGTTTCTTAGGAAGGGAGGACCTTATCTGATAACAAAAGAGGTCCAAACAATAGGCACTTAAACCACTATGTGGACTTACACACGTCTACACAGTGTTTTCACCAGTCTTTAAGAATATGGGTTTTTTCATTTGAGTGCACAGAACAAAGGAGTGTCCACAAAGTGTATGTATCACAGAGCTGTGGGCTTATATGCACTGGCCCTTGTGAGGTTTTTCCTCCCTTTGTTCTTCTCCTTCTTCTTCTTTGTTATTGTGGTGTTTTTTTGTTTTTTACAAATTTGAACATAAGACCCCAAAGTTTTTATTTGTTCAGCTTGGACCCGTCAGAGGAATTGTTTAGAAAAGGGAAAACTAAAACAACAACAGCCGATCTGTGTGTGTGTGTTTGTGTGTGAGCTTACGTGATTGCCCATGGGGTCTTTTACACAATGGAACAAAGGACCCCACAAGGGAATTCTTTAGAAAAGGGAATAATAGAGCAAAAATAGCAGGACCCCACAAACCGGATCCGTACGGTCCTGTGCGCGATGGTGTGTTGTTCCTCTAAAACATAATTGGATTCGATGTTTTCTCTCTTCTAATCAAAACCTTTTGGCTGTGACAATAGTCATTAAACGCTTCTTATTGCGTTGATGGCTGGGTTGATTAGTACTGAATCTGAGTATAACGACTGGTTACCTTGTACCGCGTTTTAAAACATGTATGCTTTACAATGAAATTGGTCCAGGTCACATTGGAAAAGAACGAAATATAAATTTTTAAAACCTTAAAGAATTCTTGTCCTAGCATCTCCAATGATCCACCATTGAGTACAATGAGGTGCAAGATGTTACGATTCTCAGAATCAGTATTAGTAACATCAGCTCCTTTGTGTAGAAGAAGATGAACCGATTGCCAACTTGATCTCTGTGTAGCCAGTAAGAGAGGTGTCCGCTGGTCCCCATCTTTGGCATCAATGTAGCTTCCCTTTACAAGAGGAATATAATATAATTTCAGCTCATTATTCGGAATTCGGGAGACTTCTCAGTCCTGAAAAGAACTGCCCTTCTTAATAACTACTACCATGGGCGGGAGGTAGGAAATCGGGCGGGACTACTACTTTCGCTTTGTGGATCGGGGGGACTTCTCGTTAATTAATAACTACACTGCCGCGGAGTGAGTCTAAATAGGTCTCAACGTTTCGACTAGCTTGCTCTAGTCATCGTCAGGAGACTGAAGAGTGTAATACATGTTTGTCCATTTATAGGGGTTCAGAGGTTTCAGTGCTCTGATTGGTTCTTCTCAAAGGAGAACTGTGGTTGGCTGGCCCAGGGCTATCGTGAGTGTTGCCCATTGTGTTGGAAAGCCCATGTGTATAGTGGGGCATGTCAGTAGACTGTGGGATGCCAGTGGAGTAGGGTGGTGATAGTATGCCAAACACTACTAATGAAATAACCAATATCTTGTGGCACAGTGTTGTGTGTGCGTATTTCAATAGCTTCTCTAATGCGCCGTGTATACCAATGTCTCCCAGCAGGAACTATGATGTGAGCCTGATCCCAATCTACGACATGGTCTAGATCGGTGGTTTGTCAGTATCACAGTGCCACTTAACTATCCAAGCAAATCAGCGTCCCCCTTTTTCTAATTCAATCGCCTTTCGAGACTGATGGAGGCCTACTAAGCTTACCATAACTATACAATAGTGACCATTCGGGATGAATTACCAGATTGTACATTAATATGCAAAGATCCGTGAAAAGTGGTTTACAAAATTTAAAACGTTTACATAAGTTTCTACACAAACATGGATACCGCGCCCAAACAGCTTCAAAATGCCCGGCAATTTTGATAGTGCTCATGCTCTAGTGATTTATATACAACTTAATTGGACGTCTTAGGTTTTTTTTTAATGGCAGCTCAGGATATGTCAGCATCAAATAAAGTTGGAAATACTGAGTAGTTACCTCTTCTAGCAAGTAGTCAACGATCTCAGAGTGGTTGAACATCGCAGCCCTGCAATAGAATAAACGACAAAAAATTGTTTACATTGTTGACCTTCATTGTAAGGTTGTACAAACACCTGGACAACTTTGATCTACGGGATTGAGGCATACCTACACCTGTATGTGATATAGACATTATTAAAACTTATTTTCTGGGGTTTCTACGATCAGAAAAGGGGCTTTTTCTGGAGTGGCCCTGCTGAGGAAGCCACCACAACGTACATCAATAGGGAGTCGAACCACCATACCCTGAAAAGAATGAACACTAACAGATTCAACGTACGCCATTTGAAAATCAACGTATCGCCGCACGACATTTATTACGCAATAGACCAAGAAATCGGGACAATAGATACAATCAAATGTATTGCGCCACTAGAAAATGGATGGTATAACGTAACATTCGACAATGAGAAACACTGTGAGGAAACGGCAATGCAAGGTCTGATATTAAAGGAATCTTTAAAATAAGAAGAGGGATTAGACTAGACCTGTGTATTGGCAGCTGCTGTTGGGTGTCTGGTGTATTCACTGGGCCATGTTTATCATCACAGCTAGATAACATTAACTTGACAATATCCAGCGCTCCTTGAGTACAAGCAAGATGCAGAGGTGTGGCCTTCTCACCCTGTTAACAAAACCACAGTTCCAAGTTAATACATAGCCTAGGTACGGTACACATTAATACAAATGGAAGATTTTCATTTAAACGCTGTTGTGTATCGTGGTTAAATTAATAATGTTATTGCCACTGATTCTGAGACAAATTTCCTTTTTAACTCCGTGTTAAAGTGATTTAACCTGCGCCGTGGTGGGTACCAAACAAGTACTCCCATGGGTTTTCTTTACTTGTTTTTTAAATACATTAAAAATTAAATTATTTTAAAAATATCAGCACATACGTATAAAATACACCTTGCATGGAAATAAACCATTACAAGTCACACCAAAATAACCAATTAGTGCATATAAATAAATATCAAATACCGTTTATGTCGCACATATTGTTTAACCAGTATGCCTACCGTACATTTTACGATACTACCGGTATTATTTGGCACCCATTTGCAAGATTAGTTAGCGTGTAAAATCACTGGAATTTCCGGTTTCCAGTGTATAAGGACGTCAGTCTGCATTACACTATTGAATGGAGACTGACGTCATACCAAGGCTAAAGCCGTATTACTCCTCGTCTTTGTTATCTTTTAAAATTACTTCTGTATTATTGTTTTTAAAATACCTTTTGAATTGTTTTTGGCCACAGTAAATTTATCCTGTCAAAAAATGTACTGACATTAAAGTAGTTCACCTTGCATGGACAAACTTGTTGTGTATCGATCCTTGCGCCATACTTCAGACATAATTTGACGGCATCATAATCACCACTATTGACAGCACTGTGAAGAGCAGTATTCCCCTCCCTGTCAACAAACTCCAAAGCCGTTTCTTCTTCAAAACACTCTCGATCTTTGTTTGGATGGAGAGTAGAAATCATCATAAGTATTAATGAAGGTAGTTAAGTAGAGTGGAATTTTTCAGACATGGTTTAATTTAAATCCAAAATAAATTATGAAGAACAGAAGGTATGATAACAGTTATTGTAATTTTGTAGGTCATGATTCATCTCCGCTGTCCGTGTTAAGTGTTGATTAGAGTACTAATTGGTCTGAGTTGTCTGAACAACCGCCATGAATGTGCACGCGAAATAAATGTTTCCTAATTGTTCACTTCTGAATTCAATTTATTGGTACTCTTGAACATGCAAAAAGCCCCGACAAACTGCCATTAACTGCTATTTGCTGTTTTTCTTGTTCATACGAAGTGACCACCTTTGTAATTCTTGCAGGTCTGTTGTGAGGATTGGAATAAAATAATAAACTCTTCAAAAACTAGTCCTGTTTCTGTTTCATAGCAATATTCGTGTACAGCTTGAATTTTCTTTGGGTTTATTTGTAAGTATTCGTAATTATATAACTGAAAGCATATTGTTTATAAACAATGTACAGGGTTGGTAATTTTAGAAGGGAAAAGGTGAGTAGTTTCAACCTGAAACTCATCGATTACATTCAAGTTACAACGCTCAAGGCAACTATTTCCCTGAAACACTGTCAAGTAAAAATAAGAGCAAATGAAAATCCCAAAATCAAATACCCTTCTCATTTCAATTGCCGCAATCAAAATCTCTGAGATGGACCGGTATGTCGGGCACATATAGATAAAGCGCTGTATCAGAAATGCGTATTATTTTAGTAGTAGTAGTAGGCCTATACTGTAGACGCTTGTAAGTTATATGTTTTCCCGGTCGTTTTCGGCAAATAAGTGGCCAATTTGAAAGTCGCGTTATTCTTATTTGCGCGAAATTGAAAGCTCCTCGAAACAGTCATTCAATTTTACTTAAAAGCAATTTTGTTAGTTTTTTGTTTTTTTGCGTCATATGAATCAAAATAGATAACCATTCAATTAACAATCCACTGGACCGTATTCAAAGTCGCAGCAGCTTTTCGCAGAACTTTGCATTTACGCCTATACTCGGCGACAAATCAAATCCCCAACCGACTTATCTTTGTATGACCCTGGAACCAAATATCTGACGTCACACTTCAAGGCGCATCGCAGGAGACCCTTCCAAGACCTTTGCCTTTCAATGGGTGCGTGTCCCCGGGTCGACCCAGGTCTGACCCCAGTGCAACCGAGAAGCTTTGACGTTATTGTTGTGGCTCACCCGCGTCATACCCAAGTAACCTGCTTGTGGAACGGGTTACCTGGGCATGATGTCACGACGAAAAACTTTCTCACTGACCACCGTTTTGTTTGCATTATTCAGCGGGACACTTGTAGGAAGTTTGACTTACATTTTAACCCTTAAAACAGCAACTTTGTGAACATTAAGTAAACAAAAATCGTAGACGCGTACTTTTGTATCAACGTTGGCCTGTAAAATAATTTAACGTTGCAGTTTTAACTTGAGAATAATTATTTTCACGATGTTTTCGTGAAAACAACGAAACGTTTCTGACGTAATACACACAATAAAAGTAGTTCCGGTCGTCTGGCCCAAGATGAATTGGTGTGAATGCTGAGGGAAGTTCGCGTTCGATTAGCTCACTTCGGGGAATCTTTTGGATGAGCACACCGGGGTCGACCCGGGGAACTAATTGAACGCACCTAGAAAAGACTCATCTGGGCGCGATTTGTTTGGAAAATCACGACCAGAAACATGCTTGAGCTTTGGCCATTGGTTAGGCGTTTTCACATGTTCGGTTCAACCGCGGTGACGCAGATCTTCTGACCAAAAGTAAACCGTAATCCATTTCTTGGCTCGGTTAGGCTTGGTTTCAAAAATTGTTATTGTTACTTTCTTTAGGGGAGTATTTTAACGAAAATCATTTCATTATATTTATCCTATAACAATGAAAAGCTGCCAAGTAAAAATCATTTCCAAATTAATCTTGGATTGATTTTTGGGTGGGCCTTGAAATGTCTTCCTTTTAACAATCACACACTCTCTTGTTTACTTACAAAAAATGAAAAACAAATTTAGGACCCTGGCGGACCCATGAGTTGCTGCAGTGTGTAAAGCATGAACGCCGTTGCTATCCCTTAAACAGGGGCGGATGTTAGGACAACCAAGCTGTAAGAAATAAACGGGAGGGTTTAGATGAAGGTGTTCTTGTTATTATTGTTCCAGGATATTATTAACAGTTTCTAAGTAAGTACCATTGATATCCTCAACGAGGGCATACTCCAATCGGGATAGGTAAAATGCCGAAACTGTTTTTCTTTTATTTCCACACGTTTGACATGCGGTAACTGCAGAGGTTCCGTATTGTAACAGACCGACCAAATTGAATTCACTGGTATCCCTCTTGAAGTTGGTTCCACTCGGAGTATCACTTCGAGGCCTAGCTCAATGAAAATAGCTCAACATGTTGGAACATGATGTGTCTATAAATATTGATCCAACCAATAATGTTGAACTCAATAATCACGACATACAAGTATTTGGAAGACTTCCAAGTTGTCTTTAATGGCAGCAAAGTGCAGAGCAGTTTGACCAAGGTCCCCTTGAAAGTTAACATCCACATTCTGATGAAGCACCAGAGTCTACAGGGATAAACCCAAAACAAATAAACAAGTCAAGAAATATACAAACTATTGTTTGTTTGTTAATTATAATAATCTATTTTAAAACCCTGCGTCTACTTTAGGTACATAGCTGGAGCTACATTTATTGCAGCACAACTGTCAAAATGAAGTTCTTAATATTACAAACGGAGGTTTCCAAATGAAAATGAAAATAAATATTATTGAGTTTATGATTTCAAATTTTAGTAGGAGATCGACAATTGAGAAATCGTACTAAAATATTTCTTCAAAACCACAGCAGAGATGTTTATAATAATATATACAGTATTTTGCGGCCATCCCACTACTGTCCTGACTTACCCTCATTGCCGTTTCCTTATTCAAATCTGCAGCCAAGTGAATAGGAGCCATATTGTGATTGTTCAGCTGGTTGGTTTTGGCGTTACTATCCATAAGGAATGTCATAGCATCAATATGTTCATTTTCCACAGCGAAATGAAGTGGAGTGTTACCAGAGTCGTCTGCCACGTTGATATCTTGTGAACATTGAAAACAAATCTAAAATCAAATTCCTGGTCCGCTATTGGAGAGTACCCAAAGTGTTTTGGTGTGATTTGTATAACTGAACATGTCACTAAATCAAATAACTATGCACAGTAAAGAAACAAAAATATAGAGAAATGGCTTGATTTATTTTGACGAATACGGGACATAATTATTTGTAACACAGTTCTGGCATACATCGCGCTCAAATTCAATATTGCATTTTCGTTGCTTATTTTATATATTCTGGTTGAGAAAATTGATGTGCACGACCCCAATGATGTAAACTCCGTGAACAGAATAAAAATGGCGTTAAAGACCCACTTAACGGCCATTAAAAGGAACGCTAGGCATCGCAGTTGTATTTGAGCAAGCAAAATGATACGGATCCCTCATTCTAATCAATAGATATTCTGTCTCTGATATCCACGCCTTCTTCCTCCTCGAGTGTCTATTGGTTCCCTCAATGGATCTTTTATATTTTGATATCCGTGCCTTCTGCCCCCTCGCAGTGTTTCTAGGCTCCCCCCTGACCAATGGATATTCTATTTGTATAGCCACAGTTCGATTCCTCCACCTGGCCAATAAATCACATATCCACTTCTCAGTCTCCCTGCCTCCCTTAGACTGACCGAATGATCATTCCCAATACCCAGTCCTATGTTGTCCTTATATTGAAGTATATGAAAGAAACATTTGTTAGTCAACAGATACCGAGCTCTCCATTAAAAGGTATGGTGTACTTTGGTAATGACCCCGAAAAGAAATTGTGTAACTTTGAACCGAAAGCCTACTTGTTATAAAGGTGGGTTGAACAAAGAAAAATTGACTATAAAGCGGGCCTTGAACCTGCGACATCCGGATTAACGTGCCGGCGTCTTAGGGAAATTTGTCCCCTGGAGATTCTGTCCCCCACGGGAAATTAACATGGGCTGAAGGAGGTTGATTCAAAAGAGGGCGCTATCAGAAGAAGTTAGTACACACTTTGCCGTATGGGGGAAAGAATATCTGGGGGACAGAATCTCCTGCAACATGCATACCGGTGCTATACCAACTGAGCTATCTAGCCATAATGTTGGCGGTCCCCTTGTTTTGTCAATATCTATGTTTGGGGTGCCAGGATAAGAAGCCAATTTGTTTGAATCTCCAAATATAAAACAAAAAAGAGAAATAACAATTTGAATCTCCAAAGATACGGCCAAAGATGGAGTTGGTGCCAGCTGTCATCTCGCTAAATGTGGATAGATTCGAGGTTCTGTAAAAACACTGTGACAGCTGTTTTCTCAAAAAGTAGGCCATGGTTTCAACTGAACCTTTCGCATGTGACTTGTAATGTATCTTTCCTGTTAATTTTGGCTATAATTTAGCATTACGTTAACAAAACCAAGCTGTAGCTGTCCCCGAGATCGGATTGAGTTTACGCAATAAAACAAAGTTAAACAGATGTTCTCACTGAAGTGTCTGGATTTATCATTTATTTTAGAATGTCAGGGTTCAGTCGCGGAGGTTATTTGTATAATAGGCTACTCCTGTCAATCCTTCATATATCTCACTCCGTGAAAACCTTTAAAATAGAACAAGAGTATAACAATAAACTCTTAGGTAATAAAGTTTAATAAATGAGCAACATTTACTAATAAACACTACACACATGTACCAACTGGGACATGTCTGACCCTTGACCTAGATTCATACAACAGCGACCTACATGTACATGACCTAATTTCCATTAGTCATAACCTTAAACAATCAAGTCAATAAAGAACTCTCCTTTCAATGATTAATTTCTATTCAGTAGACAGATTTCCTTAAGAGTAATAACGTTGGCAACATTTAAAGTCTTGAACGTCTGTAACCAGGGTGGCCTATCGTTATTTACGATTCGCACATGGAAAGGTGGTTTCATAGCAATTTATTTAACTGCAATTTTACCGCAAAAATACTCTTTAAATAAACTTTTTATCAAATACATAATGACAAGCGAAATATTACCTTAACCTCCATGCCGCTTTGTTTACAGCAATTAACACTTTCGGAAGGAAGAATTAAGTGTTCTTAAGTGCAAACTTTCTCAGGTACAATGTTTTTCGTGAATCTAACAGAATGGCGTCAACATCGCTTGAGGGCGCTGTTACATCACACAATAACTGATCAATATCTGTTACACAAGCGATGACTTTACCTTTAAGAGATTTCTAAAATAGGCGGCAGTAAAAATTATGCTATAGAGCTTTACAACTCTAAAACATTTTTTGAATTCCCTTTTTGAACTGTTTTAGACACACAAAGACACCGTATTGAAGATTCTAGACCCTCACTTTCCGGGGTGTTTGTGTAGTATGCAAAAACGCGGCTTTGGAATATCTGCCGGACACCGTTTTTCATATTTTGATATAAATTACACAAATGTTTCAGCACGTTCTAACCACAAAGTGCACAAAGTTTTGACTTATCCGTTTACACGGTGAAACTGTTGTTTACCCTCGTATAACATTATAAAACAATACTAATTAATACGAAGTATTTCGGGTAATCGGAGTGTCCAATGTCTAGAATGTCCGCCGTTGGTATATTATTTCTAAAATAATATTCGTTTATTTATGAGTTGTTCGTTTATTCATGAACTGTTCATTTAACGGGTTTGTACTTCGCTCTGAATTAAAAATGCCATTGTTGATTTGTTTGTAAAACAATGTTTGAAATGGGTAATTTGCGGCACTATTGGTGTTTTATTAATTGTGAATTATTTGTTTATCGGTGAGTTACTTTTATTTATTAAATTGTTAATCTTTAATAAATATATTTTCTCATTATAGGCCTATGTGTCTATACTTTGTATATTTTGTGGGTTTTGTTAGAATTTATTTTTTTCATTCATTTGATTAATTTAAAGTTTGGTGTGAACAGAAAAGGGGATTTGAATCTTCGACCTCCGGATTATCGTGCTGGTGTGGCATGAAATTTTGTTTTCGCGGAGATCCTGTCCCTCATACAGCAAATTGTGGTTGAACATTTGTCTGATAGCGCCCTCTTTTGACTCAACTTCCTTCAGCCCACCGTACTGCGGATACACACCGGGGGGATAAAATCCCCGACGATACCGGCTGTGCGGCACCTAAATGTAGCCCGAGCCCTAAATGTCGCCCAAACTAAAGTAGCCCCCAACCTGTACCTAAATGTAGCCCCGACCTAAATGTAGCCCCAAACCTGTACTTAAATGTAGCCCCGACCTAAATGTAGCCCCAAACCTGTACCTAAATGTCGCCCCGACCTAAATGTAGCCACAAACCTGTACCTAAATGTCGCCCGACCTAAATGTAGCCCCAAACATGTACCTAAATTTCGCCCGACCTAAATGTAGCCCCAAACATGTACCTAAATGTCGCCCCGACCAATGTAAACGCAAAGTTTGGGGCTACATTTAGGTCGGGGCGACATTTAAGTACAGGTTTGGGGCTACATTTAGGTCGGGGAGACATTTAGGTACAGGTTTGGGGCTACATTTAGGTCGGGGCGACATTAAGGGCTCGGGCTACATTTAGGCGCCGCACAACCGGCGCTCTACCAACTGAGCTATCCAGTCATAATGTTTGCGTCTCCCTATTTTGTCGATATCTTTGTTCGGGGATGCCAGTTAGAAGCCATTCAACATGTAACTGCCGTAGAGCCAGGGCAAGTTTACGATACAACCTGGGAAGTGGAAGCCAGGGATCACCTGATGCGACTTTTTATTTCAAACATCAAGTTATAAACCACAAGGGAGACTAACTGGATAAATTATAATTAATTTTGGGTTGAACGAAGGAAAATTGACTAGAGCGGGAAAAGGGGGACCGGCAACAGTCGTAAAAGGACCGTATAATTATCTCTGTAGAATTGATGTTACGCAGTAAGTAGGGCATCGTTTTCCAGTCAGACAAGGATCAAACTTGGTCAAGTAATTAAGCGTAAGCACATCAAGCAATGGGGGTCGGCACGGCCCCAAAACAAATATCAAATAAAATAAAATAAAAATAGGTGTGCCCCCGTTTAAAAGAATCCTATATCCGCACCTGAGCTAGGACAGCCTTTATTTTGCCTAAACTCTTGGTTCCCAATTCCTTTTTTGTTTTCTTCTTTTCCGATATTGGTGTATTATTAATCACCATATATTTAGCGATTTTTGCTTTCGTTTGCATAATTATTTGATCGAACAACATGTCAAAATTGTGAGTAAATTAAATGGCAAGTGATGATCCATGACGTATTGATGTCTGTGACAGACTTTAAACGGTGTTTGTGTTTTATCTTTGATCAGGGCAAATTGTATTTAACGTCATTTGCTTTGCTATAATGATAATGCTCAAAAACACGACAGCAAATACTGGCTAAGTGCAATACGGATAATGAAAAAACACACAGTGCGTAATATTAAATTGGTCCAGGCAGTGCCACAGGAGTAGGGGAAAGCAAACATGCGTACATTATGAGAGCTAAGAGAGAAAGGAAAACCGGGTCAACGGATGAGGGTGAGTGACGGGTGCTGAAAAAACCCGTCCAGTAAAACATCCCACGATATTTTATTGCAGCAACTTCCATTCACTTATTTCAATTAAGACTTTACAACTACCATGCAAAAATGTCATTAAACTTTTGTTGTTGTTTGTTTGTTTGTTTTGTTTTTTATTTGTTTTGTTTTTTTCTGTCATAATAATTATTCAAAGAAACTTACAAATTTTCTGCGTTTAATATCACTGAAATCCAAATATTTATCACAAATCAACTTAAGCAAAACATGCAAAACTATGTCCGACCCATTCATCCAAAGCACCATTATTATAATATCCTAGTTTATAACACACAGTTTCAGTCTCTATTACGATACGTTATCCTCTTCAAAGTGGTCTCATTGTAATTTATAAACTTGTTCCCACGTTAAAACTGAGGACTTTCCGGTAAAATGACATATCGAAGCAGTCCTCGCTTCGCTTTTGTGTACAAAACCAATGGGGAAGTCGAAGAACAACAACAAAAACAAAAACAAAAGCAAACAAACAAAGTCCAAGCAATGGGAGAACAACGGAAAGTCGTCACTTTACAGCATTTACAGGATCTAGTGTGAACAAAATCTCGAGTATTTTGGTTTCCCTCTTATGTCTTACAGATCGGCATTCACTGTCCTTTGTCATGTTTATCTGTAGTTTCAACTTGTCATTGTAGTTTCTCAAATAGATAGATAGATTTGTTTCACACTGACAACAACATGCCATAATATTCATATTGTAGTAGGCCTACAGTATACTCACATTATATACAATAAAGCAATACATATTATATTAGGCTTACGTTTACCTTAATTTTAAAGGTCAGCATTTAGGAAAATAGTCAAGCAAAAACTTTTCCTATTGGACAGAAAAAACAAAGAATGATAGACAAGGGACAACTGAGAAGCACTCAATCAATTAATGTTATAATTATAGTAAACAAGTTGCTCAAATATCATATTGGAGTTTTTTTGCCTAAAATCCATATTAGGCCTAAGGCTATTATAAAGCTATATACCACGTTGAATGAGACTGTTTAATAAAGGTTGGACAGTTAATTACATAAACAAAAATTGGTCTTTAATTTCCTGCTGGTACCATGAGAATATAATGATGACGCCAAGGTAAACAATCACTAAAACCGGCTAAAGCAGTAGGCCACGTTTGTACTTGAACATTAGACCCAAGTTCAAGCGGTAAAGGGCATTTAATTTAAGCACTTTAAGTCCAGCAAATAGAGGAGCCGAGTGTGATAAGTAATCGGCATTAATGATTTTGCGAACAGCCTTCATTACTTGTAAAAGTAGAAGTTTGTTGCAATGTGAATGTGTGTAGCCACACGGCAGTATTGAATAGTTTAAATATGGAAGGACAAGTGAGTTAATATAATATTTTGTGATAGAACATGTTTAAGTCTGTTCATAATACCAGTGTTTTTTGAAATTTTAGTGGATATAATTTCAATTTGTTCTTTAAATAAAATGATGTATTGTGCAAATACTTTTTTGCCTAGCACTGAAAATTACATTTAATTTGTTCTGAGGGATTAATCGATAACTATTTGGCTAACAGCCAGCTACTGAAGAAAGAAAAGCTTTACATTAAGAATTTTGATATAGCAATGTCAACATAATGATAATTTTAAAGAAGGCTTGTATCATATGAAAACAAGCAACAGTAAAATCGTTAGTTATCGCGTGGTAGACGTCGTAGGCGTCAATATTTTTTTGTCGCGGTTCGATTAAAAAATATTGCAGTTTAACCGGTTTCAATTGATGGTGCATCAAAACTAACAACAGGAGGACCATATCAATGTAAATTCTAGGCATTCATTTAAAACAAAGTCCATTTTATGAAATCAAATTCAACTTGTATTTTATTAATTTTATACAATTTTGTAAATACGTTGTAACGTTGAGTTTGATGAAAATCTGACAAAAGCTAGTTAAATACTGGTTAAATTTATTTATGAGAATGAGACTTTTCTTTCTGATATGTACATGTCTGACACTGTCAAAATGACGAGTCGTTTGAAATAATCCTAAAGAGTTGTCATCATAAAAAATGAAATCTCATTACTTTTCTAAAAGCTTCAGCACATATTTAAATGATTTTCGTTGGCCTAATTAATCTCCGTCTGATATACTTTCAATGTCAAACTAAGGGGGAAACAGATTTTTTTAAATGTTCACCCCCCTTAAAAGACCTAGTTTGGCTTAAAGGGGCACACCGGTTATCTGTTTACGTAATTTAGGGATGTAGAATTATAGACAATTATTTTTAGATGTTTTTGATTTTTTGATTTTTCACATAATGTCACGTAATTAACGAGAAATGATCGAACAAAACAAAAGCGGTCAAAGGTCAGCGTAAACGCTTTACCAGCCGTTGGAAGTGTCAAATTTACGTGATTTTGCTGCGCTCTGTTGCAAGTAGACTCTTTTCTATGGCGAGGCATGAGGATCCAGTCTACATATCCATCCAACTCAAAGGCGAGTAGGCGAGTATAAACAACCGACATAATACACGCGTCAGTCCAATGCTTATGGTCCAATCTACGTTCCTTCGACATCTAAAGATTGACCCCCCAAAAACACAAAGAAACAAACCAACAATATGGTAGAACAACAAGAAAAAGTCCAAAAATAATAAATCCAAAGACGACTGATAAACGAGGTGCACAAAGTACATGTACCACTAGTACTACCACGGAGGAAGGCATGGTACTAGTAGTAACTAGACCCAGTAACTATGGGGCGCTGAAGTCCTTTACATTTTTTTGTTACATCTTCGGTCGAGTACCGAACCAAAGATGTCAAAAAAAATTAAAGGAGTACGCCCCAGTTACTGGGTCTAGTACATAACTAGTATTACAATGAAGTCCTTTAAACAAAATTGTTACATCTTCGGTCGAGGACCGAACCAAAGATGTCAAAAAAAATTTTAAAGGAGTACGCCCAAGTTACTGCGTCTACATAACTAGTATTACAATGCCAAATGTAGTTGGAATGCGATCGTACATTGTAAAAATGAAGGGCAAAAAAGTTGATGGGTAATCTGAAAATGGGCAAACTAGGTAATAATTCGTGAGTTTGTTGGTTAATACTTTTTCCAACATGTGTGGCATTTTCCCTGTTGGTTAACTGAAACAAAAACACTAAACAAATGGTAAATATACTACATCAGTTGGGTATTATTTATCAGGTTTACCCATTATATAGCAAGACATTATTCTTCTGCCTCATCGTTGGGCATCTTTCCACATACAGTTGGGTAAAGTTAAACCACATTGGGTGCAAAAGCATAAAAACGATCATTTCCAACATGGCGAGTGGAGGAGTGGCTGTGGCCCTGTCCTCTCTCTTAAACGAGCGGCGTTGCCCAGTGGTTATACAACTTTTTGAAGGTTAGTTTTTAACAAAATATAAAGTGTTGTTTCCTATTTAGTTGTACACAGTCGTGAAAGTGGCAGAGCAAGCAACACAGTGCCACTGCCATTCAATTATTTTCAGTTTTATCATGCCATTCGTGTACATGTATTGTAATGTTAAAAACATCGTGCAGGCAGTGCGTTGTAGTAGTATAGACATGCAACGACACGGCGTATGTGTGTATGTTTTGGGGGTTGTATGTGTATGTAAAACAACAATACACTAACCTTCAAAAGCATCTACAAACCACTGGGCAACCCCACGTTTTTGAGAGAGACGCTAAGGGCACAGCTCGCCACCACTCGCCATTGTGGAAAAAAATCGTTTCGATGCATGGACGTACGACATATCGCAGGAACTGTGAATCAAATGGTTAATTATATTCACCATTTGTTGGATAACACAATAAATATTGACCAATGAAGCAATGATTGCCCAACTGCTACATAAAACCTTTCTACCAAATATTGGTAAAAAAAAATCATCGCCCAATAAATGGGTAATTGATAATTTATCATATACCCAGAAAAAGGGTAAACATTTGATGAGGAAATATTACCCAATTATTTGGCGATCAGAGTGCCCAACTGAGATGGGGAAAAAAGTACTTAAAAGATGGGCACGTTGATAGTTTAAGCAACGTTGGGTAAAAAATTTGGTACATTTTTGCCCATTATTTTTACAGTGTAACTGATCAGCAGAGTGTGGGTTCGAATCCCAGTCGTGACACTTGTGTCCTTAAGCAAGACACTTGACCACATGCTTCGTCCTTCGGATGGGACGTAAAGCCGTTGGTCCCGTGTACTAGGACTGGTAGTGCACGTAAAAGAACCCAGAACACTTATCGTGGAAGAGTAGGGGTTTAACCCCGGTGTTTCTGGTTCACATTGCAAGCACCCTTATTTACAGGTTTCCTCAGGCTTGCGAGCTACAGTGATTAAGTTCACTTGTGAGGCATCCTTGGTTTCATTACCAGAAATATATAATAATAATAATAATAATAACAACCCCCCCCCCCCCAACGGTCGTTCGCGACGACCAGGTTTTACTTCTGGTACGGATCGAGAGCCCCTATAAAGGGACAGGTGAAAACAAATTCAAGATAACAAAAAGGTAAAATATGTCTGTTCCCTCCCCATATATCTTGTTCCCTCATAATGTTGTTCCCCCGAATTGTTATTTCATTCTTCAAAGTGTTTTTTTGTTGCTTCAAAATATATGATTTTGAGGGTATTTAATAAAGGCCTATTGTTTTGAAAATACATTTTCTTAAGCTTTTGTTCCTTCAAGATACACTTATCTGTTCCCTCGAGATACGCTTCCGTTCCCTCAAGATAGGCTTCCATTCCCTCAAGATACGCTTTCGTTCCCTCAAGATACGCTTCCGTTCCCTTAAGATACGCTTCCGTTCCCTCAAGATACGCTTTCGTTCCCTCAAGATATGCTTTTGTTCCCTCAAGATACGCTTCCGTTCCCTCAAGATAGGCTTCCGTTCCCTCAAGATACGCTTTCGTTCCCTCAAGATACGCTTCCGTTCACTTAAGATACGCTTCCGTTCCCTCAAGATACGCTTTCGTTCCCTCAAGATACGCTTCCGTTCCCTCAAGATAGGCTTCCGTTCCCTCAAGATACGCTTTCGTTCCCTCAAGATACGCTTTCGTTCCCTCAAGATACGCTTCCGTTCACTTAAGATACGCTTCCGTTCCCTCAAGATACGCTTTCGTTCCCTCAAGATACGCTTCCGTTCACTTAAGATACGCTTCCGTTCCCTCAAGATACGCTTCCATGCCCTCAAGATATGCTTTTGTTCCCTCAAAACACGCTTCCGTATCCCTCAAGATACGCTTTTGTTCCCTCAAGATACGCTTCCGTTCCCTCAAGATTTGCTTTCGATCCCTAAAGATACGCTTTCGTTCCCTCAAGATACGCTTCCATGCCCTCAAGATATGCTTTTGTTCCCTCAAAACACGCTTCCGTATCCCTCAAGATACGCTTCCGTATCCCTCAAGACACGCTTCCGTTCCCTCAAGATAGGCTTCTGTTCCCTCGAGATACGCTTTTGATCCCTCAAGTTCGTTTCCCTGAACAACAATTTATTCAAGATTTAATTCAAATAATGAATTTCGTTCAGATTTTATTTAAATTGTTCAGCTTTTCAACCCCCCCCCCCCGTCCCTACTATCGCATATCCAAGATCCGTATTTTTGAAATTTTTGTCAGAAAACTTGTTCAACACTTTCAATAAACACGATTGCACCGTCACTATCGTAAAAGTGGTCTTGATAATGTATGGTACAGACGAAAAACCATCGTAAAACAAAACGTCAATGATGGTCTGGCTCCCTACCCCTCCTACAAGCTCACGGCTAGACCGGCAAGTTGGGGAGTTCATGCTCCCGGGGTTTGTCTCTCTGGCCCCACGAGACACGGCACCGGCTGTACGGGATATGCCCAAGGTTTACGTTCCGCTAGCTCCCACGCTGGTGCGCCGTAAAACACGCTGCGTTTGCACGGACTCTCTGAATGCAAATCTTACGTTCGATTTTTTATCCTTATTTACAACTTTTATCCATAATCTGAATACATAGTCTTTTTTGTCAATAATACTCATGAATAATTGAAGAAGAAAAAAACATTGGTTCAGTAATTTACTTGTATACGGCTGGAAGTAAAACTATCTCGAAAGATCACGAGGGTTATCCGAACCAAAAAAGTGGTTCGGATAACCCACGTGACCTTTGTTTTTTGGAAAAATGCGTAAAAACAGCAAAATTTAGTGGATTATTTCCTCAACTGTTCTTCTCCATTCCTGGAAGAATGCCCGAAATATTCGTCAAATCTTCGCCGAAAATGTTGAGCCAGTGAAACATAGGCCTAATATTAAATCGGAAAGGACGATTTGTGGATGCAATATCAATACATTAATTTAAGGTCAATTGCTGGTTAAAATAACTGACCCCAATAGATGGAGGTCTCCCTTTTTACGGATTGTAAGCTCTCTCGGCAGCAGTCGCTGTGTCTGCGCTGAAAGGTGTTATCATCAAACTGCGAGTGTGGGTATCCCGAGTATCCCATCAGTAAAATACCGCGAAGAGTAAATAAAACGCCATTTTACTCTCTAATTAACGGACAAACCACGTCAAGACGTATACACTGGTTATAAAATCTAAACACAAAATGGCGCAATTTGTCATAAATTTGCGATGAACTTAAACTTTGTGGCTACTAACGAGTCGTCGCAAGATTGTCATCGCTAGTAATAATTTTGCGATGAGTAAATTCGTCGCAAAGATTAAGTGAAATCGTTATCCAAAACCCATCTCTAAGTTGTGATGGATTTTGGATTTAGCGATCGGTTTCGGAGTTTGCGATGATCGAAAAATCGTTAGTGAAATCAGCCCCCCAGATCCGTGAAGTTTCGACACGGATCGAACGTCGATATTGTGAAAAGGCATTCTGTCTTATCGCAGTTGATGGCATGTTTTATTATTTTCTATGTATTTATTTGTAATTCTGTTACTTCATGAAGTAAATTGCTTGTACAGGAATCACACTTATAGGCACTGCTTTGGAATGTTCTTAAGATCTTGGGAAATTAATACCAATCTTGGGAACTTGGGGAAAAAACTGAAAAAGCCAAAATCTTTGGAAAGATCTCTGATGTGTCACAATTATAATTTTGTTAACCTTTTTTTTTAAATATTTTTATGTGGCGGTTCAAGTAACTACATGCGAATGTTACCAGAATGTAGCATGAATGTTTAGCGTGGGGCATTTCTATACGAGAAGAACCGGCGAGCGAAGCACTTCAGAGGCGGTTTACACATTATTTTTACCCAGTAAAAATGTCTTTAGTTTCCTTTTCACAATTATTGTTTTTTTTAATTTGTAGCTTGTTTTTTCGCTTGCCCGTTTATGTACAAACAGCATTCTAGCCAGGATGCATGTAGCGTAATGCATTTTACGAGAAGAAAGAGCGAACGCGAAACCTTCACGTCGTGGTGTCTGGGAACAAACAATTTATTTAAAACAGAAAAAGAAAACCATGTATACCATTAAAATGCTCTCTTTAACAGCACTGTAAACATAACAGTATTTATAGAGCATTTCCAATTTTTAAGGTGGTTGACTTTATACAAAATGCGTAAAAATATTAACGAACATTTTCCGTGGTTTATTGCAGCAGCTAGCTTGTGGGAACTTCATTCCAAAACGTCTCCCCTAAAATGGCTACAAATATCGACATAATTTGAACAATTTTATCGTTCACCCTCTGATTTGTTTTACTGAACGTAATGTTTAAAGGCATCGTACACGTTTTGTATTTGGAGCCTATTGTTTATTTCAATCCTATACACTGTAAAACCGCTGAACGCATGACGCGTTTATAATCTAAACACTTTCATGTCGGATTTTGTCGATAAACACATGACGCGTTTTTAATCTAAACACATGATAACAAAACTAAGAATGACGCGTTTATCATTTAAACACCGAGTGTTTAAGCAATGCAAAACGTTTAACAAAGTGGTGTGGGTCGTATAATATATCTCTTATAAACACAATGTGTTTAGTTACTACACGTGATAAACACATGACACGTTTTCAAACTAAACACATAATAGTACAATACAAATGGTGTGTTTATCATCTAAACACAATGTGTTTAGTTTTACAAAAGATAAACACATGCTTTTTAAAACTAAACATGTAATAGTGCAATACAAATGGCGCGTTTATCGCCTAAACACAATGTGTTTAGTTGTACGAAAGATAAACACATGCTTTTTTAAACTAAACATGTAATAATGCAATACAAATGGCGCGTTTATCGTCTAAACACAATGTGTTTAGTTTTACGAAAGATAAACACATGCTTTTTAAAACTAAACATGTAATAATGCAATACAAATGACGCGTTTATCGTCTAAACACAATGTGTTTAGTTTTACGAAAGATAAACACATGCTTTTTTAAACTAATCATGTAATAATGCAATACAAATGGCGCGTTTATCGTCTAAACACAATGTGTTTAGTTGTACGAAAGATAAACACATGCTTTTTTAAACTAAACATGTAATAATGCAATACAAATGGCGCGTTTATCGTCTAAACACAATGTGTTTAGTTTTACGAAAGATAAACACATGTTTTTTTTAAACTAATCATGTAATAATGCAATACAAATGGCGCGTTTATCGTCTAAACACAATGTGTTTAGTTTTACGAAAGATAAACACATGTTTTTTAAAACTAAACATGTAATAATGCAATACAAATGGCGCGTTTATCGTCTAAACACAATGTGTTTAGTTTTATACACACGTGATAAACACATGCGTTTTTAAACTAAACGTATGATAATAAAATACAAATTGTGCGTTTATCATCTTAACACAATGTGTTTAGTTACACACAAGATAAACACTTGCGTTTTTAAACTAAACATATAACTTAGTAAAAACTTGGTGCGTTTATCGTCTAAACACAATGTGTGTAGTTTATACACGTGATAAACACATGCGGTTTTAAACTAAACATAATAATAAAATACAAATGGTGCGTTCTTAAACACAATGTGTTTAGCTTTACACGTGCGTTTTTAAACTAAACATATCATAACATAATACAAATTTGGTGCGTTTGCTAAACACAGTGTTTAGTTTATTCACCATGATAAACACATGCGTTTTTAAACTAAACATATAATTATAATACATTACAAATGGCGCGTTTATCTTCTAAACACACTTGTTAAGTTTACACGCTAAAAAGCGTGTTCAGCAATTAAACATTAGTAACCTGTTTAAACATGTCAAATTCCTAAACACTAGACAATTTTGTGCTTAATTTCTAAACAGAACGCATTTATTGCTCAAAGTAAAACTTCTCTAAACATGTTGTCGCGCATACTCTGCGCTGATTGGCTCTTTGGATTTTGCGTGCCGGGCCGGCCGGGCGCGAAACAAAGTTTGCAGTCGCCATTTTGTCTTGTTTGTGTGAGAGACGGTTAGTGCTAATGGTCGCGTAATTAAACATGAATTTGTTTGAATTCAAGATGTTCGTGCTCTCGCAACTGCAGCCGGAAGATGTAGAAATGTTATGTGGTAAGTATAAACTACTTGTTTACACTGTTTATTTCAATTTATGTTGATTATTTTGATGGAGGAGAAGGTCAACTCATCATTTGACATCGCTCGTCGCTGTCCACTTCTGTGTACACAGTACTACCACGCTCGAGTAGAGCCAAATAATTATTGTTTTGTAGGCCTAACATTTACAAGTAAACGTTAATTTAGCTCATCTTAGAGCAACGACCTATATTATCTCTGTATTCTCATTCAGATAAATGGCTATCACATCAAAATAAACGCTGTAGTGTTGAGTACTGAAAATCTGTTAAGTCTAGCCAACTTTCTAACATCTCGAGCTACTGTCGAAAATACACGGCGTATTGCATGCACAATTGTGACGGGTTTATTTGTCACACATAACTTGTGTACATACTCCCTGTAGGGGATTAGGCCTATTCTTTGTGCATCACATGCACATCTATTTTTCAACATGTTCAATGTCAAAGTTTGTGGTTTGGAGAAATATTTTAGTCTAAACTACTGTCAACACTCGAAGTCGAAATAATTGCATTTTAAGATAAAAAAATGCACAGCAAACGAACATTGTTTAAAACACAACCACTTTATTTCATGAAATGTTTAAAGGTTTGTTGTCTGTCAGTGCACTATGACTGTGTGCAATGCATGCCGGTCTAAGTATAACTATGTAGCAATTTTTGCCAGTGTCAATAGCCAGATGTGGCAGACCCATTTCCTGATTCTGTGTTTTTGTTGGGTGTCTATAATATCCATTGAAACCCAGGTATTTTGACAGCCAATGGGGACATAACTGAAAAACTTAGTCCAGATTATGGGAGAACAAAGAGAGTACTCTATTTATGGGGTCAATCAACATGTCCATTAACAGCGGCCAGTTACCAACAAGGATCATTATTAACACTTGGTGAAGACCGGGCCATTCCCTATTCCCTATCCGTAGCTCACAGAGCCGGTCTTTACATCACATGTTAATTCTCCCCACCTGACCAGTCTTCAACCAATTAGAGTAATTTATCAATAAATAATAAAAAATAAAAAACACTCCTTCTCTTTTAGAATACCAATGATGGGATTGCCCTCCAGGGATATATGGAGGCAGAGATTACTGTAACAAAAAGGATGAAGAACATGATCAAGCCAGCTATCTCAGTGGACAAGGTAAGTGGCTACATGTTGGTTGATTTAAGGGAACACCCTTGTAAGTACACTTGCTGCTCACTGGTAAGCAGATTTTCACTGTTGTATTGTTGTGAATAGTCATTTTCTAGCAATATTGGCCCTGCAATTTAACATGTCTGTTTCTATGCCTAGTGGTCAGTAGCGCTATGAAATATAAAAACATACCTGAAGCACAAATTAGCTGCAATATTAAAGCCACTCTTTGAAATTGATCCCATGTCATGGCATTCCAAGGTGTTGTTGCAATAAGGGGCTATTTTCAACTTTAGTTTGTGGATACTTTGCCCCATTAAGATTACATAGTCGAAATGACCCTTTATTGTTTTTTCCTTTGTAACTCTCACCACAGGTGACAGATGTTTCTGTGTTTGTTGAGAAGGAAGCACCGATGTTGGTAACAATACCACATAGGGATGACAACACTGATGAATTTCTTCATTATGATAGCCTCATCATAAAACTGGGTCTCAGGACCTTGTGGAGTTGGCGCTTTCTCTATTACAGGCCTATTGTGCATGATATCTTAACTATCCCATCTATCAAATGTTGAGATTCCTTTAATTTTTTTTAAAGGACAAACAGTCTCTCTTCAAAGGGTCCTGCTACCTTCTGAACTTCCAAAAAAATGAATCATTTTGTCAAATGAAATAAGCTGTTGGTGTTAATGTTTAAAAATTTCTTGTTCATTTGGATTTGTGACAATACAATCTGCAGGATTGTTTTCAATTTTGTAAGATAATTTATGCAATTGGGCAAAAAATAAAACATTCATGCGTTCTAAAAAAGAAAAACGTGTTGCAGTGTTCAGTCCTTAAACGTGTTTGTGTTTACAGATAAACATTGATGTGTTCAGAATATAAACATGATCAAACTCTAAACGCAAATAACTGATAAACGCGTCACAGTGTTTTTAAACTGTTACAGCCTATAAACATGTCAGAGTGTTTATTAAAGAACATTTAAACACTTGTTAAACATTTGTTAAATGCTATATACGTTTAGATTTGGAACATATTACAAGTTTATAAACGTGTTGAAGTGTTTAATATTTAAATACAGTGTGTATAAAAAATAAACACTGATGTGTTCTTAAAATAAACATTGGTTGCAGTGTTCAGTCCTTAAACGTGTTTATGTTTATAGATAAACATTGATATGTTCAGAATATAAATATATTCAAACTCTAAACGCAGATAGCTGATAAACGCGTCACAGTGTTTTTAAACTGTTACAGCCTATAAACATGTCAGAGTGTTTATTAAAGAACATTTAAACACTTGTTAAACATTTGTTAAATGCTATATACGTTTAGATTTGGAACATATTACAAGTTCATAAACGTGTTGAAGTGTTTAATATTTAAATACAGTGTGTATACAAATAAACACTGATGTGTTCTTAAAATAAACATGAGTTTGCAGTGTTCAGTCCTTAAACATGTTTATATTTATAGATAAACATTGATATGTTCAGAATATAAATATGTTCAAACTCTAAACGCAGTTTAACTGATAAACGCGTCACAGTGTTTTTAAACTGTTACGTTTTTGCGTTTATGTAAACGTTTAGATCCTAAACACTTGGTTTTACAGTGATAGTTGTAGATATATACCATATAACTAACATGTGAAAGTTTTACTTCAAAAGGTGGTAGCGTTTTTTGAGATATTGCCGAAAATCTGGAGCCCACGCAGGAAGAATAATCTGCATTGGATTACACACTATGAGAAGTGTTACCGTAAAAGTCTCTCAAAATGCATTACTATCCAAAGATGCTGTACTCTATACCAAGTAAGTTATTATTGCCATAAATTTTCAGAGTCATTACCAAACGTGTACGATGCCTTTAAGGATAGTTCAAACAAAATCCCTCCGTACATCCTATAGATATTTGACGATTTTTTTGAAGTGTTTTTTTTAGAAAATGGTTTTTGCCTTTACTTGGTTTGCACGCAAACGATCGTCTGTTGACGGACGGGAACAATGGCCGTAGGTAGTCCTGGATCCGTTATTTGTGTTGCAATGAAAACCTTCCTTTTCAGTCTTTAATATCAAACGAGTTTTAATTTGTTTGACACAGTGTCTGACCCCAACAACAATTATCATGACTTACGCACTCGTGTGACAACTTTACCGAATCCACTCTTAATTCTTCATTCAATCTTAATGACCCTTCCAAGTTATCTTTTCTTTATATGCATATCAAGAGTCTTCCCAACATTTTAATGAACTGACCAACTATACCTCGATACTCTTCATTCTACCTTATCTGTGATAGAGCTCTCGGAAACATGGCTACAATAATGTGACATGCCTTTCAATATCTCAATCTTGAGACAAAATGCAGAGTGGGGGTGGTGTAGCTTTATACCTGTCCACTGATCTTCAGTATGTTATCCATCATGATTTATCCCATTCCACAAAATGTTTTAAATCCATTTTTATCGAAATCAAGAATTCCAACAGCAAGAACATTATTATTGGAGTCATTTATAAATCATCATCTGCACCATTTAATGACTTCATTTATTCTTCATTTACTCTTTCCAGCAAGTCCATGATTCTGTATCATCTGAGAACAAGTCATGTGTTATTTCTGGTGATTTTAACATTGATCTTCTCACCTCAGAGCATAACCACCTGTCCCAATATTTTTTAGAAATTAATTTCTCCCACTCTTGCTTACCTCTGATCAATAAACCCACTAGAGTAACAAGTACTTCAGCTACACTTCTTGACAATATTTTTACAAAAGTCTTTCCCCCCACCTAGTTCTGGTACTTTAACTTGTGATATTTCTGACCATTTTTCTATTTTAACTTCCTTTAAATTTTCCTTGTCCACCTGCTCCTTCCGCCAAATTACCTACGCAAACATTCTATTGACAATATTCAACATTCAAAAATATTCAAAATAGCTTGAAACATGAAGATTGGTCTTCAATCCTGAGCTCAGTTGAACCCAATGACTCATTTAAGAATTTCATGATCACCCTTAACCATTTATATGACATTCATATTCCTCTAGTCAGACTTAAACACTCTAACAAAAAAACTCAACAAGGTCGCCATGGATTTCCATAGTCTTCTTAAATCCATCAATCATAAAAACAAGCATAATCGTAAATTCGTGCGTTCTCCTTTTCAAACTACTCATCATAATTTTACCAAATACAAAAATGTATTAACCACTATTTGTTTCCTGCAAAACGTGATTATTATTCCCAGCAATTTTTCAAGGAAAATGTAGAGCTAAAAATACTTGGAAAAACAGCCATACTTGGCATACCTCCAGTCTGACAAATGAATGACAACGTGCAATGCTGCAATTCTCACTTTAAGGATTTTATGTCTGACCCAATTGCCCACTCCATTTCTCTTACTCCACTTCTGAGCTTGAACTTTCCTCAATTGTTTTGAACTTATCCGACAAGAACAGACCAGTTAATCAACTGTCCGCTTTTTAATTAAACAGGTTAAATTCACGAAATATCTAGGCCTTCAGTCTTTATTATCAACTTATCTTTGTCTCCTATAGGAACTGTGGTATTGTCCCAACCCGATGGAAATTGCCAGGGTCATGCATATTCACAAAAATGGTGACCGTCACTCGGTCAATAATTTCGGTAAGAAACATTCCACTAAACTCGATCCATCTTGCAACTATTTGACAGAGTCTGAGCTGGTTGCGATAAATCACTGCACACAATGGGAATCTTCCTGAACCTTTCAAAGGCCTTTGACACCATTGATCATTCTAATCTTCTATCTAAACTTTTCTTTTTATGGTGTCAGAGGTATTGCTTTGAGTGGTTCAGAAATTATCTGTCTGACCGCAAACAGTTTGTTTGTATTGGTGGCAAAGAATCCTCATATAAATCATTACTTTGTGGTATTCCACAAAGATTCATTTTGTCTCCTCTCCTATTTTACTCCCAAAGAAATGTTGACATTCCTATTGAAGCGGTAAGCTTGGAGCTGATACACATTTAAAACTGGATAAAGGCAAACAAGTTATCCATCAATATTAAGAAAACTAACTTTATGTTATTCAATCATTCCAGTAATTCACTCCCAAGTGACAATACGTTTGACAATTTACCTCTTCTTCGAACTGATTGTGTCAAATTTCTTGGAGTGTTTATTGATGACAATCTTTCTTGGTATTAATCTTGGCTACATGGAAGCATCGCCTCTGGTGAAGTTTTTCCATCAAACTTCAGTGTTTATCGCAAGGATAGATCTGACTCCTATGGTGGCGTATTTTTAGCGATTAAAAATACTTTGGTCGCTCAGGAGGAAACAGAACTCCAAAGTGACTGTGAAGCGATATGGGCGAGTATTCATGTAAAAGGAGTATCCCCCGTGTACATCGGAGCCTTTTATAGATCACAAACAGACAATGCCTACTTGAGACAATTGGAAATCAGCATTGAAAAAATCCCCAGGCAGGCAGCCATTTGGTTGCTTGGTGATTTTAACTTGCCTGACGTAGAGTGGTCAACAAACAGCCTAAAACCTAGTGGCAGATGTCCTGGTCCAAGTAAAATCATGATAGACATCGCCATGGATAGCAACCTCTCGCAGATTGTGAATCAACCAACCAGAGACAACAGCATCTTGGATCTTTGTTTCACGAACTGTCTATCTTTTGTTAACAAAGTTAATATTCAGGCTGGAATTAGTGACCACGATGTTGTTGTTATCGACGCCAGTATTAGAGCCAAATTTGTCAAACGCCCCCGGAGGAAGGTTTTTCTCTTCAACAAGCAAGGGAAATTATACTGACATTGTCAACAAGATGAAATCCTTCAATGACCAGCTTTCGCATGAAAGAATCGCAGAAATGGACATCGAACACATGTGGATATCTTTGAGAGATGCCTTACAAGCAGCAATGAATCAGCATGTTCCATCTAAGTTGAGTTCATCCAGACCTAGTCAACCTTGGATAACTGATGCAACTATGAGAGAAATCCGAAAAAACAACACCTCTATAAGAAAGCTCGTAAAAGAAACAGCGGAGTACTCTGGGACCAGTTCAAGCTACTGAGACGTCGCACTGACCGAAAGATCAAGAAACAGTACAAGACCTACGTAAAAGATGTTATAGGAGCCAGTCTACATTCCGAAAATTCTAAGCCATTCTGGAATTTCATCAAGACCAAGAGACAAGAAGTGTTTGGAATTTCTGCTTTGATGATGTTGCTGGGCACACCATCTCTAGTGCAAAGGACAAGGCCGAGACCCTGAACAAACAGTTTGTTCCATTTTTACAGAGGAAGATCCAACTAATATCCCCGATATTGGCCACAGCTCAGTTCCAGACCTACCTTCTTTGATTATTACAACGCCTGGAGTTGAGAAACTGCTTCAGAACCTCAAGGTAAACAAGGCATCTGGGCCGGATAATATCCCTGCCAGATTCTTGAAAGAATGCTCGGAAACAATCGCCCCAATACTTCAGAAGATCTTTCAGAAGTCAATGGACAGTGGGAGGCTGTCTAAGGATTGGCTGAGTGCAAATATTTCGCCGATTTTTAAGAAAGGTGACAGGACCAGCCCTGCTAATTATCGTCCGATTTCCTTGACCTGTATTACCTGCAAGTTACTTGAACATATCATACACAGACACTTAACGAGACATGTTGATAATCACCACCTGCTTAAAGACCGTCAACATGGGTTTCGGAAAGAAAGATCCTGTGAAACTCAAATAGCAGCCTTAACTGAAGATCTTGCTAAGATTCTTGACAAACGAAGCCAAGCTGACCTCATAATAATCTCATATACTCATCAAGTTACATCACCTTGGAATCAGAAATAATACCAAAAACTGGATCAATTGTTTTCTAACCATGCGTCATCAAACTGTCATCATTGATGGAGAAAAATCCTCAAAGTCACCTGTTACTTCGGGAGATCCTCAGGGAACAGTTTTAGGCCCGTCATTGTTCCTCATGTACATGTATTTTAATGACCTACCGGACTCAATAAACTCTCAGGTACGTCTATTCGCAGATGACTGCATTTTGTACAGAGAAACAACATCAAACAAGGACTGTGCTTCCCTACAACAAGACATTAACTTGCTGTGTGAATGGGAGAAATCATGGCAAATGAGCTTCAATGCTTCAAAATGTTTCACAATGCACATGACACATAACAAGAAACCGATCACTCATCAATATACAATGGGAGATGCCACTTTACAGGAAGTGAATCAACAAAAATACTTAGGAGTGGAGCTGACAAAAGATTTGTCTTGGTCCAAACACATCAGCCAAGTTACTTCTGGTGCAAACAAGATTCTTGACCTTCTTAAAAGAAACTTGAGATGCTGTGATGACAAGACCAAAGCCACCGCCTACAAAACACTTGTTCGACCCAAATTAGAGTAGGCCCCTTATGCAGCAGCATATGGGACCCACACAAACAGACCCTAATAGAATCAGTAGAAAAAGTTCAGCGCAGAGCAGCACGCTTTGTCGCAAATGATTACAGGCGTGATAGCAGTGTCACCCATCAGCTTCTTCAACAACTCGAGTGGGAACAACTGGATGTTAGACGCTTAAAATCGCGTCTAACTGTCATTTTCAAAGAACTGAACCATCTAGCTCCATCCAACATTGACCAACTCAAGGTGTCAAAGGAGGAAACAACCCACAACAGACAATCCAGAAATGATCACCCAAACAACTTAAAAAGAGTTACAGTCAACAAAGATTGCTACAAGTTCTCACTCTACCCATACCAGAATGGAATCTCCTACCAGCTAACATGAAGGAGGCAACCGACTTTAAGCACTTCAAATCAAGACTTGATGCCATTGATCTAGAAAAACTGACGCAAAAAGCCCATTTTAAAATTGTTTAGAAAGCTACTCCAAGCGTTTTCATGCAGTATAACTTTTCTGAAGATTCTGAAGATATTAACATATTAATTACCTATTTCTTGGAATCAACATATTAATTATTATTATTATTTTTTTGAAATGGTTTAATGCATAAAAAAGACCTTCGCAGCCAAAGGCTGAATTGCGGTCAGGATTCCACAAGGTTAAAAAAATGTCAAACAACAATGAGTTTAAAATTATGCAAACTGATCTCAAGGAACATAGGAATTATCAACAAGCCTATTTCCAATCCACTATACTCTATAAAATGTATTCTGCTTTAAACCTGCCCTACATTTGTTACAGAATTATAGCTTCGGGCAAATCAAGTGTCTGTCTACTGAAACGAATTATTTTGTTACAGAAAAGAGCCCTTAGAATAATTATTCGTGCCGACTTTTGTGCTCATTCTGACCCATTATTTAACAAAATACAGTACTCTTAAAGTTTCCGATATTTATCTTCTACAACTTGGAACGTTTATGCATCAATTCAACTCCAACGATTTACCTAATTCTTTTAAGAGTATGTTCACACTTAATTCTCAATTCCATTCTTATCAAACTAGACATGCACAAGATTTTCATATACCTCGTGTCTACTCTTCTAAATCCAAGAGCTGTGTTTATTTTCAAGGTCTAAAATACTGGAACTCCCACAAATTGTTGTTGTTCAGATTTTGTCTTAGATTTAATTTAAAACAAACGTATTTTTATTTTATTTTTTATTGTTCTTCGTTTGGTCACACTTAAACTCACCTATTGTCTGCGCCGTTTTCAGAATTCAATTTCTGCTTAGCTGTAATTATGAGTAAAATGTTCAATTTATACGCTTGAATGTGATAATTTCGATGTTTTAAAACTATTTTCCATTTACACACGGAAAGTGTAAATGTTTTTACACTCACGCCAGATTATCTTTAAACAAATAGTAAATTACATAAAGAAGGCACTGAAAAGGGGCTTGTTTTAAGAAAAAGGCAGGCGCGGTTCTATAGCTGATATTTTTGGGGGCTAGACCCTTCGCACGTGAAGTCAACCTCTGACTTTTGCTCCATGGAGTCAAACAGCAACCTATATACAGCGCATTTTTCATGTATCTGGCACGTTATACAAGTAGAAAGTTGCAATAATCATACAATACATGATGCAGTTAGTGTAAATTTTGACTCCAAAACGGTGGACAGAACAAAAGCTTACAATGTTGTAACTATTAGTGACTTTGATTGAGAATATAATGGACTACGCATATAATTGCATTGTCTGAAAAAGCTCATGTCTACATCATTAATGAAATGCGGCGTCCTTTTCGGGCAAACTCATCGACAAATTTGTCGGGATGTCAGAGTACTTCCTGTGTCATGTCGCGTTCGATTGCGAGACCACATAGAATTTGTCAGTCGGCTAATGCTCCGCGTTAATATGTCTTTGCTCTTTTCATCGATGAGTTGTCATTTTTAATGAAGATCCGGTATTTTCCAGCATGTATATTCTTTTTCATTTTTTCCCTTGCATTTATTATTATCTTTATTTTTATTATTTTTTGGGGATAAAAAAAAAGTTGCGTGGAGGACCTGAAGCAACTTCCCCCCCGTGGAACTGCCAAGAACAAGGTAAACGGAAATTTGACCAAATGTGCCCCCCCCCTAAAATTAATGGTGCACCCCCTTGTGCCTCCTACAATTTTACCCTAGTTACGTCGCTGATGTCATGCTGTATTGTCAGGAAAATTGTGTACATCGTTGAGAACGACACCTAATTCACAATAACAAGTTGAAAAGGCGACGCGACGCATGCTTTGCCCATGTCTTTGTGTACAAAACCTTGCGTAATGACCTTGGTTGGTGGCTGGCCGCTGTTAATGGACCTCGCCTTCTGCTCGGTTCATTAACAGCGGCCAGCCACCAACCCGGTCTTAAACATGCAGTGAAGACCCTTCCTCACACTGTTATTGCCTAAACTAAATTTTCTTGGTAAAGAATTAAGCCTCGCCTCAAAAATTATTTGTCAAATAATTACGCTTCTGCCTGTCAGTGAGGGTAGGTTTCCTGAGACGTTGCGGGAGAGTGTGCCATCAGTCTGCCTTGACTCCTCGACGTCTACCTCCATCTTTAAACTAAGCCACGGTAAATTGGATGCTATTGGTGAAGACTGAGCTGTGTAGACTATTTTGACTGTGCTACCAGATGACGAAAGTGTCACTGAAGTTAACGTAGCCGGTTGTGTCCTCCAGGAAGATATCAGTATCCCCGAACCGGAGATACTAAGGAATTGAGGTTCTATGTTGAACATCAGCCGTGGATGTAATTAGATCAGTATAGGAGAAATCTTCCAGAAAGGACTCATGGTTGATTGATCGGAACTTTCTGTAGTCTTGACCATGGCGCTGGAGTTTTGTTTTTCATTTATTTATTTGTTTTGTTTGCTTTTTCTCCATTTGCGCCGCGCTACCGACCCGCCCGAGCTAGATTTGTGCTTGTCTCTGTGTGCGTAGTGTGGATGTATACGTGTACCCCCCCCCCACCTCTCCCCCTCTCCCCCTCTCTCTCTCCTCCCCCTCCCCCTCCCCCACCTCTCTCTCCCTATGTCTCTCTGTCTCTCTGACGGCCTCCGTATGCGGACAGACCTACGAATGCGGATGACCTACGCACATTATAGTAGTACGGGTGTCGGGCTCAGCTCTTCCTCAACTCTTTTGAGACTCTTCCTTTTTTTTGAGACCTCCGGAAAGCGACATCACATCCCGCAAAAAGTCAAAATCTCCCCGGAAAAAAGTAAAAAAAAAAAAAAAGAAAAAAAACGAATTTCTCCTCCTCCGCGCCGCCTCCGCCGTGTGTTGTTTATAACGTTTGCGCGCTTGCATATTTATGCATAGATATACAAAGAAAAGTTGTTTTAAAACCTAGTTCGTGCGCTAGTTTAGATCGATCTTTTGCATTTAGTTTGCAGCGACTGGCAGTCGAAGTCAGCTATTATTTCATTTCGCGTGCATTGTTTCATTTTTTCTGTGCGCAGCTGCATACATTTTAGTTTTTGAACGAAACGGAACTCAATCCAAGACTCAATAAATAAGTCGACCCCGATATATATCATGATATGTTATTATATCCACATTATCAGGGAGGGGAGGGAGGTTGACAATTATGAATGTGACAAAATGAAGAGAGTGATCAGAGACCGATCAGAGAGTTCGAAAAAAAAAATGCAAATCTGAAGCTCGCATTCCAAGTAGAAGCTATCGGGCAATCGTGCACAAAGTGGATGGATTTTTAGTTCAGGATCAGTGGTTTTGTTCATGCTGAAATGATTTAAAATGTTTTTGCAATCAGTCGATCTTGCGATCTTGCAGTAAATTGTTGTGCAATTGCCAATGAATTTTTTTTTTTTTGTGCAATCTTATATATAGCGTGCAGGAATAGTTTGCGCAATTTGCCAATAATGCAGGAATAGTGTGCGCAGTATGCCGATAGTGCGGGAATAATTTGCGCAATTTGGCGATCGTGCATGAAAAGTATTTGCGCAATTTGACGATCGTGAAAATAAAATCTTCCGGATTTTCAAAAACCAATGTTGGCAGCTCTGGCTCAGTGTGCTACACACATTACGCGCAGTATATAGTACATGTACACTCAGGGTTACGCTGTCTTTTTCGGAGTGAAAACTGCAAAGGCTAAACTTTCTGGAGAATTACTTTCAATAATTTATCAAAGAAGGTTGAAGAAGTGATTTGATTCTTCAAAACAGGTTTACAACACTAAGTACCAAAGCCCTAACCCTAACCCTAACCCTAACCCAAACCCTTACGAGCAAGGATCGTGAAAAAGACCCTTGAGATCTAAAGGCTACGAGACGTAGCTCGACTCGATGAGTTACCGGCACAAAGGAAAATGTGGTCTTTCTTTTGCATGCTTTGATAAAATAAAATAATATTAATAATAATAATAGTAGTAGTAATAAATCACAATTCTATAATTATTGTTATAAGTGCATGTAAGGAACAGAAAATAATTGATCGCCTTACCACCGTCGTGTTGAAAAATAAACTCCATGATGTTGACGCTATTACGTGTTGCAGCATGGTGCAGGGCCATCATTCCTTGTCTATCTCTGAACTCCAATTTCTTCGGATCAGAATTGTAGATTGACACAAAGTTATCGTACTTTCCTAATGAAGCGATCTGAAGATTTGAAATAACACATTTGAGTTGTTTAACCTTCATTGAGAAACAATTATTGTAACAAATTCCCATTTCTGAAATTCTTTGAATTTCTTGAGTTATAATGTACAGTTCTTAGCATTTTCAAAGCATTTACAATATTTATACACAAAACAAACATCATAAGCAGAGCTTTTGCACTATTGATTCAAACAAAGTAATCAGCGGATTTCCTCAATCTTGAATTGTACAAATTGTGTACCTTTTGTGTTATCGATGCCTGGTTCAAAGAGATAGAGAATGAATGTAACAAAAATGGCAGTTTCCCAAAACTAATGGAAAATGTAACCTATATTATTTCATAAAGAGTAAAGAGCACTTTTCAGCTATTTGTCAAAAGATAACAAAAACGGTCTTTGGAAATTTGAGTAAACGGTGTGTCTTCTGACCTTTTAATGACATTTTTTTTATTTTGTGTGTTTTGTTGTGGGTTTTTTTTTTTTTTTTTTTTTTTTTTTTACTTTTTGTTTGTGTCACGTGGTTTTTTATTTTTTTATTTTTTTATAATTACATGGAATCAACACTGTCTGTCATTAGCTTTTTTTATTTCGCATTCATTTACTTTTTTGGGGGGGGGGCCTTATGAGAAAAAGCCTTATCGATGGTGTACAGACCTTTAACAAATCTGTGAAAATGTTTGAAATTTTTGCGAGACCCAATGTCAATAATCTACTGCCATTTTGGTTTCTTACCTCGCTATCATCAGCTACATCCTTACTATCCAGCACTTTTCTCAGATCATGACCATCCATTATTGTCACGTTAACATTTTCAGAGAAGCCAAATGAAGTATGTTTGGAGTCGTCAAAATTCCGTCGGCTACCCGGTACTCAATAGTCTATGAATTTGTTTCATCGCGGTTACTTTTCATCGTTATGAGCCCCAAATCCCAAAATGGATGTGAGTACAACTAGCTGGTCGTAAATTACCAGTAGGGCACTAAGCATCAAATTGGAACGTGCAATTTACAAATAGCAATAAATCATCACACGTCAAACTTCGTTAGCTTTTAATTTAAATTGACGGTCATAATAATGGCATAATGAACTTAAAGCGTCAAACATGCTGCAGTAAGAAGACAGATTCGAGTACTAAACACCACATTTTATTCCTGAAGAAAACGAGTAAATAAAGAAACCCGTTGTCTTTCCTGATTTGATTTATAAGAGGTCATAATACATGTGATGCATAATATCAAGCATAAATACAGATTGGACTATCAGGTAGGGTTCGAACCTGCTCTTCGACAAGACCGAATCTTGTGTATATTACATTAAAGGCAGTTTTTTCAAAAAATCCACCATCCTACCAAAACGTTTGTAAGTTGAGCAGCTGGAAAAGATTCAAGCTTTGTTACATTCATATTATTCATGTAAAGTTTCAATTTTATTTAAATTACGCGCATTAAAAAGTCTTTAGAATTTCTCAAAAGATCACAGCGTTTCCCGGAAGGACCGGTATTTTAGGGGTGCCGAAAATGTATGTTTCTTCTGATTATCACCTGAACTGTACGATGGCTTTAAAAGGTTGCCTAGACAACCATACCTACACACCGCAACGCTGGCTTCATAACATAAATCACTCATTACTGGGGTATATGATTCACTCCAACGTCCCAGCCGTAGATGGACTACTAAATCACAAACACGAAGAGCCAAGCTACAGTAATTGATGCAGTGTTTACACCGAGACAATACAAGAAAAGCGGTATTAAAGCAATTCATCATTCAAGTCAAAACAATTAAATTAGCATTCTGCCCCTGTAGTAGTATATAATGCAACTGGTTGGATTGTGAAAGGTAGTGTGACGGAAGTGCGATGCTCCTACTTAGCTTTGATCAAGGTAGCCTTTCGTAAAGGCTTTCTTGTTTTAGCGAAGCTGTGTAGCTGCGAAGCGTTTGGAAGGGGAGACCACACCGCGCAAGTGGAGAAGCCACAAGGCCTTTTCCAACTTGATTTTGCGTGTTTAGGTGTTCGGCCAAAATAACCTTTGACCCCTATGCCTTCTAAAAGTACGAGTAATGACGTCGTCATTCTTAAGTGTCCCCTCGTGACAAGTTTTAAAATGTATTAATTTGATTTCTTTGTACACTTCGGCGCCAGTTCCATGTTCGAAGTCAGAAATCACTTCAATTGAGTCATGACAGAATCCCCTTATGTTATCAGGAGAACGTCCGCCATCTGTCGAGTTGTGTTGCCCTGTAAAGGCTGTGCAAGTCTCGCGCGTATCGAAAACGAGAAACCAAATATTCTTTTAAATGCTATTAATACAACATTTTTGAAAATAGAAACACCCATAGCAATTTATTATAAATACAACTTCAGTATTTACATAATGTTACGATCCAAAAATCTCCAAACTATCCGTGAATATAAATCACTCAAAAAGCCTGAATTTTCTCAGATGCAACAAAGAAATCAAACAAGGTGACACTGATGTAAAGAACACAGAATCAAAGTGATTTAATGATGAAACTATCAGCCACTTCAAATATCGATTGGGTTTAACAAACGTACAATGATTGAATAAAACAAGTGTACATTTAGATAGATCTTATACAAAATAAGTAATCTTACGGGCTAACACGTCAACAGGGATGAAATACAGGCGAGGATCACGGCAACAGAAGATACAGCGAGGATCACATACACTGGCTCTAAAACGATCAACTCCAGGGGCGGTAAAACAGTTCTTTGCCGATGTGACTATGAGCTATCACGGGGTGAACTCACTCCGACAAATGTCAAGAAGAAGACGAAGCAACAACGGGTACACAGTCTGACACCCGCCACAAAGTATGGGAAGAAGACCCCAAAATACCGAACTGTAGATTAAGTTCGAAAATGTCCTTTCCGGAATTAAATTAAGATCTTTAACTGCACCCGGTCAAAAGCGAACTCTATCGAAAGCTCCTCCAACGAGTTGAATCACAGAAGTCGTAGCTTCCACCAGTCTTGAGTATTTGTGTCCCGTCGAAAATTTATCCGCAGCCCGTATATAAAGGATTTGTGATGTTTTCTGGAAAGCACTAGAAACTAACTTCAAACTTCCAGAACATTCATAACGGATTAGCACCGCCCACTAGGGTCAACGGACTTACACACAGAGAATGATTGATAGCGTGCGTTGTTCTCATAACAATAAAACAAATAAGTCGTTAAAAATTAATATTGACACAAAATTAAAACTTCGAACGAGGAAACCTATTTTTTTGAAACCCAATTTGCCAATCACGCCCGAATTTGTGCGACCATTTCATAGGTTTCATGATAACATAAACGTCAGTTGGGCAAAATTCTTAATTGTTTTCAAGTAACCGGAAACAGAGGTCTAGTCTTATTCTCGGGTTTTCTTTGTTGATTTGTTGAATTTATTTTACTTTATGTATTTCATGGCTTAATGTTACTTTTCCAAAAATTCGAACGAAGACATGTTCTCCAAATTATCTCATACCATAACACCAACCCTGCTAATTAGCACATTTCTACAGCGAACACCTCGTTTTTGTTTTCTGCGTCTTCATCCTTCCCCGTACCATTTCCGGGAGGTTTCGCAAAACTAAAGGTCGTACAGACTTGAAACTTTACGTGTACTTAGACCTTAGTATGTAGATGAAACAGCAACTTTTGGGATGATGACGTCATCGATGACGTCATAACATTTCAGTTTCAAACTAACGTTAAATAATTTAAAAACTCATATCTAGAAAAACCACAAATTAAATTATACATACAAGATATTTACACTGTATGAAAGTTCTTGATACATTGTACAAATCTTACACAAAGTGTGTCCCCCATGTGACCTTTACTTCCGGTCGAAACCGGACGATGAAAATAAATAATTTAATAACAATATATATTATTAACCAAACGAGTTACATTAATATTGATTACGTCATCTGAAAGCCCTTTAAGGATTCTACTAATTGTTCAGAGGGTGTGATCCAATTTGACCTTTTAGTTGTCATACTTAACAAAGCCAAATCATATCTCATGAACCAAAAAGGGTTCAGACTTGAAACTTCCCTTAGTGTGTAGATAAAACCGTAATTGTTTCGGAATAATGACATCATCGATGACGTCACAAGATTAAATCAACGTCTAATATTATAAAGAAATGCATATATGGAGAACCATAATTGCGTGTGACCCCATGTGATCTTTACTTCCGGTTGAAACCATAAGTTTAAATTTTATAATTCAACGTTCATATCTCATGCACCAAAAAGGTTTTAGACTTGAAACTAACCATGCAGTTAGATCTTAGTGTGAAGATAATTTTAAAAATCATATACGGGGAACCATATTTCTACATACAAGAATTTTGCACCATATGAAAGCTCTTGAAGTATTGTACAAACCTTACACAAAGTGTGACCCCATGTGACCTTTACTTCCGGTCGAAACCGGAATTTGAAGTGAAAATATATATTCCTGGGCCTCGTTTTGAGGTCTGCGATCAATATGATCACGGTTTACATAGTCTCTATGTAGGAAATAAAGTTTGACCCCTGGCCTTCCAATTTAAAGAGTAATGACGTTATCATCTTCATCGGCGCCCTCTCGTTTCTTGACAAGTTTTACAAAAGGAATATTTTTTTATGTTCAAACATTTTTAAATGCAAACTTATTAATCTCAGTGTCTTGATAAGAAAAACGCTAAGACGTCACGATGACGTCATCAGTTTTCAAATTAGGCTTGATCAAAAATCTTGTTGATCTTGTTTCAAAAATGCAAATCTTTAGAACCACAATTAACTTCACGTATATAAATATTTCATACAAACACATGTTTACAAAATGTTATCTTTACTTTTCAACCAGCTCTGCTAATTTGGACATGTCTACACCGAACACCTTTTTTTTTTCAACAAAAACTTATGACTAGTTTGTTGTTGAATTATTCATAAGATTAAAACACATTTTATTCCTAATTTGTATGCAAATAAGTGTAACTGCCGCAGTAAGGGTGTTTAAGCAGTGTTCTTTCGTTTCGACGGTTTATCACACGCAGTGTACGGTACACAACATCCTATCCAATCAGAACTCATGAAGTACAATACAGCCCGCCCACCGCGCTGTCATCCAATCACGAAGGGGTACAGAACCGTATCCTTTGTCAACTGTTACACTAATGAATGAGTAAGAATGCATTATTCATTCCAATTCACATCAGCTTGCTGGATAAGTACATGTGTGTATTCACTCTTTGTATGGATCCGCCATTGGATTTCTTTAACAGTAATCCCCTCCCCCCTTAAACCCCAAAAAAAAAAAAAAAAAAAAACCACACACACACACACACAAAATATGACATTGAAATGAATCTGGTGTAATCGCTGTAAATTCAAATAAGGCATTCAATCCAAACTCCGTTGGGCGTAATTTAAAATGACACAGGAGCAGTCACTAAGTTATCCAAGATAAATTGGCTGTATGCAAAGGACTGGCTACTGGGTCGGATAATGGGGTTGGGGTGTTAATTAATTAAAAAATTACCCAGTCAGTTTCCCTTGTGGTTTATTGCTTGAAATTTCCGTATGAATCTGACACTGACACGTTTACTTCCTGAAAACTTTAGAAATGAAAATGAAATTTTGAAAATTCCTTTTAGCCTGTATACATGTGATACTGTTTGTTCGGATCGGGGCTTTGTAACTACTGATGAGAAGGACAGTGCTTTTTATCAATGTATACCTGAGACGGTTCGTACGGATTAGGAATCTTTGTTACAAATGAAGCGAACCGCCAGTGCTTTTTATTACTGTACATGGGACGGTTCGTACGGATTAGGGCTTTGTTATTATTGCAAAGTAAACCGTCAGTACTTGTTATCATTGTATACATGTAGGCCTACACGAGACGGTTCCTACGGATTAGGGCTTTGTTATTATTAACAAAGTGAACCGTCGGCGCCTTTAATCATTGTACACTGGACGATTGCTACTAATTAGGGCTTTGTTAATATTAACAAAGTGAACCGTCAGTGCTTTTTTTTCGTTGTACATAGGACGGTTCGTACGGATAGGACTTTGTCAACATTAATGAGGTGAACCGCCAGTGCCCTTTGACCTTCTTAAACTTGATATAAAAGCGAGGGTTGGCTTTCGAAAATCCAGAACTACACTGCTTTGTTAAAACTGCTTTGGTGAAATAATAAATATGGCACAAGAAAGAGCTGGCGTTAGAGTGAACGGAGACGAGAGACGACTTACAATTATTTGCAGGCTATACCGAGCCCACCGCAACAACTGGGGTATGGTGGTGGCCCACCTATTGCCACACGCGGAACCCGAAGGCTTTATCTATCAGCAATACACGTAACGGAACGCATGTCAGCAGAGAATTTAAATTAGTCATCGAAGTTGCAAGAAAATAAGGCAAAACAAAAAAGCCTTGTATAGAATTGTGCGCTTGCATAAGCCTTAGAAAGGCCGCATGCATAAAGCCTTTCTCAGATACAAATATTTGTGGGAACAATTACCTTTTTCTAAACTTAAAAGGGGTCGTTTCTAACAATGTTTTATAATACCAACAGTTCTCCAGTGCTTTTTATCAAGTTCAGTGTAAGTGTTTATGGTCATTAATTTTTTGAGTAATTACAAAAGGTATACCCTCCCTTTAAGAAGCATGCGCAAATGCCTCATTTACCGATGCACAACTTCCTCCCCCAGCACGCATGGATAAGAACGCGGTCGCACGCGTGCCGACGCGTGACAGCACGCGGTCGTTCCAAAATTGTCACGGCCCCGTGCAACGATGGGATTTGCGCTCCAGCGATTGTTAGGTTCCCTCATTATCAAACTCTTTTGTTGGTGCCTTTTGTTGGTCGGATTACACGGACAAGGCAGCTCGAAAGTAGCCCACAAAGGAGTGAATGATTAGTGTTTGCGGTATAGCTCAGGTAGGTATACCGGACAATGGTTTATGTAGTAAGCCGATTGTAACTACAGTGACATTTGGCTCAAGTTGGCCAAAAACATTTTTCTTTTGTTATACAGTGAGTCTCCCTCAAGACCGGGCGATTGTAGAAGAACGCGTGACAGTGCGTAACATTGGGTGGGTTTCTTTCGTTTGAGCTTGCACGCGAAGGAATGCGTCGGGTCGCGGCCGTGCCCGTGACATAATTTATCCATGCTCCCTTAATAAATCAATTAGTGACTGCTCCTGTCTCATTACACAGTCAAATACAAAATGTAACGAACACTGTACGGTAGTCCGGTTCTGTTGAGTTGTAATAGAATACGAAATGAGAGAAGAGGTTGATTAAAAGGGACCAGTTGATCCGGTTGCAGCATAGCTCGCAGACATACTATATTCTGAGTTAAATGGTCTTTATTAATGTAGCGTAATTGATGTTTAAAGGATAATATTTGAATTACACGGTGGCGTGCCGTTGAGACTGCTTGAGCGAATCCATTTTATCAGAGGGTATTGTTATCTTCAAATCTTGTAAATTCAACAAATCTTTACACTAGAGAACATTCGTAACTGGGGTTTTTTGCGTTACCAACTGCTTCAGTATTTTAATAATTTAATGAACAACATTATATTTAACGTAAACGACATGTATTACAACGACATGTTTAAGATGTGTATGTTGCCTCATAATTAATATTACCGACGGCAAAAATGTTCCCGTCCGTTGGCATCCGTTTGACAGACGGTCGTCTGCACGCAAACCAAGTATAGCAGAAACATTTTTCTCAATGAAAACCTTCTACAGATCGTCAAATATCTAGAAGATGTACCGAGGGATTTTGTTTAAACTACAGAAATGAAAGATCTATCCTTAAATATTACGTTCAGCGAACAAAATCAGAGGATAAACTATACAAATTTTCACATTATAATGATATTTGTAGCCATTTTAGGGGAGACGTTTTGTAACTAAATTCCCACCTGGACCCATTCATACACGTTATCTGCTGCAATAAACCAACGGAAATATTGTCGGTAATATTTTACGCATTTGACATAAAAATAACCTGTTATGTTTTCAGTGCTGTGAAAGGGAACATTTTAACGGTATACATGGGGGTTTTGGGGTGGGTTTTTTTTTAATGGTCTTCACCTCTTTTTAAAACGGAGTGTACCCAAACCGCGATTGCAATTTATTGCGCAATACCCCTTCCGCCCCGCCCCCCCTGCTATGTACTGTACACTACGTGTGATAAACCGTCGAAACGAAAGAACGCTTGCACGACGTGTGGACCTGAGAACAATGAGAACAAAAGAGGTCCACACAAGGTAGGGACTAGACTTGATTTCAAGTCTGAGATCGCGGTTGTTTCTCTGAACCAGCCGCGCAAAACGCCCCCACAGATTAGCTATCACGCGCCCCAACTCGCAATCTCTATGATCGTAGGTTAATGACGGAGGTTAATCCACAAGAGGGCGCTATTTCAGGCAATAATGTAACGGCTATCAGGTAGACTAAAAACCACGATCACAGACTTGGAACCAAGTCTAGGTAGGTACTGAAAACACTACGTGGAGCACACGTCTGTTCAGCGCCAATAGAGAGGTTTCGCAAGGCTACGGATACACATACGGATACGTCAACACTGTGTGTGTTCACGTGACGGGTAACTTCCGTGTTTTGCATGGACGTTAACAACGGATACGGGAGCTCATACACGTACGTTAAAAAGCGAATACCGTTTTACTGATTTTAGTTGCATTCTTGCCCAAGATTAAAAACTTTTCCCCGGTATCGCTTTTAAAGGTGTCATTCATAATTAAGATAAAAATGTGTTAATCATTGTAAGCAAAATATGGGGGAAAAGCAGTATAAACAGCAGTGTTGTATGACTCGGACTCGGGACTCGGATGAGGATGAGGATGAGGAGGACTCGACTACAACACTGAAATTTAGCTTCGTACATTTTTTGTTTTCTTTCTTCCCTTCATGCCGAGTGTATACAATGTCTAGGCCTTTTATAACTAGTCGTTACACTCAATCTATGCATACTATGTTTAGTGAAGTCCATTAACCCACGGTGGTGTCATAAACGTTTTCTGTATACCGTGAGGTATACGTAGGGCAGTTTGACTATAGGTCTTACTTTACAAAACAAATTTTCCAATCTAACAAGAACATACATACAAAATGTTTGGGTTTGTTTTGCTCGCAAAACCTATGCCAACGTAAATGTCTATACTTTGGCCTTAGGCCTGACACATAACTCTATGATTGCGAGAAACAAAATCTGACACACATCCAACGTATCCGTATCCGTACACTTGCGAAACCTCTCTATTATGTCCGACGTGGACGATTTATATGTCCGACGAAATTGTTGAACCATTATTTCCGACAAACCATTATGTGCGACCCATTTTGTCCGACGAACCATTATGATGAGCCATAGCACTCGAAGCAGTCAATATTTGTATATCCCACACGGTTAACTTCAAGCAATGCCACGTCTTCGAATATTGCCATTAACAAAGCACTGTTAAATTTAAACAACGTAATTGCACTGCTCGGCGAAAATGGACTACTCTGAACTGCACTTAAAGCTCTTTGTGAACGTATAAACATATTGATTTATCTCAAATCACAACGGGATTACTTCGCTTGAAGGATCATGTTGCCTTTATATTGGGCACTTTGGCTATAAACACGTTTGTTATGGCGCACATAAAAAACAATCGGTGCTCGATATGGGGCAAGGTGTACCCCCCCCCCCCCCCATTGTGTCTTCATTGTGTGCTTGGAATCTCAGGAATTCTTTTGAGGATTTTAGGGGGGGAGTTCTATACAAGAGGAAAATAGTGTGTTATGGTATGGGAACATTGGGGGGACCCTCTGCCCCATATCGGGCAGGCTATATAAAAAAACAAACACGCAAGTATCAATCTAGACTGGTCCCCTGTCTTTATCCGCTAGGATGAAGACAGGCACTGGTCTTACAGGCCCAATGATATCAGTGGATAAACTTGCAGTGACATAAGCTTCAAATTTCTGCGTTATGATTGGTCTGCTCCGAGGTGACGTAGGTTGTTAGCCACAGACGCCAGCAGTTACTGTACTTTCGAGCGTATGCATAATGTTTGTTTGTAATGTTTGTACACGTGTGAATGAGATGCGAGGTCAAAGGTACATCTGGCAGGATCCCGCCATGTGCTCGAGGCTGGTATCTGGCGTTATTCACGAGTCTCGAAGTCTAACGTCAGCTTTTCAGGCTAGTATCAATCATTCTCTGTGTGTATGTCCGTTGACCCCAGTGGGCGGGGCTAATCCGTTATTATGAATGAGTAGCTGCAAACTCAAAGTTAGTTTTAGTACTTTCTAGAAAATATTAAAAATCCTTTATACATGGGCTTGAAAAGACTTCGGACACGACACAAATACTCAAGACTGGTGGAAGCTACAACGTTTCTGTGATTGTTTTTACAACTCGTCAGAGGAGCGTTTGAGTGAGAGCGATACTGAGAGAGAGGGGGGTGAGTTTTTGACTGGGGAGTGCAGCGAAGAGCTTAATTTAATTCCGGAAAAGACATTTTTCGAATTTAATCTTAACAGTTCGGTATTTTGGGGTCTTCTTCTCCATATTTTGTGACGGGAGTCAGCATGTGTCCCCGTTATTGTTTCGTCTATTTCCGGAGGTTTGGTGGAGTGAATTCGCTCCGTGATAGCTCAGTTAAATTGATAGAAAACTGTCTTTTGCATCCCACACCCATGTCCTCTCCCTGCTGACGTCTTCGCCCGTAAGATATTCTTATAAGATATTTTCATAATGTGCATTTTGTTTAACCTAGTCATTGTACGTTTGTTAAACCAAATCGATATTTGAAGTGGTTAATAGTTCATTAAATCACTTGGATTCTTTGTTCTTTATATCAGTGTCACCTTGTTTCTATTTCTTTGTTGCATTCGAGAAATTTCAGGCTTTTTGAGTGATTTATATTTACGGATTGTTTGGCAATTTCAGATTGTAACAGGTTGGAAAGATGTTTTAGAAGTAGAATAGAATGATCCACACAAATATCCCTCGAAATTGTGCGATTTTCCTATTACTTCGTAAACTAACACAGTTCGCCATTTTGTGGAGTCAAAAATTTGGTTCTACAAAATGGCGGACCTTGTTAGTTCATGAAGTAAAAGGAAACCACACAATTTCGAGGTATATTTGGGTCGGACTTAATGGTTCGTCGAAAACAATGGATCAGACGGACGGAATTGTCGGACACAATGGGTCGGACATAATGGTTTGCGGCGGGCCATAATGGGTCGGATATAAGGGTTTGTATGACATGATGGGTCAGACATAATAGTTTGTAGGACTACTTAATGGGTCGGACATGATGGCTTGTTGGACATAATGGTTCGGACAAAATGGTTCGTAAGGCGTAAGGGGTCGGGAAAAAACATAATGGTTTGTCGGACACATTGGATCGGACATAATGGCTCAAAAGATTTGTCGGACATAATGGTCGATGTATGACATGATGATGCGTATCACACCTCCACAAAGCAGTTTCACAAAGAATATTGTCACCGGTGGTGAAGAGTGTTTTTTTCTTAATGCACAGAACAAAGGAATGTCCACAGAGTGTATACAACACCGGATTGCGTTCTTATATTACCTTATAGAGACCAAGGACAAAATAAAAAAGAACACAAAGGGTTTCCTTACGAAAATTCTAAAGATAGATGCTCCACAAGAAATGTTGTGTGCAAAGTCTACGGGAGGATTATAGGTACAGGGACAAAGTAAAGAACAATCTCAACAGGGATGCATAGTCGAGAACAGTGGAGTAACTAAGGGGGGCACGGGGGCACGTGCCCCCCCCCCCCCCATTGATGGGTATGCAACCCATTGCGTCCTCTTTTTACATATTTGTATATTTGTTTTATGTTATAAATGTCATAATTTAATGATAATATACAGACTGGACAAACTTTTTGCTTAGTGTGTTATTTATTAGTTGCACGGTTACGATCAGACTTTTCTAATTGGTATTTTTTTGTTGCAGACTTTTGTATTCTTTATTTCTTATAGGTTTTTTTTGTTTTTTTAATTTGTTATGGAAATTTTTTTTAGGGAGGGAGCCGTCCGATCCCCCCCCCCGATTACGTACGGGTTGGGCTTGTTTTAAAGAAAAAGGCAAACGTAAACTTTGGCCAGGAGTGCCCCCTTGAAAAAATGGTGCACCCCCTTGTGCCCCTTGAAGTTTTACCACAGTTACTCCGCTGGTCGAGAATAAATCTGTGTGTGAATAAAGCATTTCGGTTTTGTAATAGGCCGTCAACGGATTTGGGTGGAACAAATTCGATTATTTGGGGTTTCGGCCTGGTAGCTGAAACGTACGGAAGCGATAAAGTAAATCGTCCGGGCGATTTAGCAGTCTTGGAAAAACCTTTTTTTGCCATGTCCTTTATAGGCTTCCGTATTTTTGTCATCCTCGTTTTATTTATGTTTTTTTAATTTGGGGGGGGGTGAAAAGGAAAAACTTTTTTTGAAGCGATAGTAACTTATATTTAAATTGAAATTCCAATTCCAATATGAGGCCGAATTATGTGAGCAAGCCATTTCAGAACATGTTTGCACATCTGGTCAGTGTTTTGCCGTGCCTATGAGTGTGTATATTTTTTTAATTCGTGGGTAGTAGAAAAGTATACGGAGCCCCTAAAGGGACAGGTAAAATAAAGTTTAAAAAGGTTAAAAAAATGTTGAAATTATTTCGTTCCCTCGAAATATTATTTCGTGCCCTCGAAATACTATTTCATTCCCCCGTAATAACATTTCGAGGGAATGAAATAATATTTCGAGGTAACGAAATGATTTCGAGGGAACGAAAAAGTATTTAGAGGGGACGAAATATTATTTCGAGGGAATGAAATAACATTTCGAGGGAACGAAATGACATTTCGAGGGAACGAATTGATATATTATTTCGTGGGAACGAAATCATTTCGAGGGAACGAAATAATTTCAACATTTTGTTTACCTTTGCAAATTTTATTTTACCTATCCCTTTAGGGCCTCCGTAAAGGTATGACCTTTATTAATCAAGTGTAAATTGATATTCTTTTACATTATTAAATAAAATGAGCGATACAGTGTAACTATGAGACTTTTTCATCATTCTAGTTTAAAGAATCTTAAATCTTCGCATAATACTTAGTTATTTCGTAATGCTTAATAATTCGAACTGTTTATCTTTATGCACTAGCAAATTCTTGAAAAAGGGATTCAGGGTGAAATTTGGGGTCGAATTCCTAAAGGTACTGACTTACCCTGAGTATTTGATATGGACTATCTGCTATTGAACACACTTGGGTTGATTCTGACTCCGAGATTGGAGTTCCATCCCCTCGATCAGGATCAGTGAATCCACTCAGGGTCTTCATAGTAGTCCAATCTTCCTCCTTGCCTGGATGCATGTATGTCCTACCCATGCTCCTACCCAGTCGTAGCAAGGCGGATATAGTGCTGATCTTTGGGGCCCTACGCTCCGTGTCCATGATGGGTATCTGAGTTGTCCGCACTGAGTGTTATTGCATGCATTCAGTCAAGCTATTAAACGACGCTGTTGTGGTGTGATGCGTGATGGAAATTGATGCTTTTTTCCTGTACACAGATTTCAATACTGTCGTTTATTAACAAAATTATTGTAAACAATACTCCGACTATAAATATACGAAGACCCTGAATAATGCCGTTTAAAATCATGTGTATAGACAGGTATAGAATTGCCGCAATGATCTTAAATGTTATTGTATAATAATTACTTTTGTTTTCCATAGTAGAAAAATTTTACCAAGTCAGTTTCCCCTGTGGTTTATTACTTGATATACAAAATTTGAGTAACGTGTCTGTTTGTTACAGAAAATCTCCGAGGTTCCTGCATAGATCTGGCTGGCAATTTCCGTGCGACATTCTTCTGGACCGTTGACCATTCTGAGGGGATACTTTTTTTCGTTCTTCTTTCGTAGACTTTGTGTTTACAATTTCATTGAAAGAGGACGTGTTGCAACTAAAACGATGACGTGCGGCACGAACACCTGGCCGCAAACCTGGCCGCTGGCAAACCTGGCCAACCGCGAACTTGGCCGCTCTCCAACCTGCGGCCGCATGCATGCACGTAGGAAGAAGCTCAAGACCCAAGATGGATCTATATCAACCATATATTTGTAATGTTTAGTGATCACCTACTAAAACAACCAAACTATTAGTAAGTCTTTTGTTTGGTAATCACTAGGCTGGCCACATTTGCTGGCCTGACTACCATCCCTACACTATACCTCCTTTGAGGGAATCAAACAACTGTTGTATAAACCGGCACTGAATTAAAGGGACACATTGCCCTCGGATTTGGGATTAGGGCATTAATATTAAGTGCAGACGTCGGCAAAAAAATTCCGACGTCATAACGGGGTTTGACCGACGTTGGACCAACGTTGGTCCAACGTCCCCGGCGTTGGGCCAACGTTGGTGCAACGTTGACCCGATGGAAAAAACAACGTCACCACAACGTCACATGCCAACGGTTGCCCAACCAAAAATTTGTACGTTTGCCAACGTTGGGCCGACGTATACATGTTAGCTGGGTGCCATCACCCTCGAACAATCTGCAAGTGACTGTATTGTTCAGCAGTGACTACTGTCTCCATACAATGACCATTCATTCTGCTAAACATGACTGAGTTCACTAAATGGTGGTCAGCTTGACAATTACCCATGGGGATTACTACCAACCTATTCTTCGGTGTACTCCTTTTCACAGTGACAGCTGTTATGCATGCTAAGCATACCACTACTCAATACAGCCACGAGGACCTGTTTAGGATTAAAGCAGGTGCTAACAAAAGCAGAGTTCCTCCTGCTGTATACCAAACTTTGAAAAACCTTGGAATTTCCTCCTTCAGACCTACCAAGCGAGGCCGAAGGTCATTCGCAAAGCAACAGAAACCAATTCCTGTGATAGTTTCTAAAAAACGGGAGCCAGTTATCCATCATGGCCCAAACTGCAGGATATCCCTTGCAAGGAAGATCATCGCACTTGACCACAACCCCTCAGCTAAATCGATCACTCCGATGAAAATCGGCCTCTGGAATGCTCAGTCTATGATGAATAAACCCACAAAGGTTTGTGACTCTGTACTCACAGAGAATCTTGACATCTTAGCTATCACTGAAGCTTGGTTGAGAGGAGATAGTCGTGATGGTCCTGCATTGGCTGATATTCAAAGTACTCTTCGAGACTACCATAGTATCACAGTAATTTGAAGCTGTGTCTCATCCTGATTCATAACCTGTGTGACAGTATATAGGACCTCTCCTGTTCACTTTATTTGTCAATGATCTCCTTAGGTGTTTAGATAATAATTGTTTATTTTATGCTCTTTCTTTGTTGAGTTGGTCCAAAATGTGGCATCTATCTCTAAATGTTTATAAATGTAGTGTTTTAACTGTGACTCTTAAGAAGATGCCGTTCAAATTTAACTACTCTGGGTGATACTATTCTTAACAGGGTTGATGTTCAAAAAGATCTTGGTGTTTTTATTGACAGCAAACTCACCATTGTCCCTCATGTGATTTATATCAAAAAGAAGGTTAACCGCATGAGTGGTTTGGTATGGCGGATTTTTTTTTTTTTTGAATTCAATCTCCACTGATCAACTCATCAGGCACAGAGGATAGATATGAGGCGCCGTTGGTCAATTAATTGTTTAGCGTATTTTTGGACATGTTTTACCATGGTTTGTAACAATTAGATGTAAACCATGGAGATTGAATCATCTCCAAAACATGGTTTAAAAACCATGGAAATTGTAGCAGTATAAAACATGGTTTACAAACCATGACAATTTAAGCACCTTCAAAACATGGTTTATAAACCATGAAAATTTAATATATTTCCAAGAGGACTGATGGTTCTCTTGCACACTCCGTGTACAGAAAACCCACCCATTCAGACCGCTATCTTAATACTCGGTCATTCCATCCTCCTTCTGTGAAAGCCTCAGTGAACCGAACCCTACTTCAAAGGGCACACATTATGAATTTTTTTGAATTCAATCTCCACTGATCAACTCATCAGGCACAGAGGATAGATATGGGGCGCCGTTTGTCAATTAATTGTTTAGCGTATTTTTGGACATGTTTTACCATGGTTTGTAACAATTAGATGTAAACCATGGAGATTGAATCATCTCCAAAACATGGTTTAAAAACCATGGAAATTGTAGCAGTATAAAACATGGTTTACAAACCATGACAATTTAAGCACCTTCAAAACATGGTTTATAAACCATGAAAATTTAATATATTTCCAAGAGGACTGATGGTTCTCTTGCACACTCCGTGTACAGAAAACCCACCCATACAGACCGCTATCTTAATACTCGGTCATTCCATCCTCCTTCTGTGAAAGCCTCAGTGAACCGAACCCTACTTCAAAGGGCACACATTATTTGTGACAAAGAGCATTTACCTAATGAACTGGAGCACCTTAACACAGTGCTCAGAGAGAATGGGTATAGACCGAACAAACGAGAGTCCCTTTCCAAACACAACTCTCAGTCTGCACAATCCAATGATATGCACATTGCGGTCCTTCCGTACATTGGTCATACCTCACACTAGCCTTGATCAAGGCGTTGGAGTTTTTTTCTCAATTTTATTTTATTGTTTTCATTTTTATTTTATTTGCGCCGCGCTACCCACCCGAGCTACCAACCCGAGCTACCAACCCGCCCGAGCTGTGTGCACGGTGTCTGTGTGTGCAGTACGGTGTGCGCGTGCTCGTGTGAGCTGTATGCGTGTATGCGACACTCGCGAAACAACGCCTTGACGGTTCTGTCTCGAAGCCAATGACTCATTACTATAATGCGCGCAAAAGGCGAGACCCCATTGGTCAGTGGCGGAAGTCTTGTTTACTCATTGTTATGAATATGCACGCAGTATCCAGATGTGGCTACTGAACTGGCGCGCCGGTTTGAATTTGGGAATACTTTGTTATAAAAATAATATCTATCTGAAAATGTTGCGTATTCTCCTCAGCTGAGCGAGACAATGAGGGCATGGCAGGAATTAAACAAATGAGGTTGCGTGGATCAATTTGTAACATACATTACATACACCATTTTCCAGCAGGAAATGTCTCCATCTTACATCATTAAACAGTGATTTAATCATTGTTGGTGCATTCATTGGGGGCAAAAATATACAAAACAAATACCTCAATAAACTACCATTGTTGATTGTTTCATGAAGGCATATAGCTCATTGCACTTTGTATATCATTTGGGCCGCCCCACTAAAAAAGAGCTGCCTAACACCAAATTTTCCAAGTACACTCACTAGGACAGGGTAGCTAAAAATCTATTTCTCATGTATCATGTGTGGCTGTATCCTGTCAATTTTTGTTTAGCAGTAAATTCTCATAAGACCCTGTCTGAAAACAATTCAAAAGTATGAATACGGTGTGAGTGGCTGCACAGAGTCGGACTTCGAGAGGACATGTCTGGAAAACACAGATGCAGAAACTACATCAACTCCAGAATTAATAACCAAAAGAATGGCGAATGATCAGGGTAGTCCAATGAGGGAACTTGAGTGCAGCGCATAAAGCTCCAGGGGCCGCGCCCGGGTTCAGCACTTTTAGCTGACTGACCAGCCTGGGCGACAATCACGCAGATTACCGTTCCAAAATGGCTGAGACAATGCTACACACAAACGCCATTAAGTCGGTACCTACTCACATCGCATCACATACAGCAAGCATGATATGGTACAAAGGTCATAGTGAGAGAAGCTCGTGATTGGACGTCAAAATGAATAATTCATTTGCTTCCCATCCTGTGTTGTCTGCAATAGGTCTGACGAAATATTTAAATATTCATGAGCTGCATACTAGCATATCCGAGAGCCCCCCCCCATTTTCGTCCAATATTGGACGAAAATATCAAGAAACACATTAAACCAGGAAGTTACAGACCCGTCAAGGCTGTCGGCCTGACGGCCTCCGCATGCGGAGAGTGGTACGAGTGCGGATGACCTGCGCACAGTGTGTGTACGGGCGTCGTGCGATGTGATACACACATTACGCACAGTGTATACAGGTGGGTCGTGCGATGTGATACACACCTTACGCACAGCGTATACCGGTGGGTTTACGGCGTCTTTTTTGGAGTGAAATGCGACTGCCTTGATCAAGGCTAACCTCACACAAAATTCAACGGATCCTCCGTGAAGCGGAAATCAAGGTCTACTACCGAACTCGCAACAAGTTGGAATCGAAACTACACACTCACAAAGACAAGCATGACTCTAGCAGTCAGGCAGGGGTCTATCGAATTCCTTGTTCTTGTGGCAAAGTGTTCATTGGCGAGACCGGTAGAGACCTCACTACCAGGCTGAAAGAACATAAAGCACACGGCCGCAGAGGGGAATATGACAAATCTGCCATTGTCAAACACTCCACCGATTTAGACCATGTCATAGATTGGGATCAGGCTCGAATCATAGCACCTGAGAGACATTGTATACAAGGCGTATAAGGGAAGCTATCGAAATACACAGACACGACACTGTGCCACAAGATATCGGTAATTTCATCAGCAGTATTTGGCACACTATCCTACCACCCTCCTCCTATAACAACCCCCAGCCTACTGACACGCCTCACTACACCCAAGGGGTTTCTCACACGATGGGCAACCCTAACAATAGCCCTGAGCCCGCCAACCACTCAACCAATCAGAGCATCGACTGACTTACACTGGATCCTCTGAACCCCTATAAATAAGCCCACTCATCTCTAATACCTCTTCAGTCTCCTGACGATGACTAAAGCAAGCTAGTCGAAACGTTGAGACCAATCCAAGAACTGACTCCGCGGTAGTACAGTTAATTACGATCCTATAAGCTAAAGTAGTAGTCCCAGCCTATTTCTATACCTTCGGCCCAGGTAATAGTTAATAAACAGGACAGTTCTTTTCAGAACTGAGAAGTCTCCCGAACAGCCGAACAATCTACTCCGCGGTTGTAGAATTAAGCAAGACAGTTCTCTAAGAACAAACTCTACCTGGCAGGTAGATACACACATGGTGTTACCGCAAACCAAATATATTGATACCTCACCATGCAATGCCTCAAATCCTATACATGAAAATTTAAGCATTTTCAAAACATGGTTTATAAACCGTGAAAATTTAAGCATCTCCAAAACATGGTTTATAAACCATGAAAATTATAGCATCATAAAACAGGGTTTACTAACCATGGTTTATAAACCATGAAAATATTTAAGCACCTTCAAAACATGGAAGCGTATTGCCGCCACATGAATAAACAAATTCTCTCTCTTATCGTGTACACGTACACGATAAGTCCAAACTTAGCGTGTACGTACATGATAACTTATCGTGTACTTACACGATAAGTCCAAACTTATCGTATACGTACACGATAAGTCCAAACAATAGTTCGATGCGGTAGGGCCTATACGAACGCCGTCATCATACGTGTAGTAGGGTATGATATCGTACAGTGTACATAAACACGTGTGAGAGCTCGTATGGGCGGCCATAACCAAAATAAAATAAAAGTTAACTATATTTTTTAAACTAACATAAAAAACGAAAATCAAACAATTACAAATTTAACATAGATCACATCAGCAATTAAAGATACACAGATAATAAGAATAATTAATTAACGAAACTTATGTGTTGATCGTAAACACAGAGCACCACAAGTTCAAAATGAATACCATTTGTAAGAACAAACAAACAAAAACAACATTATACTGTCAATTTAAACTAAAAGGCGAGGATAAAAAATTAGTCAAAACTTGAAAAAAATATGAATAAAAAAATGTTTATCCAAATGTGTATGCACATTTAACATGTGCATCCATAAACAAATAAAAATATCTGCGATGAGAAACATTTAACAAACAGAATTACATTATCACAACAAGAAAAAAGAAACAAACACGAACGATCAAGCCAACATACCTTTAAAAAAACTAAAAACCAACAACGTAAACTAAGCTTGCACAAGCTACGTTAAAGGTATTGTATACGTTTGATAATGAATCAAAACAGATTAGCATAAAAACTTACTTGGTAACAAGCAACGGAGAGCTGTTGATAGTATAAAACATTGTAGGAAACAACTCCCTCTGAAATAACGTAGGTTTTGAGAAAGAGGTAATTTCTCACTAAAATAAAAAAACTTCTTGCAAGAAGTTTTTGTTCCTATCTGAAAGCACACAAATTTGAACAATAAGGGTGTTTTTTCTTTCATCATTTTCTTGCAACTTCGATGACCAATTGACCCCAAATTTTCACAGGCTTGTTATTTTATGCATATGTTGGGATACACCAAGTGAGAACACTGGTCTTTGACAATTTCCAAACGTATTCAGTGCCTTTAAAACACGAAACATACATTAAGGGCGTCAAGATAAACCAGGCTTTGTGTGAACAAAAGACAAATTTGTCAACCATGAAATTTTAAGTTTTTTCTTAAAAGATGTCTTCGATCCTTATATCCCAAATCGTAACCAATTGCTTCACTAAGTAGCTCAGCCCAACTCTGCAAAAACTGGCTCGTGTGCATAGCAAAGGATGGGAAGCATTTATTATTTTATAACAATGATGTTTGGCTTTACCATCCGACAAAAAACAGGATTTGTAATTAATTTTATCGGGGCGCCTATGAGTTATGGTTTGGGATATAAGGAATAAATCTATGAACAAAAAACTTAATATTTCATAATTTTTCGATAATAATAAGAATAATAAAAATAAGACTTGTGACTCCTTTCAAATGAAAATTAGATAATTGCGTTTATAATTTACAACTTGTATAGTAAAATCGCACTCGGGCCTTTTTTATGCAGATATTTATTTAGTTGGGCTGTGCTAATTAGTGAATAAATTTTATCGGGGCGCCCATGAGTTATGGTTTGGGATATAAGGAAAACATCTATGAACAAAAAACTTTCTTTGACTACTTTTCAAATGAAAATTAGGTAGTTGTATAGTAAATGTGCACACGGGCAATATTATGTAGATATTTGTTTAGTCGGGCTGAGCTAATTTGTGTACCAATTTAATTGGGCGCCTTGAGTTTCGGTTTGGGATATAAGGAAGACACTAAATTTCTTGCCCACTAAATTTAGTGCTGACTTCAGCCTGGTTCTCAAAAATACTCAAAAAATACATTCATTAAGTCCCTCAGCCTCTTGAAAACCAACCAAACATATTTTCGGAGGACTTAACTTCAGATTTCTCATCAATTTTTGACAGGTCAGCCGCTTAGAATTTTTGCTAATTCCCCCCCCCCAAAAAAAAAAACACCCGAAAATGTGCTTTCTCCAAAACCGATTTGCTGCCAGTTTTCGTGAAGCACTTATCCACTTCCCAAGCTAAATAGGACCAACTTTTAAGCCTATAGTATCCAGTCTCCTCAAAAGTTGAAGCATAGAACCCCTAGGTTCGGATAGATTGTTACACAATCTAATAATTGCATGACCCCAAAACGTTATTATTCAGGTTCGGATAGATTGTTACACAATCTAATAATTGCATGACCCCAAAACGTTATTATTCAAAAGTAACAGTGGATTTACAAAAAATGATAATTAGCTTGGCGCATGAATGTTGGCATATTTAGTGTGGTGCACCTTTCTGACTACAACGTGATCCGCCATTATCCACGCCCTCTATGTTAATTTATGGACAGTTCATAAACACTTTTGTACGTTGATTCTGAAATTTGGTGCATGGTTGTAAAATTTGTCTTTTGTTCACACAAAGCCTGCATGGTTTATCTTGACGCCCTTAATGTTGGTTTCGTGTTTAAACGTAGTTTTTTCCAGCTTTGTATGGTGGCCCTGAAGGGACATCAAACATATATTTATGTGAGTATTTGCGTAAATGTTCACGTTTTTTGACCCAATTCGCAATTATTTACGTAAATATATGCGATTGGGGCACAAATCGTGAATATTCACGCAAATATTGACGTAAATGATTTTCGATTTGGGGTACACTCGTGAATAATCACGTAAATATTGCAACTGTTTACGTGAAATTTACGTGAATTGCGAATTGGGGCAGAAAACTTGAATATTTATGTAAATATTCACGTAATGTATATGTTTGATGTCCCTTCAGGGCCACCAAAGCTTTGCCTTTAGTTTAAATTTACATTATAATGTTGTTTTTGTTTGTTTGTTTTTCAAATGGTATTCATTTTGAACTTTTGGTGCTTTGTGTTTACGACCAACACATAAGTTTTGATAATTAATTATTCTAGTTATTTTGTTATTTTTAATTGTTAATGTGATCTTTGTTAAATTTGTAATTGTTCTTTGATTTTCGTTTTTTGTGTTAGTTTTCAAAATAATGTTATAGTTAGTTTTTATATGATTTTGGTTTGGCCGCCCATACGAGCTCACACAATTGTTTATGTACACTGTACATTATCAGCGTTCGATAGAGACCCTACCGCATCGAACTATTGTTTGGACTTATCGTGTACGTACACGATAACTTTTGACTAATCGTGTACGTACACGATAACTTATCGTGTACGTACACGATAAGCCCAAACTTATCGTGTACGTACACGATAACTTTTGACTTATCGAGTACATACACGATAACTTATCATGTACGTACACGATAAATTTGGCGATAAGTTATCGTGTACGTATTTATTTATTTATTTATTTATTTATTTATTTATTTATTTAAATTAAATATATTATATATATATATTATCTTTATATGTACATTGTATCTGTTTACTTGTTGTTGTTCTCTTGCTGTATTTACTTGTTTTATTTATTTATTTTATTTATTTGTTTTTCTTTAGTGGAGTTATATTACTCCTTTTATTTCACACTCCAATCAATAAATCAATACTGACAATCTACAAGGAAACAATAAATAGCAAAACTACAAGAAACAAACAAAGAACAAATCCATCAGGGAAATGAACGACAATTATGGCTATATACACAGTTTGTACAAATTAAATTAACATACAAATAAAAATATACAGCACACTCAACAAAAGAGTTTTGCACGAAAACAGATATGCTAAAAGGAAAGAAGGACAAACCAAAACAAAAATTAATAATTGAATTCTAATTGTTTTTTGTTATCTATGGAGCACAGGGTGTTGTTACGAGTGTAAACAGTTTTGAACTTTTCAAGATTTATTCTGCTCTTCTCTAGGGTCAAGAACCGTTTAAGCTTAAGTTTGAACTGAAAAATTATATCAATATCGGACGGGTTCTTATAATTATTAAATACTCTTTTACAACGGATGTTCCAGATTTGGCGGAGCATTTTAACGACAATAACACCTTGAACTGGTTGTTAATCATAACCCAGAATTCTATTTGGATCGCTAAGACAGAAGTATTTGTTGCCTGTATATTTCCTAATGAGGTACTCGACAAAAATCCAAGCGTTTAAAGTGCTGATACAATAAATGAACAAATGCTGATGGGATTCTGGTTCAGTTTCACATAATGGACATTTAACATCAACAATTTCACCTATTTTGTACAAAAAATCTCTAGTGGGGAGAATAATATGTTTTCATCTATACCAAAACTGTTTATCTTCAGGATCAAGCAGGTTGTTTTTGAAACCGTTTCCCATATCATGGACCAGTTTAAATCTTGAGCGTAGCAGTGGACTTCTTGCCAAACATTCTGACATTTTGGCGGAATGAATTTCTTGGAAATTAATCTAGAATAGTTGGATTTGGAATTTGTGTTCTTTATTTTGATATCACTGTTGGCATCATGGTCGGGAAAAACAAGCCAGTTACAGATATTATTAGCAGGGCCATGTCTCCGTTCTCTTACTAATGTGAAATCTAAATGATCTTTCAACCTGCCCATACCTGCATTGATTCTTTGAATTGAACATTTGTTTGCAACTATTTTAAAGGAAATCAGGCTACCTTGTCTGGTCACCATTTTTAACTTTGGTCATACCAGCAGATTTAAGAACCGGACTTTTTAAAATAGTGTTGTCCCATGTGGCAATGCAATTGTTGAAAATAGGAACGTCACGTGTCTCTAAAAGACTTGAAAAGTTACACGTTAGACTGCCACCAGCTTTCCCAAAGGCATCAATAACTTCCTCGTAGAAAGGATAGTTTGGTTCTTAGTAGGCCTATTATTAGGTGTTCGTGCAATATGAGCACGAACACCTCTTTGTTTTTGTTCTGTTTTTTTTTTTAGGTGTTCGGCTAACGGCCGAAAACCTATCGTTATTGTACTGGTTTTTTTTTTCCGTGTCTTCTTCTTCCCACCGTACCTTCTCGGCAGGATTTCTGAAAAAAGTATAACTCGTAGAGACTTAAAACTTGTCATGTACTTAGACCTTAGTGTATAGACGAAACAGGAACATTTTCGGGATGATGACGTCATCGATGACGTCATGACATCAAAAATGAAAAATAACGAGAAATATTGTAAATCGTCATATCTAGAGAACCAAAAATGATAAAGACAAGATCTTTGCTTCATATGAAAGTTCAACATTCCTTTTACAACTCTTACACAGAATGTGACCCCATGTGACCTTTACTTCCGGTCGAAACCGGATGTTGAAGGTTTTTTGAGGAAACGATATATCTTATAAACAAAAGATGCTACACATTTAATCATTAAGTCATCTGAAGGTCCTTGAACAGTTCTACAAATCTTTCATTAGGTGTGACCCCATATGATCTTTACTTCCGGTCAAAACCGGAAGTTGAATTTTCTTTCATAAAGAAAACTCGTCATATCTCATGAACTATACATGTTTGAGACTTAAAACTTACTAAGTATTTAGATATTTGTGTTTAAATATAAATGTGTGAATTTCGTTTTGATGATGTCATCGATGACGTCATAACAATAAATCAACGTTTAATATTTAAAAAAATATATTTAAAGAACCATAATTGCTTCATGTAAGATATTTGCACCATATAAAAGCCCTTGCCGTCCTCTACAATTCACGTACAAAGTGTGACCCTATATGACCTTTACTTCCGGTCGAAAACGGAAGTTCAAATTTCATAATTCAAAAGTTCATATCTCATTAACTAAGAAGGTTGCAGTCTTGAAATTTACCACGTACTTAGATCTTAGTGTGTAGATGACACCCACATTTTTTCGGAATGATGACGTCATCGATGACGTCATAACATTTAATCAACGTTTAATATTTTTAAAAATCCATATCTGAAGAATTATTATTGCTTCATACTTTTCACCAGCTATGCTAATTTTGACATGTCTACCGAACACCCTGTTTTTGTGATGTCACAAAAACTGAATTTCTAGTTCTTCTCCATCTTCTTCTTCTTCTTCCCTGGAACTCTTCTCTACAGCATAACTCAAGAATGAAATTGAATTGAACAATGAAACTCATCAGACAATTGAACCTTGATATGAAGACGGCACAAAGTTGATAACGTCATGATGACGTCATCAGGTGTCGAATTACAAGGTTTTTAAAGTTGAAAAATGACCATTTGGTAATTGCTGTATCTCATTGGATATAAAAGCTATGATGTTCATAGTTGGGCATGTGATAGATCAAGACTGGGGCAACATTTGAAAAGTAAACGTTAAAATCGTATGACCTTTTTTTAAGGTCATGCCCCTAGGTCAAAGTTTGCCTTTGGGTTTTTTCTTGAAAAACATCATTTTCGAGCTTGTCTACAGCATAACTCAAGATTGAAATTGAATTTTACATTGAAACTCATCAGACATTTGAACCTAAATACCAAGACGACATAAACTTGATGATGTCATGATGACGTCATCAGGTATTAAATTACAATGAATCAAATTTTAATATTTGTAAACAAATCATAACTCTTGAACCACATATTGGATTTTTACAATCTATACATCATCGGATAGGCCGTTAAACGATCAACAAAAGGTACACAAAGTATGACCCTGTTTGACCTTGACTTCGGGTTCAAACCGGAAGTTGAAAATTTCACAAAATTCTTATCTCAAAAACCACGTATTTTTTTATCAAAGTTTTTGCACCAGGTGATAGATGATTGAGCCTGCTCAAACTTTTGCACAGACATGACAACATTTTGACTTTTACATCTGGTCAAAACCGGACGTTAAAGCCAACGTTGGTTAAAGCGCACGTGTCTCTTGACGTGACTCACGTTGACAACGCACGACGGCACAACAGTGTATTAACACATGTAGGCACTACGCACACACTGAACATGCACGTAGCACCTGAGCACGTGTAGTTAGTTTACATTGTGTATAGTCTTGGTTCCAAGACGCTCCGGTTGAAGACTAATGTATGTACTGTACAGCTACATGTATGGATACATTTAGCGTGACTGTGCAATATACAAAGAAACAACGAGCGAAAACTTCAATATTTGAAAATGTTGTAACTCTTGAACCACACATTGGATATTTACAATCCATACATCATCTGAAAGGTCTTAATAAACCTAACACGCGCTACAGAAAGTGTGACCCTGTTTGACAATGAATTCCGGTTAAAACTGGAAGTTGAAATTTAATATTTAAAAATATCTTAACTTCTGAACAACTCATTCGATTTTTACAATCTATTCATCATTGGGAAAGTATGTAACAACTTTAGAAACGATATACAGAATGTAACCCCAATTGACCTTTACTTCCTGTTCAAAGCGGAAGATAAAATTTAAAATTTGAAAAAATCAGAACTCCTGAACTACACATTGGATTTTTATCATCTATACATCATCGGAAAGGGCTCCAAAGTTTTAAGAAACGCTACACACTGTGACCTTATTTGATCTTGACTTCCGGTTCAAACCGGAAAGTGAAAGTTAATGTTTCAACAAATCGTAACTTCTAAACAACACATTGGATATTTACAATCTATACATTATTGGGAAAGTATGTATCAATTTAAGAAACAATACAAAATGTGACCTCATTTGACCTTGACTTCCTGTTCAAACCGAAGATGAAATTTAATACTTGAAAAAATCATAAGTTGTCGACACCAAATCATTCACTCATAATTTGATGACATTACTCTCGAACACCTTGTTTTTGTAACCAACAAAAACTGAATCTCTAGTTATTAGCGAAAAATGTACCAACCTAAATTGGCATTACCACTAGCTTTATCTATCCAATGTTCAAAGAAAATGTTCCACTTGCCCTCCGCAAGGGGGTAACGAGCTAACCAGTTTAATTTTAAGCTAGTTAGCTTACACTGAACGTCTGGAAGACCTGTTCCACCTTGCGCTTTAGGACCGATAACAGTATTTCTTTTTATCTTGTCATTCGGGCCATTCCAAAAGAAATTCCAGATGCTTTTGTTAATTTTCTTTACAAATTCCACTGGGCAGGCCAGAACGCTGCCTAAGTAGTTTATACCAGCACCAATGAAAGTGTTAACAATGACAGTTTTTCCCGTATAAGTCAAGTAACGTTTAGACCACTTGTCAAGTACACAATTGATTTTGTTAGTTCTTTGTCCCCAGTTGTCCTGCGCTGTTACCTCGTTTCCAAAAACAATACCAAGAATTTTAATCTTATCATTACACCAACTAAACCGACAAGGTTTGTCTTGCCTCTGCTTCCATTTGCCAAGCCACAGGCCTTTGGTCTTATTAACAATAAGTTTGGAGCCGCTACCCTTGCAATATGTAGCAAAAAGGTCTTCCACAATATTAAACTCGCATTCATTGCCAATAAAAATGTTGGTATCATCAGCGTGTTGGATTAATTTAACACTCGTATCACCATTGGGAGTCTGAATGCCTCTTAAAAACTGGTTGTTTCTAATAAGACTACACAGACCTTCGGCACATATGGCGTTAAGTAGCGGAGACAGCGGACAACCTTGTCTAATCCCTCTAGTAATCTTGACAGGTGAACCAATGAAGTTATTTAAGATAATTCTGCAGTTGGGTTTACTGTAGAAGACTTCAATCCATTTTATGAGTAAGGGGGAAGATTCATTTTACTCATAATAGAAAACATGTACTCCCAATTAATTCTATCAAATGCTTTTTCTTGGTCATAACTGATAACAGCGGCACCTAGATTTTCCCAGTTGATATAATCACTCGTATCTCTAAAATCATGAGGTTATCTTGAATTTTCCGGTTGGGCACTCCACATGTCTGTTCTTCGCCAATAATACAAGGCATGGCTAATTTAAGGCGATTGGTGATGGCTTTAGACAATATTTTATAGTCCACTGTCAGAAGGCTTATTGGACGCCAATTTTTCAGGTCATAGCGACTTCCCGAATTCTTATAAATGAGTCTAACGAGAGCCGAAATCATGGAATTGCACAAAAGCCCATTTTTAAGACAGTCTTTGTAAACTTCAAGAATATCCTTTCCAATAATGTGCCAATAACTTTGGTAAAATTCGACTGTCAAGCCGTCGATACTGGGGCTTTTGTTTTTATTCATTTGGAAAAGAGCATTTTTAATCTCTTCTTCGGTAATCTCTCTACCAAGATCTTCAAGAACATTGTCAGGAATAGTTTCAGTTTTGATATTGGAAATGAGTTCATCCAAATGGATTTTTGAAAGGTTCTCAGAACTATACAGATTACTGTAGAAATCATTGACAATTTCAAGCATTGTATCTGGCTGATCAAATGGTACTCCCTCACTGTTAATAAGTTTATCCATTTTTAAGCTGTGAATCTGTTGTCTTTCAAGATTGAGAAAATATTTTGAAGCTTTTTCGCCTTCTTCTTTTTGAATGTTATGGGTTCTAATCTGGGCCTTCTTCCATTCATTAATTTCATACTGTTTAAGATTATGTTCGAGTTCTTTTATCTCGTCATTACACTCAGTATCATGGTTTTTATTAAAAGATCGTAATGTTTCTGTAGCTTGTTGCGGTTTTGTTTGAGAGTACGGGCTTTTTCTTTGCCAAATTCCTGAATAATTTCTTTCATACGGAATTTGCCAGTTTCCCACCATTTGGAGAGGGAGTCATATTGACGTTTTTGGGTTTTCCAAAATATCCAAAGATTAATAATACGAGAAGTGCATTCAGGATCTTGTAATAGAGAATTGTTACATACCCATCGGCCTTGACCGTGGGGAGTGTCTATATCATCTAGTTTCAAACCAACAATTTGATGATCAGAAAAACCCCATGAGGAAACAGAAACGTCATTTACATTGTTTATAAGATTTGAAGACACAAAAATGTAATCAATTCTGCTGGAATGGCTACTACCTTTATGAAAATGAGTGAATCCTTCTTTGTCAAGCTGAAATGTGCGCCAAGAGTCAATAAGGTCTTTTTCCTGTAAAACATTGGACAAAACAGTTTTGCTGGGCTCCTTAGCATTTATGTTGTCACGGTTACAATTAAAATCACCTCCAATAATCCAATTTTCAAGACCGGTAATATGATCACAATAATTATCAAAGAAGTTAGTGCGATCACGAATTTGATTAGGGGCATAGCGGAGGAAATAAAGCAGGTATTGTTGCTCCAGACCATTTGGGCCTTTATCCATCTTCCTTCGTCATCAGTGGTAATATTGGAAATATTAAGACTAACCTTTTTTGAGGTAAGAATAGCTACCCCCTAGATTGGCGGTTGCCATGACATTGACATCACTATGAGTCTCTTGAATAAAAATAAGACTGAATTTTTTACGTTGTAAGTAATAACAAAAACCACTTCTTTCAAGATCGTTCCTTAAACCATTAACATTTATAGAGGCAATGGATAAAAAAGACATAATACATATTAGATAGAACCACTTCATGGAACAGGTTTGTAAAGTACAATATTTTTGTATACCAAAGGTGATCAAACAGTTCAAGGTCTATGTGGATCTCCCTCTACCTCTCCCCTTCTGTTGTCTCTGCTGACTTTGCTGGCTCTGCTGACTTTGCTGGCTCTGCTGACTTTGCTGGCTCTGCTGACTTTGCTGGCTCTGCTCGTTTTGGTAGCGCTCTGCTGGCTCTACTGTCTCTGCTGACTTTGTTGTCTTTGCTGGCCCTGCTGTCTTTGCTGGCTCTGCTCGTTTTGGTGGCTCTTCTGACTCTGCTGGCTCGGCTTGCTAGAATGACTTGATGAAGAGGTGGGCTCTCGGTCGTCGACTGGTTTCCTTGTCCACGACAACCGTTTCTTTCGAAATCTTCGGATGCCGCCTCTCATGTAGGGAACGAAGTCGCCTTCGGGGTCTTCATCGGATATTGTTGACTCTGGATGTGATTGGTCCCTTTGGTCGCCGGGAGTTTGTACTCCTCCGCTCATGTAGGGTGTAGCTTCACCTTCCGAATCCACGTCGTCAGAATGTTCCTGGCCATCCATTTGCTCTTGTGTCTCATCAACTGGGTATTGGTTGTTGTCGGCCAAAATGTCCATATCTGTTTGAATTGTTTCATCGCGAGCTATTTTCGATGCTTCTGATTGTGTTTCAGTTGATTTTCTTTTCCTTGATGTCTTATTAACCGCTTGGCTCGTCAAAGCTGAGGCCCAGAATCCTTTGGGTTTTTGAGGAATGTTGGGTATGTTCTTGATGCTTGTTCCCGTAACTGCTTCTTTGAAGGACTTTTTAAGTTTAGAGGTGGCTTCTTTAGGTGGGCACTGTTCGATGTTGTCTGTTTGTTACGAACCTTTCTTTTCCTCTCCTGTGTTTGTTTTTGAGCTTGTTGTTTCATCTTTTGCGGGCGGTTCTGTGTTGTCAAGTTGCTGCTCACCGTTCTCTTCTTTTTCTCCAGTAGCGTCTTCTTCCTCCTGGTTTTCATTTTCAGCATGTACATTTATTACCTGGGTTTCATCATAGGTTCCCTCTTGTTCACTGTTATCATATTGGTCGTGCCATGCCGCCCTATGATTTGAGCTTCCACATACGAAGCATCTGCGTCTTACTGGACAGTCTCGTGCAAGATGGTCTGTTCCCTCACATATTTTGCAGGTCTTCTGCTGTCCCTTATATCGCACTGGCATTGTAAAGCTGCTGAATTTGATCAAACTTGGTATCGGTTTCTTGAGGCTTTTGACGAGGCAGCTTCTCACGCCGGTTTCTATGTTGTCGTCAAATCCATGTAGTTGACGTCGGATGTTGACGACAGTTCCATAGCGAGACAGCAGCGTTGTTATGGCTTGGTCTGAAATCTCGTACGGTGCCTTGATGTAGGCGATGACTGAGTTACGTATATTTGCTCTTTCACACTGAATAAGGGCATTATGTAATATCATGCCTTGCTGGGCTAAAGACTCACAATCTCTCTCATTGTCAAAGGTGACGTTGTACCATTTACGTTCCAGTTCGGCAATGCACACAATGGTTGATGTTGTATCCAATTCGTGATTGACAGCATTGTAAACGTCTTGGGGCGTGACACCTTTTGTAAGATGGTGGGTGTTGAACCTCACGTTGTTTGGTCTGTTGAGACCCATGGCAGAAAACATGGCGGCCGAGTATCACCGCCGTTGATTTGATTTGAGAGAGTGTTTTTTTTAGGGCCAAAAGGCCCTCAATGAAAGTGTTCTAATAGGCTTGAAAGGACACTTGCAGGTTGAAATAGCTTCCACAACAACGTAAAAAGGTGAATTTCTGATGCTTTCCTGGAGCCCGATGTTGAGGTACGTCTTGCGCCCTCAACGCATTTATTTATTATTTATTTATTTATTTATTTATTTATTTATTTATTTATTTATTTATTTATTTATTTATTTTTGTATGTACATGTATGTATTTATTTATTTATTTGTGTATTAAATTATCTTTTCTAATAACATTTATGCATTTTTTTGTATAGGTAAATTGAAAGATTCAGTTATTTATGTTTTCACCTTTCCTGTAATTGGCGGTTCTACCGCTGTTGGTTTGGACAATAAATAAATAAATAAATAAATGTGGTCACGTTTTAGAAGAAGTACAAAATAAAAATATAAATACTGGTTGTTAATTTGTGATCCGTGCACATTCATCTGCCCTTTTCGATTTGTTAAACTTAAATCAGGCGGAATTTTGTTTCTCAGAGATGACGCCTACCCTACCGTACGTTTGTTTAAACAACTTTTTAATTTTACATAATTATGATCTATGGATTTAATAATATTCGGGATAATTGTAGAAACTAAAATGTTACCTTCGAAATGCAGAATTCTTTAAAAACTCAGTGTGTGAATGCTCTGAAGCTCTGACCCCTTCTGACAAATTCAGCTGATGTGTAGTTTTATGGAAGTTAGCTTTGTGAGAGCATAATGGTTATAATGTCAAAGTCAATCTGCAAAACTTCAGTAACAGAGTATGGAGCCCTTTATATAAACACTTCCAACAAGCATCAGTACGTCAGTAGAGCAACTATTTTGCATATTATCATTTTAACAACTGAAAGCTGATTGGAACTGTTTACATAAGCAGTAAGCTCAAGTAAAGTGAGATGCAAAATTGACTAAAAGTTACTACTTTCGTGCCATTAATTGGTTTGATTATTCTCCTTCTGCTGGTAGCTAGATAGATAGACAGATAAACGAAATGTTTATTCCACACTGACAACAACGCGCAATATTCACACTGTATTACGTACAATAGGTCTAGAGCAATACATATGAAAACTAGTCTTGGCCCAAGACGTCAGTGATCGATAGCGGATAGTGTACTGCGCTCGGTTACAACTCGTTATAGCGCGCCCTCTTGTGGCTTGAATTACCCAACTTGACTGGCTCTCACTAGTGTGAGAGCCAGTCAAGTTGGGTAATTCAAGCCACAAGAGGGCGCGCTATAACGAGCTGTAACCGAGCGCATACACTATCCGCTGTCGATCACTGACGTCTTGGGCCAAGACTATATGAAAACAGGCTTTTGTGTACATTAATATTAATGTCAGCGAGTATGAAAATAGTGAAGCGAAAAGAATGATAGACAAGCGACAGTTTGACAACTAAGAACCACTTAATAAAGTAAAGAAATTATAGTTGTATTTTACAAAAGCAAGTTGCTAAAAGACAATCTTCAATTTACTTCTAGAAAAAAAAAAACATTTGTTGCAGTTTGCCTCAAATCCATATGAACACTATTCCAAAAAGCTATACCACGCTGAGTGAAACTGTTTTTGTAAAGTGATGTTCGTAAGATGGCCCTTAAGGGACAACATAAATATTGACGTCAATATTCATGACAAAATTCACGTCTCGTTGAGTTTGCAACTTTGGCCCAAATCATAATCATATTTAGAAGTCATCATTATATTTAGTCATGAGTATTGTCTTCAATACTCACGACTTGGGGCACAAGAGAGGCATGAAGGAGCTCTCCACACGCACGACGCTTTGCTCACAGGCACGATGGAGCTCTCCACACGCACGACGGACCTCTCCACACGCACAGCGCTTTACTCACAGGCACGACGGACCTCTCCAAATGCCAACGGAGCTCTCCACACGCACGACGGAGCTCTCCACACGCACGGCGCTTTACACAAAGGCACGACGAAGCTCTCCACACACACGATGCTTTGCTCACAGGCATGACGGACCTCTCCACACGCACGACGGAGCTCTCCACAGGCACGATAGAGCTCTCCACACGCACGGCACTTTACACACGGGCACGATGGAGCTCTCCAAACGCCAACGGAGCTCTCCACACGCACGATGGACCTCTCCACACGCACGGCACTTTACACACAGGCGCGACGAAGTTCTCCACACACACGACTCTTTGCTCACAGGCACGACGGACCTCTCCAAATGCCAACGGATGGACCTCTCCACACGCACGATGGACCTCTCCACACGCACGGCGCTTTACACACAGGCACGATGGAGCTCTCCACACGCACGACGGACCTCTCCACACGCACAGCGGTTTACACACAGGCACGATGGAGCTCTCCAAACGCCAACGGAGCTCTCCACACGCACGATGGACCTCTCCACACGCACAGCGCTTTACACACAGGCACGATGGAGCTCTCCAAACGCCAACGGACCTCTCCACACGCACGATGGACCTCTCCACACGCACGGCGCTTTACACAAAGGCACGACGAAGCTCTCCACACACACGACGCTTTGCTCACAGGCATGACGGACCTCTCCACACGCACGACGGAGCTCTCCACAGGCACGATAGAGCTCTCCACACACACGACGCTTTGCTCACAGGCATGACGGACCTCTCCACATGCACGACGGAGCTCTCCACACGCACGTTGGACCTCTCCACTTGCACAGCGCTTTACTCACAGGCACTACGGAGCTCTCCACACAAACGACACTTTGCACACAGGCACGACGGAGCTCTCATCACGCACGACGGACCTCTCCACACGCACGGCGCTTTACTCAGGCACGATGAAGCTCTCCACACGACAACGCTTTGCTCACAGGCACGACGGACCTCTCCACACGCACGACGCTTCGCTCACAGAGGCATGAAGGAGCTCTCCACACGCACGACGCTTTGCTCACAGGCACGATGGAGCTCTCCACACGCACGACGGACCTCTCCACACGCACAGCGCTTTACTCACAGGCACGACGGACCTCTCCAAATGCCAACGGAGCTCTCCACACGCACGATGGACCTCTCCACACGCACGGCACTTTACACACAGGCGCGACGAAGTTCTCCACACACACGGCTCTTTGCTCACAGGCACGACGGACCTCTCCACACGCACGACGGATCTCTCCACACGCACGACGCTTCGCTCACAGAGGCATGAAGGAGCTCTCCACACGCACGACGCTTTGCTCACAGGCATGACGGAGCTCTCCACACGCACGACGCTTTGCTCACATGCACGACCATAGAGCTATATATATTGACTAGAGCGCTAACTCCCCGTTATACACGCACTTAGGTTTTGATGCCGTGTGGGCGCATCCATGTTTATGTACAAACCAATACAAAAGCTGAAACTTTGTACGGCAATTGTACGGCTATTTGCATGATAGTGTGTTTGTTCTTTTCTATGCGTCATCGAACCAAATATGCAGCAAATGTGAACGCATAATCTGCTGATGAGCGTACAAACTGCGAGTGTCACGTGCGTCATGTTTAAAAGGCGCGTTTTCGCGTATACGGTTTTTTTTAGTTCGTCATTCTTGTCGGCATATTAGTGTGTATCGTTGAAGCAGATTTCGCTCTTTTCACCTTGACATCTTGAAGCATTGAATCCTCCCAAACAAGGCTTTAGTTCTACTCAGCATTTTTCCCAAGACGTAAGTAACAACATCAGACAACACCTACTACATATTTTTGAAGACATCACTAAAATCTCACCTGTTTACAAGAGCCATATGAGCATAAACGTATTTTGATTTCTCACGAGAGGCCTTATTTTTTATTAGCACAAACATTAGGCAGCGCTGTGAAGTGGCCCATAACGCGGACGTACGCGAATGGGCAGTCGCGTACGTAACCGCGCACGCCGAATGCAAAATTTTCGCGGCCATGTCTGTTCTCTTAAAATTAAAATCGTCCCGTAGTCACGCACCACATCAAACATGTCTGCGCCCAGGGAGGCTTCTAAACGCAGAGCAAGTTAGCGCTCTAGTCAATATATATAGCTCTATGGGCACGACGGACCTCTCCACACGCAGGACGCTTTGCCCACAGAGGCATGACAGAGCTCTCCACACGCACGACACTTTGCTCACAGGCACGACGGAGCTCTCCACACGCACGACGCTTCGCTCACAGAGGCATGAAGGAGCTCTCCACACGCACGACGCTTTGCTCACAGGCACGACTATGAGTTGGTTAATGAGGATTTGACAAGTGAAATCACAGCTGCGGTAAACCAGGCCGTAACTAATCTGTTCGAAGAACGGATAATTTCCAAGAAAATATTCAAGTTTTTCGACCCCCACAACCACCTGATTAAAACACCCAGCCTTTACCTACTGCCGAAGATCCATAAAAAAACCTCAGGGTGGAACACGGTTTGTCGGTAGGCCGATCATCAGTGGTTGCGGGGCCCCAACTCAACAAATCTCAAAATACATGGATTTCTTCTTGCTTCCAATTGTCAGGCAACAAAGCACATACACACAAGACTCTTCAAAGGTTCTCCAAAAACTTGACAATTTGACATTGGACCAAGACTATCTCCTAATCACCTTGGATATTGTTTCAATGTACACAAACTGCCCACAGAAAGAGGCTATAAACTCAGTTTGTGATGCTTTGGAACGGGCAAACCCAGGGCTATACGCTATACCCAAACCAACAAGAAAACACGCACGGTGTCTTTTAGAACTTATCATTGGCGCAAACGTCTTAAAGTTTAATAACAGGTTCTATAGACAAACGACAGGCGTGGCAATGGGTAGCGAATGCAGTCCATAAATATGTGATATCACTCTGTTCAAATACGAAAAAGAAACAATTCTCCCAAACAACCCCGAAATAGTGTCTTACATGAGATATAGAGATGATGTTTTAATCATTTACAATGGCAACCGGAACAGGGCGGAGGGTTTGTAGGACGCTATAGAAACAAATTGCATCCAACATTGCAAATTCACCTCGGAGATATCTGAACAACAAGTTACTTTCTCAGACCTCGTCATTATACAAAGGAGAACGTTTTCAAAAAGAAGGGAAACTGGATACTCGAGTAGCTACGAAAGAAACAGATTCATTCCAATACCTTGCTCAAGATTCAGCACACCCTAAATCAGTATTTGGCGGCGTTATTAAGGGTGAGACGACAAGATACAAACGTATATGTACACACTCAAAAGACTTTGAGGAGAAGGTTAATTTCTTCAAGACAAAACTGTTAGAACGTGGATACAACACGGAAGAATTGACCCGCTTCACAAAAGTAAACGAAGACCACCGGAATTCAATGTTGGCTGCCTCAAACTCTTCCCAGCCCCACCACTGTTGGCCTACAAACGACATAAAAACATAAAGGACACAATAATACGATCTAGATTGCAAGACCTTACCGAAAAAGACTCGCTTAAGGAGTTAGATGAAGAAAACTTGCAAATCTTAATCGAATTATGGAAGAACAGCAGTACTTGGCTGAATAAACACAGCGAGAAACAAGACTCAAGTGAAAGGGGTGATGAGACAATAAGCAATAGCCCAACATAAAAACAATTTGTTCATCAAACTTTCACTTTGAGTCCAGCACATACGGAAAAATGAAAATGGGATCACACTGGTTTGCACCAAGATCAAAAACCCTACAGGGGACAAAAAACAAAATGGTGACTGACGAAGTGCATATAAACGCACAGAAAATATGCTCTGACACCCTCCCCTAAAAGGCTATACACAGATGGGTTCAGCATATTATCACCGGTTTAACAAAACTTGAACTTGGACAAACCTCTACTTTGGCAAACAAACAAAAAAAAATGTGTTTTTTTTCTTGTAAAAAAAAAGTAGGTATATGACCATAGCCTATGGACACCCCACTTCCCACACAGAGGTCTTGATATCTCATTATAAAACAATTAGAAGTGGTCCAGGCATGGTTAAACACCCTTTGGCCATCGAGTACATACACATTTTGCTCCCCAGCCTCTTTATGGCCGCCGCCGGAAACAGTTTCAAATTTCACGCACACAAGTTTACACAACGTTTGGCCGGAGACTGTTTGAACTAATGCCTTGCACTTCTCATACATAAAACATGCGGGCATTGAATTATACGCAATTTATATCACAGATATGACTAAAACACGTTATGAGAAGATACAACATCTGACTTGGAATGTTTCTAAGCATACCTCGAAAAAATAGTAAACTTCATGGAAGATGTATGCTGTTCCTCGCCACATCCCCCCACTACCCCCACACCACTCATCCAACGCCCTTCCCTCTCTCTTCAGTCCACATTTTCGTTTAAAACAAAAACACGCCTCCAATGGTTTCAGAATAGCCTGTCCCAAAAAAGTGCTCTTCACTTTCCAATGATTGCGCCTAAACCATTAAGGATATTTGAAATATTGTGAGTGTGTACCGGTTTCTTACGTTTTCTGCTTGTCTCAAGGCCTCTACATACACTAATAAAGTTGTTTGATGCACACATTTCCTGGTGAAAAAAACCAATCAGAACTGTCTTCGTGGCTACACTGTCTTCCCTATTCACAAAATTTCTCTGCAGGCTACATGTATGATTTCGCTCTTCCTTTCCAATCACGCACGACGCTTTGCTCATAGGCACGACGGACCTCTCCACAGGCACGACGGACCTCTCCACACGGACGGTGTCAGATGCAATTGTGTCCGCCATGCAATACTGTACGCTCCGGGCACTTTTGCATATGCAATCGTGTCCGGGGCTATGCAAACCGTCCGGCTGACATGTACATGTACATGTACATGTACATGTAAGTGCGTAAGCGAGCGTGCATGCACTGAACGTACGTATGCACATGTGCAGCATGAATATTCACGTATTTTATGATTGCAGCGAATACCCAACGGTCGAATATTTTAACCAATAGGCTATTTTTTTGTTGTGGTCTGGCTGACACACGTTCACGAGTTGTTTTTCCATGCAAGTTTTACGTCAAAGATCTCCTTTTCTAATGGCCTTCCTATAGCCAAGGAATCTTACACAGTTGTTGAATATTACAACACTACTTGACTACACTTAGCTTGTAAAAAAATGGCGAACGTTCCGTCGACCAATAGAGGGTGTTTAATTTACTGCAAGGACGGTTTTGCACGGGGGCGGACACGATTGCATATGCAAATGTATCCGGGCGGACACAATTGCATTATGCAGCAGCGTCCGGGCGGACACGATTGCATATGCAAAACCGTCCGGCGGACGTTATTGCATATGCAATCATGTCCGCCGGGTAGTGTTGCATAGAGGACATAATTGCATGCGACAACGGTCGACGAAACAGAAAAGTGTCCTTTATAAAACACCATAAGATTCAAGTACCTTTTGTGTACCGCAGAGACGTATCTTAAGCATAAAACGAGACATTCAATCCATGGGTTCAGGTTTGACAACAGCAAGGGTCCTTGCCAAATTCGTTGGTAAAATGTCGAGTAATCTGGTAATAGGCAATGTGGCTAATGTAATGACCAAATACTTGCACTTGTGTATTGACTCCAGGTTTGCATTGGACTCAATTAATAACAATTACAGCAGAGGCAAGAAGCGAATTAGATTTCTGGAACAGTAACGTTGGTAAATTGAATGGAGGCGCACTTGGAGTTCGCAAAGAATGTCTCAAATTGTGTATTCAGACGCAAGTTCCTCAGGTTACGGTGGGTACCTGGTAGACACAGGCGTAGGAACTGTGCAGGGTATGTGGTACAGTAAAGATGCTGTACCTGGAGAGAGCTTAAGGCGGTAGATCAAGTACTGAAGTCACTTGTGACAAAATTGTCAAGCCGAAGAGCCAAGTGGTTTACAGATAACCAAGCTGTTTCCAGAATAACAACCAGAGGAAGCATGAAGAAAGATTTACAAGAAATCGCTATGAACATTTGCAAGACATGTCTGTATCATAACATTCATATCGAAATGGAATGGGTCCCAAGATTACAAAACGAGAGAGCAGACAAACTCAGCAGAGTTTTAGATCAAGACGATTGGGCCAATTCAGACCAAACTTGTTCGTTTCTTGACGAATTATGGGGTCCTCATTCTGTAGACAGATTTGCCAGCTATAGATGCATTCACGGTTAACTGGAAGGCGGAAAAAAACTGGGTTGTACCCCCACTCCCATTGATTCCAAGAGTTCTGAAGCATATGGAAAATACAAAAACTATTGGGACATTGATTTGCCCATGTTGGTATTCGGCTTCTTTTTGGGTCGATGCTCTTCCCAGATGGTTATAATCCAACAAGAGCAGTGTTAGAAGTTTACGAACTTCCCATCGACAATGGAATTTTTATTCCCGGCAGGGGGGATGCCGAATTCATTGCAACATTGTCAGAAGTAAGATTCTTGCGGTAAGGTTAGATTTCAAACGAGAGTAAGACAGTCTTATACAGCATGTTAACAACAGCAAAATGTATTGTATCTTTCGTTATGTATGTCAGTCAATGTTCAGATTATCATCGACAGCGGGATATATGAGCCAAAAACCGACAGGGTACAAGCAAGGACCCGAGAGAGCTCGCCGAAGAGTTACCAAACATTATCACCAAATCTCGAGCAGATTCTACAGTCAAGTTATACTCGGCCGCCTTCAATAAATGGTCGGTATGGGCAACCAAATATGACACAAAACCCATCGAAGCAGATCCCTATACCCTCATTGTACCTAGTTTATCTAAGTCATTCATGCATTTCACCAGCCCCCATAATCAAAATGGTTTCAGCTATATCATGGGCTCACAAAATGGCTAGAGTTGATGATCCTACCCAGATGCCCCTAGTAAAATCCACATCCGAGGGCCTCAGAACATCACTTTCTAAACCAACAGAGAAAAAGAGCCAATAACCCCGTCTGTCTTGAGAGACATGGTTGACACACAAATAAAACAATCTTCAGAACTCAAAGTGACAGATCTTCTAAGTTTAATGACAGTAGCAATGTGTCTCATAGCTTATACAGGCTTTCTTAGGTTCAATGAACTTGCATCTATAAAATTGTGTCATGTCATATTCAACCAACAAGGCCTAAAACTGTTCATCCCATCCAGTAAAACTGACATCTAAGGAAGATCCATTGTCATTTGTAATTCCCACACCAAATAGTGTCCGGTCGAAATGCTTAAGAAATATATTTCGTTAGCACAGGTTCAAACTCCAGATTCATTCCTCTTTCGTAGTTTATCTAGAGTAAAAGGAGGTTACAAGCTTAGAGAAGCCAACCAGCCAATGTCTTACACCCGTGTCAAAGAGGTTGTACTAGATGCCCTTCGTCCGGTTGTGGACGATGTTTCAAAATTCGGAGGTGGAAGTGCGAGAACGCAAAAGATGGATACGTTAAGGACAGCCCTAGTGACTTGTTGTCAGTGTCAAAATCCCTAGGCTTATGAGCATAACCTAATTAGTAACAACAAGTTTTGTCAACAACTAAAAAACTAAAAAACTAAAACCAAATACGATCAAAATCTGACGTACATATGTCCTCGAGTCGCTGTACAAGAAAACCTTATAGCTTGCCCAGACCCCAAGTTCATTAATATGATAAAAAGATGTAATATGATAAAAAAAAGTGTATATATATAAGGTATGGTAATAATTACTAGTCAAATTGCTTGTTGTGAACGTAAAGCCATTATTAAAGAATAACCAACAAGCCAAACCCGTGCAAAAACTGATGTATCTAACAGGTTCATATTTAACTGCGTTTTTTCATTTTCAAATGTACAGCTTAAAATTGTCATTATAGTCCGACAATTGCAATCATAGCAGGATTTTAAAGCATCAAATTGTTCTTTTACCTTATTTTCCTCCAAATTGTGAAAAAAATGCTCCAGATTTTACAAACCAATTAAACAAATTCTAAGCTAACATTAAAAAACTGAAAAATTCCAGTTATTTGTTAGCAATACAACGCACATTTTTTCATGTTTAAGGTCCAAGGGATAACAAAATCTACCCCTCCTCTTTTTTCGCTTGGTTTGAGCAGCAAAGGATAAAACATTCTATCCCTTCCACTTTTCGGCTAGGTTTGCGGAACAAGGGATAGAAAATTCTATCCTCTCCTCATTTCGGCTAGGTTTGAGGAACAAGGGATAGAAAATTCTATCCCCTCCTCATTTCGGCTAGATTGGGGAACAAGGGATAGAAAATTCTATCCCCTCTTCTCGGCTGGGTTTGAGGAATTTTTTTATCCCTTCACTTAAATTATAACCACCCGAACCACAAATAAACTTGTATTTTTGTCAGCTTTCCCATTAATGAAGTGTCATTGTAAATAAAAAGGTGAGCGTATTTTTATTTTGATATTATGATGCAATAATAGTTTTGAGTACAACATGTGACCAATTGTTTTGCTAACAAAAAGGGATAAATAAAAAAAACTGTTGACAATATTTTTCACCAGTTTCTTATTTTGTTCCTCCAGAGATATGTTTAGTAGAAAAACAGCATGATTTTAAAGTTTTAAGAACAACCTCAAATAAAATGCTTAAGTATTACTCAAAAAAGTGAAAAATGAAAAACTGTAGTTTAATCGAACCTGTTCTATGTTTTCACCAGATCGGTTTACAACCAGTAGTTCGATATGAGCCAAGTAAAGTACGCAGCCCCTAAAAGGGACAGGTAAAATAACATTTGAAAAGGTAAAATAATTGTTGAAATTATTTCGTTCCCTCGAAATATTATTTTGTCCCCTCGAAATATTATTTCATTCCCTCGAAATATTAATTCGAGGGGATGAAATAAGTTATTTCGTGGGAATGAAATATTATTTTGAGGGAACGAAATATAATTATTTCGTTCAAATGAAATAATATTTCGAGGGAACGAAATAATTTAGCTGGTACGGAGTCTTTGATATGCCAAGAGAATTTCTGGGATATTAAAATCATTATTTCAGTGTATCTTTTCCGTATTCTATTACAACTACATCGTGTCGTCTTTCACTAACTTTCCTAATTTAGCGAAGTAAATAATAGAACGCCAATTAGACTGATTGACAGCCCTTTTGTTGGCAAGAATGCATCTTATCTTTATCCCTTGTAATTTGTTATTCATTTTTTTCTTTGTACGCCTAAAACTTAAGACTTATACAGAATTCTATCAACCTTTCTCTACTCACTCTACTTGAGACTATAATGCAACTTCCATTTAATTATTAAGAAAACGACCTGAATCCCCCGAGGGAAAAAACCCAAAGCAAACAACACACAAAAAAAACCCCCAAAACCCAAAGAAACACATTAAGAGGTTGTTATTTTTACGGCAATCTTACGGAGCCCCTAAAGGGACAGGTAAAATAAAATTTGAAAAGGTAAAAAAAATGTTGAAATTATTTCGTCCCCTCGAAATATTATTTCATTCCCTCGAAATATTATTTCGTTCCCTCGAAATATTATTTCGTCCCCTCGAAATAATATTTCGTTCCCACGTAATAACTTATTTCATTCCCTCGAAATGTTATTTCGTTCCCTCGAAATAACATTTCGAGGGAATAAAATAATATTTCGAGGGAACGAAATAATTTCAACATTTTTTTTTACCTTTTCAAATTTTATTTTACCTGTCCCTTTAGGGGCTCCGTACCATATAATTATAAATACACATAATTATCCGAAGAAATTATAGTATGAAAACTTGTGTAATCGTACAGAATCACGGCAATATACGATGACTTAACCATAACTAAATATTAAATATTAAATATTAAAGGACAAGTCCTGTCTGGGACGAGCTGTAACGCATGGGCAAGACCTACGTTTTCCACAGGGTTTTCGTAGCCGGTGTGGCAGGAGATTCTGTCCCCCGGAGATTCTGTCCCCCATACGGCGAACTGTGTACAAACTTCTTTTGATAGCGCCCTCTTTTGAATCCTCCTCCTCCAGCCCATGTTAATTTCCCGTATGGGGACAGACATTCCGGAGGACAGATTTCCCTGGGACACCGGCTTACAGTGTGTTGTCCAGTCTTTGTTAAGACTAAGTAGAGGGCGCCTGGTCTAGGCAGAAACTAGACTGATACCATCGTGGCGTGTCGTGGATGAGCGGATAAGAACACGGAACTCAAGCTCTGGTGTTTCTGATCAGCAGAGTGTGGGTTCGAATCCCAGTCGTGACACTTGTGTCCATAAGCAAGACACTTAACCACATGTTTCGTCCTTCGGATGGGACGTTAAGCCGTTGGTCACGTGTGTTGTGTAATGCACGTAAAATAACCCAGTGCACTTATCGAAAAGAGAAGGGGTTCGCCCCTGTGTTCCTGGTTTGATTGGCTGCATATTGCGCCACATCACCTTGTAAACCATTACATGGTGCTATGTAAAGGAGTAGGTCTCATACTTACGTAGCCCCACATACCTTGCAGAAAAATACTGAATGTTGAAGCGCCTTGAGCGTCACTGAGTGACGGATATATATGAGCGCTATATAAGAAGCCATTATTATTAGGTGTTCGATCAATACAAGCACGAACACCTCTTGTTATTGTTCTTTTTTTAGGTGTTCGTGCAATACAAGCACGAACACCTCTTTGTTATTGTTCTGTTTTTTCTTTTTAGGTGTTCGTGCAATATGAGCACGAACACCTCTTGTTATTGTTCTGTTTTTAGGTGTTCGTGCAATATGAGCACGACCACCTCTTTGTTATTGTTCTGTTTTTAGGTGTTCGTGCAATATGAGCACGAACACCTCCTTGTTTTTGTTCCGGGGTTTTTAGGTGTTTGTGCAATACAGCACGAACACCTCTTGTTATTGTTCTGTTTTTTTAGGTGTTCGTGCAATACAGCACGAACACCTCTTGTTATTGTTCTGGGGGTTTTAGGTGTTCGTGCAATATGAGCACGAACACCTCTTTGTTTTTGTTCTGGGTTTTTTAGGTGTTCGTGCAATATGAGCACGAACACCTCTTGTTTGTGTTCGGGTTTTTAGGTGTTCGTGCAATACAAGCACGAACACCTCTTTGTTTTTGTTCTGGGTTTTTTTTTAAGGTGTTCGTGCAATACAAGCACGAACACCTCTTTGTTTTTGTTCTGGGGTTTGTTTTTTTAGGTGTTCGTACAATACAAGCACGAACACCTCTTTGTTATTGTTCTGTTTTTAGGTGTTCGTGCAATACAGCACGAACACCTGTTGTTATTGTTCTGGGTTTTTTAGGTGTTCGTGCAATACAGCACGAACACCTCTTGTTATTGTTCTGGGGGGTTTTTTAGGTGTTCGTGCAATACAAGCACGAACACCTCTTGTTATTAGGTGTTCGTGCAATACAAGCACGAACACCTCTTGTTTTTGTTCTGTTTTTTTGTTTGTTTTTTAGGTGTTCGTGCAATACAGCACGAACACCTCTTGTTAGGTGTTCGTGCAATATGAGCACGAACACCTCTTGTTATTGTTCTGTTTTTGGTTTTTTTAGGTGTTCGTGCAATTCAGCACGAACACCTCTTGTTATTGTTCTGTTTTGTTTTTTTAGGTGTTCGTGCAATTCAGCACGAACACCTCTTGTTAGGTGTTCGTGCAATATGAGCACGAACACCTCTTGTTATTGTTCTGTTTTTTGTTTTTTTTAGGTGTTCGTGCAATATGAGCACGAACACCTCTTGTTATTGTTCTGTTTTTTTTTTTTTTAGATGTTCGTGCAAAACAGCACGAACACCTATTGTTTTTGTTCTGTTTTTTTTTTGGTTTTTTTAGGTGTTCGTGCAATATGAGCACGAACACCTCTTGATTTTGTTCTGTTTTTTTTTTCGTCTCCATCTTCTTCTTCTTCTTCCCTAGAACTCTTCTCTAGAGCATAACTCAAGATTGAAATTGAATTGAACATTGAAACTCATCAGACAATTGAACCTCAATATGAAGACAGCACAGTTTTCATGACGTCGTGATGACGTCATCAGGTGTCGAATTACAACGTTTTTAAAGTTGAAAAATGACCATTTGGTATTTGCTGTATCTCATTGGATATGAAAGCTATGATGTTCATAATTGGGCATGTGATAGATCAAGACGGGGCTACATTTCAAAAGTTAACGTCAAAATCGTATGACCTTTTCTTCGAGGTCATGCCCCTAAGGTCGAAGTTTGCCTTTGGTTTTTTTCTTGAAAAACATCATTTTCGGGCTTATTTACGGCATGAATCAAGATTGAAATTGAATTTTACATTGAAACTCATAACACATTTGAACCTAAATATCAAGACGACACAAACTTGCTGATGTCATGATGACGTCATCAGGTATTGAATTACATCAAATCAAAGTTTAATATTTGAAAAAAATCATAACCCATGAACGACATGTTGGATTTTTACAATCTACACATCATCGGAAAGTTCGTTAAAGGTTCAACAAACGCTACACAGAAAGTGACCCCATTTGACCTTGACTTCCGGTTCAACCCGGAAATTTAAAATTTCATAAAATTCGTATCTCAAAAACTACTTATCATTTCAGCATAAATTTTGCATCAGGTTGTAGAACATTGAGCCTGCTCAAACTTTTGCACAGAAATAACAACATTTTGACCTTCACATCTTGTCTTATAACCACCGGCATTAAAGCGCACGTTTGTGTTGACCCACTTTGATAACGCGGGATAGTGTAATAGCGCGTGTACAGACACATGTATATTGAACGTGTAGTTCAGTTTACATCAACTACATGTAGGAATACATTTAGCATCGCTGCGTGTTACCTTGTTTATTGCGCACCACGGCATAAAGATAATCCGTCTAATACTTGAAAAATTCGTAACTCCTGAACCACATATTGGATTTTTACAATCTATACATCATCTGGAAGGTCTTTATAAAACCTAACATACGATACACTAATTGTGACACTGTTTGACCTTGACTTCCGGTTCAAAGCGGAAATTTAAATTTAATGTTCAAAATTCATAATTCCTGAACCACACATTGGATTTTTACAATCTATACGTCATTGGAAAGTTCGTTAAAAGTTCAACAAACGCTACACAAAAAGTGACCTCATTTGACCTTGACTTCCGGTTTAAACCGGAAGATAAAATTGTATATTTGAAAAATACAGAACTCCTGAACCACACATTGGATTTTTATCATCTATACATCATCAGAAAGGGCTCCAAAGATTTAAGAAACGCTTCACACTGTGACCTCATTTGACCTTGACTTCCGGTTCAAACCGGAAATTGAAAATTAATGTTTCAACAAATCGTTGGAGGTTTACAATCCATACAATCATCTAAATCATCTTCATAAACTAAACGCGCTACACAAAATGTGACCCCTATTTGACCTTGACTTCCGGTCCAAACAGGAAGTTGATGTTATTTCTTTTGAAAAATTCATAACTCCTTGACCAGGCATTGGATTGATAAGGTAGAATGTTTATTCATTCAATCACTCCCCACGAACACCTTGTTTTTGTCACATGACAAAAACTGAAAGTCTAGTTTTCTTCTTCATCTTCTTCTTCCCCTCAACTCTTCTCCAGAGCACAACTCAAGATTGAAACTGAATTGAACATTGAAACTATTCAGACAATTGAACCTCAATACGAAGACGGCACAGTTGTCATTACGTCATGATGACGTCATCAGGTGTCGAATTACAACGTTTTTAAAGTTGAAAAATGACCATTTGCTATTTGCTGTATCTCAATGAATATGAAAGCTATGATGTTCATACTTGGGCATCGCATAGATCAAGACTGGGGCAACATTTAAAAAGTTAACGCCAAAATCGTACGACCTTAACTTCCGGGTCGTTACCCTGGGTCGAAGTTCGTCTTTGGGTTTTTTTCTTGAAAAACAGCATTTTTGGGCTTATATACAGCATAACTCAAGATTGAAATTGAATTTTACATTGAAACTCATCAGAAATTTGAACCTAAATATCAAGACGACACAAACATGATGATGTCATGATGACGTAATCAGGTATTGAATTACATTAAATCAAAGTTTAATATTTGGAAAAAAAATTATAAGTCATGAACGACATGTTGGATTTTTACAATCTATACATCATCGGAAAGTTCGTTAAAGGTCCAACAGACGCTACACAAAAAGTGACCCATTTGACCTTGACTTTAGGTTCAACCCGGAAATTTAAAGTTTCATAAAATTCGTATCTCAAAAACTATTTATCATTTCAGCATAATTTTTGCATCAGGTTGTAGAACATTGAGCCTGCTCAAACTTTTGCACAGAAATAACAACATTTTGACATTTACATCTTGTCTTATAACCACCGGCATTAAAGCGCAAGTTTGTGTTGACCCACTTTGATAACGCAAGATGGTGTAATAACACGTGTACAGATACATGTATGTTGAGCGTGTAGTTCGGTTTACATCAACTACATGTAGGAATACATTTAGCATCGCTGCATGTTACCTTGTTTATTGCGCACCACGGCGTAACGATAATCCATCTAATACTTGAAAAATTCGTAACTCCTGAACCACACATTGGATTTTTACAATCTATACATCATCTGAAAGGTCTTTATAAAACCTAACATACGGTGCACTAATTGTGACCCCGTTTGACCCTGACTTCCGGTTCAAAGCGGAAGTTGAAATTTAATGTTTCAAAATTCATAATTCCTGAAGCACACAATGGATTTTTACAATCTATACATCATTGGACAAGTATGTAACAACTTAACAAACGATATACAGAATGTGACCCCGATTGACCTTTACTTCCTGTTCAAACCGGAAGATGAAATTTAATATTTGAAAAAATCAGAACTCCTGAACCACACTTTGGATTTTTATCATCTATACATCATCAAAAAGGGCTTCAAAGATTTAAGAAACGCTACACACTGTGACCTTATTTGACCTTGACTTCCGGTTCAAACCGGAAAGTGAAAGTTAATGTTCCAACAAATCGTAACTTTTAAACAACACATTGGATTTGTACAATGTATACATTATTGGGAAAGTATGTAACAACTTAAGAAACAATACACAGACTGTGACCTCATTTGACCTTGACTTCCCGTAAAAACGGAAGATGAAATGTAATACTTGAAAAAATCATAACTTGTCGACACCATATCATTCACTCATAATTTGATGACATTAACCTCGAACACCTTGTTTTTGTGACGATGTCACAAAAACTGATTCTCTAGTTCTGTTTTTTTTTCTTCTCCATCTTCTTCTTCTTCCCTGGAACTCTTCTCTACAGCATAACTCAAGATTGAAACTGAATTGAACATTGAAACTCATCAGACAATTGAACCTCAATACGAAGACGGCACAGTTGTCATTACGTCTTGACGACGTCATCAGGTGTCGAATTACAAGGTTTTTAAAGTTGAAAAATGACCTTTTGCTTTTTGCTGTATCTTTACAAATATGAAAGCTATGATGTTCATACTTAGGCAGGTAATATATCAAGACTGGGGCAACATTTGAAAAGCTAACGTCAAAATGGTACGACCTTAACTTCCGGGTCGTTACCCTGGGTCGAAGTTCGCCTTTGTTTTGTTTTCCTTCAAAAAACTACTTTCGAACATAACTCAACATTGAAACTGAATTGAACCTTGAAACTTATCAGAAAATTGAACCTCAATACGAAGACGGCACAGTTGTCATTACGTTATGATGACGTCATTAGGTGTCAAATTACAAGGTTTTTAAAGTTGAAAAATGACCATTTGGTTTTTGCTGTATCTCATTAAATATGAAAGCTATGATGTTCATAATTGGGCATGTGATAGATCAAGACTGGGGCTACATTTCAAAATTTAACTTCAAAATCGTATGACCTTTGCTTCAAGGTCATGCCCCTAGGTCGAAGTTTGCCTTTGGGTTTTTTTCTTGAAAAATATCATTTTCGGGCTTATTTACGGCATAACTCAAGATTGGAATTGAATTTTACATTGAAACTCATCAGACATTTGAACCTAAATATCAAGACGACACAAACTTGATGATGTCATGATGACGTCATCAGGTATTGAATTACATTAAATCAAAGTTTAATATTTGAAAAAAAAATCATAACTCATGAACGACAGGTTGGATTTTTACAATCTATACATCATCGGAAAGTTCGTTATAGGTCCAACAGACGCTACACAGAAAGTGACCCCATTTGACCTTGACTTCCGGTTCAACCCGGAAATTTAAAATCTCAAAAACTACTCATCATTTCAGCATAATTTTTGCATCAGGTTGTAGAACGTTGAGCCTGCTCAAACTTTTGCACAGAAATAACAGCATTTTGACATTTACATCTTATCTTATGACCAACGGCATTAAAGCGCACGTTTGTGTTGACCCACTTTGATAACGCGAGATACTGTTATAGCGCGTGTACAGGAGACTGACGATGACTAGAGCAAGCTAGTCGAAACGTTGAGACCAATCCAAGAACTGACTCCGCGGTAGTACAGTTAATTACGATCCTATAAGCTAAAGTAGTAGTCCCAGCCTAATGCTATTATACCTTCCGCCCAGGTAATAGTTAATAAACAGGACAGTTCTTTTCAGAACTGAGAAGTCTCCCGAACACCCGAACACCCGAACAATCTACTCCGCGGTAGTAGAATTAAGCAAGACAGTTCTCTAAGAACAAACTCTACCTGGCAAGTAGATACACACATGGTGTTACCGCAAACCAAATAAATATAACTTAATAATGATATACAGAATGTGACCCCAATTGACCTTTACTTCCTGTTCAAACCGGAAAATGAAATTTAATATTTGAAAAAATCAGAACTCCTGAACCACACATTGGATTTTTATCATCTATACATCATCAGAAAGGGCTCCAAAGATTTAAGAAACCCAACACACTGTGACCTCATTTGACCTTGACTTCTGGTTCAAACCGGAAAGTGAAAGTTAATGTTTCAACAAATTGTTGGAGGTTTACAATCCATACATCATCTAAAACGTCTTCATAAACTAAACGCGCTACACAAAATGTAACCCCCATTTGACCTTGACTTCCGTTCCAAACCGGAAGTTGATGTTAAATTTTTTGAAAAATTCATAACTCCTGGACCAGGCATTGGATTGATAAGGTAGAATGTTTATTCATTCAATCACTCCCCACGGACACCTTGTTTTTGTCACATGACAAAAACTGAAAGTCTAGTTTTCTTCTTCATCTTCTTCCTCCTTCCACGGAACTCTTCTCTAAATCATAACTCAAGATTGAAATTGAATTGAACTTTGAAACTCGTCAGACAATTAAACCTCAATATGAAGACGGCACCAACTTACTGACGTCACGATGACGTCATCAGGTGTCCAATTACAAGGTTTTTAAAGTTGAAAAATGATCATTTGCTATTCGATGTATATCCTTGAATTTAGAAGCTACAATGTTCATTATTGGGCATCGGATTGATCAAGACTGGGGCAACATTTGAAACGTTAACGCCAAAATCGTATGACCTTTACTTCCGGTCGTACCGGAAGGTCAAAGTTTGCCTTTGTTTGTTTTTCATAAAAAAATATATTTCGGGACATAACTCAAGATTAAAATGGAATTAAGCGTTGCAACTCATCAGACAATTGAACCTTAATATCAAGACGGCACAAACTTGATGATGTCATGATGACGTCATCAGGTATTGAATTACAATAAATCAAAGTTTATTATCTGTAAAAATCCATAACTCATGAACCACATGTTGGATTTTTACAATCTACACATCATCGGATAGGTTGTTAATAGTTCAACAAACGCTACACAAAGCATGACCCAATTTGACCTCGACTTCCGGTTCAAACTGGAAGCTGAACATTTCAAAAATTCAATTTCAATTCATATCTCAAAAACCACGCATTTGTTTATCATAATTCTTGCATCAGGTTATAGATGATTGAGCCTTCTCAAACTTTTGCACAGATATGACAACATTTTGATGTTTACATCTGGTCAAAACCGGACGTTAAAGCGCACGTTGACAACGCGTGATACGTGTACACATTATGCTGAATTAGACTTGGGTCCAAGTCCATGAGCGTTTTTTTGTCCACCGGTTTGCTAATACAGTTTTCCTAAAATAGCGCCCTCTTGTGGATCAACATTGACGTGACTCACGTTGACAACGCACGACGGCACGATATTTAGGCCCTACGAAGACGCTGTAGCGAGTGACAGTGTGTATAGTCTTGGTTCCAAGACGCTCCAGTTGAAAACTAATGCATGTACTGTAAAGCTACATGTATGAATACATTTGGCGTGACTGTGCAATATACAAAGAAACAACGAGCGAAAAATTCAATATTTGAAAATGTCATTACTCCTGAGCCACACATTGGATATTTGCAATTCATACATCATCTGAAAGGTCTTAATAAACTTAACACGCGCTACACAAAGTGTGACCCTGTTTGACCTTGAATTCCGGTTCAAACCGGAAGTTGAAATTTAATATTTAAAAATATCTTAACTTCTGAACAACTCATTCGATTTTTACAATCTATTCATCATTGGGAAAGTATGTAACACCTTTAAAAAGTATGTAACACCTTTAAAAACAATATACAGAATGTGAACCCAATTGACCTTTAGGTCATCTATCGTTCCCAGCATGTTGAGGAGGGTATGATTGAATCTCATTGTGAGGCCGTTACCCTGAGGATGGTACGGTGTTGTCCTGCTCTTTTTGATACCGCATACTTTGCATAGTTCTCTGATCAGTTGTCCCTCAAAGTTGCGTCCTTGGTCGGAGTGAATTCTTACAGGGAAACCGTAGTGGATAATACATTGTTCCCAGAGAACTTCATAGCGACTGTAGTGGCCTTTTGATCTCTAGTTGGGTAGGCTTGTGCAAACTTGGTAAAATGATCAGTGACTACCAAGATGTTTTCTACGCCACCCTTGGAGCGTTCGAGTTTCAGGAAATCGATGCCAACGAGTTCGATGATATGTTGACCAACGGGACTCTGGTTTTGGAGGCTGGTGTTTTGCGGAGACAGCACCTTTTGCAGCTTTCACACCATCGTCGCACTTCGTCTGCCATTTTAGGCCAAAAGAAACGTCGCCTCACGTCGTACCCCATATGCCCATGATCATCGTGGAGGCAGATCATGGCGGTTTCTCTGTATTCAATGCTCTGTTTCGGCTTCGTTTTTTGGTACGAGGTTGAAAAACCATGCTTCGACCCCACGGTATACTGTATATCAAGTAGGCCTACTGCAGCTGCAGTACCGTGCCAGTATTGTTATGCATGCTACCTGGTGAATTCAAAGCGGGGTGCTTGCGTGAGCGCCTGGGACAAGGCTAGCTTAAGGCAGGAATCTGGCATTATTCACGAGCCTCGAAGTGTGACGTCAGATGTTCGGGCTAGGCAGACACCCGTTGTGCCGAAATACACCACATAAACCCAGGAGCTGTGTATGTCTCTATTTATTGCCTAATGTGTGAAACTAGGGAAGAATTAAAACACTAAGTCTGAAGCATATGTTGTTGTCATGTTGACTTCATCAGGTTTCATATAACGCTAATTCAAAGTTTATTATTAAACAAATTAATATCTCCTGAACCACTTGCCATGGGGTCAAAATCTTTGTGCCATTTTTTAGCTTACAGCACATGTGACATTTTAATTTGAAATGTGAACCGTTTTGACCTTTCCTTTCGGTCTAAGCGGGAAATAGTAAACTTTTGTTAAAAATCACATCTCCTGAATCACCTATCACAGAGTCATAATCTTTGTGCCTTCTTTTAACTTTTGACACATTTGACATTTTATTTTAAAACATGGTTAAACTTTGACCTCTCCTTCCGGTCCAAACAGCAAGTTTAACAAGTTCTTTTAATTGGATATCACATGTAAGTTTCCTTATGAAATCATAATATTTACTTTTTTGTTCCACCAACCGAAAAGCCTCTGTATTCGTTTTTTACAAACACTTAATTTCTAGATTTGAATTATTAGTTCTCAACATGAAAACAGTTGTGAACGTTGTTTATTATTGGTTTAAAAAACAAAGTAAGTTTAAATGTAATTCAACATTATTCTGCAATCAAGAAGGGATGTAATAAAGTTTTTTGCTAATTACTTATAATGTTGTAAATAACATAATGACGTGCACGCATACGACGTGGAACCAACCCAGACAAGCACGTCTGTACAACCCGTACACAAAAGCTATTGTTAATAACAGATGTATGAACTTTAGACTTCATGTCGCGTTTTCTATCTATTCAAACCTACCAGTGTGGAAAGGCATTGGTGTCAACTGCAATTGGTGGTGAAACTTGAAGAGGAAATGAAAAATACGTTTTACAATCACATATAGTCGCATGACAACATAGGCACTGAACACTCTCAGTGAATCTAGTCCTGACGTGAGCTCTGCTGAAATAAGTACAATTATGGCAGCGTACAATCCATCCCATTCAATCGAAGTTTCTCTGCAAAGGTTTGTTGACGACAACAAGGATAATCTGCCAGCAGTCGTGGAAGTTGCTGAGGGGATTTATGGTGCGCTGGAGAAGGACTCTGAAGTGAGAGATTTCTCAAATGGGGACATACTTCGACTACTTTCTATTAAGGAGGAAGTCAACATAACGTTTGATGCAGTTTACTCAGCGCCGAGCAAAAAAGGGTTGATAACAGTTAATAAATCCTACAGTGGAGCTCAGTTCAGAGTGATATCACGTTTTAAGGATGGCCATGTCTATGAGTCCATTCATGCTCTGATCCTCGACTTTCCTGAATACGTACAAGCAATAAAGAACTTTAAAGCAGACGGGGTTCTTATCCAGAAAGGTGACCGCCTAAAATTACTATCAAAAGGCATGGACAATGTACCTTCAATGACATGCAGAATTATTCGAACGTCTGAAACCGTTCGACTCTGCGGTGACTTAAAAGAATCTTTTTCAAAGAAAGTTGACAAGTCACATGAGTTGCTAAACCTGGCTGACATCTATCACCGATTACCACAATGTGTACTTTTGGTGCGTGACCTGGGACAAACTCTCAGAGGTATTCCGCATGGAATCGAAGGACTAGACCCACAATTTGACTATCCGATGAACCTCAGCAAAATTGAAATTGTTGAAGCTTGCCTCTGGGAAAACCCTGATATCTTAATTCGTATTCCTTTAACGACCAATGTGTTCGTTTATCCCAGGAAAGATTGGGGGGAAAAGATTGGTCCATTGAGAGATATTCATGATTTAGCCAAGGAAGCAACAGCCATAGCACCCAAGGCGGCAGTCGTGGTTGATCCGGAGAGTGTGGTTCCTGGATGCACAAAGGACACCATCGTAGTTGTTTATGGGACATCAACTGTGGAGTATGGATTGTGTGAAGGCAAAGACAAGGCATTTCTTCTCATTCCGACAAACTTCCCTTCAAAGTTCAAGGTAAATATTATCTGCAAAATGGTTACAAAGAAATGTATGATAATAACCTTTCTACGCACTGTGATGGTCATGTTTCTGGTCTTGTTCGAGAGGTCGCGGGTTCCAGTCCTGCATTATCCAGTTTTAATTGCTCGCTCAAACCCGCAACCTCTGGATATCGTACGAGTATGCCAACCGAGCTGACCGGCCCGCGATTTTGTTTCCCGCACAGGTTTGCTACTACTACTTTTGTTTTGTTTTCCATCCGAATGCGGATTTTGGAAATAAATGTATTAATATTGTTTTGTTTTAATGTTGTTTTGTTTGGGAAAACAAAATTCGCAACCGGCCCTTATGTTGATGGGTGGTCTACTTAGGCCAATCATCACGTGACTGTTCTGCCCGAATAGTTGAAATGCTTTTCAGATTGTTTTTAATAATGAAAACGCAGATTTAATATTGTTGTATTTTTCATGCTTTTCTTGGCAATTTTATAAAGTCTATTTTTCTGTATTTCTTTTAAGTTTCAGAAAGGAAGTTGTTACTTTTTAAGATAAACTTTCTCCTAGTTTTAAGAAAGGCAAATCAGTTATTCCCTGTTTTAGGGACATCTTGCATAAATAAATTTATGTCATAATGTCAAATTGTTTCATATAAGCCCTTTTCACACGACAACAAAATTTACCATGGTCCCTTGCTACGAATGTTACGACCGCCGATTGTTTATTTGTTGTCATCGTGTGCATGACTGATTTAGAAAGCTTTCAAACAGCCAAAGTATTGCGTGGGCGGTTTACTGCACATTTTGTATTTAGGGGCACCAGCGAGAAGTAAATTTTTCTGTCATTTAAAATTTTGTGTCAAACCAGAGTGACTTTTTAACGTTTGCTTGCATAAAAGATTTTTTTCTCGTACAATCATGTCCCTTGAAGCGAAAATTTTGGGAGTTATTATGCATTATAATGAAGGTTACCGACGGCAGTTAAATACAAAGGTCGGCGATTCTTGTCTTCTCAAATAGCAAGTGTCCGTTTGTGGATGATTTTCAATTGTTTCACTCTATTTCTATTATAATGAATAGAGTTAAAAATTTGCCGCAAGAAAAGCACTGCCAGAGTGAATGGATACAGCCCAATGCCAGTGAATCACGTAGCGATACGCAGAAAAGTTGCCACGCATGCGCCGTGTGGGAGACTTCGTACAGGACTTCGTTCAATAAACAAAGGTTCCCTTCACACGATGATTTCGCGGACGTCCTTGGTCAAAACTTCCGCGAGCGCGGATTTTGTCGGAGGTCCGGACCTCCGACAAAATGTAGCAATGTTGGACAAGATTGTAAAAGGGACCTTGGACAATACAATTGTCCTTTCACACGAGGTACCTTTTGTAAAGTGTTACAACCATGCTACAATTTAGCAAGGGACCCTTATAAAAATAAAAAATAAACATGTTGATGTGGTTTTTGGTGTTATACGCTCTCGTGTCATTTTCAATGTGTGAACAAAAAATCACATTTTCACCTTAAATCTTAAGATAACACTTTATGAACATTCCATGGCCGATTACAAATGTTGGACGTTGAGGTTCAACCGTTAAAACGTCGTTTTTTACAACTTTAATTTTCGGGAAACAATCCAATACTCAACTATAACACAATGTCCACACTAATCAGGTCCGCCTTGCACGCCTTCGGCACGTCTTGCGTACGCTCGCGATGAATGCACACTAAACAACCACGTAACACTAGTAGCACGTTGTAAATCTATAGGCGGTACGCGTCTAAGGATAATTCCTTCTAATTTTATCGTTTTGAAGAAAGTTTAGAAAAAAAACGGAGAAACAGCAAACAGGTAACGTGAGAAAAGGTATCTAGTTATTGATATAACACTGTTTCCAATACTGTTGGTGAATTGTTCACCCTTAAAACATCTCTTATCGTCTCCCATCTCGCCCATTGCTTTGATTCGCCTGCGTTTTCGTGGATTTTGACCATGGTTTGGGGTATAGTCGGGTGCTGTCTTAATTACGGTATCCAGACGTTGATTTCCATAGGCGCTGTCGGTCTATAGGCTTATCTGTGCCCTAAACTGCATACAGCTAGACATGTCACAAGATCAAAGAATAATGAAAGGTTTTGTGTAAGATATTTTTGAGAATGGCATGATGAGAAATGTGAATTGTATTTAGAACGTAATTTGTGGAAGACCGCAACTGTGAAGTTATACTGATTTTTACTAATTTTCACTGTGAAAGGTTCGAATCCTTGCTCTATGGTTCGAATAGCCTAACTGGACCCAACAACACGTGGTCATTATTCGGATCATTACATGTAGGGTCTGAGTGAATGCTCATGCGTTTGTTGGTAACTGTGGACGTTGTGTACAAATGGCGTGCACGATTTAAAACCCCAAAACAGGGAATGCCCCAAAAACTGTAGCACAAACCTTTGCAAAATCCATGAAAGACTTGTAAAGGAATATGCCCTACTTGAAACTCACCCGAGGTGCGCATGCGATTTTAAGGGGAGTCAGGTGTATTTGGTTTAAATACTGTGGATTGGCGGTAGCATCGCTTTGTTGTGGAGTGGGATGCATGTAAATTGGTTTATAAACAAAGACATATTTATTTTGATGAACAAAAGTATTTATTTCCATAATTATTTGTTAAAGATTAAATTGCTATATAAATATTGAATTTTGGGGCTTTCTAGTCAAGTGAATTAGGTTCAATTTCAAGTCATTCTGGCCATCTTTAAGTATGAGTGATGTCGTCTGGTTTCAATAGTTGTTTTTGACTTGATCTGTTATTGCTCCATTGACGTCTTCGGCGGAGCCGGAGGGCGACGACGACAGACGCCCTCTGGATTTTTCCTGAAACGCAGGTAGCAAGATTATGGAAAGGCCACGAAAGTGCGGCCGTTCGACACGGTCTGGATTTTCCCGATTGTTACGTCTCCCGAGCCGCGAGAGCTAGCCGTTCTGAGCAGCCGATTTCATGGCGTGTGTCCACTTGCGCAATGTTTGTGGCGAAAGTTGCGCCACTAAGTTATGATCGATTTCACGAAAGTAACGCCACGTCTGAAAAGTGGCGCAAGGCTGAAAGTTTCGCCACAAAAATGGCGCAACTTAACGCACTTGATTTTTAATGGCGTAAGTCAGTATTTTATTGCGCAAGTTAATAAACTGCCAACGGCACAACGTGTTTTGCCCGGGTAGGCTGCGCTATCCTTTGGCAGGGACTGTGTGTACCGAAATGTATTCCTTTCTTTCTTTTTTTTAGCGGAAACAAACAAAAAACACGTTCATCAGCCATTGGTTTAGGATAGGCGCGTGTATGTGCGCTGCGCGTTGTGCAAGGGGTCAAATTAATAATTCAAGCCTCTGAAACGAAAAGCTGATCAAAATGTCGGAAAGCAGAGGTTCGTAGTAATGGTTAAGAGGAGGTTTTCCGTCAAGCACTTCTGATTGGAGTGATATCAGCTCAAGTGACCAGGGGAATTCTCCATAAGAGGAAGAGGACAAAACTTGGAGGGGCATGCCGAGGTTTACGGAGCTAAGTCACACCAGTTCCAACAACTGGAAGCACAAGCAAATCTCATAATACAGTATTATTCCATTCAGCAAACATGGTGCCTTTTTGAAACCCTTGTATTTTTAGGTGTTCGGCCAACTGCCTAAAACCTATTGTTATAGTACTGGGGGTTTTCTGCGTCTTCTTCCTTCCCCCTGAACGTTGTCATCAAGATTTCGCAAAAACTAAAGGTCGTACAGACTTGAAACTTATAATGTTGTTAGACCTTAGTTTATAAATAAAACCGCAACTCTATGATGACGTCATCGATGACGTCATAACTTTAAACTGTAAAAAATAATGTGAAATCATTTAAAACGTCATATCTAGAGAACCTTGATTCATGTTACAAATCTTTCACAAAATGTGACCCCATGTGACCTTTACTTCCGGTCGAAACAGGACGTTGTAGATACATATTTTAAATTACATTATATCTTATAAACAAAACGTGCTACACTAACAAATTGCAGAATCATCTGGAAGCCCTTAAACGATTCTGCAAATCTTTCAGAGGGTGCAACCCCATCCGACCTTTACTTCCGGTCAAAACCGGAAGAAGAAACCCGACATATCTCATGAACCAAAAAGGGTTCAGACTTAAAACTTATCAGGTATTTAGATCTTGATGTATAAATGAAACCACGAATAGTTTGGGTTGTTGACGTCAATGATAACGTCACAACATTAAATCATCGTTTAATCATAAACAAAATTATATCTGGAGAGCCATAATTGTTACATACAAAGTATTTGCACCATATAAGAGCTATTGACGTAATGTACAAATCACGTACAAAATGTGAAACGATTTCAGACTTTACCATGTAATTAAACCTTAGTGTGTAAGTGAAACCACAAATAGCTCGGAATGATGACGTCATCAATGACGTCACAACATTAAATCAACGTTTAATATTTAAAAACAATCATATTTGGAGAACCATAGTTGCTACGTACGAGGTATTTGCACCATATAAAAGCTCTTGACGTACCGTATTGTAAAAATCACATACATGGTGTGACCCCAAATAATAATAATAATAATAATAATAATAATAATAATAATAATAATAATAATAATAATAATAATAATAATAATAATAATAATAATAATAATAATAATAATAATAATAATAATAATAATAATAATAATAATAATAATAATAATAATAATAATAATAATAATAATAATAATAATAATAATAATAATAATAATAATAATAATAATAATAATAATAATAATAATAATAATAATAATAATAATAATAATAATAATAATAATAATAATAATAATAATAATAATAATAATAATAATAATAATAATAATAATAATAATAATAATAATAATAATAATAATAATAATAATAATAATAATAATAATAATAATAATAATAATAATAATAATAATAATAATAATAATAATAATAATAATAATAATAATAATAATAATAATAATAATAATAATAATAATAATAATAATAATAATAATAATAATAATAATAATAATAATAATAATAATAATAATAATAATAATAATAATAATAATAATAATAATAATAATAATAATAATAATAATAATAATAATAATAATAATAATAATAATAATAATAATAATAATAATAATAATAATAATAATAATAATAATAATAATAATAATAATAATAATAATAATAATAATAATAATAATAATAATAATAATAATAATAATAATAATAATAATAATAATAATAATAATAATAATAATAATAATAATAATAATAATAATAATAATAATAATAATAATAATAATAATAATAATAATAATAATAATAATAATAATAATAATAATAATAATAATAATAATAATAATAATAATAATAATAATAATAATACAAATAATAATAGAATAGTGGCTTCTTATATAGCGCTCATATCCGTCACTCAGTGACGCTGAAGTCGCTTCAATATTTGCTGCAAGGTATTGTAGAGCTATGTTTTTGAAGTATGAGACCTATTCCTTTACATAATAGTAATAATAATAATATCAAGCATTTATAAAGCGCCATCTATCTAGGTAGCCTATTCCGAGGCGCATAACAAAGGAAAGAAGAAGAAAAAACAGGGAAAACTTAAGCAAACAAAAATACCAATACATGCAACCAATGCATTAATAAGCTACACTAAACAAGTATGATTTTAATTTAATTTTAAACACTTCTAATGAGTCTATAGTTTTTACTTCTAAGGGTAGTCTATTCCATAAATCCGGTGCTGATGCAAAAAATGCTCTATTTCCATAAGTAACGCGTGTCTTTTGAGTTTCAAGTAGTAATCTATTTGAGGAGCGGAGGTTACGTTGTGGTACATATGACCGGACTAACTCATTTAAGTAAACAAGGTGCCATACCATGAAGAATCTTCCAAGTTTGAAGTAGTATCTTAAATTCAATACGCTGGCGAATAGGTAGCCAATGTAAAGTTTGTAGCACAGGTGTAATATGATCGTACTTTGAAGTTCTAGATAGGATCCTAGCAGCAGAATTTAAAGCAAGTTGCAATTTATCCAACAAATATAATGGAATATTATACAAAAGAGAATTGCCAATGTCCAATCTAGAAATAACAAAGGCATGTATGAGCATAGAGGCAGACTTATCATCAAGAATCTTTCTAATGCAATTAACATTGTATATACTATAATACACAGACTTACAAATATGTTGTACATGGGATTCCATTGACATATTCTCATCAAATATAACACCGAGATTACGGACAGAAGATGATGCCCTGATTTGTTCACTGCCAATGGTAATACTCTGAGTTTGAATCATAGGTTTATGATACTTTGAAGAGATAACAAGAAACTCCGATTTACAACCATTTAATTTTAACTTATTCACAACCATCCAAGATGCCATATCAGATATACAAGCTTCAAGTCGACGTTTGGCTGACAGTTCACTATTTGGGTCACCGGGATTAAAAGGAAGATACAACTGAGTATCATCGGCATATAAGTGGATTGAAATACCGTGGCTCCTAGCAATACTTGCTAAAGGCGCACAATATATACTAAAAAACATTGGTCCAAGGACCGATCCTTGGGGAACACCAAACTTCATCTTAGCTGAGGTTGATGTTGTTCCCTCAACACTAACTACAAATGATCTATTTTCTAAATAAGATGAAATACAATTAAGTGGTTTACCTTTAACTCCATATGATTCAAGTCGATTGAGCAAAATCAAATGGTCAACAGTATCAAAGGCGGACGATAAGTCCAATAATACCAAAAACACAGCCTGTTTCCTATCAAGGGCATGCAAAATATCATTAGAAACACGAATGAGGGCCGTTTCAACACTATGACCCTTCCTATAGGCTGACTGGAATGGCTCTAACAAATTGTTATAGTTGAAGTGATCCAAAATTTGTGAGGCTACTATTTTCTCCAGTATCTTAGATACAAACTTCAGATTCGATACTGGACGAAAATTAGCAAGATCTTCAGAATCTTGCTAATGACACCTTTTTCAAAAGGGGGGACACAATAGCTTGTTTAAAAGACTGTGGGAACTGAGCTGACTGAAACGACATATTAACAATGGATGCAATACAAGAATGTAAGAGTCCAACATGTTTCTTGACTAACCAAGTCGGGATAGGGTCCAATGAGCATGACCTGGCAGGAAGACTTGAAATGAGATTTAAGATCTCTTCATTTGAAACTGAATCAAATTCATCCCAAACTGGTACGTCTAAATTATCTCGAGCCACAATACCCGATGTGGTATTAATTGAATCAAGTTCATTTCGAATATCACTTATCTTAGACAAAAAGAAGGCACTAAAATGTTCAGCAAGTTCCAATGAAGGTACATTTGTAGGAAACTTTAAATTTGATTTACGATGTAGAGCACTACCAATGACCCTATAGAATTGACCTGAATTAGAGCAGTCAGATATCTGTTTTTTCAAATGTTCAGATTTTGGTCATTTCTTTTTTATAGATCTAATTTAAAAACAACAATTTGATTTCATAAAAAAATATGTTCTTCTCTTGACGTGTTTTCTCGCTCCGACACGCGCGAGACTTGCACAGTCTATTCAAAAGTTCATATCTCAATTAACCAAAAAGGGTCCAGTTTTGAAACTTACCATGTACTTAGATCTTAGTATGTAGATGACACCGACATTTTTTATGTGATGATGACGTCGTCGATGACGTCACAACATTAAATCAATGTTTAATATTAAAAACAATTCATATATGGAGAACTATAATTGCTACTTACAAGGTATTTGCACCATATGAAAGCTTTTGACATATTGTACAAATCATAAACAAACGTGTTACTCCGTGTGACCTTTACTTCCTGTCGAAACAAGAAGTTGAAGTGAAAATAAATATACCAAGGCCTCATTTTGAGGTCTGCAAACAAAATGGTCTGGAATTTGTGCATGGTCTCTCTGTATCAAATAAAGTATGACCCTTGGCCTTTAAAAGAGTAATGACGTAATTATTTCTAACAGCTCCCTCTCGTGACAAGTTTTTAAAAAGGAACGATTGATTGCTGAAAAGCTGTTCATGACGTCATCTGTTTTCAAATTAGGCTCGATGAAAATTTCATTTTTCAAAAATGCCACAATTAACTTCAGGTATACTATCAATATTTCCTAACAAAAACTCTTTACTTTTCGTCATATTATTCTTTTGTTTGTATGGTTTTTTCTCCTCTTTTTCTTTTCAAACGGGCTAAGCTCGAAGATAGTTTAGTGAAGATCAGTGCAAAGTTTTGATCGTGTCAACTGTCAAAACGAATTTTGATTTACGTGTACAAGTCTAGTGTACTATCGTGGGGGTTCTCTCGAAATTATTTTGAATGCTTAAAATAATTTCTGTGCGCTCGAAATAAATTATTGCTAGAGCTCGAAATAAATTATTGCAAAAGCACAAACAATCAGTTTGTGCACTCAAATGATTTCGAGCGAAATGATTTCAAGAGCACAAAATGATTTTGCAATAATTTATTGCGAGCGCAAAAAATAATTTATTTTGGGCGTTCGAAATGATTGCGAGCGAAATTATTTCGACCAAAATAAGGATAATTTATTTGGAGTGCGCGAAATGATTTCCAGCTCACGAAATAGTTAATTTTGAGCTCACAACATAGTTTCTTCTGTGCACACGAAATAAATGATTTGAGTGATTAAAATTATTTGAGCGCACAAAATGATTTTGTCAGCCTGAAATGGTTTTTGAGCTCACAAAAAAGTTAATTTCAAGTGAAATTGAATTATTTATTTCTTAATTTTTTTCCCACCATATGTCCCTTTAGGTCTCCGTAGTAACAACTCTTAATCTATCTAATAACGTGTTTGGTGATCACTTAAAATCAACCTTTCAAGGACCATTCTGACAACTTGAAACTCTTTTGGGTGTTGTTAACAAGCATCGCAGGATTCCTCGGAAATGAAAGAAAACAATAACATCGGGAATCTTTTTGCTGTTTGTGGATTCAACCGAAAGCACAATATTTTGCTCAGCATGATACCAGCTTACACACGGTACGGTATTGAAAAAAACACTTGAAGAAATTGGGAACGATCCAAACGAGGCTAGTTTTTCCGATCAAATTTTCAGCAAAATTGCAGTGCATAAAACTTATGACCAAATAATGACTAAGCACATAACAAACAATTATGAAGACTCAAATTAGTTTTAGTGATATCGTTCGAGTTGATCTTGAGTATTTTTTCCCGCGTTGTTTTTGCTCTACAACAGGGTTTCACGTTTGGGCATGGGTACTCTATACGGTACCGTGTGCGTGGGTTGAGTAAGGATGGGGCAGGGTGAGGTGGAAAGTCTAGGCATCTGAAGGGACAGTTAAAGAAACAAAAAATTAACTGGTCAAAAAAATGGATGAATAAAATATAATTTGTTTGCTTTTTTCTTTCTTTTTTCTTTACCCGTCCCTGTAGGGGCTCCCTAAACTAATATTTTTTTGGGAAACGAAATAATTTAGCTTGTTCGGAGTACTTGATATGCCAAGTGAATTTTCGGGATATTAAAACTAATATTTCATAATTTTAAAATTCTCCTACAGCTTTATCGAGTGTATTTTGATGACTTTTCTAATTGAACGAAACAACGATGCCAACGCCCAGCAGAATGATTGGGAACCCCTTTGTTGACATCTTTATCCTTTAAAAGCGCAGTTCTGTTTTAATTTTTTACTCTGAAATCTCAAGACATAAATACTGTTAACGCTTCTGTTCTCACTCTTCATCACAAATTAAAATTTTAAATTAATTATTAAGAAAACAAACTAAACAAAAACACACACAGACAGGCTGTTTTTAGTTCTCCGGCGATTTGGGAGAGATAGTTGGAAATTAAATGCCATAACAAGGGTAGCGGCATCAAGGTAGGGTCATACTTTGGTAATAACCCCGAAAAGAACTTGTCTCATTTTTAACCGCAGCCTTTTTTATTATAAAGATGGTAAGGGTAGTAAACATCTTGCAAAAATATTTTGTTGAAGTGCCCCGTTAAATATAAATCACTAAAAAAATATATCAACAAATGTGAAACTCCAAAGCATATCGCTTGGTATCCATTTGATTGCTGTTCTCAATACAGCCAGCGATGCGGTTGGTACCCTCTGAACGTGGATGAAAATACTCCGACCGTTTTTTGCTGTTTTCTCAACAAGAAGACACTTTATTCAACTAAAACGTTCACAACTGACTTTTATTGTATCTTTTTGTTAATTTTGCCCATAAATCTGCAGCATTATACGTTGACAAAAACCACACGACGACCCTATACCTTTAATAAATTTTATTCCAACCTTCGTATTTGTTATATTAAAGAAGCTTGTAAACAACATGAAGTTGGTGAAACTAGTTATAATTCAATTGATCTTCTTTTTTATTGAAACTAGGAGAGTCCAATGGGTGTTATTCGAGGCTCAGGATTGCTGTTCATTATGTTAATAAATTTGATAGGTACTTTCTTGGTAGTAGTAGGCCAGCCAAAGTGTGAAATTACACTTTTGAGGGCATCGTTTGTTAATGGCTGGCATCCATGCTAGATGTATAGATCATGGGCTCAGGAAGACGATTAGGGTGGATGCCGAGCTTGATTTTGAATTTTAAGGTCATTTAGAGGTCAAAAGGTCAAATAAGGTCAAAAATCAATATTTTCAAAATTTGTATAAAATTTAACCACATTTGATAGATCTATCCATAAAATGTATTTTTAACTTCATGTTGATATAACAAACTTATGTAATTAACGGATAAACTTTGACCTTGTACACAAATGTATAGCAAAACAAAACGTAAAAGTGTGATTTTCTTGAAAAGTGTATATCTTGAGTATACCAAACTTGTTTGCAATCCCCATCTCAACGGTGCATATATTTGTTTAAAACAACTTATTTTTGAAAGGTCAATATACCCAGGCAGTTTTTGAGAATTTTTTTTTTCAAATACCACCTTCATGTGAGGTCATTTTGAGATCAAAAATTTCAAATATGGTCAACATTTTGCATTATTGAATTTTTCACCAAATTTTACCCCAAGTGGTAGAGCTATCCATAAAATCGAGTTTAATCATCATATTGACATGCCAAGTCGGTGAAATTATAAGTTAATCTTTTGTCTTGTATATAGTAAAATTAAATCTAACAGTGCGATTTTCTCAAAAAGTGCATATCTTGAGCATAAGAATGTTGTTTGTGGTAAAATGAATCAAGCAGGTAAGCTATTCACGCAGTTAGTTTGACATAGTTTTATCAATTCAATTCAACTCGAACTTTATTTCCATATTGGTGAAAGAAAAAGGAGAACAATAAATAAATTTGAACAATGATTTAAATCAAAAACAATCAAGAACTGATTTAGAGAAAAATAAATAAATAATGAAAACAAGAAAATAATTACATGAACTTAAATAATGAAATGGAGACGGATTAAACCAATATGGGGACATTTTCAGAAGCCAAAAGGAGGCTTGTATTGAAATGCCCATCTGACAAATACAAAACAAAACAAAAAACAAACAAATATTAACATTTTAACTTAAAGAGGAATACGTTGAATGACGAAATAAAGCTGATGATAATAAAACTAAAACAAAGGTGGTAATAACAACAATGATAGAAGGGGTTTTGAAGAGGGACGACATGAATATTATATAACTCCACAGATTGGTAACAGGGCAGGAATGCATAGTTTGACATTTGCATCCTTATGAAACTAGCTCATATCAAGCATCTGAGATAGGGGTATGTCCAGACAGCTTCCAGGTAACCTCACTCTTTCCTTTAAGCTGTTGTGTGTCTGTGTCAATGGGAGATGAGACGTCCATGTGTTCCTGGTCGCATGCTGTGTGAAGTTCCAGTTCAAAGACTTTCTTTTTCCAACGGTCATGTAGGAGGCTGTGTCGCATCATGTAAGAGCATGGAAGCTGAGCAGGTAATCCGTCACAAGTTGTGCAAGTCTCTCAGATACTGCACGTATCGGGTAACATTTGCACTTCTTTCCAAACTTCTGACGCTTTTGAACACATTAAGTTCACCAGAAGTGACGTTTCTCCACCTGCAAATCACTCTTTTACATCCTTCATTGACTGCCTCTATGCATGGAGCATCAACCTGTGTCAACCTGCTAAGGTTTCCTCAAATCGTCATCTCTCCTCGAGTACCATGGCATCCGTAACATCAAGGAACCCCCACCTGTTACTATTCCTCATCTTTCCAGTAGACCCTTGCCCTTCTCTACGAAGACGTCTGACAAGAACTTGAGATCAGCTTTGTTCAAGTCATTAAATTTGCCCATACCTGTAGGAGTGGGACCTGGGTCTATCGATGAACTTTCGAATTGGCTTTTTCTTTCCCATTCTCTTTGACCGTGTCACTGCCTTGATGGAGCCCTTTCCAATCTAGCGATCAAATACCCCGTCAAGCCTTGTTGTATTATCTCCAAAGTGTTATGTCACACTATTTACGAAAAGATAAGCGTATAATATAGTCACCAAATGTCGGACACATGAGGCTTTCCAAGACTCTATCGGCACACCATGTCTTCATGTTGGCATTTTGGTATATTTGTGGGTGTGGTCAGACCAGCCATTAAGATGTGGATCAGATCTGCCTTTGGTGTTGAGTTCATCTCTCCTCCAGATTTGGCGAGAGACAGTGGGACTGGCGGAAAAAGCTTCCTACTGGAGAATATCCAAGTACTTCCAGTGGCAGCATTGAGCAATTGTTGCAGTAACATTCTGTCATAATAGATGTTAAATTTGCATCGGGGATAAAGAATATTGATTTTGGTTTTTTCCCCATACACCGATGTGTGTTAGCACTGTATACTGTAGTACCTTCCCGAGTCCTGTGAAAAAAATTCACAGGCATATTACTCGGGTGGGATTTGAACCCACGACCCTTGCAATTCTAGAGCAGTGCCACCAACATTCTGTCAGTTTTGATAATCTTCTGTACCGTACATTTTGTTTGGTTGAAACATTTGTGTTGTACAAAGTTTTTGAGCAATGTTTTTTTCAGGGCATCACTAAAACCAACACGTTGCTTCCAGTTTGTCATCACATACTGCTTTCAACTGGTGCAATGTCTTTGGTTGTCAAAGATACCAGTTGTATCTCTCTAACATCATGATCAAAGTTGCTGTGGTCATAGATGATTGGGACATGGCAGCATTGCTGAAAAAGCTTCCAGATGGGGGATCAAGAGTATCTGAGTGTCTTTCTGAGTCCTAGATCTCCATCTCCACCATCTCAATGTAATGAGACCACAGTCGGAAGTTTGGATTTCCAGAGTGCTTGTCTAAGTTGAATTTGTTTTATGAGCTCATGACCATTGTCACTCCTTAGAAAATCTGACAGCTGGCCTACTGCTTCGGAGAGTTCTGCTGTGTGATTGCCGCCCCTCTATTTGAACTGCTTAACCACACTTTGGGCAAGTTTATCAACTTCCACATCTTTTTGTTTAACAAAATTTCAACAAACCAAGATTCAAGGACAGAAATGTGCCACAGAGCCTCGCAGGTCAGTTGATGTCCTCAATTAACAGCGCAAAAGTAGGCTTTGCCTTGAAGCATGGGCTCAGTCATATTGGCTGCATAAACACCCGCCTCTGTCCACAAGTAATCAAGCCCAGCACTTTCCATGTGTTGGCCAATAGCCTTCAGAAAGCTGAAGTAGACGTGTAGTCCTCCCTTGAGAAAAATTAAATTCTCAAACTTTGGACTTGCCCGTATCAGTTCATTTCCTCTGCTGTGTAGTGGCCGGACTAATGTGATGATGGTACGTTTCTGATCTGTGTTATGTCCACAAAGTGATTGATCATAGTGATGAGAGTGTCATTGTCGTCTGCTAGTGCCTGAAGAGTCCCTACTGTTGTCACAGGAGGGTCAACTATACCAGTGGTATGCAGGAACAAAACGACCCTCTCCAGCATGATGACACTATACCCATTCAAATCTTCGGCCCGTGCCTGTGGCCTTCTTTAGTATTCTCACTCTAACCATGGAGGTATGCTCTTTACAGATGATGTGAGAATTCTTTCATCAAAGAAACTGGGCAAAAAGTATGTCCAGCTGTAGTGGTTTTGGAGTGCCTGGTAGCTAGCTCTGGAGTAAGCTTTGATGGCACTCCAGATAAGAAAGATCACTGCACGATACCCCATACCCCCATCGTAGCTACAATGTATAACATAGGATAAAACAACATTTTACTGCAAAAAGAATGTTCAACATTGTTAATTCACTCATGACAGTTGAGTCTTTTGACTGTGTACTCGTGAAAAATTGGGAGTACAAATAACTTTGATATCAGACATACAGATTTTGAGCGCCATGTCAAACTATAAAACTGCTATATATCAAACTAATTGCATGAACAGGATACGCGTTTCTTGTTTCAATTTACCACTTCAGAAGGTGTAACATGAATCTTTTTTTTTAATAAAAACTGCCATCGTATATTTACCTTTCAAAAAAAGTTTGTTAAAACAATCATATGCAGTGTTGGGATAGGGTGTGCAATCAAATTTGGTATGCTCAAGATATGCACTTTATGAGAAAATCGCACCTTTAGATTTAATTTTACCATACATATGTGCGCAAAACAAAAGATTAACTCATAATTTCAAAGACTTGGCATGTCATTATGATGATGAAAATAAGTTTTATGGATAGATCTGCCACCTGGGGTCAAATTTGGTGAAAAATTCAAAATGCAAAATTTTGACCTTATTTGAAATTTTTGACCTCAAAATGACCTTACATTGAGGTGGTACTTGAATTATTATTTTTTTTTCTTCAAAAACTGCCTGTGTATATTGACCTTTCAAAAACAAGTTGTTTGAAACAAATATATGCACCATTAAGATGGTGAGTGCAAACAATTTTGGTATACTCAAGATATACACTTTTCAAGAAAATCACACTTTTACGTTTTGCTTTGCTATACATTTGTGTACAAGGTCAAAGTTTATCCGTTAATTACATACGTTTGTCATATCAACATGAAGTTAAAAATACATTTTATGGATAGATCTATCAAATGTGGTAAAATTTTATACAAATTTTGAAAATATTGATTTTTGACCTTATTTTGACCTCTAAATGAACTTAAAATTCAAAATCAAGCTTCGCATCCACCCTAATCGTCTTCCTGAGCCCATGATCCATACATCTAGCATAGATGCCAGCCATTAACAAACTATGCCGTGGAATTCTTTTCTAGAGCACTTTTTCAAGTTTGGCTGGTCTTCTATAGCATAATAACGAAATGTACAGTATATATTACTTAACGAGGTACACATTGCATGTGAAAATATTCAAGGGACTTGGGTTTGTGACGGGATGTGGTGCGGAGGGACCTGGGTTTGTGACGGAGTGTGGTGCGGAGAGACCTGAGTTTGTGACAGAGTGTGGTGCGGAGGGACCTGAGTTTGTGACAGAGTGTGGTGCGGAGGGACCTGGGTTTGTGATGGACTGTGGTGCGGAGGGACCTGGGTTTGTGACAGAGTGTGGTGCGGAGGGACTTGGTTTGTGACGGAGTGTGGTGCGGAGGGACCTGGGTTTGTGACAAGGTGTGGTGCGGAGGGACCTGGGTTTGTGACGGAGTGTGGTGCGAAGGGATTTCGGTTTGTGACAAGGTGTGGTGCGAAGGGACCTGGGTTTGTGACAGAGTGTGGTGCGGTGGGACCTGGGTTTGAGACGGAGTGTGGTGCGGAGGGACCTGGGTTTGTGACGTAGTGTGGTGCGATGGGACCTGGGTTTGTGATGGAGTGTGGTGCGGAGGGACCTGGGTTTGTGACAAGGTGTGGTGCGGAGAGACCTGGGTTTGTGACAGAGTGTGGTTTGGAGAGACCTGGGTTTGTGACAAGAAGTGGTGCGGAGGGACCTGGGTTTGTGACGGAGCATGGTTCGGAGGGACCTGGGTTTGTGACGGAGTGTGATGCGGAGGGACCTGGGTTTGTGATAAGGTGTGGTGCGCAGGGACCTGGGTTTGAGACGGAGTGTGGTGCGGAGGGACTTGGTTCGTGACAAGGTGTGGTGCGGAGAGACCTGGGTTTGTGACAGAGTGTGGTTTGGAGAGACCTGGGTTTGTGACAAGAAGTGGTGCGGAGGGACCTGGGTTTGTGACGGAGCGTGGTTCGGAGGGACCTGGTTTTGTGACGGAGTGTGGTGCGGAGGGACCTGGGTTTGTGATAAGGTGTGGTGCGGAGGGACCTGGGTTTATGACAAGGTGTGGTGCACAGGGACCTGGGTTTGAGACGGAGTGTGGTGCGGAGAGACTTGGTTTGTGACGGAGTGTGGTGCGGAGGGACCTGGGTTTGTGACGGGGTGTGGTGCGGAGGTACCTGGGTTTGTGACAGAGTGTGGTTCGGAGGGACCTGGGTTTGTGACAAGGTGTGGTGCGGACAGACCTGGGTTTGTGACAGAGTGTGGTTTGGAGAGACCTGGGTTTGTGACAAGAAGTGGTGCGGAGGGACCTGGGTTTGTGACGGAGCGTGGTTCGGAGGGACCTGGGTTTGTGACGGAGTGTAGTGCGGAGGGACCTGGGTTTGTGACGGGGTGTGGTGCAGAGGGACCTGGGTTTGTGACGGGGTGTGGTGCGGTGGGACCTTGGTTGTGACGGAGTGTGTTGCGGAGGGACTTGGTTTGTGACAGAGTGAGGTGCGGAAGGACCTGGGTTTGAGACTGAGTGTGGTGCTAAGGGACCTGGGTTTGTGACGGGGTGTGGTGCAGAGGGACCTGGGTTTGTGACGGGTGTGGTGCGGTGGGACCTTGGTTGTGACGGAGTGTGGTGCGGAGGGACTTGGTTTGTGACAGAGTGAGGTGCGGAGGGACCTGGGTTTGAGACTGAGTGTGGTGCGAATGGACCTGGGTTTGTGACAAGGTGTGGTGCGGAGGGACCTGGGTTTGAGACAGAGTGTGGTGCGAAGGGACCTGGGTTTGTGACGGAGTGTGGTGCGGAGGGACTTGGTTTGTGACGGATTGTGGTGCAGAGGGACTTGGTTTGTGATGGAGTGTGGTGCGGTGGAACCTGGTTCGTGATGGAGTGTGGTGCGGAGGGACTTTGTTTGTGACGGAGTGTGGTGCGAAGGGACCTGGGTATGAGACGGAGTGTGGTGCGGAGGGACCTGGGTTTGTGACAAGGTGTGGTGCGGAGGGACCTGGGTTTGTGACAGAGTGTGGTTTGGAGGGACCTGGGTTTCTGACGGAGTGTGGTGCGGAGGGACCTTGGTTCGTGACAAGGTGTGGTGCGGAAGGACCTGGGTTTGTGACGGAGTGTGGTGCGGAGGGACTTGGTTTGTGACGGAGCGTGGTTCGGAGGGACCTGGGTTTGTGACGGAGCGTGGTACGGAGGGACCTGGGTTTGTGACGGAGTGTGGTGCGGAAGGACCTGGGTTTGTGACGGAGTGTGGTCAGGAGGGACCTGGGTTTGTGACGGGGTGTGGTGCGGAGGTACCTGGGTTTGTGACAGAGTGTGGTTCGGAGGGACCTGGGTTTGTGACAAGGTGTGGTGCGGACAGACCTGGGTTTGTGACAGAGTGTGGTTTGGAGAGACCTGGGTTTGTGACAAGAAGTGGTGCGGAGGGACCTGGGTTTGTGACGGAGCGTGGTTCGGAGGGACCTGGGTTTGTGACGGAGTGTGGTGCGGAGGGACCTGGGTTTGTGACAAGGTGTGGTGCGGACAGACCTGGGTTTGTGACAGAGTGTGGTTTGGAGAGACCTGGGTTTGTGACAAGAAGTGGTGCGGAGGGACCTGGGTTTGTGACGGAGCGTGGTTCGGAGGGACCTGGGTTTGTGACGGAGTGTGGTGCGGAGGGACCTGGGTTTGTGACGGGGTGTGGTGCAGAGGGACCTGGGTTTGTGACGGGGTGTGGTGCGGTGGGACCTTGGTTGTGACGAAGTGTGGTGCGGAGGGACTTGGTTTGTGACAGAGTGAGGTGCGGAGGGACCTGGGTTTGAGACTGAGTGTGGTGCTAAGGGACCTGGGTTTGTGACAAGGTGTGGTGCAGAGGGACCTGGGTTTGTGACGGGGTGTGGTGCGGTGGGACCTCGGTTGTGACGGAGTGTGGTGCGGAGGGACTTGGTTTGTGACAGAGTGAGGTGCGGAGGGACCTGGGTTTGAGACTGAGTGTGGTGCGAATGGACCTGGGTTTGTGACAAGGTGTGGTGCGGAGGGACCTGGGTTTGAGACAGAGTGTGGTGCGAAGGGACCTGGGTTTGTGACGGAGTGTGGTGCGGAGGGACTTGGTTTGTGACGGATTGTGGTGCGGAGGGACTTGGTTTGTGACGGAGTGTGGTGCGGTGGAACCTGGTTTGTGATGGAGTGTGGTGCGGAGGGACTTTGTTTGTGACGGAGTGTGGTGCGAAGGGACCTGGGTTTGAGACGGAGTGTGGTGCGGAGGGACCTGGGTTTGTGACAATGTGTGGTGCGGAGGGACCTGGGTTTGTGACAGAGTGTGGTGCGGAGGGACCTGGGTTTCTGACGAAGTGTGGTGCAGAGGGACCTTGGTTCGTGACAAGGTGTGGTGCGGAAGGACCTGGGTTTGTAACGGAGTGTGGTGCGGAGGGACTTGGTTTGTGACGGAGCGTGGTTCGGAGGGACCTTGGTTTGTGACGGAGTGTGGTCCGGAGGGACCTGGGTTTGTGACGGGGTGTGGTGCAGAGGGACCTGGGTTTGTGACAAGGTGTGGTGCGAAGGGACCTGGGTTTGAGACTGAGTGTGGTGCGGAGGGACTTGGTTTGTGACAGAGTGAGGTGCGGAGGGACCTGGGTTTGTGACGGAGTGTGGTGCGGAGGGACCTGGGTTTGTGACGGAGTGTGGTGCGAAGGGACCTGGGTTTGAGACGGAGTGTGGTGCGGAGGGACCTGGGTTTGTGACGGAGTGTGGTGCGAAGGGACCTGGGTTTGTGACGGAGTGTGGTGCGGAAGGACCTGGGTTTGTGACGGAGTGTGGTGCGAAGGGACCTCGGTTTGAGACGGAGTGTGGTGCGGAGGGACCTGGGTTTATGACAAGGTGTGGTGCGGAGGGACCTGGATTTGAGACGGAGTGTGGTGCGGAGGGACCTGGGTTTGTGACAAGGTGTGGTGCGGAGAGACCTGGGTTTGTGACAGAGTGTGGTTTGGAGAGACCTGGGTTTGTGACGGAGCTTGGTTCAGAGGGACCTGGGTTTGTGACGGAGTGTGGTCGGGAGGGACCTGGGTTTGTGACGGGGTGTGGTGCAGAGGGACCTGGGTTTGTGATAAGGTGTGGTGCAGAGGGACTTGGGTTTATGACAAGGTGTGGTGCGGAGGGACTTGGTTTGTGACAGAGTGAGGTGCGAAGGGACCTGGGTTTGTGACAGAGTGTGGTGCGGAGGGACCTGGGTTTGTGACAAGGTGTGGTGCGGAGGGACCTGGGTTTGAGACAGAGTGTGGTGCAAAAGGACCTGGGTTTGTGACGGAGTGTGGTGCGAAGGGACCTGGGTTTGTGACGGAGTGTGGTGCGGAGGGACTTGGTTTGTGACGGAGTGTGGTCTGGTGGAACCTGGGTTTGTGACGGAGTGTAGTGCGGAGGGACCTGGGCTTGTGACGGAGTGTGGTGCGGAGGGACTTGGTTTGTGACGGAGTGTGGTGCAGAGGGACCTGGGTTTATGACAAGGTGTGGTGCGGAGGGACCTGGGTTTGAGACGGAGTGTGGTGCGAAGGAACCTGGGTTTGTGACGGAGTGTGGTGCGGAGGGACTTGGTTTGTGACGGATTGTGGTGCGGAGGGACTTGGTTTGTGACGGAGTGTGGTGCGGTGGAACCTGGTTTGTGATGGAGTGTGGTGCGGAGGGACTTTGGTTGTGACGGAGTGTGGTGCGAAGGGACCTGGGTTTGAGACGGAGTGTGGTGCGTAGGGACCTGGGTTTGTGACAAGGTGTGGTGCGGAGGGACCTGGGTTTGTGACAGAGTGTGGTACGGAGGGACCTGGGTTTCTGACGGAGTGTGGTGCAGAGGGACCTTGGTTCGTGACAAGGTGTGGTGCGGAAGGACCTGGGTTTGTGACGGAGTGTGGTGCGGAGGGACTTGGTTTGTGACGGAGCGTGGTTCGGAGGGACCTTGGTTTGTGACGGAGTGTGGTCGGGAGGGACCTGGGTTTGTGACGGGGTGTGGTGCAGAGGGACCTGGGTTTGTGACGGGGTGTGGTGCGAAGGGACCAGGGGTTTGAGACTGAGTGTGGTGCGGAGGGACTTGGTTTGTGACAGAGTGAGGTGCGGAGGGACCTGGGTTTGTGACGGAGTGTGGTGCGGAGGGACTTGGTTTGTGACGGAGTGTGGTGCGGAGGGACCTGGGTTTGTGACGGAGTGTGGTGCGGAGGGACTTGGTTTGTGACGGAGTGTGGTGCAGAGGGACCTGGGTTTATGACAAGGTGTGGTGCGGAGGGACCTGGGTTTGAGACGGAGTGTGGTGCGGAGGGACTTGGTTTGTGACGGAGTGTGGTGCGGAGGGACCTCGGTTTGTGACGGGTGTGGTGCGGAGAGAAATGGGTTTATGACAAGGTGTGGTGTGGAGGGACCTGGGTTTGTGACGGGGTGTGGTGCGGAGGGACTTGGTTTGTGACGGAGTGTGGTGCGAAGGGACCTGGGTTTGAGATGGAGTGGGGTGCGGAGGGACCTGGGTTTGAGACGGAGTGTGGTGCGGAGGGACCTGGGCTTGTGACAAGGTGTGGTGCGGAGGGACTTGGTTTGTGACAGAGTGAGGTGCGGAGGGACCTGAGTTTGTGACGGAGTGTGGTGCGAAGGGACCTGGGTTTGAGACGGAGTGTGGTGCGGAGGGACCTGGGTTTGTGACGGAGTGTGGCGCGGAGGGACCTGGGTTTGTGACGGAGTGTGGTGCGGAGGGACCTGGGTTTGTGACGGAGTGTGGTGCGAAGGGACCTGGGTTTTAAACGGAGTGTGGTGCGGAGGGACCTGGGTTTATGACAAGGTGTGGTGCGGAGGGACCTGGGTTTGAGACGGAGTGTGGTGCAGAGGGACTTGGTTTGTGACGGAGTGTGGTGCGGAGGGACTTGGGTTTGAGACGGAGTGTGGTGCGGAGGGACTTGGTTTGTGACGGAGTGTGGTGCGGAGGGACTTGGTTTGTGACGGAGTGTGGTGCAAAGGGACCTGGGTCTGAGATGGAGTGTGGTGCGGAGGGACCTGGGTTTGTGATAAGGTGTGGTGCAGAGGGACCTGGGTTTATGACAAGGTGTGGTGCGGAGGGACCTGGGTTTGAGATGGAGTGTGGTGTGGAGGGACGTGGTTTGTGACGGAGTGTGGTGCGGAGGGACCTGGGTTTGTGACGGGTGTGGTGCGGAGAGAAATGGGTTTGAGACGGAGTGTGGTGCGGAGAGACCTGGGTTTGTGATAAGGTGTGGTGCAGAGGGACCTGGGTTTATGACAAGGTGTGGTGCGGAGGGACCTGGGTTTGTGACGGGTGTGGTGCGGAGGGACCTGGGTTTGTGACGGAGTGTGGTTCGGAGGGACCTGGGTTTGTGACGGAGTGTGGTTCGGGGGGACCTGGGTTTATGACAAGGTGTGGTGCGGAGGGACCTGGGTTTGAGACGGACTGTGGTGCGGAGGGACTTGGTTTGTGACGGAGTGTGGTGCGGAGGGACTTGGTTTGTGACAGAGTGTGGTGCGGAGGGACTTGGTTTGTGACGGAGTGTGGTGCGGAGGGACTTGGTTTGTGATGGAGTGTGGTGCGGAGGGACTTGGTTTGAGACGGAGTGTGGTGCGGAGGGACTTGGTTTGTGACGGAGTGTGGTGCGGAGGGACCTGGGTTTGTGATGGGTGTGGTGCGGAGAGAAATGGGTTTGAGACGGAGTGTGGTGCGGAGGGACCTGGGTTTGTGATAAGGTGTGGTGCGGAGGGACCTGGGTTTGAGACGGAGTGTGGTGCGGAGGGACTTGGTTTGTGACGGAGTGTGGTGCGGAGGGACCTGGGTTTGTGACGGAGTGTGGTGCGGAGGGACCTGGGTTTGTGACGGAGTGTGGTGCGGAGGGACTTGGTTTGTGACGGAGTGTGGTGCAGAGGGACCTGGGTTTATGACAAGGTGTGGTGCGGAGGGACCTGGGTTTGAGACGGAGTGTGGTGCGGAGGGACTTGGTTTGTGACGGAGTGTGGTGCGGAGGGATTTGGGTTTGTGACGGGTGTGGTGCGGAGAGAAATGGGTTTATGACAAGGTGTGGTGCGGAGGGACCTGGGTTTGTGACGGGGTGTGGTGCGGAGGGACTTGGTTTGTGACGGAGTGTGGTTCGGAGGGACCTGGGTTTATGACAAGGTGTGGTGCGGAGGGACCTGGGTTTGAGACGGAGTGTGGTGCGGAGGGACTTGGTTTGTGACGGAGTGTGGTGCGGAGGGACTTGGTTTGAGACGGAGTGTGGTGCGGAGGGCCTTGGTTTGTGACAGAGTGTGGTGCAGAGGAACTTGGTTTGTGACGGAGTGTGGTGCTGAGGGACCTGGGTTTGTGACGGGTGTGGTGCGGAGGGACCTGGGTTTGTGACGGAGTGTGGTTCGGAGGGACCTGGGTTTATGACAAGGTGTGGTGCGGAGGGACCTGGGTTTGAGACGGAGTGTGGTGCGGAGGGACTTGGTTTGCGACGGAGTGTGGTGCGGAGGGACTTGGTTTGAGACGGAGTGTGGTGCGGAGGGACTTGGTTTGTGACAGAGTGTGGTGCGGAGGGACTTGGTTTGCGACGGAGTGTGGTGCGGAGGGACTTGGTTTGAGACGGAGTGTGGTGCGGAGGGACTTGGTTTGTGACAGAGTGTGCGGAGGGACTTGGTTTGTGACGGAGTGTGGTGCGGAGGGACCTGGGTTTGAGACGGAGTGTGGTGCGGAAGGACCTGGGTTTGAGACGGAGTGTGGTGCGGAGGGACCTGGGTTTGAGACTGAGTGTGGTGCTAAGGGACCTGGGTTTGTGACGGAGTGTGGTGTGGAGGGACTTGGTTTGTGACGGAGTGTGGTGCGGAGGGACTTGGTTTGAGACGGAGTGTGGTGCGGAGGGACTTGGGTTTGTGACGGGTGTGGTGCGGAGGGACCTGGGTTTGTGACGGAGTGTGGTTCGGAGGGACCTGGGTTTGAGACTGAGTGTGGTGCTAAGGGACCTGGGTTTGTGACGGAGTGTGGTGTGGAGGGACTTGGTTTGTGACGGAGTGTGGTGCGGAGGAACTTGGTTTGAGACGGAGTGTGGTGCGGAGGGACTTGGGTTTGTGACGGGTGTGGTGCGGAGGGACCTGGGTTTGTGACGGAGTGTGGTTCGGAGGGACCTGGGTTTGTGACGGAGTGTGGTTCGGGGGGACCTGGGTTTATGACAAGGTGTGGTGCGGAGGGACCTGGGTTTGAGACGGACTGTGGTGCGGAGGGACTTGGTTTGTGACGGAGTGTGGTGCGGAGGGACTTGGTTTGTGACAGAGTGTGGTGCGGAGGGACTTGGTTTGTGACGGAGTGTGGTGCGGAGGGACTTGGTTTGTGATGGAGTGTGGTGCGGAGGGACTTGGTTTGAGACGGAGTGTGGTGCGGAGGGACTTGGTTTGTGACGGAGTGTGGTGCGGAGGGACCTGGGTTTGTGATGGGTGTGGTGCGGAGAGAAATGGGTTTGAGACGGAGTGTGGTGCGGAGGGACCTGGGTTTGTGATAAGGTGTGGTGCGGAGGGACCTGGGTTTGAGACGGAGTGTGGTGCGGAGGGACTTGGTTTGTGACGGAGTGTGGTGCGGAGGGACCTGGGTTTGTGACGGAGTGTGGTGCGGAGGGACCTGGGTTTGTGACGGAGTGTGGTGCGGAGGGACTTGGTTTGTGACGGAGTGTGGTGCAGAGGGACCTGGGTTTATGACAAGGTGTGGTGCGGAGGGACCTGGGTTTGAGACGGAGTGTGGTGCGGAGGGACTTGGTTTGTGACGGAGTGTGGTGCGGAGGGATTTGGGTTTGTGACGGGTGTGGTGCGGAGAGAAATGGGTTTATGACAAGGTGTGGTGCGGAGGGACCTGGGTTTGTGACGGGGTGTGGTGCGGAGGGACTTGGTTTGTGACGGAGTGTGGTTCGGAGGGACCTGGGTTTATGACAAGGTGTGGTGCGGAGGGACCTGGGTTTGAGACGGAGTGTGGTGCGGAGGGACTTGGTTTGTGACGGAGTGTGGTGCGGAGGCACTTGGTTTGAGACGGAGTGTGGTGCGGAGGGCCTTGGTTTGTGACAGAGTGTGGTGCGGAGGAACTTGGTTTGTGACGGAGTGTGGTGCTGAGGGACCTGGGTTTGTGACGGGTGTGGTGCGGAGGGACCTGGGTTTGTGACGGAGTGTGGTTCGGAGGGACCTGGGTTTATGACAAGGTGTGGTGCGGAGGGACCTGGGTTTGAGACGGAGTGTGGTGCGGAGGGACTTGGTTTGCGACGGAGTGTGGTGCGGAGGGACTTGGTTTGAGACGGAGTGTGGTGCGGAGGGACTTGGTTTGTGACAGAGTGTGGTGCGGAGGGACTTGGTTTGCGACGGAGTGTGGTGCGGAGGGACTTGGTTTGAGACGGAGTGTGGTGCGGAGGGACTTGGTTTGTGACAGAGTGTGGTGCGGAGGGACTTGGTTTGTGACGGAGTGTGGTGCGGAGGGACCTGGGTTTGAGACGGAGTGTGGTGCGGAAGGACCTGGGTTTGAGACGGAGTGTGGTGCGGAGGGACCTGGGTTTGAGACTGAGTGTGGTGCTAAGGGACCTGGGTTTGTGACGGAGTGTGGTGTGGAGGGACTTGGTTTGTGACGGAGTGTGGTGCGGAGGGACTTGGTTTGAGACGGAGTGTGGTGCGGAGGGACTTGGGTTTGTGACGGGTGTGGTGCGGAAGGACCTGGGTTTGTGACGGAATGTGGTTCGGAGGGACCTGGGTTTGTGACGGAGTGTGGTTCGGAGGGACCTGGGTTTGAGACTGAGTGTGGTGCTAAGGGACCTGGGTTTGTGACGGAGTGTGGTGTGGAGGGACTTGGTTTGTGACGGAGTGTGGTGCGGAGGGACTTGGTTTGAGACGGAGTGTGGTGCGGAGGGACTTGGGTTTGTGACGGGTGTGGTGCGGAGGGACCTGGGTTTGTGACGGAGTGTGGTTCGGAGGGACCTGGGTTTGTGACGGAGTGTGGTTCGGGGGGACCTGGGTTTATGACAAGGTGTGGTGCGGAGGGGCCTGGGTTTGAGACGGACTGTGGTGCGGAGGGACTTGGTTTGTGACGGAGTGTGGTGCGGAGGGACTTGGTTTGTGACAGAGTGTGGTGCGGAGGGACTTGGTTTGTGACGGAGTGTGGTGCGGAGGGACTTGGTTTGTGATGGAGTGTGGTGCGGAGGGACTTGGTTTGAGACGGAGTGTGGTGCGGAGGGACTTGGTTTGTGACGGAGTGTGGTGCGGAGGGACCTGGGTTTGTGACGGGTGTGGTGCGGAGAGAAATGGGTTTGAGACGGAGTGTGGTGCGGAGGGACCTGGGTTTGTGATAAGGTGTGGTGCGGAGGGACCTGGGTTTGAGACGGAGTGTGGTGCAGAGGGACTTGGTTTGTGACGGAGTGTGGTGCGGAGGGACCTGGGTTTGTGACGGAGTGTGGTGCGGAGGGACCTGGGTTTGTGACGGAGTGTGGTGCGGAGGGACTTGGTTTGTGACGGAGTGTGGTGCAGAGGGACCTGGGTTTATGACAAGGTGTGGTGCGGAGGGACCTGGGTTTGAGACGGAGTGTGGTGCGGAGGGACTTGGTTTGTGACGGAGTGTGGTGCGGAGGGATTTGGGTTTGTGACGGGTGTGGTGCGGAGAGAAATGGGTTTATGACAAGGTGTGGTGCGGAGGGACCTGGGTTTGTGACGGGGTGTGGTGCGGAGGGACTTGGTTTGTGACGGAGTGTGGTTCGGAGGGACCTGGGTTTATGACAAGGTGTGGTGCGGAGGGACCTGGGTTTGAGACGGAGTGTGGTGCGGAGGGACTTGGTTTGAGACGGAGTGTGGTGCGGAGGGCCTTGGTTTGTGACAGAGTGTGGTGCGGAGGAACTTGGTTTGTGACGGAGTGTGGTGCTGAGGGACCTGGGTTTGTGACGGGTGTGGTGCGGAGGGACCTGGGTTTGTGACGGAGTGTGGTTCGGAGGGACCTGGGTTTATGACAAGGTGTGGTGCGGAGGGACCTGGGTTTGAGACGGAGTGTGGTGCGGAGGGACTTGGTTTGCGACGGAGTATGGTGCGGAGGGACTTGGTTTGAGACGGAGTGTGGTGCGGAGGGACCTGGGTTTGAGACTGAGTGTGGTGCTAAGGGACCTGGGTTTTTGACGGAGTGTGGTGCGGAGGGACTTGGTTTGAGACGGAGTGTGGTGCGGAGGGACCTGGGTTTGTGACGGAGTGTGGTGCGGAGGGACCTGGGTCCGCTATTCAGAAAGCAGGAAAACAGAAAAATGGAATTGTCCAACGTTCGATCCGCTTTTCGGGTTGTTGGAAAGCAAATGCCCGCTTTTGTGTTACAAAACGTCCAATCTGAATTCGGCTTGCATAAGGAAAACAGCTGATTCATCTAAAAACGTTTACCTGACCGACGGTGAAGGTTGATCAAACAAAAGAATCGTCTATTTTTCCTTGGAGCCAGGTCAGACTCATAGTGTACTCTCGCCCGTCGCGTCCTGACGTTGTCCGTCATGTCTTCAACAGGTCGCAGCTTGCGTCGTCTGTCGTGTCATGCCGTCTTCTGTCGCCTGGTTTCCAAATACTTTGAGGAAATATTAGCGCGTCGCGATGGTCAACGGCACGACGCGCTAAACACCGCGACGTCAGTAGCCTTTTCTCAAGGCCTTCGTGGCTTGAACAGCTTTGTAGAGCCGCGATCCCAAGCGACTGAAATGGGAGACCACGCACGTGAGTGGCGAAGCTTTTCCAACTTGTTTGCGGTTTCTTATGTGTTTCTTTATAATCTCGACTTTTGCTACCCGAAACGGTAGCAAAAGTCCAAACCAATCAGAAGTGCATAACGCGCGTTTCATACTTCATGAATAATTCATTAAAAAACCCGCAAACAAGTTGGAAAAGGCCCTCGTGGCTTCGCCACTCGGCTCGCGCGCGTGGTCTCTCGTTCCAGTCGCTCCACTGTTTACAAAGTTGTCCAAGCCACGATGGCCTTGACAAAAGGCACGACGTCAGACGAAACGGGTGACGCTACATCACAATGGACGACAACACGACGCTTCGTTCCGTCGCCCCTTTGCGTTGTTCTGTCGCGACGAACAACAATTAGTCATAACTTACAATTGGAAAACAGGCAATGTTACGCGACGGGCGACGGAAAGACAGTAAGACACGATGGAAAGCAAATTCGTTATACAAGAAGCTTATCAACCTTACCTGCCGATTGGCCAGGGAGCATGCCGACCTGTGTAACGGTAATAGTGGGGGTGCCACAATAGGATACTTGTAAAGAGAAAAAAACTGTGTTAGAAAGTAACCTGGAATATTTTAAAGCGGGCAGCTATAGCCGAAAAAACCCCAACAATCGACTGTTTTTTCGAGGTGTTTTCCGACTCACCGATGGAAAAGTAGTCTCTTTTGCGCTCCATAATTAAACACGCACTCAAAGTACAGGCTGAAAATCAGTATCTCGACGCAAAATGCTTGGCCACGAAAAATTAAAAAGATGTACTCGGCATTCTAATTTATATTAATTTGTCTGTAAAATCGTGATTTTATTTAAAATGATCACAATAACTCGTCGGACGGTCATGCAAAATGTTTTTCAAAATAACCCAAAACGCAGCATTTTAGATAAATACTGTGTGGCCTACATGGCGCACTTCCAATAAACAACTCTGCCCACCGATTGTGAGAAGCCCTCATTCGTTAACTAAATCACTTGTGTAGGTGGGGTTTCCACCTTTTCCCACTGTAATTATTCTTTTACCTTGTGTATCAACTTTGCTGTGATTGGTTGAATATTTTCGTCGGACAGGATAAAACAGTGAAAACATCAAAACTGTTTTCCAATCAAATGCGATGTAACTTCACACCACGGTACGGTTCAATGTATTACAATTTGACCTCTGTGTGTATACCACCCGCGCGCGCACGCACACAGTGTTAATGCACTGTGCATTATAAACACAGCGTTTGATTTATTGAGACTTTTCCTATTAAATCTTTCCATATATGGCACCCAGTGTTGCTATCTTGTCAAAAATGGTACTGAATTTGTAGCACCCCCCCCCCACACACACACACACACACACTTATAAATACCGATAACAGTAATTGTCGGAATCTTTGTGCATGTTGTGTTTGATCGAAATACGATGAGAATTTTGAGTAAAAAATTGTGATCATATCAATCATGTGCCATACTTTTACTACAGAGCCCTTAAGAGACATTATGGCGAAAACAAATTCACGTACCGCTCGGATCGGTTTCTCTGCTTATTGTTTGTTTTTGTTTATTCCTCACATATCCCTTTATGGGCTCCGTTTTTTACTTTAACATACTCAGTTATATCTTAACAGATATGTGTGAATACATGGTCTACTGTAGAGGACTTACTTCGCTCTGGTATAAATCACGAGGTTCGTGTAGGAACAACATTTAGACCACAGGAAGACGGTATTGATACTTTGCACGAAAACGACGTCGTTCAAATTCTGAATTCTGAAACAGATATATTTTATGGTGGAGCTGAAGATCTAGAGGTCGTGAACATGCAAAGGAATCGCTCTTCATCCGGGAGAGTGGGCACGATCTGTGTGCCGACCTTTGCAAGAGGGAACTTCTACGAAAATCCCAACGTCTTGGCTGATGTTCCGCTGTCTCAGCTTTTGGCACAAGCGTCCACTACAAAAGTGACACTATCTAGACCCTGTGTCAGCCCAGATCCACATGATCTAGACTTCAGCGATGACCTCCTTATAAGACTTTCTCCTCTAGAGATATTAGGAAAATACCAAATTAGTGTTACTCATGTGAACATATTGAAGACAAACCAACAGCAGTCAGACTGTGATCTAGGCTGTTCAATTGTCATACCGGAAACCAAGAAGCTTGCTGTTCGCTCAATATCCAGATCCATCAAAGGCGTCAGCGATCCAAAGGTTAACACCTTAATCATACGTACGTCAATGAAGGACATGAAGCAAATACAACCATCTACCAACAAACCGGAAAGTGATTGTTTTGTTCGTCCACCTCCAATACCATCTAGAAACAGTAAAGAGAAGCCGTCCCGACCTCACGCCGCAAAACCTTTAAATCTCTTAAACAAAATTGAGGGAGGAAATAACGAAACCCCGCCAAAGCTGCCTCCAAAAGGTTCATTGTCGCCAACACTGCTATCTCGACGTACGCCGTCATCTGCAATCAAAAACATCGGTCCGAAGTCACTTTGGAAGTAAGTGTTATAACTTTTACCGAACCACTTATCCAGATGCAATCAGTTTTTATTTGTTGTCAGGTTTGATGTAATTGTTCTTGAAAACTGCAAAGCTTAATCTTTGTTTACAACTATAGTTTCTACTGTATGAGATGAAAAACTATCTTGTTTAGTCGGTCGTATAATAAAGTATAGCTGTTTGATTTGTTCATGTTTACACATTCGCACACGACACACGACTCTATCGCTTTACCATACGAGTATATAATGCATGAAACTCAACTTTTCATGTGTTTTATAATTACACGTTATACGGCTTATGTTGACATTATTTTTATACTTTGTCTCTTCCGTTTTTTGTTGATTGTTTTGCAAAGACATGTGAAACCACTTTGTATCATATTTCCAATACAAATCGTGGGAACTCGTAAAATATTGTTGATGTCTTATGTTCCCTCAAAGGTCCATTTGAATCATTAGCGGTAACCCAACGGTTTGTGTATCAATTACTACATGCAATACATTTGTAAGCGAACAGGGTTTTTTTTAATGATAAGCCGATGTTTATTACACGATCATCACATGTTGGCGTTGTCGTCATTTATCAGTGACCCCTGTCGATAAATGAACAAACACCATACCCCAACACGTGTAGCAAACTTTTGCATGATTACACGTCGGTGTTTTCGTAAGGTTACATACATTCCAGATATCGACAGGGCGTGAAGCGCTGATACATTATTGGCTTTTGAAATGATAATTTCACTTCCTTGTGCCATTTCCATTTTCTGGTGTAGTTCCTTGTTTTGAAGACACGTAAATTAAGCTAAATAAACGCGTGCAAATTTCAAATATTGGCGTAATTGCCCAATGTCGTTATACTTGTCCTTCCAGATAATGTGTGTTCATGTAAAGAGGGAAATATTTTCCTAAAAATATACAATGAATTAAAACTAGTTGTATTTAACCGCAACTTGATTGTTGTTGGCCTCCTCTTACTTCCTTGTGCGATTTCCTTCTTTTGGATTCTGGGGGGAGCTGTTGCTTGAGCTGCGTTTGAACTGCAATACAAATTAAAGGATTGGGATTTTTTTTTTAACAATACTAAAAATTTGTTTTAGTATGAACTAAGCTCATTGATAATAAATTTCAATTTTGTAGTTTATTGCACTCCACAGAGAAAAATTGTTTGTCTGAAATACTGTCGAAGTCGAGAATATTGAATATGCCCGATAGATTGGATTGAAAAGTAGAAAAGTGGACATTTTAAGTTCTGAATAACCTAAAATCAAATTAAAATTCTTGGAAACGCCTTTTTGATGTCGTATTTTTGCCCCAGATTCTAGTTGGGGAAAACCTGGGGCAAAGACGACATAAAAAAGGAGTTTCCAAAAATTTTAATTTGAATTTGTGTCATTAGAGGTCACAATAATCGTGTCAAAATAAGCAAATTTAAGTTAATTGCGTATAATTATTTATGTACAATGTCATCACGGGTGCAATAGGCAACATACCTTAGGAAAAGAGGTTCTTTATAGCTATCAAAAACAAGAAGAAAACAATCATTTCTATTGCATTCTAACACTTTTTAAATAATATAATTTTCCCTTTGAATAATTTGCTAATGTCTTGTACATAACTAGCCTAGTCTTAACACAACTATGGCTCATAAATATGGTGGGGTTTTTTAATTGTAAAATATTAGTGCATCCCAATAATACATTGATAACATAATATCCAGACAAGAGAACGAGTTAAGAAATATTCCTTCCGAAAGTCTACTGTTCTTCTGTTGTTTTTGGGTGGGTTGTTGATGTTTGTATGTTGTTGTTGTTGTTGTTGTTGTTGTTGTTGTTGTTGTTGTTGTTGTTGTTGTTGTTGTTGTTGTTGTTGTTGTTGTTGTTGTTGTTTGTTTGGGGTTGGGGTTGGGGAGGGGGTATTCATCTCATATTTTTAAGATTAAATAAAAATGCATTTTCCAATAATTTGTTTCTCAAAATATCCTGAACAGACGACTTGAAAAGAAGGTTGAGGGGACCCGGTGTGTGCCAGAGTCACGAGGGAATGAGAATCCTTGTAAGTATGTCACATTATGGATACACTCAAGCATTACCAAAATTCAGTTTCAGGGTAAATTAGGGAATTAACCACCTTTCAATAACCAATTAACTAAGTAAATGACACGGACTGCTGCCAATGAAATTAGCTTTACAATAATACTAATTATGTACAATGGCTGTGTCAATTCAGTACTCTCACGATCAACACAAAAAGGAAGTTTAAAAAATGAATGGGTTTTCGTACACCTGAGTCTTGGAAAAAGTATTAGCATTACAAGTAATTCGTATGCCTGGTCTTTCCTCTGTCAAAGAAATTTACCGTTTGCAGAGCTGACAGCATTTCATGTAGACATCCAGAGTGATCCAATTCTATTTTGAAACCCCAGTTACAACTACACAGCACAGAGCCATTGTATCAGGCTCAGTAAATAAGTAATATGATATGAACAACTAAAGCAACTCACGTAAGAATTATCTACTTTTTTAATTGTTCGCAAAATTGTGGTCCATATCGGAAGAAAAAAACATTTTAATTCCGATAGTTCCAACATAGGAAAGTATTACCGTCAATTGTTTTAGGCGTAAAGGTAACTGGATTTAAATGTTTTCATGATAAAGTTGTGCACACTTGTATAGTGAACTACCTCTCTCCCGTTATGACTGACCATGAATCTGTCAGAAATGCCAACAATATCCCTCGTAAATAGGTTTTCATGCAAGAGTAGCTAGCGCCTTTTGTTACCGGTAGTGTGCCCTACGCCCAACAATAGTCATTTTACAACATTGGACTTTACATAAGGTAAACAATCTAGATGTTGGACCCGGAAATAAATATTTAGCAAACGTACGATTAGGCTACATGCACAGTTTGCGACAGCCTCTACCGAACAAAATCATTATTCAAAATTACCTTGGGTTAACCCATAGAGAAATGACCACAACATTGATATTGCCACTGGTTGTTTTTATGCTGATTTGTATTATGACCAACTCCTATGTAAACTTTGATGTGCCTCTCATTGAATTACCTATGCCTGACAAACTATGGTGACTGCTCTATATTCTGACACCCCTATATTCCGACACCCCTATGTTCCGACAACCCCCTCATGATTTACATAGGGTTAGAGTTAGGGTTAGGGTTAGGGTTAGGGTTAGGAATAGGAAAATACACCAGGGTTGTCGGAACATAGGGGTGTCGGAACATAGGGGTGTCGGAACATAGGAGTGTAACCACAAACTATAGTGTACGGGTAACCTCCAGGCAGTTTGAATAACCACGCCTACGGAGTTAATTGTACCATTTCGATTAGGAATTAAAGGGACACGTTGCCTTGGATCGGGCGAGTAATGGCGTGCCGTGTTAGTTAACGATGTAAAATGAAAACCACGCAATTTCGAGGCATATTTGTGTGGATCATTGTATTCTACTTTTAAAACATCTTTCTAGTAACCATAATGCATTTTATAACAAACGGTCTTTCTAGAAAAAGCCATCTCCTGAATAAATGGGAGAAATGCGATATTAAAATCCTTTATTCAAAACAATATCTTTAATTTGTAAAATTATTGATATAGTGGATTGAGTTCCGCTTTTCTCAACAAATCATTTCACCTGAGTTTGTCGTTTAATACTGAGATGATGGAAGTTTAGTCATGGAGTCTTCGACGCGCTATAGACCCATGGATATACACTGTCCGGGCCGTCGTGGTCCGTTAATTACCCGGACTTTCTTATTTCAATTATGAGTTGGAGATTCCACCATTATTATTGATTTTTAACCACTATGTGAATAGGCCTATTATGTCAACTTTTTTTATACACTCATGGATAAGGTTTAAAAATCAGAGGTAAATTTGATCCAGTAATAAGATTTTATACGGATGGAAAAACAACTATAGCTGAATGATCAGAGGATTTATCCGTTTAAAATTATCCACGTAATGTGACCCATGTTTGGGGGTTTTAAATAACCACAAAACCGGCAAAATTGTGGGTTATTGTAGTGGGTATTAATATTCTATTTTTGGACGATCTTTCTAGTCATGCTCGAGTGAATACTTTTTATATTATCTCCCAACGAGGCAGAAGTGTCCTTTTAATTTGAATTTTAACCAGGCACCTCGTTGTTAAAATTTCTGTATCCAGAAATTCACCATGCTTCCGCAAGAATTTTTTGCGGTTTGGGAAGGCGTGGGGCAAATTTCCGGTGATAATTTCTTGTATCGGGTTTTAAATAAACTCGAGAGCCTTAGGGGGCCTTAGGGGTCTCCAAAAATAGCAATTCTATGTCACCATGCATACACAACATTACGTTTAGTTTTGGCATGTTTTGTGTGGGCTGCTACGACTAAATTGATAACAAAGTAAAACTATTCAGAGCATTTCGTCTTGTTTACATTTTCTAGACAATTCAATTGAAGAAAACGTTGACAGTAGAAGGGGAGAAAGACTACCACGTAAGTATTATTAACACACTCGCTAAAGTCTGCAGTTTGGGGCTCACACATCCAATATGTCGCCCCAAATAATTATTTATAAGGTACGGTAGTCATGTTTCATGTCAGCAGTAATTAATAATATAAAGAAAGAAACTATATATTTTGCACTGTAAAAAGTATTAGTAAATTATACTTCTTTGTTACACAAAGGAAACTCTTGACATTTGAAGCTATCATTTTGTACAATGTGAATTCAATCTTTCAAATTAAATAATTTGGGTTTGAACAAAGAAAAATTGACTAGAGCGGGATTTGAACCAACGAACTCCGGATTAACGTGCCGGCGCTCTACCAACTGAGCTATCTAGCCCTAAGTTGGCGGTCTCCCTATTCGTAGACTTGGTTCCAAGTCTGTGATCGTGGTTTTTAGTCGTCCTGATAGCCGATACATTATTGGCTGAAACAGCGCTCTCTTGTGGATAAACCTCCGTCTTGAACCTACAGTTAGAGCGCGTGATAGCAAATCTGCGGGGGAATTCTGCGTGGCTGATGCAGAGAAATAACCGCAAGCTCAGACTTGAAATCAAGTCTACCCTATTCGGGGATGCCAGTCAGAAGCCATACAACCGTTACTGCTGTGTAGCCAGGGATCACACCGAAGTACACAATACAGCCTGGGAAGCGGCATCCAGGGGGTGAAGGTTTTATAATGACGCAATAACGTTGGAAAGATATTGGTCTTTTCCATGACTCACACTGGAAACTGTTCTCTCCTGGACAAATTGTTTAGGGTGCACTTTAGTTATTGCTTTATTAGACATCACCGATAGCAGAGGTGTGAAAGGTGAGTCCCTGTCGCCTTGGGAGGTAAGGGTAAATAGCTCCATTGCCTTGTGGTACAGCCTTAGGAGCGGTGAAGGCTAAGTCAGGGAACCCTGACAGAAAATCCAGAGTGGAGCCCCGAAGGCGGTTGACTGATACACAGCATCATCATCCGGCAACTCCTGCAGCTGAGTTGGCACCAACTGTATTGGCTCTGCCCTTCCGTTTAACCCTACCAGCAATGCCGAGAGGGGAACCTTGTCGTCGGGGCAGCCAAAGGCCTCCATTATCTTTGCCCAAGCACAGTAGTACCCTGGAGAGGTCACTCCAGCGATGTCGCAAGATATCGGCACAACACGGAAAGCAGCAGTTACCGGTTATACGTCCATCCGATTAGCTTAGGAAACTGTAGACTTGACCCAAGTCGAACTTTCGTCGAGTCCTTTGTCGTCTGATCAATCCACTGCATGCACTTTAACTCAGAATCGCAGCTTTATTTCACCACTTTGTTGTGCGCCCTCACTCGCCAGGAAAGTGCCAATCAACTGGATTCGAAAGTCCGACTTGATGAATCTGCCAGGAGGCACCCCCCCCGCGTGATATGTAGTTATTCATTATGCATATGCAATAGTTTAAATAAGCAACACACGCGTCCGCTGCTGACCAATGAAATCAGTTCTATTTATGAGGACTCGCTCAAGTAGGTGTTCACAATAACTCCACGGCGTAACATTCAGGTTAATATTTCTGTGATGTGAAGAATCGATATTGATAGAATAATATGAATATAAGCCAGACTCTTTTAGATAGATTTCCCTTTGTTGACGAATTTCCGTTTTATGTTTAGGCCTATATATTTTAAGAGGGGATCTGTGCAGGTGTAAAAACTGCACAATGAACCGTTAAACCAAAAAAAACACGTTATTTTAAACTTCGAATAAGTTACCAATTGAGGGAAGCTAAATTCTTGATAAATACATTCCCAAGTTTTGAAGAATTTCCGTTTATATTTTGATATTTTTAAGACATGCGAGGGTGTGACAATGGATAGTACGTATTAACAACGACGTTGCCCCGGTCTGCATGCTTCTCAATCGGGGCTAGTAAACATGCACAACACTATGCTCCACCTCAGAAGACAAAGATCTGTTCTACGGGGCACTGGATGATATAGTATCCAAGATACCCAGCACTGAAGGGCTGTACCTGCTGGGCGACTTCAACGCTAGGGTAGGAACCAACTGCGAGGCCTGACCTGCCTCCTTACTTAGGCCCTAATAGAACAGGCAAGATGAATGAAAAAGGACAAAGACTGCTAGAGTTGTGCCGCTTCCATGGCCTGTTTGTGACCAACACACTTTCAATACAAGGAGCTGCATAAGGTCTCGTGGAGACACCCAAGATCTCACCACTGGCACCAACTGGACGTTGTCATCACCAGGCTTGCACAGCTTGTAGTGTTTCCCTCACTCGCAGCTACCACAGCGCAGACTGCGACACGGACCACTCCCTCGTGGCCAGCAAGGTGAGACTCCTGCTAAGGAAGCTTCACCACTCCAAGAAAAAGGGTCGACAACGGATCAACACAAGCTGGACGTCAGACCCAGCAAGATCCCAACAGTTTCTGAACAACCTGGACAGAGCTCTTAGCTCTACACTGTTGATGGTACCATTTAATCAAAGTGGTCGCACCTGAGGGATACCATACAGTTCGGCCATCGAAGCTTTTGGTAAGAGAGAGCACAAGAATGTCGGTATGAGGCCAACTGGGAGAGATGGAACCAAGAGATAATGAAGTTTGCCAGCATTGACACCGGCAGTTGGGAGAGGGAGGCAAATGACCGTGCTGCTTGGAGGTTACTGGTGACAAAAGGCACATCGAGTGCAGAGGAAGCTCGACATGCCCAGTTAGCCGACAAGAGATCCAGGAGAGGCGAGGGCAGCGGGCAGCCCCAGCCCCGTACTTATTCACCTGCAGCCATTGTGGACGGGACTGCCTTTCCAGAGTGGGACTCTACAGCCACTCAAGGAAGTGGTGTACAGCACAATGATCATCTACTATTTGTACGGCTCGGTTCAGGTTCGGACGACCTGATAGCAAACAAAATGAAATATCATTCCACAGTAAACAAGTTTTACTCTGGTCATCAGCCACCAGTCATCCATTGGTCGTTTCAAGCATACATTGCATATTGAAAAACAACATGTATAAGCAAAATAAATGACATGATTTAAACAATAACTAGAGCTAAAGTGCTTCAAAAAGCACAAATATCAGCCCTATGAAATAATTGTAAAATATGTAAACAAAATTGTGTGTTTTTTCATAAAATGACCACTGCTGACCTATAAATGACCACTGGCCAAATTCCGTGCACACCTGAAATGGGGCTCGAGCCATTGAAGCATTTTACCAGTTCGGGTAGCAAAAGAAGAAATAATCTGTAACTTTTCGTCAAACGACCACTCTGACCACTAGATGACCATTGGCCAAACTGTAGGAACATCCTTAATCAAACGAAATACATTTCAAATGCGAAAAACAACGTGTTTTTTTGTTTTCATGAAATGACCACTGCTGACCAATACTTGGCCTAAATCTTTCCATTGCCAATACAGCACTGAATTCAGTTAGGCTGCAATCGGCTGAAGAATGTGAGAGATAAAGCATTGTGTATATATTCGTACAAAGGCCACTACTGACCACTAGATGAACATTGTCAAATTTTTGTGAAAATTCCTAGATAGATGAAAAACATTGTTAAAAAAACAGTTATTTTTCTTCTTAAAATTGACCATTGCTAACCGATAGGTGACCACTGGCCAAAATCTGCGACAACCCAAACAACAGGGTTTTTTTCTTTTTCAAAAAATGACCATTGCTGACTGATCGGTGACCACTGGCCAAAATATGCGACGACCCAAACGTAGCTTGAGCCAATGAAGCACAGGACCAAGTTAGCCTGCAATCGGCTACAGAATGTGTAGGAGAAGAAGCATATTATAAATATTCATAAATTGACCACTATTGACCGATAGGTGACCACTTGCCAAAAACTGTGTACACCCCAAATATAGCTCGAATATTTAAGCATTTCTCCAGGTTTGGCTGCAATCGGCTAAAAATGTGGGAGAAGAAGAATTGTGTAATTATTCTCTAAATGACCACTACTGACCAGCACCAGATGACCATTGGCTAAAATTTATGACAATTCCTAATTAGGGCAGTTGTCCAGGTTTAATTTGACCAAGTTTCGTTAAAATCGGTTAAACAGTTTCAGGAGTTATGGCCTTTTTCATTTTGATCACGTGACCGTTTGACAAAAGGAAGAACTCGAAATAGAAGTGCTTCACAAAGCTCAAATATCAGCCTTATTAAAATATATATATATATATAAAAGCGACATTGGGTTTTTGTCATAAAAATAAATGACCACTGGCCAATACAGCACTGAACTACTTAGGCTGCAATCGGCTGAAGAATGTGTGGATAAATCATTTTGCAAAATAGTTTTCATAAAATGACCACTACTAACCACTAGATGGTCATTGGAAAATGTTGTGAGCATTCCTAGACTGATGAATACATTTTAAAAATGTAAAAAAACTAAATTAATTTTTGTTTATACAAAATGACCACTGCTGACTGATAGTTGACCACTGGCCAAAATCTGTATTCTCCCCAAATGTAGCTTGAGTCCATAGACTCGAATGATTCGAACAATTTAATTAACATAATAACCCCATCATCTTTAATGATACTGTTTCACCTCTTAAGACCGCAAAATGTTGTCATCTCGTATTAAATGGTGGTGGAACACGTAGAATAAATTTGGGGTCAGTACTGAGGTGTCGAGATTATCAAAGCCAACATTTTATCGTGGTGGACGGTTTACGGAGCCCCTAGAGATAGATCAGAAATTTGAAAAGGTTAACATAATATATTTCTTTCCCTCGAAAAATTGTTTTGCTTCCTCGAGATATAATATCATTTCCTCGAAGTACTATTTTGTTCTTCTGAAAGAATTTCATTCCCTCGAAATGATATGTCGGGGAAAAGAAAGGATTTCGAGGAACGAAATAGTATTTCGAGGGAACGAAATATGATTTCAAGGGGATGAGGGAACTTTTTGTATTTTTACCTTTTACATTGTTTGTACCTGTCCTTTGAGGGGCTCCGTATCGTGGGGCTTCCAATTTTACAATATTCTTTAAAAAGATTACTTGTGGTTTTTTTATGTCCCATCAGCAGAAGGCGGCTCAGACAGTGACGATGACGGCGACTATGAGAAACCTGATGGCATGTTCAAACGTAAGGCTTAAATAATATCAGCCTGATGCATAATTCACTCCACAAAAATGATTTATTCCAAGACACTTGACAAAATGTGAAAATAACACGTAGTTATTGGCGTAGTTATTATTGACTCCGTGGTTATTGGCGTAGTTATTATTGACTCCGTAGTTATTGGCGTAGTTATTATTGACTCCATAGTTATTCGCATATATTTAGCTGTTCCGACCTACTGTCGGAACAGCTATTGTTTTCGTCGAGATTTTTATTATTAGCTGTTCCGACCTACTGTCGGAACAGCTATTGTTTTCGTCGAGATTTTTATTATTTTTATTATTATTATTATTCTTTCTATCCGCCTAAATCCCCATAGCATTTGAACACAATTTTGTTTAATTCCTAAAAAAAACTTAGTTAATATGAAAGACTTAAATCTTATATCATAAGGAAGCTTATGTCATGAAGTTGTTGTAAAATCTGATAAGCTTAAATTAATTAATTGGTTTACTTAGTTATAATGACATGAATATTTAATTAGCCAATCTTATTGCCACCATATCTCAAAAAATATACCCCCGATCATCAAACGTTTTTCAGTTTTAGACTTCTGGGATAATGCTTTCACTAAGAGTTATTCCAGACCATTAAAACTAATCAAGGTACAATGTATTTCCAAGATAATTAACGATGAAGTGACAAATCGGACCCGGGCCCCATGGCTAGCTGGCAAATTGTGCCGTGATTGCGCAAGCGTCAAAGACTGCCATGATATTGGAATCCTAACCGAGAGAGAGGACGTTCTAATAGGGTTTTCGTTAAAAGGCATTGGATTGGAATAAGTTATATACCATCGTGTTCCTTATCAAATTTATTAGTATGAAAAACACATTTTTGTTACTGTGACGTCATCTGGTGTCAAATTACGGTAATTCAAAGCTTTAATTAGTTAATCTTTGCAGCACCATATCTGAAGAAGTACACAGCCTATTTTCAAAAATTGTTCAGTTATAGACTCCTTGGGCATTGGAGATTAGCCTTGGGTTAACGTGACCCCATGTTGACCTTTAGCTCCGGGTCAACCGGAAGTGGGACCATATCTCAAGAACTACACAACCGATTTTCAATTTCTTTTCAGTTATAGATCCTTTGAGCATTAAAGATTGAACTTCGGTTACCGTGACCCTTGATGACCTTTACTTCTGGGTCAACCGGAAGTGGGACCATATCTCAAGAAGTACACACCCGATTTTCAATTTCTTTTCAGTTATAGACCCTTTGAGCATTGAATATTGAACTTGGGTTACCGTGACCCCATGTTGACCTTTACTTCCGGGTCAACCGGAAGTGGGACCATACCTCAAGAAGTACCCACCCGATTTGCAATTTCTTTTCAGTTATAGACTCTTTGAGCATTGAAGATTGAACTTGGGTTACCGTGACCCAATGTTGACCTTTACTTCCGGGTCAACGTGAAGTGGGGCCATATCTCAAGAACTACACAGCCAATTTTCGAATTTTTTTCAGTTTAAACCTTTTGAGCATGTCAAAAAACACGGAACAGCTTTGTGTTTGTTCACAAACACCTAATGTCTAGTTATTATTGCCTCCGTAGATGCGTAGTTATTATTGGCTCCGTAGATATTGGCGTAGTTGTTATTGGCGCTGTAGTTATTGGCGTAGTTATTATTGGCTCCGTAGATATATGCGTAGTTATTATTGGCTCCGTAGATTATTATTATTATTATTATTATTATTTATTTGGCAGTTCACATAAAAATACAAAATTACAAATTTTATACTAAAAGGATTAACTCTTAAAAACATTAAATATAAATATATACATCTGGATATAAAAAAAGGAGGGCAGGCAGTAAAAGATAAAACAAAGAACTGCACGGCTGAGGACAACAGAAAGACATCAACTACTACAATCCAGGTTTGCTAGGACTGACAAAAGTGCTTGCACTGTCACCAAGAGGTGTGTCAGTCCAACCTGGAAGGACAAGAGACAAAAGGACAAACAATTACACATAACAAACGGGTTAACCAACAAACAAACAAACGAAAGAACGAAAAAGACAAACAGGCAATCAAACATCCCGAAGCACAAAATTACAAACAAACATGCAAACTAAACAAGACACAAATTAACAAACTACAAAGACAAAACAAAACATGGTATATATATGGTAGATATATGCGTAGTTATTATTGGCTCTGTAGTTATTGGCGTACTTATTATTGGCTCAGTAGTTATTGGCGTAGTTATTATTGGCTCCGTAGATATGCGTAGTTATCATTGGCTCCGTAGATATATGCGTAGTTATTATTGGCTCTGTAGTTATTGGCGTACTAATTATTGGCTCAGTAGTTATTGGCGTAGTTATTATTGGCTCAGTTGTTATTGGCGTAGTTATTATTGGCGCTGTAGTTATTGGCGTAGTTATTATTGGCTCCGTAGATATATGCGTAGTTATTATTGGCTCCGTAGATATATGCGTAGTTATTATTGGCTCCGTAGATATATGCGTAGTTATTATTGGCTCTGTAGTTATTGGCGTAGTTATTATTGGCTCTGTAGTTATTGGAGTAGTTATTATTGGCTCGGTAGTTATTGGCGTAGTTATTATTGGCTCCGTAGATATATGCGTAGATATTATTGGCTCCGTAGATATATGCGTAGTTATTATTGGCTCCGTAGTTATTTGCGTAGTTATTATTGGCTCCGTAGTTATTGGCGTACTTATTATTGGCTCAGTAGTTATTGGCGTAGTTATTATTGGCTCAGTAGTTATTTGCGTAGTTATTATTGGCGCTGTAGTTATTGGCGTAGTTATTATTGGCTCCGTAGACATATGCGTAGTTATTATTGGCTCCGTAGATATATGCGTAGTTATTATTGGCTCTGTAGTTATTGGCGTACTTATTATTGGCTCAGTAGTTATTGGCGTAGTTATTATTGGCGCTGTAGTTATTGGCGTACTTATTATTGGCTCTGTAATTATTGGCGTAGTTATTATTGGTTCTGTAGTTACTGGCGTAGTTATTATTGGCTCTGTAGTTATTGGAGTAGTTATTATTGGCTCTGTAGTTATTGGAGTAGTTATTATTGGCTCTGTACCCAGATAGCATGCGAACGTTGAATCAACGTTGATATTTGTTTAGCATGGTTGATTTTTGGTTAGCATGGGTTATTGTTCATTTAGTAACTTTAATTTAACGTTAATTTAATGTTACAAAGGTTTATGTTAGATTATGGTTATCTACAAACGTTAAATCAACGTTTGTTTTAGGGTTTCATGGTTGGTTCGTTCTTGGCTATTAGAAAAACGTTAGGTAAACGTTTGTTTTAGATTTTCCTAGTTGGTTCATTTTTGGTTGAAAATTAACGTTTAATCAACATTTGTTTTAGGGTATTATGGTTGGTTCGTTTATGGTTGAAAAATAACGTTTAATCAACTTTTGTTTTAGGGTTTCATGGTTGGTTCGTGATTGGTTAATAAAACAACGTTAGGTCAACGTTTGTTTTAGGTTTTCATAGTTGGTTCGTTTTTGGTTGAGAAATAATGTTTAATCAACGTTTGTTTTAGGTTGTCATGGTTAGTTCGTTTTTGGTTGGTAAAATAATGTTTAATCAACGTTTGATTTAGGTTGTCATGGTTGGTTCGTTTTGGGTTGGTAAAATAATGTTTAATCAACGTTTGATTTAGGTTGTCATGGTTGGTTCGTTTTTGGTTGGTAAAATAATGTTTAATCAACGTTTGATTTAGGTTGTCATGGTTGGTTCGTTTTTGGTTGGTAAAATAATGTTTAATCAACGTTTGTTTTAGGTTGTCAATGTTTCGTTTTTGGTTGGTAAAGAAATGTTTAATCAACGTTTGATTTAGGTTATCATGGTTGGTTCGTTTTTGGTTGGTAAAATAATGTTCAATCAACGTTTGTTTTAGGTTGTCATAGTTGGTTCGTTTTTGGTTGGTAAAATAATGTTTAATCAACGTTTGTTTTAGGTTGTCATAGTTGGTTCGTTTTTGGGTGGTAAAATAATGTTTAATCAACGTTTGTTTTAGGTTGTCATAGTTGGTTCGTTTTTGGTTGGTAAAATAATGTTCAATCAACGTTTGATTTAGGTTGTCATGGTTGGTTTTGGGTATAGATTGTTTGCCAATTTTTGGTTGATAAACTTACGTTAATGCAACTTTTGTTTTTAGGTTTTCATGATTGTTCTGTTTTTGGTTGATAAAATTACGCTAGATCAATGTCTGTTGCAGTTTTTTATTGTCGAAAAAAAAACCCAAGGTTATATCAACATATGCGCTAGGTAAGTTACGGTTGCCCCTTTTTAGTTGATCACTTTATCTTTGATTTTAAATGGATAATTTCTTTTAAAAAACCCAGTAATAAATTTGCGAATAAAAACAGTTGTTATTCTTTAAAGACTTTGTTCTGTTGTGTACTTGAAACCTTCAGGGGGATTTACTGGAGTACATATCATTTAGCCTACATGTACGTCCGGAGACCCTCAATGAATGGTTTTATAATGGCAGGGTGTACTTTTGGTAAAAACTGAATTGGTAATTACTTAGTAAATACGTAAAAACTTATTTGGTAAAGAGCACTGGAGAGCTGTTGATATTATCATTGTCAGAAACTATACCCCCTTTGAAGTAATGTAGTTTTAGAGAGTGAGGTATTTTTTCACCAAAGAAAAAAGAGTATGAGAAAGGTTTCAGTCAGGCATGGACATCTGAAAGCACACAATTAAATGCAACGTAAATAATACACAGGGTGGTTTTGCAATGGTCAGAGACTTAATCACTGGACATTGCTAAGCCTGAGGTGGACGAAGTTCAGATAAGGCAGATATTTTACTAGAAGTGTGCCAACTTGGGTGTATATTAAAACAGAATTGGCTTATCTTGTTGAAGCCTATAATCGTCTCCACTCAGGCAACAAAAAATGGGTAAGATATTTTTTAAATTGAAGATCCACGTCATGATTTCACGTTCTCATGAAAATACTGTGACAGTTTTTTGCTGTTTTCTCTACAAGTAGACAATGTATTCAGCTGAAACTTTCACATGTGACTTTTATTGTATCTTTATTGATAATTTGGACTAGCATTACGTCGAAACAAACCAATCTATGAACCTACTTTGAAATAATTCTAACTCTTGGTTATATTAACGTTGAATCAACGTTGCTTTAGGTTGACATCAATATGCAAATTTATAGCCGGGTAATATTATCAGTCCAAACTCAAATTCAATATATAACAATTTGGTGTAATGAAGACATTGAATGGTAGTTTGTTCAACTTTTTTTCCAAATCCTTTTAGAAGAATTTGTTAGACATCAAATGTACCATCGATAGTTTCAGTTGCAAATTATTAATTAAAAGTTAAACCAGTTAAATATATAAAAATGTGCAACCATGACTGCAGTTTATATGTATCCCGGACTACATATACAACACATGCCACACATTAGGATGTATAGGTATATATTGACGGTAGCATGTAGTACTGTAGTAATAATGTTTTATTAATTAGTGTAAACTAAAGAAAAATCCATTAAGATATTCTAATTAATAATGTCAAAGTTGATGGATCGTGTTGGATCATTAGTTAAATGAAACGGCCCAATCAACGTTGAACAAACGTTAATGTAACATTGTTTCAACGTTAGCTTGCTAACGTTAATTAAACATTTTATCATTGAGCAAATAACGTTGAAAAAACGTTCACATAAAAACGTTAAAGTAACTAGTTGAAAAAACGTTAATGTTGCATTGTTTCTATGTTTACAATCTAACGTTGATTAAACATTAAATTAATAAGCAGAATTACGTTGAGTCTACGTTCTCATCAAACGTTAAAGTAACTAGTTGAAAAAACGTTAATGTAACATTGTTTCTACGTTTACAATCTAACATTGATTAAACAATAAATCAATAAGCAAAGTTACGTTGAGTCTACGTTCCCCCAAAACGTTAAAGTAACTAGTTGAAAAAAGGTTAATGTAACATTGTTTCTACGTTGACAATCTAACGTTGATTAAACATTACATCAATAAGCAGAATTACGTTGAATGTACGTTCTCATATAACGTTAAAGTAACGTTCAGTGTAAACGGTATTTAAACGTTGCTTCAACGTCCCGATGCTATCTGGGTAGTTATTGGAGTAGTGTTTATTGGTTCTGTAGTTACTGGCGTAGTTATTGGCGTAGTTGCTATTATATTGGCTCCGTAGTTATTGGCGTAGGCCCTACTTATTGGCTCCGTATAGTTCTTGGCGTAGTTATTATTGGCACCGTAGTTATTGGCGTAGTTTCATTTCTTAAAGATTTGGTGAATTTACAAGATTTGAAGATAACAAAATCCTCTGATAAAATGGACTCGCCGATGCAGTCTCAACGGCACGCAACCGTGTAATTCAAATTGTGTACGATAGGCTACATGTACATAGGGAATGTATGTAGGCCCTGACCTGTGTATGTTCGTGTACTAGACCGTGTTTTGTTGTAGAGCTTCGTCCAGTCCATACACGGTGCGAGAGTAGAATGAGATTATTTTCAACGTAGCTACGTTAAAAAAATAATCTCGAAAAGAAAAGAAATTGAAAACAAAAGAAGTATAGGCCTAGGGCCTAGCTTTCGTGTCGCTTCCAATGTGTGAAAAAAATCACATTTTCACCTGAAATTTAAGATAACATTCATGAACATTGCAAGGCCGATTACAAATGTTGGGCATTGAGGTTCAACCATTAAAACGTTGTTTTTACAAGTTAATTTTCGGGAAATAATCCAAGGCTCAACTTACACAAAATATTGTCCATACTTCGGCCGGCCTTACACGCCTTCGACACGTCTTGCGTACGCTCGCGTATGCACACTAAACAACCGCGTAATCAGTCATTATCTAAGCGCTTTCGTCAAGTGCATCTGACATTGTACACTCTGTCCTCCACTGTACTCTATCAGCTGCCAAGTGCCAGGTATGTCGGTTCTTGATGTTCAGGTCCGTGGCTTTCAGGTCTTCAGTTATTCTTTTCAGCCATGTTGTTCTTTGACCGCCCCTTGGCAGCTTATGATGACGTACATGTATACAGTCCGTGCTTGCTTGGCTGGTGTTTCAGCAGGATGGCCTGTCCATCTCGGGCGTCTTTTGGCAATTATGACACTCCAAGGTTTCTCGTTGTTTTTTCATAGAGCACTTTAGTTGACACCTTTTTGGGGCCACTGAAGGCCGAGGATTGAACGCAGGAGCCTCTGATCCTGTGAAATGCGTCAATTTTCTGATCTAGTGACTTGGTTAGTGTCCATAATTCACTGTTGTATAGAAATATGGATGTTATGAATGCGCGGAATGTTTTGAGTTTCGTTGCATGGGAGATCGACTTGCGTTGAAAACACTTCGAAATTTGTTGAAGGATACCATCGAAAGTACTTTCCTTCTGGTGATGTCCTTCCTTGGTGTCCAGTAGGGAGCCTAGTATTTACACTTTTTACGGCTGGTGTTAATTCCGTTTCTGCTGATGTGGTGTTTTTCTGTCTTGTCGTTGTTTACTTTGAGGTTTCGCTCTTTAAGTACCTCAGGTGCCCTCCGTTCTATATTTACCTGAGTGGGTGAGCATTGCTACTTTCCCATTAACAGGTTCACATTTAACTACACATTTTCACATTTCACCGTTTTTTGGAAATATATGGCATTTTTTCTTGAAGTTGTCTCTTAAAGGGAGTTTATACTTTTGGTAAATTTGTAAATTGGTGTATCCCAACATAAACATAAAACAACAAACCTGTGAAAGTTTAAGCTCAATCGGTCATTGCAATCACCAGAAAAAAAAGTGGGGAAATCCTTAAGTGTTTTCACTGTTTTCAAACATCGAGTTGTCGACTCATGAGATCAAAACTAATTGTTTTACTCATTTTTTAAAAACAACAGCACCTCAGCCAGTAATATTTCAAGGGAAGCTTTCCATCATCATTATCTTTAAACCATGTAAGTTTAATGTAAATCTGTGAGCTTTTCTGTTTTGTGTTTTACCAGAAGTATAGAGACCCTTTAAATGTTAAAATCATGCTATTTTTCTTCATAAAATATTGCTAGAGGAACAAAGTTAGAACCTGGTGCACTTAAAAAAATATTTTTTACAGTCTTTTGATTGATTTATTTTTGTTTGCAAAACAATGTGCCAAATTGCGTACTCATAACTATTGTTGCATCATAACATCAAAGACAAATACGCACACCTTTTTATTTGCAATGATGTACTTCACTATTGGGAAAGCTGACAAAATAAAAGTTTAATTGTAGCTCGAGCTGTTATAATTTAGGTCAGGGGATAGATTTTTCTATCCCTTGTTCCTCAAATCCAGCAGAAAAGAGGAGGGGATAGAATTTTCTATCCCTTGTTCCTCAAACCTAGCCGAAATGAGGAGGGGATAGAATTTTCTATCCCTTGTTACTTAAACCTAGCCGAAAAGTGGAAGGGATAGATTTTTGTATCCTTTGGACCTTAAACATGAAAAAATGTGCGTTATATTGCTAACAAATAACTGGAATTTTTCAATATTTTAAATGTTAGCTTAGAAAAATTTGATTGATTTGTAAAATCTGGAGCATGTTTTTCACAGTTTTGAGGAAAATAAGGTAAAAGAACAATTTGATGCTTTAAAATTCTGTTTTGGTTGCAATTATCGGACTGTAATGACAATTTTAAGTATTAAATTTGAATATGAAAAAACGCAGTTAAATATGAACCTGTTCATTGTGATGTCATCAGCATATTGCAGCCCAATCTCAAAGAATGATGGTGGACAATGGTATAGTTGTGTTTGTTTAGTTCCGCAGGTAGTGGTTGGGACTGAGACTGCAGTAGATTGGCAGAGTAGTTATGATCTTGGAGATTCGGTGGTGCCGCTGGTGTTTGTACATTTAGTTGCCTCGGTGCTTTGGCAAGGTAGATTGTGAAGAGTGGGACTCAGGCAGTCTCCTTGAGGTACGCAATGTTGGTTTTGAAGGGCTTACCTAAGACTGTACCCACTCTAACTTGTAAGCGGACTTCTCTGAGCATGGTTACCAAAAGATGAAGTTCACCTAGCTCCAGCATTTCTTTAAGGTCTTCAAAAAGAACTACTCTCTTGGGAGCCAAATGCATTTGACATGTCAAGAAGCAAAATGCAGTTCGTAGCTATCAGCTGTGATGCAGTAGCGGATTTTTAAAGTGAAGACTTGTTCTGTGCATGGTGCTTCTACAGTGTCGATAAGCGGCTTGGGAAGCCGGTATATGGTCATTTACGGTCTGTCAGCAATTCTCCTCTTCAAACATAATAATATGGCCAATATTTTGCGGATTATTGTAATAGGCATGCTTATTTGATATTGTTCCATCGTTTGTTGCTGTCTGTAAGTCTTTTTCCTCTAGAATTGTTTGGTATGCCATGAGACAGTAATTCCCCCGGTGTTCTAGATCTTGCAGTTTGGACAAGTTGATTTGTGTCACCCTGGTATGCCGGTATTTCTTCTTTTCTTGGCACAGTTTGAAGGTTGCTCTCACCAACTTGTGATCTGGGCCCAATTTCATAGAGCTGCTTAAAACACAAAAAGTAGCCAAGCACCGCAAAAAATGCTTACCAGATTAAGGTTACCAGCAAAACTCCCATGTCACATGTACAATTTGTAACTGGTATCCTGCTTATTTCTGTTTAGCAGACAATTGTTAAGCAATATTTTCTGCTTAAGTAGCTCTATGAAATTGGGCCCTGATGTCAAACTGCGAATGATCTTGAGTCGGTGACAAACTTCCTTAGTGTGTTAAGTACTATAATGTAGTCTATGTTATAGTACGGGTTGCGTCGATTTGGGTTGTTTGATTGATATGGAACGCCAAAGAGGCATTTAATAATCGGTGATGGCCTTTTACAACCGGTGATCAAATTTTTAATCGTTAATGGTCTAACACGATCGGTGATCAACTTTAGCAATCGGTGATGTATCACGATCGGTGATGGTCTTTCGCGATCGGTGGTCAACTTTAGCAATCGGTGATGCATATTCACGATCGGTGATGGTCTTTCGCGATCGGTGGTCAACTTTAGCAATCGGTGATGCATATTCACGATCGGTGATGGTCTTTCGCGGTGGTCAACTTTAGCAATCGGTGATGCATATTCACGATCGGTGATGGTCTTTCGCGGTGGCCAACTTTAACAATCGGTGATGCATATTCACGATCGGTGATGGTCTTTCGCGATCGGTGGTCAACTTTAGCAACCGGTGATGCATATTCATCCGATCGGTGATGGTCTTTCGCGATCGGTGGTCAACTTTAGCAATCGGTGATGCATATTCACGATCGGTGATGGTCTTACGCGATCGGTGATCAACTTTAGGGGGAAAGGGGAAAAGCGAAATCGTACATGAGCCCTGTGCAAATAGACCAAAAGATGAGACTAGTGTGACCACAAAAAATGTAAAATGTAACCCACAGGGTGTCAACATATATTCCCGGTATCTATGCCAACACCCTTGGTGTTATTTTCTAAACACCAACCTTTGTGTTCTTTCTCTTTTCTTTCATTTTGATAGCAAACCTGTGTAAGGGGAAAAGCGAAATCATGCCCTGTGCAAATAGACCAAAAGATGAGACTAGTGTGACCACAAAAAACAATTTGAGATTTATGTATGGAAACTAAAACTTTTCCCCTTACACACTTTTTAACACCAGGTTTGCTATCAAAATGAAAGAAAAGAGAAAGAACACGAAGGTTGGTGTTTAAAAAGTAAATAAAATAACACCAAGGGTGTTGGCATAGATACCGGGAAAGAATACATGTGTTACATTTTACATTTTTTGTGGTCACACTATAGTCTCATCTTTTTGGTCTATTTGCACAGGGCTCATGTATGATTTCGCTTTTCCCCTTTCCCCCTATTGATCACCGATCGCGAAAGACCATCACCGATCGTGAAAATGCATCACCGATTGCTGAAGTTGATCACCGATCACGACAAATGAGCAATGGACAAGAACGAACAAAGACAGGTCAGCAATGTAAGAAGTAATGTAAAACATCTATCAACAATAGGAATTCAACCAAGTAGTCTCTATTACCATGGAGGAAGGAAATACATCCTCCGTGTACCAAGAAACGCTTGGTCACATCCGCATACTTTGTAGTTTCACTTTCAATAACAACAACGGATGCCAACAACGGGAGCAGCCCCGGTACATGAACGAGTTTCCATCAGGAAGTCCGGGTTATAGGTTAGTCAAACATTTTAATGGCACGCTCTCATTTTAAAAGCTAGTGTCAATAAAACCTGACCTGTTTGTTAGCATGAGTTGCCTCAAACGTGAACTTAACATTTCTATGTTAACCTTGTCAACTTGTCATTTTGATAATGTGGAATCAACTGCATTTATTTCTTTTTAATGAGGGGTGTCTGACCACATTTTATGTGTATTATTTTGCGCACTTCACCAGTGACTTAAAAAACAATATTATGTATTGTCGGTGTTAATGTTAGTTTGAAATTATGAAATCATATTAATGATAACATCTTTGCTACAGGAATGGATGTTCCTACGCAGTAGCCCAAGCATCTTATTGGCTTTGTTTGCAGTTTGTTTGATGTGACAAGCCCAGTTGAGATCATTGCTGATTTCGACCCCTAAATAAGGATGATGCTTGACTGTTTGGAGACCTTTGCCGTTCATGATGTATTCCCTGGTCATTGGTTTGGTTTTATGAGTGACATGCATAGTGAAGCACTTCGAAGCGTTGAAAGACATTTGCCATGTGTTTTCCCATATGCAGAGTGAGTCGACGTCTTTTTGAAGAAGGTCTTGGTCTTCGGATGATTTAATTTCCTTGTACATAATGCAATCGTCAGCAAAGAGCCTTACTTGTGATGAAACTGCGTCTGGGAGGTCGTTGATGTAGAGTAGAAACAGCAATGGGCCCAACACTGTCCCCTGGGGTACTCCGGAGGTTACTGAAGATTCACCTGATGATTCCCCTTCCAGGAGGACTCTCTGATGCCTGGTAGTGAGAAAGATGTTGATCCACTCCAGGAGGCTGTTGTTAATGCCGATGTTCTTGAGTTTACACAGGAGTCGATGGTGGGGGACAGTGTCGAACGCCTTGCTGAAGTCTAAAATAACTAAGTCTGTTTGGCTTTTCGTGTCGAGAGATTTTGCCAGGTCGTCTATGAGTCCAGCTAGCTGTGTATCGCAGGATCTTCCTCTTCTGAAACCGTGTTGACGGTTGGTAAGTACCTGGTGACGATCCAGGTGATCCATTATATGATGATGTATAATGTGTTCAAGCAGCTTACATGGGATGGACGTCAATGACACCGGGCGATAATTGGCTGGTTTGTCCTATCACCTTTTTTATAGATGGGGATGATGTTAGCTTTGCACCAATCACTGGGAAGAGCACCTGAGTCTATGGATTTCTGGAATATCTTCTTGAGAACAGGAGCTAGACTTTCCGAGCAGCTTTTTAAGATTTTTGCAGGAATCAGGTCAGGTCACATGGCTTTTTTGGGCTGAATGTTTGCGAGAAGTTTCTGCACCCCATTTTCGGTGATTACCAAATTGTCAATATCCGGAATGTTATTTGGCTTGAGAGTTGGCATGTCCTCAATGCTCTCTTTCGTGAAGACTGAGCAGTATTGATGGTTCAGAGCTTCGGCTTTGTCTGCAGCTAGTGACACTGAACGTCCATTGGAGGTCAAGGTGGAGATACCAAACACTTCTTGGCTCTTGGTCTTTATGTAGTTCCAAAAAGGTTTGGTATTCTCGCTTTTCAGGCTTTCTCCAATGACATCATGAATGTACTGCTTGTGAGCTTTCTTGATTTTCTTATCTATGGATCTGCGAAAGCTTTTGAATTTATCCCATGTAGTAGAAGAACCAGATTTCCTTGCTCTGTTGTACAATCTCTTCTTTTTGCGGATACTGCGCCTGATTGAAGGGTCAACCCAGGGAAGGTTGTACCTGGTCGAGCTCATCTTGGATGGAATATGCAACTCAACTGCTGATTGGAGAACATCATGAAACTCCTGCCATAGTTGATCAATGCCTACAGAAGCCACATAATCCTCGGTCAACTTGTTATTAAAGTTGAATATCAGTTCGTCAATTGCGTGAAAATCTGCTTTACTGTACAAAAATATCTTCTTTCTGGGAGGTCTGACTGACTTGGCGGATATTTTTGCATAAACTACCACTGCGTCGTGGTCGCTGATACCAGCCATGACGTCGTGCCCATCAACAAAAAGCTGGATGACTTACAAAACACAAATGTTTTTTTGTACTAGCCACCAATAGAGGGCGCTACATTGACTGTTTGGGAGGCTGACTCAGAAGCACTGGGCAAATCTATAAATCTGGATCGAAACAGCGTCTTGACGATTTTGTATTTGCTGCCCGGAAAAAACCAGGCAGATCAAAACGAGGCTAATTTGCATTATGCGTTCAGCGACAGATATTGTGTATGGTACCTAGACGTAGGCAATTGCTTTGAGAAATATTGCTCTGAATGATGGTTTGAACCAGCGTTAGAATTTGCGAGAATTGAATTGGGCGCCTTGATATACAGTATACCGTGGGGTCGAAGCATGGTTTTTCAACCTCGTACCAAAAAACGAAGCCGAAACAGAGCCTTGTTTCCACTGTAAAAAGGTCAGATTGTGGGCGGAGTTGCTTTATGCTAATATTTCCCGAAGGTGTATGCTCATTGGTTAATGTCTCGTTGATAAACATTAAAGGTATCGTACACGTTTGGTAATGACTCAAAACAAATATTAGCATAAAAACTTACTTGGTAACAAGCAACGGAGAGCTGTTGATAGTATAAAACATTGTAGGACACGACTCCCTCTGAAGTAACGTAGTTTTTGAGAAAGAGGTAATTTCTCACGAAAATAATAAAAACTTCTTGCAAGAAGTTTTTATTCCTATCTGAAAGCACACAATAATTGTACAACAAGGGTGTTTTTTCTTTCATCATTTTCTTGCAACTTCGATGACCAATTGAGCCCAAATGTTCACAGGCTTGTTATTTTATGCATATGTTGGGATACACCAAGTGAGAACACTGGTCTTTGACAATTTCCAAACGTGTTCAGTGCCTTTAAGGGAATAAAAGAGTGGGACGAGGTCTTTGAATGTTTGTTTTTTTTAAAAACCGGCAGGGTCGTGGCCGTGCGATAAAGGACCGAGCCGAAGGCGAGGTCCTTTATCGCACGGCCACGACCCTGCAAGGTTTTAAACGAACGCTCAAGACCGAGTCATCACTGTTTTATTCCCATTCATAAATGCCCTTTTGTTATAAAAGTGTAATTATGTTGGAAAATCTGTATTTTCAATTCCTGTCACGTCCTCCAGGCTCCGTTTCGCGACGGGTCAATTAGCGCGCGACGATTAACGGTTTTGCGTACGCGCGCGCTCTAATAGATTGTACATTCAGTGCCAGTATGTATTGATTGCGTTACGAGTAAATTAGCGCCCGCGTAAGCTTGTGCGCGCCACGCGTAAACACTTCTAGCCGTGTGATTGGGCGATTATCCGCCCAGTACAGGAAATGAATATTCAATATCCGATTCCAGCATAATTTGCCCTGGAATCTCGGCGCAATGATAAAGAAAAACATAAACTGCCGTTTACAGTGGGAACAAGGCAACCTCGTTCCCAGGGAGGATTGATTTCGCCGCACCATTTTTTCCCAGCATGCCTTGCTCCCTCATATCCCCCTGGAATTGGTTCATTAAAATGTGCTAGAATCTAGCACATTTTAAATTAGGTCTGTAGTCGATCCATTCTACGCGCGCGTTAGTGTGGTAGCCCGCAAACCGCCGGCCTTAAGTCAAAGAGCAACTGGTACCCTCTCATTCTTTTTTGATCTTGTGACATTTCTAACCGCATGCAGTTTAGGGTTACCGTGTAAAAACAAAATTCATTTGAAATCGAAACAAGTCAAAATACTTTAATTTTTACACGAGCGTACCATCGCGTACTAAGCGTTCTTCAAGCGCCATGCAAGCGCTCGAAAGTTTTCAACACGCGTGAACGCAAAGTATTCACTTTAGATAGTAATTCACCTGGGACCAATTTCATAGAGCTGCTTAACAGTCGATTCTGTGCTTACGTACGAGTTTCTATTTCATAGCGCTGCTAACCGTAAGCATACGAAAAGGCATGCTAACCTTCCGACGCTTACTGCACGAAAATGAATGACGTAACAATGCAAAACCATTATGAACGTGCAAGATGGCTGCCGTATTTTCTTGCTAACATGTGAAATACGCTAAGGCTTAAGCAAATTTTTCTACAATTAGCACGAAAATTTGCTTACCGTTAAGCAGCGCTATGAAATTGGGCCCTGGTGAATTCAAAGCGGGGTGCTTGCGTAAGAGCCTGGGACAAGGCTAATTTGTTGTCAACTTTTTACAGGTTTTGTCTATATTTTCAGGGGGAAGATATTTATGAATGGGAATCAAAGTGTGTTGAATCGGTTTTAAACTAGTGGTTTAAACCCGCCGAGGCCTGGTTCTTGATAACTTTACCTCGACTTCGTCTCAGTAAAATCATCAAGAACCAGGCCTCGGCGGGTTTAAACCACCGGTTTAAAACCTCTTCACCACACATTGATTCCCTTTTTTTATACTGTAGCATGATGGATAAAAAATAAACTGAGTAGTAGGCCTACCTGCATGAGTGATGTCCACACGAACAGTAAGCTAATGCAGCGAATTATCCAAATACAGAAAATAAATAATGTTCTATATATACAAGGAGTCATCCTTTTCGTTTAGGTCTAGGTGTAGGCCTAAGGGTAAAATAAAGAGTAAAAATGCATGATAGAGTATGAATATTGTTTCAATGCCAATAGTGTATTTTCAGAGCATATGGTCTCTCCTTTTAAACAAGAGGACATCAAAGAACAACAATTATTCAAATGCAAAGCAAAGAAAGTGCGCAATGCTCAGTTGAAACAGTGGTGTCAACAATAGTTGTTTATGAGACAAATATTTTTTTTTTAATGAAACATGTCTGACAATGTACCAGATTCAAACGTCAAATAACGTTGTTCTGAAATGGCACTTTCTGGTTTGAAGGAATGGACTCCAGGCCTGCACTCATTCATTTTTAGTGAAGGTCATTGTCTTGTTTTCCCAGTTTAATTCACAATTATTGTGCAACAAGAGCATCAAGTCTGCTTCTTCAGTCTATGGCGATAAATAAAAAACAAAACAAAATGGCTTATGCAGTGACACAGGAATTATGTAATTTGTTATGGTATTGTTTATAATAGCCCCTCAACCTAATAACAACCTTTTAAAGCCGACAATGAATACTCCTCAAACAGGGTAACATCCATCTTGTATCTGTGAGGACAAACTAGGCATGTTGTAGTATAGTATTAAAATATAAGAGAAGCACGGGGTCAGACCGAGACCAATCTAAAGTCAAACCATACTCGAACTATATATAGACCAAAATGTTTGCGTCTAGGTTAAAAGAAATACCCCAATTGGATGTCAACATTCCCAGGGCACATTTTCCCGACCATTCAACAATCTATGGATTAATGTTTATACTGTAGGAGGAAGCCATTTGCTCGTCGTAATCGCCATACTTGAAGTTACGACGTCCACGCAGAGGGTGTTGTTTCTATTACCAGAACAGCAATAAAATACAACGAAAACTGCGAAATACATTCTCCTTTCATAGGACGAATGACAGACGGCGCTATAATCAAAATGATCTTTGTGATGACGAGCCTGCCTCTTTAAAGGCACTGTACACGTTTGGTAATTACTCAAAATATATATTAGCATAAAAAACTGACTTGGTAACGAGCAACAGAGAGCTGTTGATAGTGTAGAGACACGGGAAGGAGGCCGGTCCTCTAATTATAAAGGACGAGGATTCACCAAAAGACAAAACAATAAAAGTTACAAATTCTACATGATGACTGTAAAGTATAAAGTAATCTCCTGTACTGATTTTAACCCAAATTCAATGCAACACCGCACATTGACTACAAAATAGCATACAACAGTATAGCACAGTCAAACGGTCAAAAGGTCAGCACAACACGAGGCTGCCTACACACACGTACGTACCACACACACAAGTTTACAATACACCAATTCAAATAGCCTTCTACTTTTAAAAGACAAAAATTTAAGACAAAATGATACTCACAGAGAGTTCTAGGACATTATCCCTACCCATTGAATAACATTTGGAGCATGGCCAGAGCCATGCTCCCCACAAAATGGAAAGAAATGCAGGTGAAAATATATGTGCTCTCTCTTGCTCACAGCTAAATGGAAAAAAGAGCAAGATTGTCACGTGACAACTCCAAAAGTAAACTTTTCATAATATAAACACTGAGGGCGCACTTGGGATCCCTACAATAGTGTAAAACAATGTGAGAAAACGACTCCCTCTGATTTGTACAAGGTTGTTTTTCTTTCATCATTTTCTTGCAAATTCGATGACCAATTGAGCCCAAATTTTCACAGGCTTGTTATTTTATGCATATGTTGTCTTTGACAATTGCACGTGTTTGGTGCCTTTAATGTGTAAATAATAAGTTTTGCTTTCTATACTTATGATTGTATGTAGCACCTGATGATGGTAATGTTGCATCCTTTAATATGAATGAAATGGTGCAGCTGCTGAAGTATCTAGACGTTGACGGCAAAGTTGTATCCAACTTCATCACCAGAGGCATCGATGGAAGAAAACTGTGTATTCTTAAACGGCAGGTCACAGATGATAATCTGCGTCAACAGCTTGGCGTGGACAGCCTGAAGGATTGGTATGCAATGAAATGTTTCATTGACAAGTCAAGTTAAGATGTTAATAGGACCAGATCGTCTACATACAATACATTCAACTTCAATATATCATTTGGTTTTACCCGTACACCGATGTGTTTAACAATGGTTGCGGTAGGCCTACCCGCTGGTAAAATTTAGGACCGAACTGCCTCATAGCTACCAAAAAATCTCGGTGGTCTAGTGGGAAGACATCTGCTCTAGAATGACAACGGTTGTGGGTTCGAATTCCACCCAAGTAATATGCATGTGGAAACAAAATCAAAGGACTCGGGAAGTACTGAGTAGTGCTTGACACACATCGGTGTATGGGTAAAACCAAATAATATTTTTTGTCCCCGTTGCAAATTTAGCATCTATTAACTTTAACATTATATTAAATTCAATGTTATGTTCCATACTAGCCAAGGCTCTCGACATTTCGGGTGTGCAGTTGAGAGCAAAACGGAGTAGAACTAGATACATTTAGTCCTCTGGAGAGAAAAAAATGCGTACGTTAACCTACCATTTATTCCAGCTATTAAAACGTTCGAATAAAAATGCTTCGAACAAAAGGGAAAATGTAAAATCATTGAAATAATAGTATTGTTTTCACATCGACATTATTATACTCGACACCCAGAGGGCACAAACGTAATGAGAACAACCCCCAAATATTTCCCCTATCTGCCTCACTATAACATACGCAGGCCAATTGACGCATAGACATTTCACTCTTTCGTAAATATTTACAAAAAAGCGTTTGTCAATTATTGACATAAATATGATAGGTGACCCATGATTTATCAATTACATAAAGTTTATTAAGAATTAAATGTATGCTTTGCTTTAAACTCATTCCCTTAACTCAGATCTTTAGTTTAAGACAGATAATAGTAAACTTAGTTTTCAAAACAATTAACCATATTAATACAGTATATGGATTTAGAAAAATTATTTTGTTACTTCTTTGACGGTTTAGTAAACCCTTTTGATTGCACCAATTATTACCAATGTCGCAAAATTGTTATCCTTGATGTGAAACATTCTACCGGTATGTTATCTTTATGCTTTATTATGTGAAACAATAATGGTATCGCTATTGTTAGTCGTTATGTTTATAAGCGCCAGAGCTTGAATCTGGTGTTTCTGATCAGCAGAGTGTGGGTTCGAATCCCGGTCGTGAAAATGTTGTCCTTAAGCAATTAGATACCTTAACATATATGTTTTGTCCTTCGAATGGGACATTAAGCCGTACGTCCTGTGTACTAGGATTGGTAGGGCACGTAAAATAACCCAGAACACTTATCGTGGAAGAGTAGGGGTTAACCCCGGTGTTTCTGGTTCACATAGCAAGCACCCTTGTCTACAGGTTTCCTCAGGCTTGTGAGCTACAGTGATTTAAGTTCATTTATGAGGCATCCTTGGTTTCATTACAAGAAATAGTAATAACTAGACATTAGTTTTTGTTTATAACAAAAACAAGGTGTTCGGTCGGATTCAGAATCGTTTACAATTTGTTTACCATGGTAAACACTTCGAGAGCTTTCAAATGGTGCAAGGAATACATGCAAAGTTTCATCTTTAAGGTGCATTTTTTTGCTGTAAATATAAATCTTTGAAAAGTGCACCTTTAAGCTGATGTCAGACGTTCGATGACGTCATTGTGATGTCACCTCAAATTGTAGATGTAACACATCCAGCTTGAATACATGCGAAGTTTCAGCCTTTTTCTGTATATAATCTTGTAATACGGTACTGCACCTTTAGGTGACATCTCATGACAGTTGATTATGTCATTAGAACAGAACCTCAAATTGTTTATGTTACACCTCTCGGCTTGAATGTATGCAAAGTCTCAACTTGATTGCGCATTTTTTTCTGTAAGTATAAATCTTTGAAAGGTGAACCTTTAAGGTGACCCTTTAAAAGGTGACGTCACGTGACGCTTGTTGATGTCATCGTGATGTCGTCTAAGATTGTATACATGTAATACATCCCGGCTTGAATACATGCGAGGTTTAAGCCCGATCGCATATTTGTATCTGTAGATATAGATCTTGTAACACTGCTTCCTTAAGGTGGGTCACGTGGCATTTGATGACGTCACTAGAACAGAACCCCATTTTTTTTTAGTGTTACACATCCCGGCTTGAATACATGTAAATTTTTCAGTTTTGTCGCACACTTTTCCTTGTAAATATAAATCTTTTAAGGTGACGTCACGTTATGCTTGATGATGTAACTGTAATGATGATGATGTAACTGTAATATGAATGATGTCTCATTAAAGGTATCGTACACGTTTGGTAATTACTCAAAATATATATTAGCATAAAAACTGACTTGGTAACGAGCAACAGAGAGCTGTTGATAGTATAAAACATTGTGAGAAACGACTGCCTCTGAAGTAACGTAGTTTTTGAGAAAGAGGTAATTTCTCACTAAAATAATAAAAACTTCTTGCAAGAAGTTTTTATTCCTATATCTGGAAGCACACACATTTGTACAACAAGGGTGTTTTTTTTTCTTTCATCATTTTCTTGCAACTTCGATGACCAATTGAGCCCAAATTTTCACAGGCTTGTTATTTTATGCTTATGTTTGGATACACCGAATGGGAACACTGGTCTTTGACAATTACCAAACGTGTACGATGCTTTTAAGGTATTATGATTTTGTAGATTTGAAGTTGATACGATGTACAGAAGTTTAGATTTTTGCACAGAAAACGATTTTTTAAAGCAAAACAACAAAGGTAAACTGTGACTTTCCGGTACGACCCGGTCAAACGATTTTGGCGTTTACTTGTTAAATGTTGCCCCAGTCTTGATCTATCAAATGCTCAATTATGAACAATTGTAATTTTTTAACTTAAAAAATCTTGTAATTCGACACCTGATGACGTCATCATGACGTCATTGAACAAGTGCCGTCTTCATGTTAAGGCTCAAGTATATGCCAAGTTTCAAGTCTGTACAACCTTTACTTTTCGCGAAATCTTGATGACAAAGTTTAGTGAGAAGAAGAGGAGAAAACAACCCAGTACAATAACAATATGTTTTCGGCTAAATGGGCCGAACACCTAATAATGCGTGAAACATTGTATGTTATAAATGTCCATTGCAGGGGAGTGTCTTTTGCCTTCTTTAACATCACAGATTATGATGACATCGGACTCTTTAATAGGCATACAAGTATCCAGTTTTATTATGAAAGCTTTCGACAGACTAACAATTGTAATAATGATATGTATTGACTGTGTACAAATTCTCCGCAGAGTCTTGAAAGTAAACTCAGTGCATAAAACATATAAATCAATTCGATCAATTAGTTTATTCGTTAATGCATAACCGTTCTTCTAGATGACAGACTGAATGTACTTATCGATACATTTTTATTTTATAATAGCATTACCTATTAATTCTTTTTAATTGCAAGCATGGAAAAATTATTCGAAACAGAATGACTGGATCATAAAATTGCTAATTTGTTTTCTGTATTTTCTATTTGTTACACAGATGATAAACAGTTCATCGTGTGAGTAGCGTAACGGGGGGGCTTGCCCCTATAATATATTATTAAATAATTATTATTAAAATACAAAATACAAAAATGAGATCAAGGAAAATTGGCTCAAGCTACATTTGGCGTGTACACAGATTTTAGCCAGTGGATACCTATCGGTCAGTAGTGGTAATTTTGTTTAAACAAAATGGCGGTTTGTTTTACTTTTAAAATGTATTTCATTTTTCTAGGAATGCTCACAAAAAATGTCAATGGTCATCTAGTGGTCAGTAGAGGTTATTTTTTTAATATTTATAAAATCTCCCACATTCTTCAACCGATTGCAGCAGAACTTGGTTCAGTGCTGTATTGGCCAGAGGAAATATTGTGGCCAATGGTCATCTATTGGTCAGCAGTGGTCATTTCTTGAACAAATAAAATCAGATAGTTTTTCGCAATTTAAATGTATTTTACTTATTTAAGGATGTTCATAAAATTTGGCTAATGGTCATCTAGTGGTCAGAGTGGTCGTTTAACGAAAATTTACAGAATGCTTCTCATTTTGCTACCCAAATGCTTCAATGGCTCGAGCCCCATTTCGGGTGTACAGGGATTTTGGCCAGTGGTCATTTACAGGTCAGCATGGGTCATTTTATAAAGAAAAAAACAATGTTGTTTTTTTTATTTTTCAATTTCATAGGGCTGATATGTGTGCATTGTGAAGCACTAATGCTCTAGTTTAAATCTATGAACGAAAAATCGAATACAAACAAAATTCGTTCGAACGAGGCTCCGTAAGTAACATTCTTTTTCAAAAGTAATAACTTATGAGGGAACTGTCAGTAACAGCTAATGTTATGAAAAATTTAATCTAAATTTAGCATTCAATTGAAACTTGAAGCCTTTGCCTGGATCGGAACCTTATATTTATGTATTTTTTAGGCATTATCACTGGTATGGAGGACTAGACAGTATACTTTCCTTATGTTAAATGGGTATGTGGAATACAGTAAAATATATCTCAGCAACTACAGAAGTGATCTAAATAGTATTACAGGTAGGGACATACTTTGTTAATGACACCGAAACTCATTCCTTCATTACATGGTTTATCGAATTTACAAATAGAGGGGGCATCAGCTGAATTGTAAATTTACAAAAAAGTATACCAGTTTCAGAAAACACAAAAAAGCAACAACAAAGAAATTAAAACAAAACGTTACACAAACAAAACAATTTAAGTAACACAAGAATAGAAGGTTTGATAATTGTGTAATTGGGTAATTCTTATTTGAAAGCCTACTTGTTATAAAGATGGTGATGGTAGTAAGCATCTTGCAAAATTATTTCGTTTGGAGTGCCCCCGTTGATTAGAAATCAATAAAAGTATGTCGAAAATGTTTAATCTCCAAAAGATCGCCTGCTTCATGGCGTCCTTTGAATGCTTCCCTCTATAGACGATGTGACCTCTGTTTCCATTCAAACCACCCTCTGTTGACAAAAGTCATGTTTCCGCCGGGCAAGAAGACGCGTACTCATGGTAACATTGCGTGTCCTTTATAGCTGGCTGTCAGTACCAATGGTCAGTACACAGCGACATGCTGTCAGCGACATGCGCGCGCATCATGTTATGGTTTTCGAATGACGTCAGAGGTCACATCGTCCATAGACCTTATGCATTGACGTCAGCCAGCCGCCATCTTAGAGGTAAAACGATGACGAAACAATAGAAACGCACAGATTTGTACGCGCGGCGCACAAGATTAGCCAATGAACAAGCGCCTTTTGACCTCTAAGCGAGGGCGCCCTACTGAAATGACATCATATGCATAAGGTCTATACGGCCAGGCGGTCGGTACAAGCTGTCACCTTGCTTATAAAGTGGATCGATTCGACGTTCTTAATGAAAATACCGTGTGTTATTGTTGTTGTTTTTGTTTTGTTGTTTTGTTTGTGTCTTTTTTCCCCTCTTTTTTCTCGGGGGGGGGGGGGGTGTGAGCGTGTCTATCCATTGAAACCGAGGACTTTAACCAAAGGGATCCGGGTGTTTGACAGAGCGAGGACGTCCTCGCTTCGTTTTTGTGTACAAACCCAATGGGGACGTCGCTAAAAAAAAACTATGTCCAAACAATGGGAGAACAAAGAGAAGTCCTTGATTAGCGGGATTCACAAACGTGTGCGTGAGCGTGTCTACCCGTTAAAACCGAGCACTCTAACAAAAGGGATCCGGGTTTTCGACAGCGAGGACGTCCTCGCTTCGCTTACGGATGTACAAAACCAATGGGGACGTCGCTAAAAAAAAACCTAAGTGAGATATCGCCTAAAATCACAAGTCCGGACGGCCACTTCAAGGTGAGGGCTACACTTAACTGATTTGGGCTGTCGACCAAATTTCAACAGTCACCAGGGACACGTTGTCACCTACTCCTGGGGCTGAAACAAGGTTACCCCCCTTCACAGTCCGTAAGGATGTAGGCATGGGTATCATCGCCTGGCTGGTAGAGCAGAATGCACTACCTTCCCAACTTTTATGGAAGCATTTATGGTTAAGTGCCTTGCTCAAGGGTACAAGCCACAAGTGTCATTACCGGGATTCGAACCCACACTTTGCTGCTGACAGAGCTTGGGTCAGGGGAACTAGACCGCTCGGCCAAGACACGCCACATCGGATCTTTGCACTTCAATTTTTAGGGGTTAGAGCTTTCTTTTACTACATCACAGCAGCGAATTTTGCAAACCACTGGTTGGCAAAAGTATGCCTATACATGCGGCGTTCATTGCCAAAAATACAACAGTTTATTATTTGACCAATAATGTTAATCAAATTAATACATGTACCTTAATTACTGATAAATAAAAATCACTATCAAAAATGTTTTTTTTACTAAAATGGGCAAATTTTTGCCAAGCCAGTTCATATTTGTTTTGTTTTACTCAGGGCCTGGTCATGAAGTAATCTGAACGCTAAAGGGCTTTTTCCGTTTTGGAGGAAATACACCGCCGATTGTAATCGATTGTCTCTCTCTCTATACTACACAGTAATGCACACAATAATTTACTATGGACATCAAGTTATATCCAAACAACTTCAAGCAGTTTAATAATATTGTTGCCTATCTCCAGTATTACTCAACAAAATATATGTGGGTTACTTATCTAAAGCAGCAAACAACTAGATCACTTAGTTAACCACGTATACTGTGTTCCTGCTTCTATTGCCCGTACAACCGTTAGCTACGTGCGATCGCCGTGCCCAGTCAACCACGTATCGCAACCAGCACTACCACTACACCCGAGCATTGACTGGAACACACATCAGTCAATCCCTACGCACACTACAGCATGGGTTTACTTAGCCAAGCTTCACGCAAGATCGTGAACAACGATTCCTCCGTCCTTCCAAGTCAACCACGCACACAGCGATAGTCAACCCGGTGACAACCGTTCAACCTTTAAGCAGCGGCGTAGCCGGGGGGGCCTGGGGGGCACGTGCCCCCCTAAAAATTTCCAGTGCCCCCCCCCCCCAGGTGCCCCCCATGAAAAAAATTGCAATAGTGCCCACACAAAAAGAAAGTTAAAAGAATGAAAACAAAACATTACAAAACAAAATACGTCTGCTATTTGTAGGCCTTCATTTACAATAAAATAATTTTAAAACTTTAGTCGTATTTAAAGCCAATAGTTATTGTTTAACTTATGCTGTGGGGATTGTCGCTATCATCACCGGAAGCGCGCGCGCCCACGTGTTGATCAATGCAATGCAGCGGAATGAACAGTTGGTGTGCTGCACGCTACGCTGGTAAACGATAACCAACGTTCACGTGTATAAACATAAGCCGTTGGTAATTGCCAGCGTTGCGCGCTGCAAACCATTGATTACCTACATGCCGGAGAGACCAAAAAAGTAATGCTACGCGCACGCGCAACGATGGTCCAAATGAACCAATGTTTTGTACATAAACCATTGCTAATCGTTAACGGCGATTACGGCGGCGGCCATATTGCTACCGGAAGGCGAGGATTCTGAAAAACAGTGAGATTTTAACTTTTTTTTGAGGAGTGGATTTCCTGGACCCACGCCGAGCTCACTGTGAGAACAAAAAAAACGTAGAGCCTAATTTTCGCAAGATCCGGTTTCAAAAGAGAACTCCAGGTGCATTTAAATGTGAAGGGCAACAAGTTTCTAATATGATTTTGTACATGTCACTCTATGAGGTTCGTGGAGACGATAGCGGATCAAACCTCATAGTTCTAGGGCTAGGAGTACATGACCCCCACCACTGACACACCCATTCTCCCTGCCCCCCCCCCACTTGGAAGCAATGCCCCCCCTGTGCCCCCCCCCGCCGAAAAATTCCTAGCAGCTATCGTCAACCTCAACCCCGATAAACCTTCACGGCTAACTGGAACACACGTCAGTCAACCCTGTGAACCTTCACGGCTAACTGGAACACACGTCAGGCAGCCCTGTGAACCTTCACGGCTAACTGAAACACACGTCAGTCAGCCCTGTGAACCTTCACGGCTAACTGGAAAACACGTCAGTCAACCCTGTGAACCTTCACGGCTAACTGGAACACACTTCAGTCAACCCTGTGAACCTTCACGGCTAACTGGAAAACACGTCAGTCAACCCTGTGAACCTTCACGGCTAACTGGAACACACTTCAGTCAACCCTGTTAACCTTCACGGCTAACTGGAACACACGTCAGTCAACCCTGTGAACCTTCACGGCTAACTGGAAAACACGTCAGTCAACCCTGTGAACCTTCAGGGCTAACTGGAAAACACGTCAGTCAACCCTGTGAACCTTCAGGGCTAATTGGAACACACATCAGTCAACCCTGTGAACCTCAGTTCACGGCTAACTGGAACACACGTCAGTCAACCCTGTGAACCTTCACGGCTAACTGGAAAACACGTCAGTCAACCCTGTGAACCTTCAGGGCTAACTGGAAAACACGTCAGTCAACCCTGTGAACCTTCACGGCTAACTGGAACACACGTCAGTCAACCCTGTGAACCTTCACGGCTAACTGGAACACACGTCAGTCAACCCTGTGAACCTTCACGGCTAACTGGAACACACTTCAGTCAACCCTGTGAACCTTCACGGCTAACTGGAACACACTTCAGTCAACCCTGTGAACCTTCACGGCTAACTGGAAAACACGTCAGTCAACCCTGTGAACCTTCACGGCTAACTGGAACACACTTCAGTCAACCCTGTGAACCTTCACGGCTAACTGGAAAATACGTCAGTCAACCCTGTGAACCTTCACGGCTAACTGGAACACACTTCAGTCAACCCTGTTAACCTTCACGGCTAACTGGAACACACGTCAGTCAACCCTGTGAACCTTCACGGCTAACTGGAAAACACGTCAGTCAACCCTGTGAACCTTCAGGGCTAACTGGAAAACACGTCAGTCAACCCTGTGAACCTTCACGGCTAACTGGAACACACGTCAGTCAACCCTGTGAACCTTCAGGGCGAATTGGAACACACATCAGTCAACCCTGTGAACCTCAGTTCAATGCTAACTGGAACACACGTCAGTCAACCCTGTGAACCTTCACGGCTAACTGGAAAACACGTCAGTCAACCCTGTGAACCTTCACGGCTAACTGGAAAACACGTCAGTCAACCCTGTGAACCTTCACGGCTAACTGGAACACACGTCAGTCAACCCTGTGAACCTTCACGGCTAACTGGAACACACGTCAGTCAACCCTGTGAACCTCAGTTCACGGCTAACTGGAACACACTTCAGTCAACCCTGTGAACCTTCAGGGCTAACTGGAACACACTTCAGTCAACCCTGTGAACCTTCAGGGCTAACTGGAACACACGTCAGTCAACCCTGTGAACCTTCACGGCTAACTGGAACACACTTCAGTCAACCCTGTGAACCTTCAGGGCTAACTGGAACACACTTCAGTCAACCCTGTGAACCTTCACGGCTAACTGGAACACACGTCAGTCAACCCTGTGAACCTCAGTTCACGGCTAACTGGAACACACTTCAGTCAACCCTGTGAACCTTCACGGCTAACTGGAACACACGTCAGTCAACCCTGTGAGTCTCTGGCTAAAAAAACCTCTATGCATCTAGCATCAACCACACGCAAATGCGACGCAAAGCAGTTGCAACCAGAAAGGTCACTTTGCTAAGGACTGTAAGAGACCTCCAAGGAAAGCTGTTCCAGACCATGGAACGGCTGGAAGTCAAAGAGGAGAAAAGTCGAAGACGGTCAAAGAGTGGTAAATCTGCCAACGTCAAGTGTTGATCCCCGTTATGGGTTCTTTTGTGGATGGGCTAGTAAGAGCAACTGATTGTCGATTTCTGGTTGACACCGGGTAAACCGACACTTTAATCAGCAGTGAGGTTTTCTGCTGATTAAAGTGTCGGTTGACCCGGTGTCAACCAGAAATCGACAATCAAAATTCCCAAGGAGTGAAGGCCCCTTATGGGAAAAGGAAGCGTCCGGGTGAGACAAGTGGATGGCAGTCCTCTTTCGGTACTTGGCATCGCTGATGTAGAAATTCAGATTGAGCATAGGCCTGGCAAGAAGCACACGAATTTCGATTCATTGTCCCGACGGCAATGCAAGCAGTGTGGTAGAGATGAAGAAATCGGTGATGACCAAAAGAGTTCTGTTGTTCACCAGGTGCAACCATGCACAGAGGGGATATCTTAAGGTTAGGGGTATTGTGGCTCAGCCAGTCTTCTCCTCAGAAGCTTTAGGAAAAGCTCAGATGGAGGATGAAATGATAGGATGGGTTATCCAGCTGAAGAATCGGTGTGAGAGTCGTCCAGAATGGAGTAACGTGTCCCATCTTCCAGCGAGTCACAATACTTATTGGTCTGTGTGGAAGCAACTGGTGGTCAAGGAGGGTCAATGTGGGGCAGATACCGGTGACTCATTGAGGTTGCGTCTTGTTGATCCTAAGCAGTTCCGGGAAGAAGTCTTGGGCGAGTTGCACGGAGGACATTGTTCTATCTCCCGTCTTCATCTTCCATCATCATCTCCCATTGACATCTCACATCATCATCTCCCATCATCATCTCCCATCATCATCTCACATCATCATCTCCCATCATCATCTCCCGTCTTCATCTCCCATCATCATCTCCCATCACAATTTCCCATCATCATCTCCCATCATCATCTCCCATCTTTATCTCCATCATAATTTCCCATCTTCATCCTCCACAATCATCTTCCATCTTCTTCGCCTATCACCATCTCTTATCATCATCTCCCATCATCATCTTCCGTCATCATCTCCCGTCATCATCTCCCATCATCAACTCCCGTCATCATCTCACATCATCATCTCCCGTCTTCATCTCCCGTCTTCATCTCCCGTCTTCATCTCCCATTATCATCTCCCATCTTCTTTGCCCATTATCATCTCCCATCATCATCTCACATCATCATCTCCCATCATTATCTCCCATCGTCATCTCCAGTCTTCATCTGAAATTATCATCTCCCGTCTTCATCTCCAATCTTCATCTCTCATCATCGTCTCCCGTCTTCATCTCCCATTATCACCTCCCATTATCACCTCCCATCTTCATCTCCAATCATCATCTACCATCATCTCGCGTCTTCATATCCAATCATCACCTCCCGTATTCATCTACCATCATCATCTCCCATCTTCATCTCCCATTATCATCTACCATCATCATCTCCCATCATCATCTCCCATCATCATCTCCCACCATCATCTCCCGTCGTCATCTCCCCATATCATCTCCAATCATCATCATCTCCTATCTTCATCTCCCATCATAATTTCCCATCTTCATCTCCCATTATCATCTCCCATCTTCATCTCCAATCATCATCTCCCATCTTCATCTCCAATCATCATCTCCCATCTTCTTCGCCCATCGTCATCTTCCATTATCATCTCCCATCGTCATCTCCCATCATCATCTCCAATCGTCATATCCCATCATCATCTCCAATCATCATCTCCCATCTTCATCTCCCATCATCATCTCCCGTCTTCATGTCCCATCTTCATCTCCCTTGATCATCTCCCATCACCATCTCCCTTAATCATCTCCTATCATCATCTCCCGTCTTCATCTCCCATTATCATCTCCAGTTATCATTTCCAATCATCATCTCCCATCTTCATCTCCCATCATTATCTCCCGTCTTTATCTCCATCTTCATCTCCCATCATAATTTCCCATCTTCATCTCCCATCATCATCTCCCATCATCATATCCCAACATCATCTCCCATCATCATCTCCATCATAATTTCCCATCTTCATCCTCCACAATCATCTTCCATCTTCTTCGCCTATCACCATCTCTTATCATCATCTCCCATCATCATCTTCCGTCATCATCTCCCGTCATCATCTCCCATCATCAACTCCCGTCATCATCTCACATCATCATCTCCCGTCTTCATCTCCCGTCTTCATCTCCCGTCTTCATCTCCCATTATCATCTCCAATCTTCTTTGCCCATTATCATCTCCCATCATCATCTCACATCATCATCTCCCATCATTATCTCCCATCGTCATCTCCAGTCTTCATCTGAAATTATCATCTCCCGTCTTCATCTCCAATCTTCATCTCTCATCATCGTCTCCCGTCTTCATCTCCCATTATCACCTCCCATTATCACCTCCCATCTTCATCTCCAATCATCATCTACCATCATCTCGCGTCTTCATATCCAATCATCACCTCCCGTATTCATCTACCATCATCATCTCCCATCTTCATCTCCCATTATCATCTACCATCATCATCTCCCATCATCATCTCCCATCATCATCTCCCACCATCATCTCCCGTCGTCATCTCCCCATATCATCTCCAATCATCATCATCTCCTATCTTCATCTCCCATCATAATTTCCCATCTTCATCTCCCATTATCATCTCCCATCTTCATCTCCAATCATCATCTCCCATCTTCATCTCCAATCATCATCTCCCATCTTCTTCGCCCATCGTCATCTTCCATTATCATCTCCCGTCTTCATCTCCCATTATCACCTCCCATTATCACCTCCCATCTTCATCTCCAATCATCATCTACCATCATCTCCCGTCTTCATATCCAATCATCACCTCCCGTATTCATCTACCATCATCATCTCCCATCTTCATCTCCCATTATCATCTACCATCATCATCTCCCATCATCATCTCCCATCATCATCTCCCACCATCATCTCCCGTCGTCATCTCCCCATATCATCTCCAATCATCATCATCTCCTATCTTCATCTCCCATCATAATTTCCCATCTTCATCTCCCATTATCATCTCCCATCTTCATCTCCAATCATCATCTCCCATCTTCATCTCCAATCATCATCTCCCATCTTCTTCGCCCATCGTCATCTTCCATTATCATCTCCCATCGTCATCTCCCATCATCATCTCCAATCGTCATATCCCATCATCATCTCCAATCATCATCTCCCATCTTCATCTCCCATCATCATCTCCCGTCTTCATGTCCCATCTTCATCTCCCTTCATCATCTCCCATCACCATCTCCCTTAATCATCTCCTATCATCATCTCCCGTCTTCATCTCCCATTATCATCTCCAGTTATCATTTCCAATCATCATCTCCCATCTTCATCTCCCATCATTATCTCCCGTCTTTATCTCCCATTATCATCTCCCGACTTCATCTCCAACCATCATCTCCCATCATCATCTCCTTTCTTCATCTTCAATAATCATCTCCCATCTTCATCTCCCATCATAATTTCCCATCTTCATCTCCCATCATCATCTCCCATCATCATATCCCAACATCATCTCCCATCATCATCTCCCATCATCATCTCCCGTCTTCATCTCCCATTTTGATCTCCCATCTTCTTCGCCCATCATTATCTCCCATCATCATCTCCAATCTTCATCTCCCTTCATCATCTCCAATCATCATCTCCCGTCTTCATCTCCCGTCTTCATCTCCAATCATCAATCATCTCTCGTCTTCATCTCCCATTTTGATCTCCCATCTTCTTCGCCCATCATTATCTCCCATCATCATCTCCAATCTTCATCTCCCTTCATCATCTCCAATCATCATCTCCCGTCTTCATCTCCCGTCTTCATCTCCAATCATCAATCATCTCTCGTCTTCATCTCCCATCTTCTTCGCCCATCATTATCTCCCATCCTTCATCATCTCCAATCATCATCTCCTGTCTTTATCTCCCACCATCATCTCCCGTCGTCATCTCCCCATATCATCTCCAATCATCATCATCTCCCATCTTCATCTCATATCATTATCTCCCGTCTTCATCTCCCATTATCATCTCCCGTCTTCATCTCCAATTATCATCTCCCGTCTTCATCTTCCATCTTCTTCTACCATATTCATCTCCAATCGTCATCTCTCATCTTCATCACCCATTATCGTCTCCCATCATCATCTCACATCATCATCTCCAATCATCATCTCCAATCATCATATTACATCTTCATCTCCTATCATTATCTCCCATCATCATCTCCAATCATCATCTGCAATCATCATCTCCCGTGTTCATCTCAAATCATCATATACCGTCTTCATCTCCTATCTTATCTCCCATCTTCTTCTCCCATCATCAGATGTTCTGGCTAGGTTCCCTCCCTATTATATAGATTGTATTTCTTTCGGTTAATCGGGTGGATTAGAACTTAGTTGCTGCCTTTGCCTTCATGAAAAAAGTCGCCGAGTAAAGGTGTCCATTATAGAACATCATATCTCTCAACGTGGAGCTCGACATTAGCTCAAAGAAATCGGCAGGCTGGCTAGTAGAGCGCATTTGCACAATCTGTAGATTGCGCTGCTGTTGCGCACTCAGTATGCAGATTGTCTCTCCAAAAAGACCCGCGAAAACTTGACGCATCCAAAGTAAGTTTCGAGGAAGCCTGTGTCATAGGCCTTAAACTATTGTCTTTTTAAACATTGTGAGCGAGTTCCCGTCTAACTCTTTGAAAGATTTCATTTTCGCTAAATAGGCCTACAAGCAGCGCAATTAGCTTGTAAACATTGTTCATCCGGCTTTACTGTCCAGCAGCCGATTTCACGAAACTTTACGCAACTGCGTAAGTCCACTTGCGCAACGTTTAGTGCGTAAGTTGCGCCACAAAGTTTTGATCAATTTCACGAAAGTTACGCCACGTCTGAAAGTGGCGCAAGGCTGAAAGTTGGCGCAACTTACGCACTCGATTTTGATGGCGTAAGTCAGTATTTTATTGCGCAAGTTAATAAACTGCCAACGGCACAACGTGTTTTGCCCGGGTAGGCTGCACTATCCTTTGGCAGGGACGTTATTTCAGTGTGTATCGAAATATATTGCATTCTGTATTTCCTTCAGAGGAAACAAAACAAAAAACACGTTCATCAGCAATTGGTTTACAAGTAAGTTTACAATAAGAAAAAAACGTTATTTTGGAGAAAATAAACGTTTAAATCGGCCACTATTTTAGGGGTCATTAAAACCGGCGTTCGTTGGTTGTAATTGCAACCAAATAATACATTTTCAGAAAACAACTTAGTCTCTCATTATTTATTTGCTAATCATGAATGCATCGGTTCCGATACACAGATCACCCCTCCCCCCGTGCTTATCATTCAAGAAATCAATCCTATTTTTTCATTTAAATAATAAACTTTATTTTACCTACAATACTTGAATACAAAAAAGACAAGTTAAAATAAATTAATTTAAATTAATTTATTTTAATGAATTTTCCATTTCACTTATAAACATTTTATTTTTCCTTCCACATCTAAATAAAAGTAATAAATTCAACTACACACAAAAAAAGACAAGTTTAAAGAAAACTGTTTAAATGCAATTATATTTATTGGAGCAAGATATAGTATAGTTTAATACTTGTTATTGTTCAGAAACCAACAGAAAAAACAATTCAACGCCCCAAAAAAAAAAAAAGAAGAAAAGGAAAAAAGAAGATGAAATGTAAGTAATGGGAATCACAAAGTTTGTCTTTAAAACATTTCAAAAGAATTTTACAAAATATTTGAAGAAAATGGTTTTTATTTTGTTTAATTAAGTTGACAGTATTTTCTGTTGTCAAAGGGTGTAGGCCCCTGAAAATGGTCAAACTTACTTGTAATATTGGTAAACATATTTTGGATTTGTGGGTTTTCTAACTTATAGTTATAACTGAATTATTTAAAACTACAAGCTCATTAGTCATCTTTGAATATAATCCCATACTTTGGGGCCCTTAGTTTGATTTCATTAACTAAACTAAGTCTTTGAAACAATCTTCCTGTTTGCTGGGAAAATAACTTTTCGATGACTCTGAGAATGACACACGGAACTCCTTGAACACGACTTCATCTTCTTCTCCATCTCCTTGACATCACCATCCTCTCATGACATCTAATAAGGGATGTTGTGCTGTATATTGAGTGAGAAGTAATTCAGAAAGAAAAACTTTAATTGAGTTGTCTAAATTCACTGTGCATAATATATTCTACCAAAAGATAGGTCTCCTTGTTGCACCAAACAATTTTTGTTGTTTTTTAAATACTAATTGCAAGTAGTTGAACCTATTATTTGTATTGAGTTTTCAGAAAAGAGTATTAACAAGTTTTGTTTATTTTTGCCAACAACATTAATCACCCTTTTATTGGTTTAATGTTTAAAAATGCAATTATTTAGTGTACTGAAGATAAACAATAATATAAGTATTGAGATATAAAAATATAAATATTTCCTCTTCACACCTCATGAATAAATAATGTTCCTCTCCTCTGATATGATGGAAGTCAAAACTCTTTCATGGAGTATTTTGAAGGAAAACCAAACAAGAAGACACTGGTCCTGTGGTATCAAATCCGACTTGAATACTCTTCATGTTTGGGTACTGTTGGTGACATGAATTCAGTTTCCTATGGGTCCCTCTCTTGCGTTTTTGAAGTATAGCTTAATCTAAATATAAAATGAAAAGATAAACAAAAATCCTTTAAAAGGTGATAATGTCAGTGGATACTAGTTGAAAAATTAGTGTGGGATATGGTGATTGGGTTTGTTATAATTAAGCCCCATTTTCAAACCAGCAATTTCACACACACACACAAAATAATAATTAATTAATTAATCAAAGTTATCGAGTGCAAGGAAACATAAAATAAGGGGAAAACAATTGGCCACAAAGTGACAGCAACATAACACTCAATTATTACACCATTTGACAAAAACTCAACCATGGTTGAAATTTTGCAATAACAATCGTCGACATCTACATGAGAATATTGAGCTACCGAAGTTCCAGAGTTAGCTAGCTACGTAGCTAGTGTAGTACATGTAGTACTACGTACTACGTGTACTTGTTTGTAATGTGTTTTATCACTTGGTATTTTGTACCATAACTATTGTAGTAAAAGTTCTACTCCTTATTAATAATCCCCAAAATGTGTATGTTTATGCACGTTATACATGGTGTCATTGCGTTATACTTCAAACAAAATCAACGGCTAAAAGTCAACGAAGGCCACAGTATTACACAAGGTAAAATTGTTGAGTTTGATACAAACATGGAGATAGAATTAGATACATGTCCGCACTCGACATGCCAGTCTCTGTGTACACAGACGTATCATCACACGATCCCACCCACGTACACAGTCAAGATCGTCCTTTCGTCGTCAGTGTTTGTAAATTTTCAACATTTTCCTGTTAAAAATAACGTGAAAAGCAGCGAGTGTTTGATACTATTAATCATTGAACTCTTTAACTAGTCATTTCTATAAATTCTTACAAACTTACGTGTCCAAATAAAAGTAGTTAGTGGTCCAAGTTGAGCCATCTTATCCAAACACTTCCGTTTACACTTCTCTAGACTGCATGAAACATGTTGTTGTCGCCGTGTGCTAAAAAAGATCGCGATTTAAAATGGCCGCTCTGTTGCATTTTTCCCATCGGATTCAGGCAACAGTCGTTGAAAAGGTAGATATAAGTTGCGCAGCTAAGTCAAGTTTCGTGAAATGCAACTTAAGGAAGTGGCGCAGCTGCGCAACATTTACATGGCGTAACTTTACGACATGGCGCAAGTTACGCACTACTTTCGTGAAATCGGCTGCTGCTGCAGCTGTTGAAACCATTGATCTCTATTATAGATCACTTGTATATGACGTCACACGCTCAAAAAGCGCCCTTCCTGAGGCCAAAGGAGAAAAATCTTTGGATGATAGCTGTTCTTTGTGCGTAAAAACGTGCGCGTGACCTCAGCGTCCTAGTAGCGTTTCGCGTTATGCAAGGGTTATATTCTTCATCTTATCGTGTCCACACACGCTAGATGTTGTGTTTCAGCCAGAACTGAGCACAGTCTTTGGCACTTTTATTGAATTCAGCTAGGTCTCCAGCCTCGCACCTCTGCTGTAGGGGACATCTGAGTAGGTGCTCCATTGTCTGTGGTTCTGAACCGCATGCGTATGCAGGCGACATCCTGGTCGTTCAGATAGCCCCATTTCTTGAGAGTATACTTTGCAGCGACCGGTACATGATCTGAGTCGGTTGAGGCATTTCCATACAGGCCAGCTTGAGTCAGCACCGGGTAGGAGTTCATCTTTTGCACTTTTGGACATGGGTGTTACTGTTGGAAGGTTGGAAAGCCTTTCGTCCCATTAGGCTACTTTGGTTTTAGCAACTTCACTCGGTTCAGATTCATTGAGCAGTCTCTTTGCTGGTTCATGACCGAAAAGAGGGTGACGCTCATCTGTAGTTTGGCGTTGCCGTTCTTTACTGCTCGCTACACTGCGTCGGATCTCAGGTGGCGTTATACCAGAGAGGATGTAGAGACTATCTATTGTTGTTGGTCTCAGACATCCAGTGATTAGGCGACAGGTGGCATTGATGGTGGGGTCAATTTTCTTGGCATCCAACACTGCAAAAAATATTGGTTAAATTTTGACCAACATTTTGACCAACGTAGGTCTAATATGAACTCACTAAACTGTTGGTCAAAATTGTACCCAACAATGTTGGGTAAATATTTTGACCAACTTAAAGGTCTAATTATATTGCTTTTACTGTTGGGCAAAATGTTAATAAACTTTCTTGGTTAATTTTTTTTACCAAATGTTGGGTAGAAAGGTTTGATGTAGCAGTTGGGCAATTATACTTGACCAAGTGTTGGGGTTTTTTATGAACAAAAGTTGGTCAATAAGTATTGTGTTATCCAACAAATGGTGAATATAATTAACCATTGATTCATAGTTCCTGTGATACGTCGTACGTCCATGCATCGAAAACGATGTTTTCCACAATGGCCAGTGGTGGCAATTGCTGTGCCCTTGGCGTCTCTCTCAAAAATGTGGGGTTGCCCAGTGGTTTGTAGATGCTTTTGAAGGTTAGTTTTTAACTAAATAACGTTTGTTTTCTGTTTAGTTGTACATAGTCGTGACAGTTGCAGTGCAAGCAATGCAGTGATAGTGCCATTCGTGTATTGTTGTTCTACATACATGTACACACGACACACATACGCCGTGGCGTTGCATGTCTATACTACAACGCACTGCCTGCACGATGTTTGTATCACGTACACGAATGGCATGATAAAACTGAAATTAATTCAATGGCAGTAGCACTGTGTTGCTTGCTCTGCCACTTTCACGACTTTGTACAACTAAACAGGAGACAACACTTCATATTTAGTTAAAAACTAACCTTCAAACAGTTCTATAACCACTGGGCAACCCCGCTCGTTTAAGAGAGAGGACACGGCCACAGCCACTCCTCCACTCGCCATGTTGGAAAAGATCGTTGTTATGTTTTTATGCATGCACGTCGTACGGCGTTTCGCGGGAACAATGCCCAGATGTTGCGCGAAACTTGCCCAGTTTTAGGGCAAATCTTTGATCGAAGTGCGCATGATCGGATAAATTGCCCAACTAATGTGCATCATTTTCACCAAAAATTACGATTAATTCCAACTACAAAAAAACTGCCCAATATATGGGCAACAATATTACCAACAATTATGATGGATTCAGATTACGAAATATTTGCCCAACATTTGCCCAACTTTTGTTTCACTTCTTGTAAAAAAGGGGGCAAACAAAATGTTTGCCCAACAACATCAATTGTTGCTTTCGTTGGGCAGTTATTGACCAATAATTGTGGAAATTACTTTGCCCAACAAAATGTGTCAAATGATTTGACCACATTTTTGCAGTGAATGATCTCTCCCAAACTGGGCAGGCACATTCAGCAGCTGGGTAGCAAAGGGCTAAGGCAGTTGACCGAAGAGTGCATGGGCTGGCACCCCAACTTGTTCCAGTAAGTTTGCTGACAATGTTGTTTCTTGCACAAACTTTAGCTTTCGTCTTCTCAATATGGGTCTTGAAAGAGAGACAGCGATCAAGGGTTACACAGGTATACTGGATGTTCGCAATTTTCAAGGGGGTACCTAAACCAGGTGACGTTCAACTGCCGTTTGACTTCCCGGTTTCGCAGGTGGAAAGCACACACCTGTGTCTTTGATGGATTTGCACGTAGGTGGTTTTCTTCGTAGTATGGTGTCAGTTCGTTCAGAGCATTTGAAAGTCGTTCTTCTACAATGCTGAAGTCACGATCTTGGGCAGCTTACACCAAGGTCATCTGCAGACTGCATAGATGAAGCGGCGTGTATCTGTACTTCTGGGCTGATCGTTAGTATAGATGTTTATAAAGAGTAGAGGTGCAAGTACACTTCCCTGTGGTAAACCATTCCTGAGTCTTCGCCATCTGCTCTTCTTTCTGCCCAGTTCAACATAGAAGTGCCTATTCTCAAGCATACTTTCAATCAGTTCTGTTAGACGGGTATCCTTGGTGATCACCCAGGGTTTTGTGGAGGAGGCATCTGTGATTTACTGTGTCGCACGCAGCTGAGAGGTCAACGAACACTACCCCAGTTACCTTTCCTTCCTCGAAACCATCTTCGATGTGTTGGGTAAGATTGAGTATTTGGCTCGTCGTAGATTTGCCGGGGCGGAAACCAGCTTGCTCAGGGATGAGAAGTTCGTCAACAACAGGTCTGATTCTGTTGAGTAGGAGCCGCTCAAAAAGCTTGAATGTGTGGCTTAGTAGTGAGATGGGTCTATAGCTCTTAGGGATCGCCATTACATGTGTTTTCTTCCAGCTCTTAGGAAGCTTAAAGGTGGCTAGGCAATGGTTGTACAACAGTAATAGCCATTTATGTGCAACAGGACCAAAGTGCTTAATCTGCTCAGTTGAGATGTCATCAATGCCAATTGCCTTTCCTGGCTTTAGTACTGAGATGCCCTTTAATATCCAGCTCTTCCATAGTCATGGGTCGAGTGTGACCGGGGTCTAGGCTGTACTTCTTGCGGTCAAGCTTTCTCTTGTGCTTTATCTTCCCACTTTTGCCGTTCTGAAGCAGTTGCTGGGCAATTTGATTCGCAGTCACTTTGGGCTGTTGAGGTGGTGCTTTAGGATCGCCTCGTAACTTCCGGATAGTGGACCATGCTTTCTTGCTGTTCTTTGACATATCAGTAGACTCTTTCAGGGCAATCCAAGTCTTGCGACGCTCCTGTGATATGCTTCCCATCACTTGCTTGCCTACTTCAGTTGTCTCCGCAGAGAAAGGATCTGCTTCAAACAGGGTGACATTATTTTCATATGGCTCTTAGCTTTCCTTAGAAAGTCCTGGAATGTATTCCACTCTACAACCTCGTGGTATATGTCTTCTGGTCGTCTTCTTCACTAGCTCCGCAAAGCAATCGTATATTGCTTGATATTGGTTCAATACGATTGATGTACTTCTCCAGCTCGTCTGAGAACCCCTTCCAGTCCGCTTTCTTATAGTTGCAGCGCCTCTTGAAACGAACTGTAATAGGTCTTACAGCAGCATTGACTTGGATGCCAATAGGCCGGTGTTGGCTGGCTGGAATAGGATCCATCGCGGTCTTTTGACAAAGGCCTGCAATATCATCAGTGACAGCTGCTAGATCTGGGTTATAACCGCGTCTCCAGCGGGCACTTTGAAATGATGATGGTAGCTTGGGGTCATAGATGAGACTGAGTTGGTTGGTGTCCATCCATTTCTCTACCGCTTCTCCATCTTTGTTAGTTTCCTTGTACCCACATTTGGTGCTATGGCTGTTTAAATCACCAATGATAATCTGTGGCTTGCTGTGAACTTGTGGGACAAGGTGCGGGAACTTGAAGTCGACTGCTGGCTTGTAACTGATGATACCACTACATTACTCAATTCAACTGTTAGTACCTCGATGTTTTCACCGTCTGAAACGGATGCATCTTCTGTGATAGCTATTCGTTGGCCCTATAGTGGCGCACTATCGGATGTGGTTACGGGGAAAATTGGCACAATGTTGGCCCATTACATGGAATTACATTGGCTCAATGTTGGCCCATGTTGACCAAACACATTCAATATTGGTACCACGTTGGGCCTGTGATAGCTATTCGTTGGCCCTATAGTGGCGCACTATCGGATGTGGTTACGGGGAAAATTGGCACAATGTTGGCCCATTACACGAAACTATAATATTGGCTCAATGTTGGCCCATAATGACCAAACACATTCAATATTGGTACCACGTTGGGCCTGTGATAGTTATTCGTTGGCCCTAAAGTGGCACACTTTCGGATGAGGTTAGATTGGCCAAATGTATAACTCCTCATAGGCAGCCCATGGCTTGTATGTGACAAACATTGTGATTCTGAATGTGTTGTTGACGTGCTTTTAGGATGCTATAACTGACATGGATATGGCCTTCAGAGAGTGATGAACAACTTGTAATTTATGTTATACCAGCGCAGTAGTTATTGGTTTCCCGCCAACTGTTCTTACGCTAAACGATTAACGTGTAATAGGGACAAGTTATAAGTTTCGTCTTGGCAATGGGGGCTGTGTGTCTTGCCAATGAACGTTTTGAAATTGTTTGTCACAACACTAACATGCCGACGTTGGGCCGGCATTGAGCCGATGCAAATTTGAAGGCAGGGCGTTCAGGTTGTTCTTTATTTGCTAATAAAATTGTGACAAATTTATGAAACCTGCAATTAAATAAGTAATTTGTTGCGGTTTTTTTATTACAAATTATCCGGGGAAAAGGGTTGTTATTATTTTAAGTAAAAAAAAAAAAATTTTAATTTTTGATTGCAAAAGTATAATAACATAGAATAATCAATAATTAATATCACAACCATGAGTGCTACGTCAGTAGAAGTTAAACTATATATATAACACACGCTGTGTATTATACAGTTTATAGGTATTAATAATATTAGGTATATGCGTTTTGGTAATAAACAGTAGATTTAACTAATCATAATGTACTTGGGATATTTAGTTAATAGTAGGAATAATGAATCAATAACGTATTAATAAATGTAATTTATTTTATTCTATGCTGGGCCAACGTTGATAGCCCACATTGGCCCAACGTTAATTTACAATTGTTGGGCCAGCGAAAAAAAGACTGAAGGGGCCAACCTTGCGCCGATGAGCAGCTCCAAGCGGGGCCAACGTGGGTTGCCAACATTGGGCCAACATTCAATAACCAGTGTCGGCCCAACATTGTATTTGCTATCTGGGGATAGCATCACATGGTTGGGCCAACATTGGCCTAACGAAGCAGTTACATTGGGGCAACATTGGTTTTCCAATATTGATGTGACGAGATCATAAAGTTTTACCACGTTGTTGCAATAAATTGACGAAGAAAGCTGCTTTAAACTGTTCAACTGATTTCATTCTATTCAGCTCCTTTAACTACTTGTATAATTATTCAACAACTGTGTGTGATTTCCTGAAACAAGAACAACAAAAAAGAAACCTTGTAAGTACAGGTACACACTGTTACAAAATGAGGCAAATCTTCCTTATTCTAGCTCACCTATCTGAACTTGTGCAAAAAACTAGGAAACTCTGACTGCACAAATGCCTAGCAAGAAATAAACATAAAGGCAAAAACACAGCCTAACTATACAGGCCTAGCTAATACTTATAAACGTTGACGACGAGACTAAACTCTGGGCGGCGACTCACCAACCTAGACAGACAATATCAATCCGCGATACTGAATGACCGTAACACTGCTATACTCACTTACAACCAATCACAACAAAAAGTAGTGCATTGTAAACAATCGCCTCGTATATCAAAATACACCAATATAAATCAACTAACAAGAATATTAGTAAACACCTGAACATATCGCAGATAAATCTTAATCTCCTAGCAATTTAAACCACCAGCGATAATGAGAACTAAAGAGGGCAAATCCTACAGCGCAAGACTAGCCCCATAAATTGGGCCAATCACCCAATTAATGGGGCTAACGCAAGACCAGCTCAACCAATGGCGCATGGCTGGCGCAGGCTTTCCGCACTGAATGCATACAGATACAACTATAGGCAGTAACTGAACGGAGGATTTACAACAAATGTTCTAAACCGTCTCTAAGGAACATAATAGAGTATTGCAAGCCCACAGACCAAAACCTGCCAAATCCTGAAATAATCTTACAATAGATAAACTAGATCTACATACCTTAAACAGCAACATAACGGAACATAGTTACAGTACGCACGGAGCGATCAAAAAATAAACATTCACTACACTGTGCGTGCGACGGGGAGAGCGCGCGCAATATGTCATTTACGGGCTGTACCACTTTGACATGGGGGTGGAGTACAATAATCATAAGAATGGGCGTTGTGTATTACTGTGATACTCGAAGTTTCACGCAGTCATTGTGGTTTAAGACAATAAAACGTGAGATAAAGCTTATATAATTAGCTATCAGATCCAACTTTTGCCATGACTGCATTAAACAGTATGTTCCTGTATGGACACCCCCACTCTCCCAAAATGAGCTGTCCTTGTACTAAGTCAATGGCCATATGTTTACGTTAACGCGCGCTCGCACACACAACACGGAAAGGGTTATGCTGCAAAACTATGGACAGCGTATGTTCCGTTCTAGGGCAACAGGTTACAGTTAACCAATCATCAAAATTGTTACATGAATGAACATATAAACTGTTCAGCTTCAAGAAGCCGTTTGATCCAGGCAACTGCGCGGCGCAGTTCACGAGTTATGGCAGTTTATGTAAAACGAGTAGAGGCAATTTCGATAGTTTTTCACTCCCCGCCATAGGCGCGAGAAAGAAAGTCAATTTTTTCAAATAAAAAGGGCAACAAGTTCCCTATTATATAGAACTGAACAACGTACATGAATTGAAAAATGGTAAGTTCCTCTTCAAAATACTGAGTGATCCATAAAATTCGCTTGTTGCAATCTCGAGTTATTATGAATTTTGTAAGAAATTATGCAATTTAAAAGTACATTTTGTGCGTATTCGGGGCCGGATATAAAACGCTCAATGCAAATGAGCGCTATGTTCCGTTATGTAAACTTGGTCAAAATAAGGGAATCTGGAGAGTAAAACTTTAACGCTGAAACTTTACGAAACTCGTGTAGAAGTGCCTAGTCTTGAACTCAAGGCGCACAGTAACAATGACAAAGGAAAACAGTAAAAAACATGTCATGTCATGACAATTGAACCAATGTCATTTTGCTCATCGGCGTTACTTTGGCACAACGTTAGAGACACAACAAAGGACCAATGATGGTCCAACGCAAACAAGTTATGTTGCGCCAACGTCAGCCACCGACGTTGGCCCGCCAATGTTGCGTAAATATTAGCAATCAACGTTGGGCCAATGCAACTTTGCTCATCGGCATTACCAGGCGCGGATTCAGGGGGGGTGTGGGGGGCGCACGCCCCCCCCCCTTTTTAATATAAAAAAAAATTAAAAAAAGAGGGAGAAAAGAGGGAGAGAGAGAGAAGGGGAGGGAGAAATGGGGCAACAAACTTCATTTATCATTTTGCTGCTTGGTATATTTTCACGCCCCCCCCCCGTTTGGAAAATCCTGGATCCGCCCCTGATTACATTGTCCCAACGTTCAGTGGCGTAACTAGACATTTTCATTTGGGGGGGGCAAGTGGGGGCAAAGATTAAATTTGGGGGGGGGGGGCCAAAGAAGTGCAAGATTATCATTAAATATGTTAACTGATAGTTGATACACACCAGCTGATACACACCAATGCAGTTCTAAAACATAGTTTGCAGGTAACAAAAGATTGCAAAAACAACCAAATCTTAGAGAACTTGTCCTTTTTATAAAATAAAACTTTTCGACTGTATACAAGGATTAAATTACCAACAGTGATTACCAAGTATCAATTTAGAGTTGTAAACGGTATTCTCAAATTAGGCTCTGTGAGTACTAATTAAATTATTGTTTGTATGCTTTATTTCAGTGTAAATACCCAAAACATAATAATTGTGACAAGTGTAAGCCATTAAAAAAAATCAAAATCAAAATACAGGATTGAAATTGTGGGTGTAATTATAATAATCACATTTGTGTGCTTGTCAGGGCACTTGTGCTACATAGCGCTCCCAGTATTACTAACGGATACATCTTCTCCGAAATTCTCCTCGGCGGAATCCTCGGATGCAGAGTAGGCCTACATGCAATACTCTGATGGTACCACATCAGAATCAGAATCTTCTGTATTTTCCCGTCTCTGCCTCTTAGGTGTTGGAGCACGAGGCAATGACGGGCGCTTTGATATGGCGAAGAAAATGGTCTAAGCTACCTTTTTCGCTGGCGATTTTGCTGTTAAAATCTCCCTGTTGTGCATCTGAGTCAGTGGCGTCACCAGAGGGGGGGCAGGGGGGCCTGCGCCCCCCCGCTCAGAACCCTTGCCCCCCCTCTTGCCCCCCCATATGAAATCACAGAAAAGTGTATTCTTATTATATATAAATCGTTTAAGGCTGCATAAAATGCTGCCGTAAAAGTAAAACTTTTATTCATATCACAGTATGTGGACTATAACGCAGTCATGCCGACAAATGCATGGAAACGTGCGCGCGATCGTATTGGTGGTAAAAGTATGTTGTGGTTTTGCGGTTACAGAGAGTGCAGGAAGTCACAAAGTTCAGTTTAATACGTGGTGGTCTGGGCCCAATTTCATGGCACTGCTTACCAAATAATTCTGCGCTGACGCGCATTGTAACGTGTGTATTTCTATGGGACGCAGCTGGGCGTAAGCGCAGAATTCCACGGTAAGCAGAGCCATGAAATTGGGCCCTGAACGCAGAACAATAGCTCCGTAAACACATCGTACTCAGATGCACAACAGGGAGATTTAAACAGAAAAATCGCTAGCGAAAAAGGTAGCTTAGACCATTTTCTTCTCCATATCTAAGCGCCCGTCTTTGCCTCGTGCTCCAACACCTAAGAGGTAGAGACGGGAAAATACAGAAGATTCTGATTCTTATGTGGTACCATCAGACTCTGCATCCGACAATTCCGCCGAGGAGAATTTCAAAGAAGATGTATCTGTTAGTAATACTGGGAGCGCTAGTAGCACAAGTGCCCTGACAAGCACCCACAATTTCAACCCTGTATTTTGATTTTGATTTTTTTTAATGGCTTACACTTGTCACAATATTATGTTTTGGGTATTTACACTGAAATAAAGCATACCATTAACAATAATTTAATTAGTACTCACAGAGCCTAATTTGAGAATACCGTGTACAACTCTAAATTGATACTTGGTAATCACTGTTGGTAATTTAATCCTTGTATACAGTCGAAAAGTGTTATCTTATAAAAATGACAAGTTCTCTAAGATTTGGTAGTTTTTGCAATCTTTTGATACCTGCAAACTATGTAGACTGTTTTAGAACTGCATTGGTGTGTATCAGCTGGTGTGTATCAACTATCAGTTAACATATTTTATGATAATCTTGCACTTCTTTGGCCCCCCCAAATTTAATCTTTGCCCCCACTTGCCCCCCCAAATGAAAATGTCTAGTTACGCCACTGCCACTGTTGGCTCAACATTGAGTGCCGACGTAAAACCAATGTGGTAAATCCGACTTAGAGCCAACGTTGGTCCTATGTAGGAAACCAACACAATGCCGACATTGTTTTCCCACTAATAACCAACGTTGGCTCAACATTGAGTGCCAACGTAAAACAAAATCCGACTTAAAGCCAACATTGGTCCTATGTCGGAAACCATGCGGAAACCAACACAATGCCGATGTTGCTTTCCCACTAATAACCAACGTTGGCTCAACATTGAGTGCCAACGTAAAACAAAATCCGACTTAAAGCCAACATTGGTCCTATGTCGGAAACCATGCGGAAACCAACACAATGCCGATATTACTTTCCCACTAATATTAATAACCAACGTTGGCTCAACATTGAGTGCCAACGTAAAACCAATGTGTAAATCAGACCTAGAGCTAGCCTTGATCAAGGCAGTCGCATTTCACTCCAAAAAAGACGCCGTAAACCCATCCGTATACGCTGTGCGTAGGTGTGTATCACATCGCACGACCCACCCGTATGTGTGTGCGTAATGTGTGTATCACATCGCACGACGCCCGTACACACACTGTGCGCAGGTCATCCGCACTCGTACCACTCTCCGCATGCGGAGGCCGTCAGGCCGACAGCCTTGACGGGTCTGTAACTTCCGGATTTAATGTGTCTCTTGATATTTTCGTCCAATATTGGACGAAAATGGGGGGGCTCTCGGATATGCTAGTATGCAGCTCATGAATATTTAAATATTTCGTCAGACCTATTGCAGACAACACAGGATGGGAAGCAAATGAATTATTCATTTTGACGTCCAATCACGAGCTTCTCTCACTATGACCTTTGTACCATATCATGCTTGCTGTTTGTGATGCGATGTGAGTAGGTACCGACTTAATGGGGTTTGTGTGTAGCATTGTCTCGGCCATTTTGGACCGGTAATCTGCGAGGCAGGTCAGTCAGCTCACAAGTGCTGAACCCGGGCGCGGCCCCTGGAGCTTTATGCGCTGCACTCAAGAGGCTCATTGGACTACCCTCGGATCATTCGCCATTCTTTTGGTTATTAATTCTGGAGTTGATGTAGTTTCTGCATCTGTGTTTTTCTGACATGTCCTCTCGAAGTCCGACTCTGTGCAGCCACTCACACCGTCTTCATACTTTTGAATAGTTCTCAGACAGGGTCTTATAAGAATTTACTGCTTAACAAAAATTGACAGGATATAGCCACACATGATTATCCATGTGAAATAGATTTTTAGCTACCCTGTTCTAGTGAGTGTACTTGGGAAATTTGGTGTTAGGCAGCTCTTTTTTAGTTGGGCGGCCAAAATGATATAAAAAGTGCAATGAGCTATATGCCTTCATGAAACAATCAACAATGGCAGTTTATTGAGGTCTTTGTTTTGTATATTTTTACCTCCAATGAATGCACCAACAATGATTAAATCACTGTTTAATGATGCAAGATGGAGACATTTCCTGCTAGAAAATGGTGTATGTAATGTATGTTACAAATGCCCTCATTGTCTCTCTCAGCTGAGGAGAATCCGCAACATTTTCATATAGATTATTATTTTACAAAGTATTCCCAAATTCAAACCGGCGCGCCAGTTCGGTAGCCACATCTGGATACTGCATGCATATTCATAAGAATGAGTAAACAAGACTTCCGCCACTGACCAATGGGGTCTCGCCTTTCGCGCGCATTATAGTAATGAGTCATTGGCTTCGAGACAGAACCCTCAAGGCGTTGTTTCGGTGAGGGTCGCATACAGCTCACACGATCGAGCACGCGCATCTGTACTGCACACACAGACTACGTGCACAGCACACAGCTCGGGCGGGTTGGTAGCTCGGGCGGGTTGGTAGCTCGGGTGGGTAGCGCGGCGCAAATAAAATAAAAATGAAAACAATAAAATAAAATTGAGAAAAAAACCTCCAACGCCTTGATCAAGGCTAACCTAGAGCCAACATTGGTCCTATGTCGGAAACCAACACAATGCCGATATTGCTTTCCCACTAATAACCAACTAATACTGATAATACTCTCATCGAGTCCAGCCAGTATAAGAGTGAAAGTGAAAGAAACGTTGGCTCAACATTGAGCGCCAACGTAAAACCAATGTGATAATGTCGACCTAAAGCCTAGAGCCAACATTGGTCCTATGTCGGAAACCAACACAATGCCGACATTGTTTTCCCACTAATAACCAACGTTGGCTCAACATTGAGCGCCAACGTAAAACCAATGTGGTAAATCCGACCTAGAGCCAATATGGTCCTATGTCGGAAACCAACACAATGCCGACATTGTTTTCCCACTAATAACCAACGTTGGCTCAACATTGAGCGCCAACGTAAAACCAATGTGGTAAATCCGACCTAGAGCCAACATTGGTCCTATGTCAGAAACAAGCATAATGCCAATGCCGATCATGGCGACGTAGTGCCAACGTGGGGCCAACTGCAGTTTTCAGTTAGAATTTCTAACTTCTCACGATCAGCAGGCAGTGAATCAGAACATGGAGGTAGGAATTAAATTTAACTCCTACCTCCATGATCAGAAATAAGATGGCGGCCCCCTTGCGCGACGAACTTCAATGTAATTTTTGTACACAATTTTTGTTTGCCTTTTTCAAATCATCACATCTGGACAAAGGCATCATTTGGTGAGCCCTGGAATATGCCATAAAAATTCGCCAGTTGTAAGGAACAAAGTGAGGTAGGTTGGAGCAGTATGTGATGTTTATAAGTAGGAGAAATTTGCGATCAAAGAGGTACGACTTGCTTGTACTTTTAAAACTACGCGTTTAAGACATGTATGGATGGTGGGCTGTAATGGTGAGATGAGACCGATGTTAAAAGAGAGCCAGCACAGCTCAACAAGGTGGGCTATACCCAAAACCGTAAATATTAACGTAAGTATTTACGTGAATATTCACGATTTGTGCCCCAATCGCAAATATTCACGTGCATATTTACGTGAATATTAACGATTTGTGCCCCAATCGCAAATATTTACGTAAATATTTGTGATTTGTGCACCCAATCGCAAATATTTACGTGACAAACCCAAACCCAGTCATCCGTGAACCGTGAATATTCAATTGGGCTTTTTAGCAACCTCGGCCAGACTGAAGCTAGTCGCGTATTGGGCCAGAATTTCCATCCGCGGATTCCGGTGGTAACATTTCTGTCTCCCATTAATTATTTTTAATTTGAGCGAATTAATCTAATTGTACCTTCAAGTATGCTGAGTGATATATGTTTTTTCAGAATTCTGAAAACAATTATACTAATAAAGAAAGATTAGGCCTATAAAAGAAATTCGCTCAAATCAAGTTTCTATTCGCGGATTCTGGGGCCGACCAGCCGTTTATTCGGGAAAATTAGAATACATTCAGTTCAAGGTGGTAACATTTCTGTCCCCATTAAAGGCAGTGGACACTATTGGTAATTACTCAAAATAATTATTAGCACAAAACCTTACTTGGTATCAAGTAATGGGGAGAGGTTGGTAGTATAAAACATTGTGAGAAACGGCTCCCTCTGAAGTGGAGTAGTTTTCGAGAAAGAAGTAATTTTCCACGAATTTGATTTCGAGACCTCAAGTTTAGAACTTGAGGTCTCGAAATCAAGCATCTGAAAGCACACAACTTCGTGTGACAAGGGTGTTTTTTCTTTCATAGTTATCTTGCAACTCCAACGACCGATCGAGCTCAAATTTTCACAGGTTTGTTATTTTTATGCATATGTTGAGATACACCAAGTGTGAAGACTGGTCTTTGACAATTACCAATAGTGTACGCTGTCTTTAATTCTTTTTTATATGTTTTTTTCAGAATTCTGAAAACAATTAAACTCATACAAAAAGGATTATAAAAAATTCGCTCAAATTAAAAAGAATTAAGGTTAATGACGGAGGTAAATCCACAAGAGGGCGCTTTTTCAGGCAATAATGTAATGGCTATCAGTTAGACTCATTGGTCTCTATTATACTAGACTTGACTCAAGTCCCAATCCCGTGCCACCGCCAGAAAACTATTTTTTTTGTGATGGTCTGCATTCCCCAACCTGTTCCGCACGCGGGACAGGTCGGGACCACATTTTGACGGCGAGCGCGCACTGTATGTACGGCTTGTGTGCTAGTTGGCGCGACATGCTTCGGGACCTCTCGCACGAGAACGGGACTTGAATCAAGTCTACTATTATACTGACTGGATAGGACACGTTGCGCCGCCATGCGTCAACGCACGCGTATTTTCAAGACGATTTGAAATATTGAAAGGCGGGGTCGTCAATATAATAGAGATCAATGGCTAGACTAAAAACCACGATCACAGACTTGGAACCAAGTCTATAGCGCAAAGCACGCGCAAAGGGAAAACGAAACGCAAAACAAACAAATAAATAAATTAAAATAAAACCCCAAGGCCAAAATAAAAACAAAAAATACCAGTTGATCGTCCTGATTTTTCCAAAAAGAGGAGGATGAGGGTCTTTTTATTTTTTATTTTTTATTTTTTTTCCAAGATGGCAGCCAAGTATTTCAATTCAAACAGGCCACCAATTCTTCAGTTGGAAATCACCGCTAACTTTCTATCTATTTGTTGCATGAGAACCCGGGTTAACAGGGATTATTACACTAAGATGAACATGAATAATTGACTCTGTAAAAATAATGGTACAAAGACACTGCTGAGTTGATGTTCAAAGCTGCTTTCAATGTTTCTAGGCCTGCGCTAAACGTCGAACTTTTGCCGTGTCGAACTCAAATGATTTTCGCACGGCAAAAGTGCGGCAATTAAAACGAATTGGTGACAAACGTCGAAAATAGTTTGCCGCACTTAAAGTAATTCAAAATGGGGACGCGGGAGAAAATTGCTAAAGAGTCATGTTTCATGATGTCAATTCGAGCTGTGACACTCAAATATTAATGACAAAATCATAATGATATTGTTTCCCAACTTAAATGTTGTCATTATTATTACCATCGTTGGTGAGTGGCGCATCGTGTTTTTTAAGAGTGTCAAACAAAATCAATTAGTTTAATTCTGAAATCTACAGATTATGTTTGTTCCAGTCAGGAGTTGTTTCCTTTTCCATCCCGGAATACTCAGCTACGGTACTAACAAGGAGAATGTTCACATAATTAAAAAATACAAATAAAACATTTTTCAAAGGTTTTGCGCATGCGTATTCCCAGAGAGCATCGCCCGACTGAGAATTCAATTGGATTCGAACACGGCAAGAGCGCGACGTTTGTCTACACGTCGTGCAACTACCGTGTAGCACGGCAGAGCTTGCCGTGCTACACGGCAATGTCGAATTTAAATCAAAAGTTTGCGCTAAACGTCGCTCTTTTCAGTCGAATTTAAATCATCATTTTCTATTATTTGAGTTCGACATAGCCTTGATCAAGGCAGTCGCATTTTTCACTCCAAAAAAGACGCCGTAAACACACCCGTATGTGTGTGCGTAAGGTGTGTATCGCATCGCACGACCCACCCGTATACACTGTGTGTGTATCACGTCGTACGACGCCCGTACACACACTGTGCGCAGGTCATCCGCACTCGTACCACTCTCCGCATGCGGAGGCCGTCAGGCCGACAGCCTTGACGGGTCTGTAACTTCCGGATTTAATGTGTTTCTTGATATTTTCGTCCAATATTGGACGAAAATGGGGGGGCTCTCGGATATGCTAGTATGCAGCTCATGAATATTTAAATCTTTCGTCAGACCTATTGCAGACAACACAGGATGGGAAGCAAATGAATTATTCATTTTAACGTCCAATCACGAGCTTCTCTCACTATGACCTTTGTACCGTATCAATATCATGCTTGCTGTATGTGATGCGATGTGAGTAGTTACCGACTTAATGGCGTTTGTGTGTAGCATTGTCTTAGCCATTTTTGACCGGTAATATGCGAGGCTGGTCAGTCAGCTCACAAGTGCTGAACCCGGGCGCGGCCCCTGGAGCTTTTTGCGCTGCACTCAAGTTCCCTCATTGGACTACCCTGATCACTCGCCATTCTTTTGGTTATTAATTCTGGAGTTGATGTAGTTTCTGCATCTGTCTTTTCCTGACATGTCCTCTCGAAGTCCGATTCTGTGCAGCCACACCGTCTTCATACTTTTGAATTGTTCTCAGACAGGGTCTTATAAGAATTTACTGCCAAACAAAAATTGACAGGATACAGCCACACATGATACATGTGAAATAGATTTTTAGCTACCCTATTCTAGTGAATGTACTTGGAAAATTTGGTTAGGCAGCTCTTTTTTAGTGGGGCGGCCCAAATGATATAAAAAGTGCAATGAGCTATATGCCTTCATGATGAAACAATCAATAATGGTAGTTTATTGAGGTCTTTGTTTTGTATATTCTACCTCCAATGAATGCACCAACAATGATTAAATCACTGTTTAATGATGCAAGATGGAGACAGTAGATGGTCAATCGGGCCTTACGTCACTACGAAAAATACATCAGAAAGCGTCTTCCTGCTGGAAAATGGTGTATGTAATGTATGTAACAAATCGATCCACGCAACCTCATTTGTTTAATTCCATGCCCTCATTGTCTCGCTCAGCTGAGGAGAATACGCAACATTTTCAGATAGATATTATTATAACAAAGTATTCCCAAATTCAAACCAGCGCGCCAGTGTAGCCACATCTGGATTCTGCATGCATATTCATAAGAATGAGTAAACAAGACTTCCGCCACTGACCAATGGGGTCTCGCCTTTCGCGCGCATTATAGTAATGAGTCATCGGCGGGGAGACAGAAACGTCAAGGCGTTGATCGGTGAGTGGCGCATACAGCTCACACGAGCACGCGCGCACACTGCACACACAGACACCATGCACACAGCTAGCTCGGGCGGGTTGGTAGCTCGGGTTGGTAGCTCGGGTGTGTAGCGCGGCGCAAATAAAATAAAAATGAAAACAATAAAATAAAATTGAGAAAAAACTCCAACGCCTTGATCAAGGCTAAGTTCGACACGGCAAAAGTGCGACGTTTAGCGCAGGCCTAAGTCACCAATTCAATTCAATTCAATTCAATTAAAGGTTCATTAAACTTTCTCAAAATCTATTTGTGTGCAGGTACTTTTTCAAAGGATTAAAAAAATAGTAACACCTCACCCAAGCAATCTGAAAACACAAAAAATGCAGAATACATCAGAGACACCAAGTCAGATTTGATCATAAACTACTACCAAAAATGACGTACCCGCACGCCAGAAAAGAAAGGGGGTGGGGGGAAGAAAAAAAAAAGAAAAAAAAAAGGATGCGGCCTCAAAAAAAGGATGCGGGCGGGGACGATCAACTGGTATTTTTTTTTATTTGGCCCAACGCCTTGAGCTGACTCCCATCAGAAATGCTTGACGGAAATAATCTCACAAACCGCTGCTTTCCGACATTTTGATCAGCTTAATTTGGGTTTCAGAGATGCCTTTTTGCATGTAATTTTACACGTCTGTGTGGGGTTAAACAAAAACGAGTCCATAGTATGACGTCACAGTATTGTTTTGATTCATGCTTTTCGTGAAATTCGGCGTTTTTGCCCAGCGTTAAACTGATCAAAATGTGTTTTGTTTTACATTAATTTTTGTTGAGTTCCACTAATTGTTATCATTTTGCGATCGTTTCGCCGAATAAATAATAATAATAATAATTTTTAAAAAGTTGATCTTTAAGAAAACGGAAATTCCTCGCCATCAGCTGCCCAATCTGCAGATTGAGCAAAACCGTGCGCAATCTGTAGAATGGGCAAATTCCTAATTATTTTATCATTAACATAATTATCATCACAGTCTTGTCGACGATAGTTTGTGTACGGACGTACGACGTACGAAATACACACATGCGATCAGCAGAGGCATGAAGCAGACGTAGACAGCACAAAGTCCGGTCAGATATACTGCACACAACACATGTCGAGGCGTTACGCGAACTGCTTTTCCTAAAAAACAGCGTCAATATTGCAAGGTTGCATACAAGCAATGTCATTATTACTATCATATCATCATTGCTGGTGAATAGCAAAAAAAGAAATAGCATTCATTTCAGTTAGTACATCAACGTTCTCGTCCTAACAACAGTAACATCATCACTGCACTCAGCATCCCCTCTCGGTATCGCTCATGCGTCCGTTCGCCAAATTCACGATGACACTGCTGAAGACAGGTATGTCTTATGAATGTTATTGTTGTTTACCCTGTGAACAAGGCGCATTGTGTTATTTTACTACCACACTAGGTGGTAGACCACAGGACTGTCAATGTCATGACTGTGTGTGTGCTGGTCGACCTAGCTGTACTTTGGGGGGTTTTCGAAATTTTGTGACATCTGCAGCGGTCGTTGACCGTAGGCGTAGAATAAAGGAAGGGAATATAAAATGACAACAAACAGTAAAAAAAGTGGAAACCTTTCCTAAACATGCTAAAGTCGGTAAAGAAGATGCTAAGTCCGATTTTTTTTCTAATTTGACCTACATTTTTATTTAGATTTTAAGTTATAAATTGATTACTATTTTTCTATTCAAGGAAGTTGTTGTAATAATATCATAAGCTTTCATTATCACACGGATAGGTTACTTAGTTTAGGCCATGTGCCAAATTTGTAGCAGGCCCAGAAACTGAAGTTCGTCTTAACTTTCTAGTGCCAACTGCATTTTAGTCAGCTTTACAAATTCGATGGTGCTGATTCCAAATCTGATTGTTCCCATGGGCTCAGATTGCACGTTTACCCTATGCAGACTCTTTTGTTTATTTTTGGTAAAATTTTAGTAATTTTGGTATATCCTCCAGTTGCCGGTTTTGGGGGTACCATATAGCTTTTTCTTTGAATTGAAAAAAAAAAAAATGATGCCATATATCACTTGATGCCCTAATTGGCTTCCTTTGTTTATAAGAAATATGCAAACATATCGTAGGAGGTCCTGTATTTGGGGTGCCCCTCATAATCAAGGCATAAGTTTCACGTCACTGCGCGTGATGTAAACAACCCCTAGAGACGAAGTATCATTTTCTACTTGCCAAACATCGAGTCTCCTCTCCCTTGACCTAAACTTGGAGACAGGTAACCTTCCACCGTTAAGTTGTACTTGTAATATCAATTCAAAGAAAAAGCTATGGTGCCCCGAAAACCGGGGACTGGAGGATTATTAAAACTTGATGGACATTGAAGCTTTCACACCACGCACCGATCTTCAATGACTTCAATTTAGCTTCCCATTTGTTTTGAGTTTTACCTGTTTTCAAGAAAGTATCGTGTCCCGGTGAAGCCATACGTGGAAGAAACATCTACAGTGACTACAAGGCTTTGTGTATGACTCTATAGCCAGCAGTTGTCTTCATTTTATTCAACATTTCTTTTATTTAATTTTAAAAATTACCATGGTAATTTGCAAAAACTATTAAAAAAAAATTTTAAAAAATAAAGTGTGAATAATTAGTTGGCTTTCAAATCTGATTTTTATTTAGTTTTGTGTCTTTTTATGTTTCTTAACATTCATAATAAAGCATAAATAAACAGTGATAATTGAATCACCAAGCCGATGTTTAAATTTTGATAATAATAATAATGACATGAGGGTTACAACAAAATTTCTCCAGACTATCAGAAAATGATATAAGGCACATGGCTTCTTTAAGCCTCTGTATTTTTCCCCAGAATGCTCAGCAGAATGTCCAGTCACATGATTTGATCATCATGAATTGTGATTTGAAAAAATGTTTGATGAAACTTTTTTGGTGGGCAATTTTTTGGTTATGGCCCCGCCCCGACAGTATAACATATTTTTGTACCTTGTAGAAATGCCCAAAATACCACAACCTTTTGCATATTACATGTGCAACTAACCAGTGGAGCCGGTTTCTAAGTTTTGGTCGAAGGAGAGGAGACTCTTTGCTTGGCAAGTCAAACCACAAAAATTGTATCTAGGGACTGTTTACATCACGCGCAGTGACGTGAAACTTATGCCTTGATTATGAGGGGCACCCCGAATACAGGACCTCCTACGATACATGTAATTTCTACATTTTCCAGTAAAATGCTTTCAAATTTGGTACAAATAGCTTTGGGGTCATTACATGAAATAAATAATTACCCAGTCCTCAAAAAATGATTCTGGTGGGTGCTATAGGCCCTACCAATTTTTTGGGAATAAAAATTCCTTTTTTTTTGTAAATTGTTCCCAAAATTTGAATTTTTCATCCATTTCATCTCAAGATCTTAACCATGATTGATTTTGACAAGGTAAAAATAATCATAAAGTATATTCATCTTATAGAAATTGTAAGCAAAATTTCAGTTAGTCATTAAAATGCAAAAAATGTATAAGAAAGAGTTTGGGCAACATTATTACCAAGTGACTACAGAGATACATTAGTTAAAAACACTCTTCATGATTGTTATGGCATTGATTTAAGGAGCAAGTCTTTTAAGGTGTACGTTCCATTAAAGGGTGCACATGTATGTCATGAGTGTCTTTTAATAATGTTGTGTGAAAACAAATAAAAGACCTGTAGATTATTACAGATGCACCATCACATTTTGAGATACATCAGAATTGTTTAATGGAATTTGAAGACTAGAATATGTGGAGCGAAATCTAGATGGCTGTGATTGTCTAGTTGTCTTGATCTTTATCTCTTATGCATCATCATCATCAAAGTCTGCGAGTGAGTTCTTGCAATCACTGCACTTGCAGAGTTCAGTGCAAGGGAGATTTGCTTTTTGACAAGAGCAGCTTGAAGTGTTGCAGTGAGTTTTCCTGCACTATGATGTACACATGCTGTGCAGTGTTTCTGCAGGAGCTGCAGGCATGGTCATCCATTTGAAGGTTAGGTTTCCGTCAACTTGCTCCCAGCCATGGCCAACATAGCCTTTTGTCAAGGCCTTCGTGGCTTGGACAGCTTCGTAGAGCCGCGATCCCAAGCGACACGAAGGGGAGACCACGCACGCGAGTGGCGCAGCCACTCGACTCGCGCGCGTGGTCTCTCCATTCCAGTCGCTCCGCTTTTTACGAAGCTGTCCGAGCCACGAAGGCCTTGACAAAAGGCTATGGCCAACAGGGCTTGATGCATACGGAACAAGACATCATCTGTAAATGGCTGCTTGGTTAAGATTCCCTCATCGCATGGAGCTTAATATGTAACAACTTTGATGGTATCTGACTTCAACTGACGTCAATCAAAATTGGTTTGTCATGGAGAATCTCTGCAACTCTGAGCAGCAAACCACTGTAATAAAAGGGGCATATAGTTTTATCAATGGGAAAAAACAGGCACACCATGTTCTTCACTAAGTTAGAACCAAGCAAAATTTAAGAGGCAATGTGAAATCAGAATAATACCAACCTGACTGGTGTTCACAGTTGGACTGTCTTTCCCTTGACTGCTTGCGTGACTGTTTGTTGGTTATCCACTTGTCTTTTTTGCGTAATACATAGACTGGATGGTAGGACTTACTGTGGGTTGCGCTGCGGCTGTGCCACGTGAATCTCCTGATGCTAGCCGACTAGATTTTCTTGATAATGTTTAAGGCTTGACTCAAGTGTTCCCTCAACTGCAGTGGAAACTGCTTTGATCATTGGTAGCCCTTTTAGCCAAATGTTTTTCAGCTCTTGCTATGCGTCATTATCGCAAAACCTGTAAACATGACATTTTCAAAAATATGTTTGTCTTAACTGGAGGGATAAATGCAAATGGGCAATTCCATGGTAACTCACAAAACATTTAAATATGGAAATGATTTTCATGCTGGTATTCTGTTGGTAAGAGACCCTGAAGGTAGATTTTTACTCTGCTTCAATGTGAATATTCAAGTTACTGAACAGCCAAAGAAAGACCAAAAAAACTACATTACCTTTATTTAATTTTGGCGAGACGTTTAATATTAGTAACTCGCGTTGCAAAAATAGGACACAGCTATAAAGTTGAATACAGTTTATCTGAAATTCTCCTCATACCAACATATAAAAACCTGAATAATTCTGTTTTTTCACAGGTGTCTTAGTAACAACATTAGATTCTAAAATTAATGTGTTTTTCAATCATTGGACTACAGAGAGCATGAATGTTGGTACATCGCGTTACGATAACTTCTGTTAATAAAAGTGAAACCGCTACACAGTGATAAGGCCAAGTAACAAAAATAACAAGTTTCTCGTCCGGACTTTTAAAAAAAAAAGGAGGAGGCAGGGCTTTACTTTTTTCAATTTTTCAATTTTTTGTTATTTTTTCCAAGATGGCCGTCATGCTAAATATGGCTGGCCAAGGTATATTTATTCACGTGCTATTTGATTATACTGATGCAATGTATGACAGAACAAATGATTTGTATCATTTTAGTCCACTTGCTAAGCAAGTTTCAAAATTCAGAAACAGTGAAAAATGGTATGTGTTCAGCTTGAATTAGCTATAGAAGCTGCACATCACAGCCTGGCAACGCATCCCATACTCACTGAGCTCAGGTGTGTACGAGAAACCTTGACAGTGTATGCGTGCACTAGCTGCACCAGTGATTACCATGGTATACATGTAATGTGTCGAGGTCTGAATGCATGTGAGCTCTGTGTATGAACGGCTGTTGTATTGCAAAGGTAAAAAAAGAGTCTGGACAAGTTCTTACATGTAGGCAAAAATAAACCAAGGTACCTTCTTTTTTCTGAATTTTACTTTAAAAAAAATGTATATATTTTAATTTGTTTTTGCTTTTTTTCTAAATTAATAAAATAGTAAATAGTATAAAAAAAGGAGGCGGCGGCCAAAAGGAGGCGGGCGGGGACGAGAAAGTAATTTGTTTAGTTACTTGGCCTAATGGTTTTAAAATTTCAACAGAACAAGCCACAAAGTCTGCAAAATTAGTGCCATCAGTGTTAGTTTAATTAGTACCAACAAAATCAATAAAGTTTGCCTAACAGCAAACAATATACTATAACAATTACTCAAAAAATATATTAGCATAAAAACTGACTTGGTAACGAGCAACAGAGAGCTGCTTATAGTATAAACCATAGTGAGAAACGACTCCCTCTGAAGTAACGTAGTTTTTCAGAAAGAGGTAATTTCTCACTAAAATAACAAAAACTTCTTGCAAGAAGTTTTTATTCCTATCTGAAAGCACAAATTTGTACAACAAGGGTGTTTTTTCTTTCATCATTTTCTTGCAACTTCGATGACCAATTGAGCCCAAATTTTCACAGGCTTGTTATTTTATGCATATGTTTGGATACACCAAATGAGAACACTGATCTTTGACAATTACCAAACGTGTACGATGCCTTTAAAGTAAATTTTCATTTTTCTAATCATTAGACTGTGCAAGTCCCGCGCACATTTGAACTTTTGGGACCATTGTGGTCCCAACCATATGGAGATTTACGTAGGCAAGATTTTGTTTTGTCAATTTTTTAAGTTTTTAAAACGTGGTTTATGACCATGAAAATATATGTTGTTGGGAATGTAATACTTAGTGATAAAAAAATATGAAAGTAAAATCAATTCAACAATATAATGAAGACAATCCGCGAATTTAACTTGACCTCAGCCTTTGGTTGCTGCAAAAAATTAAGAATTTTTTTGCTCACCTCCCGTCACAAAACTTATCTAAACACTTGTTTTGGATGCGCGATGATAATCACCAGATGCTGTAATTGCATCGCGAAGCCTTTTCATTGCAGTCTATAGTTGTTGAGGCGTCAGCGTCCTCTATAAACTGCGTCAAGCGTTAATATACCGCCCGTGTGACCATCATGAATCCACGTAAGTTGTTACTGAAAAGTTAATCAGATGAGCATCCTTGTCCCAGAGTTTTAATTTTGCTTCAATAATAATAACACCACATTATTTGTGTATTTAAAAACTAAAACTGATTAATTATAAACATGTAATGAATATTTTTGTTGTTCAGATTTTGTCATTAGATATAATTTAAAACAAAGATTTGATTTCAGAGAGAAAAATGTTCTTGGTTTGACGTGTTTTCTTGTTCCGATACGTGCGAGACTTGCACAGTCTATAAGGGGTAATGATCTTAAAATCAGTCTTTCTTGAAAGCAGGTTTACATTTTAAACGAAGAGTGCATGTGTGATGATGAAAATCAATTTAAAGTAAGAAACAGAGTTTAAACCAAAGAGTAAACAAAGCTAAGCCTTCTGTTCATGAAGAAAATGTATTCTGTAATATGTATCATTGCATGTTAGTTTGTTATTCTGTCTTCAACATACCTTTCATTCAAATAACCTACATATTGGGAAAAATCCTTTGAATGGATATCATTCATTCAATTTAATATTTTCCTATACTTCATAAAATGTATACATTGCTTCCATCTTCTTAAAAAACAGTCAAAAAACTTCTAGGGGAATAGATATTTCAGGTTTGTCTATTTTGAACATCATGGCCTTCTGTGGACAGTAAATCATGTCCCTGGGGTTTGTCCATTTCCAGTTCTGTTGAGCTGGCTCCATCAATGACACTTGGTAGTGGCCCTCCTTGCCCAGATCCACTATACTAGTACCTCCCCAGGCACTCAGCAGCACCAGTCCCCAATATCAATGGTAGTCTGGTTGGAACTGGGTGGTACATTGCCCATGGACATGATGGAGAAGGGGAAGGGTATCAACAGCATGATTGGTGTGCTTCAGGAAATGCATGCGGGTGATACCTGCAACATTGTCTGCCTTGTCAAACAAAGTTCAGTTTCTGGTTTCATTTCTCTATCTCAGCTTCAGATAGATTCATGTAGACATAGGTTGGTGCAGCAAGCTCATTGACCAGTGCTACATGTACAATGCATTTGATGACAGAATGTGTTCAGGAAACACAGAATGCAAAATTTAATAGGTCATTTGATTAAGGCTGCCCTCTTTTTTGTTTTAGCTCAACAGAGAATGCAACAGCCCTTTAGAACACTTTCATCTAATAGACTGTGCAAGTCTCGCGCGTATCGGAACGAGAAAACACGTCAATAGAAGAACATTTTTTTCTCTGAAATCAAATCTTTGTTTTAAATTATATCTAATGACGAAATCTGAAAAACAAAAATACCCATTACATGTTAATAAAATCAGTTTTAGTTTTTATAATAAATACACAAATAATGTGTTAATTATTAGTGAAGCAAAATTAAAACTCTGGGACAAGGATGCTTATTCGATCTTAACTTTTCAGAAACCACTTACGTGGATTCGCGAAGGTCACACGGGCGTAAAATTAACGTTTGACACAGTTTATAGAGGACGCTGACGCCTCAACAACTATAGACTGCAATGAAAAGGCTTCGCGTTGCGATTACAGTATCTGGCGATTAACATCGCTCATCTAAAACAAGCGTTTACATAAGTTTTGTGATCGGAGGTGAGCACAAAATTCTTCATTTTTTGCAGCAACCGGAAGTTGAGGTCAAGTTTAATTATCGGGTTTTCTTTGTTATATTGTTGAAATGATTTTACTTGCTAATCATATTTTTTTATAACTAAGTTTTACATTCCCAACAACATATGTATTTTTCACGGGCATATACCTCGTTAAACTAAAATAATTGACAAAACAAAATCGTGCCCACGTAAATCTCCATATGGTTGGGACCACAATGGTCCCGGAAGTTCAAGTATGCGCGAGACTTGCACAGTCTATTGCAGCCAACTCAAAAACAAATGAAATTGCTGGTAACTTGCATTACATGTGAGTAACTGGCATTACATGGTAACTCGCGTTGCACATTTTATGCTATCTATATCGCAAGGAGTTTCAAGCTTTTTTATTTTACTGCCATTTCAGGAGTGAATGAAAATATCAATCATACTCTACTAAATTAATTTCACGTGTGTAGAAGGGAGAAAAAATGTAGTTTTGGTAACTGGCGTTACATTGTTCAAATGCAATAAACTGATGCCATCATGTGAATTACAATGTACATCGAATGGAACATTGACTTTGTTTCTCACTACACATGAGTTGAATAATGCTCAGTACCCCTCTAATTATCAGATTCAAAAACAAACGAAATGGCTAAATTTTATGGTAAATTGCGTTACATGTGAGAAACTCGCGTTACATGTGAGTAACTCGCATTACATGGTAACTCTTGTTACACATTTTGTGAGGGTATTATCTAAATATCGTACAGGGTTTTATGCTTTTTTTATTTTACTGACATTTTAGGAGTGAAAATAATAATGGTATCACTCTTCTAATTGGAAGGCCTAGGGCTCAAACTTTATTTAATGCAGAGATAGCAGATTCCAGACCATATTGTTGACTTCAAAGTCAAAACAAGGCCCGGAAGTATTTGTTTCACTTTAATTTCCAGATTCGACCAGAAGACAAGGTCAAATTGGTGTCATTTCAGTGCATCTTTAATGAAGTGTAAGCTAGTCAAAATAGCTATCAAATGTAGGAGAGGAGATTTTTTGGTGAGCTTCGAAGCAGAGTGAGCCTATGTAATGAGAATTTCCATATCAGTGCGCATATCAGTGTGAACGTTAAAGTTTTAGCGTTTTAGCTTCTGCATCACCCTTCAAGTGTTGAGTTGTCTAATGGAAGTTTTGGGAATAAAAAATGTTAGTTTAAACATTGCTCCCTGGATTTTAAAGAGCAAAACTCAGAGTAAATGTTTGAAGTTTTAAAACTAACTTATTACTTCGACTAACAACATTACAACAGACATTGTCAGACATGTACTGCACAGTCACACTAAGAAGTTTGCGACTTTCGTCTGAAAAAGCCGCGCGGAGAGGTGCATTTTTGACTTGAATTCTTTAGGACTAAATGCAAATTTTAAGTGTAAAATGGTTGTTAACCGGAATACAATGTCTATTTTGACATAAAAAGGTAATAATTAAAATATTGAGAGCATCCCACATGTAGAACCGCTCTTTAAAAATAATAAAATGCACCTTACAATAAGACAAACTAAAATACCAAGAACAGATAAGAAAAGAAAAAAATCGGGTACCTCCATAAAAAATGTAGCGAACAAGCATATACAAAAGTTAAAACAAATTCTAAATATACACCCTCATAAAAGTAAAAAATTTAAACCGGACCAACCAGTGACAAAAAATATTGAGGTACAACACCTCATTAGCAAAAACAATAAACAGTGGTAAACTTAAACTTTACCAATAAATCTATCTTAAATAAAACAATCATTCATTAAAAGTTTTCTTAAAAAGTATGTTTTCAGATGGCTTTTGAAAACCTCAATTGTTTTTGGCTGTCTGATCATGAGTGGAACTGGAAGTTCATTCCAAAGTCTAGGACCAGCTACCTCAAAAGCTCTATCACTAACATGTAGGCCTAAACCATTCTTTGTCTTAGGAACCTGTATGAACACTTGGTCAGAATATGTAAGTGAATACATTGGGTGTTTACGTATCTGAATAAGATTACAAAGATAAACAAGGAAAAGTTTGTGCAATGATTTAGAAATGAGTAAAAGCATTTTAAATTTGACACAATAAGGGACGGGCAACCAAAGCAAATGAAATAATAATGGAGTGATGTGGCAAAATTTAGATTAATTACAAATAAGTCTCGCAGCTGTGTTTTGGACACCTTGATATTTATCATACAACAAACTATTGCAGTAGTCTAATCTACTACTAACAAGAGCATGGACAAGTGTTCTGCTATCTTTAGCCGACAAATGCTTTCTGATTGTAAGGATCCATTGTACAATTGATAGAAACACGCACAACATGTTTTTGTAATATGAGTGTCTGTTTTTAGACTACTATCAAACCAAACACCAAGATTTCCAGCTTTGTTAACTGGGAAAATTTCACTGTCTCCAACAAGAATGCGATTGATGTTAACCTATTGCAAGTTGTTGTTTGGTACCAGTCATGAGGAACTTGGTCTTAGCATCATTTATCATTTGTTTACATGTATTTGTAAGCATCCAACATCTTACTGCCGCTACGTAGTCCTGAAGTGCAGTAGTAGTGCAATTACTTGGTCAACATTCTTGTCAGGTTTGAATGACAGATATAATTGTGTGTCATCAGCAAATGTATGAACATTGGGTAAACATGGCCTAATAACTTGAAAAAGCTCGCTAGTATAGATCTATGGTGAAAAGAAGAGGACCGAAACTGGATCCTTGAGGGACCACCCATTTTAATTCAAATTTTCCTGATTTCGCTCCTTCCTCTGAAATCCTGTAGGATCTATCAGACAAGTATGATTCATACCAAGCTAATGCTACATGTACTACACCCAATTTTTCAAAAATCCAAATTTTGTGAAAACCCTATTTTTCTATCCTTGATGTCTACTCTTTCATAATTTTTAATCGGGAAGGTTGATTTTGATCAATAAAGATGAAAAACCCTGTGTTTTGTGATGAGGTTTTACGTGGTTTGGTACGATTGATTCCATTCAATTTACAAAAATGCAGATATTTTCACCTCTGGCAATTCTCTTTTTTTTTTGAGTTTTGACTGAGCGCCTGACAGCAGCCACTCAAATCAGCTCTGTATTTGTTTGTTAATTTCTTAGTTTATTGCTCATTTTGTGTTCTTGTTCTTATACAACTGGATTTGTTACTACACCTGGAATCTACAGGACTTTTTTCTGTGTGTCCTGGAGTCATCTGAGTTGTGAAAATAGTGATTTTCTGTTGGAATTTTTCACTGTCTCATTTGAAAATTCTGGTGTACATAGCTAACACACACTTTGGTGGCTGCATGCTGTGCAGTCAGCCACCTCGTCCATGGACATTGTTCGCCCATCTGGGGACAATGGAGGTAAGTATCCTTTTTATTCTCTCCCTGCTTGCTAGACCATTGTACTGCACTGACTCATCTGTGGTCAGCTTTGTTCCATCAGCATCAGTTGTGCTTGGTGCTTGCATTCTGCCAAAGTCACAGCTAGGATTCATCCAGCATCGGAAATATTTGAAATGCCCTGTGTCATATTATGACAATTCCCCAGCCACTTTTCATTTGGAAATTGTGATCTTCGGTGACATTGCTGTAAATCCCGGCCCTGAAGCTGAAAATAACTCAAACTCAGCAGAAGCTAGTCCAAACTCTACAAATTCCTACTCACGTAACAAGCTTCTCAGTCTCCGTTATGCCCCATCCACACGTGCATCAACTCTGCCTTCCTGTAAATTTACATTGCAGAATCTTGGCCTTTTTGTAAATCCCAGCACTGTTTACCGACCTACACATCGTGGAAAAAAGCTGGTCGCCGTAGAACTGTTCATAAACTCCTATACCTGAAGTTACACCCCCATCTGTTCTAGCACCAGTGACTCCTGCCAAATCTCAACTCAGCCTTTGTGTTCTGAACACACAGTCCATCTGTAACAAGTATGACGATTTTGCTGATTTTGTTCTGCAAAAGATCTGGACCTTGTTGCCGTTTCAGAAACATGGCTTAGACCAGATGACAACTTAACATGTCGTCAGTGTACCCCTGCTGGCTACTACTTTCATCACATCCCAAGACCTCACAAGACCGGTGGAGGAGTTGCAATACTGTACAGATCTACTTTATCTGTCTCTGTGAAAAGTAATGACGTCCAATACACAACTTTTGAATCTCTTCATGCTGAGGTTTCCGGAAACTCTAAATCTGTTCGCCTTGTCATTGTATACAGACCTGAAAGAGATTCTAACGGCCAACATGTGACTTTCTCAAGTTTTCTTAAGGAATTTGAGAATTTGATTTTAGAATATCTCCTTCATCCATCGGAAATCATCATCACTGGTGACTTTAACATTCATGTTGATGACATCCACAACACCAATGCAAACCAGTTTAAGCATCTACTTCAGGCTTTCGGTCTTACCCAGCATATCAAGGAGCCGACTCATCGTCTCGGTCATTGCCTGGACCTTGTCATAACTCGTGACATCACCCCACCCATTGTCTCAAACTTTGTTATTCTACCTGGATTCTCAGACCATTATGCAGTCATGTGTAACTTGAGTCTGTGCAAGCCCAAAGTCCCAACCGTCACTATAAAGAGCCGACAGTGGAAACATGTGAATTCTCCTGAAGTGTTCGCGACATAGGAACTCATTTAGCAAAGCTGGAAATTGATCATGACTGCTTGGATTCCTATGTCAGCCAATATGAGAGTACTATCAGTGACATCTTGGATAAATACGCACCTTGGAAAACAAGATCAGTCAAGGTCCGAACTGAAGTTTCCTGGTTCAATGATGATATTCAGACAGCAAGAAAGATCTGTCGTCAACTTGAGCGGAAATGGCGGAAAAATGGCAAGTTAGAAATACAACGACAAGAATATCGCAACCAATGTAAGGTAGTCAGGAATTTGATCAACCAGGCAAAGATCACCCATTATTCATCCCAAGTACAAGAATCCTCAGGAGATCAAAGAAGCTCTTCAAGATAATTGGTAAGTTGTTGCTCAAACCCAAAACCCCGTCCTTCCATCCACTTACAATGATCAGGACTTGGCAAATGAATTCCAGAAATCCTTTGTCACCAAGATTTCAGACATCCGCTCATCTTTTCATCAGTCCCTTACAACGTGCTGCAGACATTGCCACATCTTCAACCAGAGTGTAGACTATCTGTGTTTGAGCCTGCCACTGTTGCTGAGATTCAAAGGGTTATTATGAAATCTCCTTCAAAATCCTGTGAGCTGGATCCAGTGTCAACATCCATGATGAAGCAAAACATTGATATATTTTTACCCTACATCACTAATCTTGTAAACGAATCTCTCAGTTCGGTTGTTTCCCGATAGCCTCAAAGTTTCCTACATCAGGCCGCTCATCAAGAAACCAAACCTGGACAAGGAGATATTCAAAAACTACAGACCGGTTGCAAACTTAAAATATCTTGGAAAAGTCATCGAACGAGTAGTTTCATCACGCATTTCTGATCACATTCATAATTTTAACCTGTCCGACGTGTTCCAGTCAGCATACAAGCCTTTCCATGGGACAGAAGCTGCACTAGTCCGTGTGAGCAACGATATTCTTTCTGCAATGGACAATGGTAACCTAACAGCACTAGTCCTGCTAGACTTGAGTGCTGCCTTTGACACTGTTGATCACAACATCCTTCTCTCTCGGCTCCAGAATCACCTTGGCATAGAGGACACAGCCCTAGCATGGTGCAAATCGTATCTCTACAATAGAACTCAGCATGTATGTATTGGCACCGCAATATCAGACCCTGTTGTTTTGAACTACTCTGTGCCACAGGGTCGGTACTGGGCCCGCAGTGGTTTACGCTGTACACTTTACCGATTCGTGACATCATCCTGAAATTAAATCTGAATTACCATGTGTACGCAGACGACACTCAGCTATACATCACGTTTAAATCTTCTCAAGAAAACGCCAATGCATCTATTGCAAGACTTGAGAAATGCATCCAAGAGATTCGACGTTGGACACAACAAAACTTCCTGAAGTTAAATGATGATAAGACAGAGTTCCTTCTATTTGGGTCACGTCAACAGTTAACAAAGGTTTCAGTGCCATACATTTCCATCGGTGATGCTCGGATAGCTCCTCGCTGCAAGCTCGGAACTTAGGGGTTATTTTTGATTCATCGATGACACTTCAACCACACATCAACAACATCGTTCGTCTGTCATCATATCACATCAGGAATATTGGTAAGATTCGCAAGTACTTGGACAAAAGTGCCACTGAAAAGGTCATTCATGCATTTGTTACTTCTCGTCTTGACAACGGCAATGCTCTTCTCTACAGTCTTCCTAACAACCAGATTTCCCGTCTTCAACGCCTCCAAAATACCGCTGCCCGCATTGTGACACTGTCTAGAAAATCCTGTTCTATCACCCCCATTCTGAAACAACTACATTGGCTCCCTATCTCTCAACGAATCATCTTCAAGCTGATGCTCATTGTCCACAAAGCACTTAATGGCAAGGCTCCCCACTGTATTTCTGAACTACTTCAAGTTTACACTCCATCAAGGAATCTTCGATCAAGTTCCATGCTTCTCCTCGTTGAACCCAAGTCTCGACACTCATGGGGTGACAGGTCTTTTTCTTCAGCTGCGCCACGCATCTGGAACTCTCTACCGCTTAATATTAGATCTTGTCTTTGTACCACAAAATTCAAATCTCTTCTCAAAACTTATCTTATGTCACAGGTTTTCAAGGACTAATTTTGTTGTGTCTGTTTTGTCTTTGTTTTGTTTTGTTTTATTTTTGGGTTTTTTTACTGCGCCTTGAACACCCAGCAGGGTGGATATGTGCGCATTACAAGTCTTATTATTATTATTATTATTATTATTATTATTAACCCCGTTATAAATTTGGTATCATCTTGAAGCTTATAATAGGATTTGAGGCATTGCAATGGTGAGGTATCAATATTTGGTTTGTGGTAACACCATGTGTATATTTTTAGACCTACTTGAAGCTTACGACTAACTCTCTATATTTAGACATAAAAAAGGTAAAGGGTCACATGCAAATGCTATCCAAGTCATTTTTGCCCCATAAACAAACAGCGCTTGTTATTAAGGACGGGACATATCCTGTCACATGTTCCAAACAGAGGGCACTGATTGGTCGAGACGCTCAAGATTGATCTTGCGCATGCGCTGTGGTCTTGCTTCTTTCTTGGAACACACAAAAAAGCTACATGTACATGTACATGTAGCATTGTGCATGCATGCCACCTTGCTCTGCACACACATGGCATGTCGAAAGATCGACGGAGATGGTTTATCTCCTGTATAGTTTTAGAATAACTTATAAGATAGGTCACAGATTTTATACTTCTTTCATGATTAAGTTGATTGAAGATGACTCCAAATAGACCGCTATCATGCTAAGGCTTTTGAGGATCTTTGAAACGCAAAGATATTCACTAATTCAGAGCTAGGAGAGCTATATTACATCTGGTTTTGTCGTATGACTCGGACTTTTGAGAACTCTTGATTTTAGTTTCTTTTGAGAACTCCTGATTTTAGATTCTGATTTAACTTGCTGGTGACAGCGGAAGACGACAACAAAATACATAATGGACCATGTTTCAAGTGATACATCATGGATTAATATTAATTTCTTGTCAAAAAAACCTAGAGCTGAACTCTAGGTAGGTTGCCCTACTACACGATAGAGGCAGAAAAGTCTAGCGTGTGCAAAAACAACCTGCTCTTTTCAGAGCCCTACATGTACATGTACATCTTTTAAAAAAAACTTTAAACAAACATTGTGTATTGAAATGACGATTTCAAATGACAGGTGGTGAAGAAAAGAGTAAACAAAGAAATGTATGATCAGACAAAACCCTTAACTATCCGAATATCAGGTTTAATACTTTCTTTTATATAATTCATCATTTAATAATTTGTCTGTTTGCTGAGCAATTATTAAACTTATTTTTTTACCAAACCTTGACATTTTAACACAAAACTTACATACACATACATTTTTAAAGTTATTTTTCCATGTCCAATGGAACATATTTTATATTAACAGAAGCACAATTTGTCACCCTGGAGGTTTTTATATTTGAAAAAGGGGAGCTTTTAACCTGCTCAATAATGTGAAATTATAACAAATAAGTTTAAGATTTAAAGGTATCATACACATTCTGTAATGACTCAAAACAAATATTAGCTTAAAAACTTACTTGGTAACAAGCAAGGGAGAGCTGTTGATAGTATGAAACATTGTAGGAAACGACTCCCTCTGAAGTAACATAGTTTTTGAGAAAGAGGTAATTTCTCACTAAAACAATAAAAACTTCTTGCAAGAAGTTTTTATTCCTATCTGAAAGCACACAAATTTGTACAACAAGGGTGTTTTTTCTTTCATCATTTTCTTGCAACTTCGATGACCAATTGAGCCCAAATTTTCACAGTCTTGTTATTTTATGTATGTTTGGATAAATCAAGTGAGAACACTGGTCGTCGACAATTTCCAAACTTGTTTAGTGCCTTTAATACATTATGCAAATTGGTAAAAACATGCAATCCGATGCTTCATAAATTGTCGTATTTTGATATAATATTTTAAGAGTCATGAACAACAGTTGGTCAAAATTTTAGACCAATATTTTAGCAGGAAAGTGTTTGTTGCTAGGGTACTTTAAAAAAAACTTTGCTACATGTAATTTTCAATCTCTTGGTTCACTACACATGTATAAACAGGTTTTTCTCCTGAAGTCACTCAAGTCATTTAAAAAAAAAATGAGGGATTTTAATATGTAAAGCTGGGTTTATCTCCAGATTGCAAAATGCTACAGAGCTCCATCATACACCAAATTAAAGCTTAGAGTATAGCCTTTCCATCCATGTGTGTAACGTCAAAAGTGAAATTTGCAAATTTGTGATGGGCCATTTTTACAGAGCGGTTCAGATATTTTAGTCCTCCCTTGTACATCAACTAATTAAGTTGTTATTTCAACTGACTGCATTATTAACCACTAAAAACACATTATAATTATTTTTGTGACAAGAAAAATAATATCGTCTGCTTACCTTTCGGTAAAAATAATTCGAAAAATAATATCGTCTACTTACCTTTCGGTTCAGCGGTTATCTTGTTGTTGTCCGCCATTTTAAAACCACCCACCAACACCTCAGAAATACGTTGGCCCATGGTTGCTAAGGTTCGCCAACGTTGGCAGCGCATAACTCGTTCCACTCAAAATTGTTGGCAAACGTTGGCAACGTTTACACAAGTGGAACGCACCCCAGCTGCGTACCCAGCATTGCGCAAAGGTTTTACAACAAAAACACCACACAGGGTCCATCATGATGCAAGGAATTTGAAACCATGTGGTATGCTATGATCTATAAGTTATTTGGAGTAATTTTCTCTCTTATTTTGTTATTTATTGTTGTTTTTTCCATTATTATTTTTTGTACATTTACAATCCGTAGGAGCTCTAAGCCAAAAATAAAGTCTGGTTAGTCTCTTGCCATGTATCTAGAACGTTACAAGTTGCTAAGAGTAATGATTTGATTGTACAAGTACAGCCTTCTGAAAATCAGTGTGATAGGTGGTTCCTCGGATGACATGCAGTGGGTGAAATATTTCTGAGTAATATTTTTCATTTAAATAATATTTTTCATTCACAGAATGAAAAATAATGCTAAGAAACAATTTAAATTTTGAACAGTAAACAAGGTACTTTTATCAGTCTGATTTTTATTGATAAAAACAAATTTGTCAATTAATAAATAAATACGCCCATGGTCGGTCCCGGGCAAGACTCGACTTTGAATTATTTCATTTTGCTGTATTTGTAAAGACATCATGATCAATCATAAAGATTTTCATAAGAAGTAATTAATTATGACAAATACGTGTGTGAGCGTTAATAAAATAGAAGAAAAAGCAAGTGAAGAAGTTTTTAAAATCAACTTGACCAAGGCAATGATCGGCACCTACAGTTTGGGTTAGGACCCCACAGCAGATGGAGTGTTACGAATACGATCGTCGTCGCAGCGTACATAGTGATGACTGATGAATCTTCACTTGATTAAAAACGAGATCTAAGTTTTTTTAAATATCTATCTTTTGTGCAGAAACAACGATTTACATATCTTGATTAAGACTTCGTAGCTTTGAAAACAGGCAGTGATTTCTTTCATTTGGCCGTGCTTATCAGGGCTGCATAGCTGGCTGCCTAAAAGCTTGCCGGGGATTACACCCAAGTTTAAGATACAACCTGGGAAGCAGCAGGAGAGGGAACACCTTAAGGGGATGCAAATTTATATTTCCAATATTAAGTAATTAACCGCCTGGAAAAATGGCTGGGTAAAATAATTTTGGGTGGAAAATAGACAAATTTACTGGAGTGGGATTTGAATCTGCTTCTGACTTGCTTCTGACTGGCACCCACAACAGAGACTGCGAACACTAGGGCTACATGTACATGTTATATGGCTTGGTTGGTAGAGGCCGGCCATTTCCGGAGGTTGCAAGTTCAAATCCTGCTCCATTAAATTTGATCTGTGTTAACTAATTAATTTAAATTTACCCATTCCGATTCCCTTGTGGTTTATTACTTAATCTCAATAATTTAAACGCAGCAAAATCTAAGTGTATCAGAAATGTGTCAGCCCAACTGTCTAATTGTAGGCCTGGTTAGAACACTGACTTGTTTGGTGTTTGAGTCAACAAACAGGCAGAAAGGTTCAATCAAACAAGCCTGCTGGCACAATAGTTTCTTGAGCCAATCAGGGGTCAAAGTCTACCAGTGGACAATGATTGGATTATTCTGGTTTGTTGAAGCTCCCTACTCATTTCAGGCTTGTATCATCACCTTTTCTCACTTGGATCATAAACTTGTGAACATTGCTAATGGCACAAGGTTTTAAAACACAAAAGCATTTGGATATAAATTGTCAAATGTGAAATTTAAGGACTTTCACTTTGACAGATGGAATGTTTGATTTCCACTTCATGAAGAAATAACCCCCCAAAAGTCCAAACCTCTTTTGCTTGATACAGAAAATCTCACAATGCATCGGAGAGCAGCATCGATAACTTCAAACTTTTCCAAAAGCCCTGGAGCAAGCCGTGGTCCCCAAGCCATTGTAGCTTCACGCATTGTTATGAGTCCCCTTGACCCAAATCCTGGATTCACCCTGGAGGATAAATAAGTTGATTGGACATAGGCTTCAATTATTGGTATTGAATTTTCATATTTTTACACACTATCTGTTTTTATTTTTGTCTTTAGCAGTATCGTTCTTGTAAGTGTTGATTTAATCGTGAAGAATCAGCCCAGATGAATAAGCATAAGATGTCAAGTCCTACCAAGCAAACAGCTAGTAGAAGACTGCCTCCTCTACCATCACACAAACGTGGTCAGGCTCCAAGCAGTAGTCCACATAGCAAAGGACATTCTGTATATTTAGGTCCAAGCAACCAAAAGGCGGATGGGAAATATGCACATGTTCAAGGACATTATGGTTATGGGCTATCTCGCTCCAACCAGGAACGCATGGTAGTAACAGGTCAGTATTTTTCAAATGTCACTTAGACATTAATTCAATAACGTATTGTCATTTTTTGCATCATAACAATTTGACACAATTGTCAAGTGTAGTTCTTTGCTGGGTGATGTGCTCTTCAGGGTATTATGCTTTACAAGGTGTTGCGCTTGGCAAGGTGCTGTGCTGTGAGTTGCTGTGCTGCGAGGTATTGTGCTTTGCACTGTATTTTGCTCTGCAAGGTGTTGTGCTGTGAAGATGTTGTACTTTGTAAGACATTATGCTTTCAAAAGTGTGGTACATGTACATCTATGAGGTTTTGCTTTGCAAGGTGTTGTGCTCTGCAGGGTGATGTGCCCTGCAGGTTGATGTGCTGTGCAGGGTGTTGTGCTGTACACATGGTACAGGGTGTTGTGCTGTACAGGGTGTTGTGCTGTACGGGGTGTTGTGCTGTGCAGGTTGATGTGCTGTGCAGGGTGTTGTGCTGTACACATGGTACAGGGTGTTGTGCTGTACAGGGTGTTGTGCTGTACAGGGTGTTGTGCTGTACAGGGTGTTGTGCTGTGCAGGTTGATGTGCTGTGCAAGGTGTTGTGCTGTGCAGGGTGTTGTACTGTGCTTGGTGTTGTACTGTGCAAGGTGATTTGCTATGCAGGGTGTTGTGCTGTGCAGGGTGTTGTGCTGTTCAGCGTGTTGTGCTGTTCAGGGTATTGTGCTGTGCAGGGTGATGTGTTTTGCTGTGCAGCTAGTCAGATCCCAGTCGATCACATTGGCCAACTTGTCATGTCTTCCTTTGTACTCCGTCTGGCCCATCATACTACATTCGCTGCCGATATGAAATACAATCTCCTCTGCTTTACATGTATTACACATTCTACACATGCTTAGGAGAGACGTTTGCTTTCTCTTTCACTGCCTTCATTACATTTGTCCTAAGAGACTGGTCTTGCACCGCAGTAATCAAGCGCTCGGTTTCCTTCTTCAGTTCCAGGACTTGCAGCTCGCCACTTCTCCTGTACATCCTAAGAACTGGCCATGAAGTGGCTTGTTCCTTCAATCTTGATGTCTTTCCTCTTTCCTTTCCCTCTTGTACTCCTTCGGTCCAACTTTACCTTTGTGTGCTTTTGCACAATGTTCAGCAAGTTCTCCTCGGTGCTCCTGACATGACATTGCAAGCTCCTTCACTCGATGATGACACTGTCTGCCACGCTCCCCCGTCAGTCCTCTGACCTCAGAATATAGAGTCTGCTGACATTTTCCCGCGGACGTAGCATGCCATGCATAGTCATCAGTTTTCTTGTCCTCCTGTCAGTGACATATCTTCCTTAGTTCACTCGACAATGTACCTGCACTGTACCTTATCAAAGACACAGCCCGTGTTTCCCTCGTTCAGTTTAGACTTCAAACATTTCTTCACCCGCCTGATATGTACTCTGCCCTCAGCCTTTCTTTGACTACTCGGGAAGGACGTGGTCCGATTTTAGTACACCAAGGTGCAAGGTCATGAATAATTTTTAATTTTTTATTTGATAATGTATATAACACATATCAGCCAAGCAGCAACGTTTTGCAGTCTAGCTAATTGTGAATTTGGTAGACCATAAAAAATTGTTATTGTAATAAAGACGGCCATTACAAGATTCATTCAGTGGATTAAGACAGTGTTGTTAGTGCATCATCAATGCTGGTCGAAAGAGTGTTGATATCATGTGCCACAATCTTGCAGTGTATGAAGAAAAAGTGTTCCAGCCAGGATGAAATTATAGGTGCTCTCTGATGTAATCTAGGATATTTTGAAATTAAGGATTTGCTTTATTTGCCTTTGATAATTGTTTTCCCTCAGCGAAAATACTGTGTACATGTTCATGCTTTTTTATTATAATGTATGTTACTCACAATCCAACTGCATTACCTAGAACATTTTGTCATTGACATAATATTAAAAAATTAATCACAGCTGTACAACACATTTTAATGTGTTAAAATGTGTTGTACAGCTGTGATTAATTTTGTGTGCTTTAAAATATATAAAAATTGTTTTCATGGAAACTGGTATCAAAATCTACGTGCTTCATTCGAATGGGGGTATTTCAGTATAGAAGTAATGTACTGAATTATCTGGGTCAAGAGTTTTTAAGGGGTGAAAATATTTATTGAAGACCATCAGTGGTCTGTTGTCTAATTTGGAACAGGCTTCGCGGTAGTCATAACAAAAGCGCAGTTGTACAGCTCAATTCCTTCTCTTCTCCCTCACTCACTTTCCCTTTTAATTTTGTTTTAAAATTTTATGGGGGGGGGGAGGAGTTCCCAGGATCTGGCCTGACCTAGACACTGAACACAAATAAAACGAAACAAAACAGATTTTTACATTTTACTTTATAGATACAACTTTTGTTTAGCACATAATTTTTGGTTGTCATGGTGCAGGTCAGTCCTCAACTCTGAGTAATGGCACATCTAGTCGTCATCGTGGCATACCCTTACATCATTCATTCAGTGAATCTATTGACGTACCAGGTACATCAACCATTGTTTTATCTACTTGTTATTTTTAGTTTATCCTCAAGCCAACTTCAATCCTTCCTGCTGATTTGTTGACAGCTGTGGGATGTATTCCTATATCCCACTCATATAAAAATATCCTATTAAAATCATCATCATGCGTACTGAATACAATCTGTGCATGTACAAATGTATGCACTTACTACAGTGTGTTTTTATACCGTTGTAAAATTATGGACTTAATTTTCGTTGTTTATCAGCACAGCAGTCCCCAAAACTAACTTTAAGTTAAACCTTTTCAAGAGCGTAATAACTCTGAATTTTATGTTTAAAATGTGCAAACGATAAAAACACCTAAATCACGCTTGAACCTCAAGAAAATTGGAACAGAACAACATTGTTTTTGCTCATTCATTATTTTGTCGTTTGCAAGTTCACTTGAGGATAAATTTGTTATCCCACTGGCACTTGTGGAATATGCAAAGCTATAGCATGCCTGTGTCCCATTGCAACTCAGGCTTCAGCCAAGTCTTACATTCATAGACCGAGAGATGCTTTTTTTGTTTGTTTCTTTTCTGCTTGTGGGATAACTAATGATATTGTGCAACACTGCTTTTTTGCTTTTACTGTCTGTATTCATACAACACCTCATATACATTGTAAACTTTGTACGTAGTACAGTACCATCATGGTCTGAATCGGCCATGCACTTGTCACATGTAACACAATAGAAAGATCTTTTTTATTTTTATTTGATTCAATAAAACACACTGCATTGCTGATTTGTTGGTCAATATTGCTTTAATCATCACCATCATCCCGATGCCGGGCAAAGGTCTCTCCAAAACTGTGCCAAGTATATTCTGTTCCGACTTCAACAAATAACCCACTCATTAATTTAATCACCCTAGCTACTTTCAAAAAAAAGGGAAAAGAAAAAGGGAACAAAAATCAGTTGCAGTGACTAATCTTCATAGGGGATCCTACAAGTACAGGATGGAATACCCTCACCATGGTACTTTTGTAAGCACATTGTTTGATTAGAATAAAACATGTTCAGCAACCTATGAAAAGTGTCCTGGTTTTATTGTTGTTGAAGTATTACTTTCCAAGTTGACATACAAAACATATCGTTTTGATTGATTGAATTTGTCCACAAAGTCTCTGAAAGTACAAAGTTGGTGAAATGTGGACAAAACTGTTTAATTACTTATTTAACAATGAAGTTGATTTTAAATCCCTTTTTATTCATTTATTTATCTATTTGTTTTACTTGATTAAACATTTCAGATCACCTTCTTCATGAGCAAGTACGCAGTTACTTAAATGAGAATCCTGCGTTTCTTGAGGACTATGTATTGAGTCGTGTTGATTATGATACATTGGAGAGGTGGACTAACCAAGTCAGATTACACAAACACAAAGTAACCTACAGTAGAACTTTGTCCAGAGAAAACTCAGGCAAGAGCTGCTCAAGCCATGGCACAGGTAATTCATTTCTTCACACATCAAATAGTTTTAGAATGGAAGTGATGAGTGTTAAGTAGGCTTTGACATAAAGAGAAGATTAAATAAACAGAATGCATTTTTCTTTCTCTGTACATGTGTGTAAATACATACGTACATCATGATGTTTCACATGCACATGTACAAGCACATTGTTGACAGTTGTCTCTGTAGCTTCCTTGATCATGTACATTCACTCTGCTTGAGTCTGGAGGAAGTATTGGTCATGTGCAGATAATCTTGCTCTTTACTCAGGAGTGTGTCAATACATTGTCAATATTTTGTGTTTTCTTAAATTTCATTTCTTCTCAGCTGAAGAGCTGTCTATTGATTTACCATTTGCTGAAGTCGGCAAATGGGAGCTTGCTGTATTGATATAATTTCCTGTTTCACATTGAGAAGCCTATATCACCTGCCATCCCATTTCCACATGTCATGCTCATATGCCTTCCAGTCTAAAGCATTTCCTCTGGATTTCTTATACAATAATATAATTTGTCCCATGTTATTGTTTGTAGGTCCCGCTACGCCAAAGCTTCATCACTGGAAGGTAAGATTCAATGTTTGTTATATTTGCTAGCCGCATTGGGTAGCAGGATTTTCAATGTCATGATTGGGGAGAATGCAAAGAGTCTTCTTAATTCTTAAAAGCAAAATTGATGTTCAGGTTTATGCATTCCTATTCAATTCAAATCCAATTCAAAATCTTGAATTTATTTCTAAAGGCAGTTGCGCACATACTGTTGGATACCTCACTATTTAATTGAGAAACACTAACAATTAAGAATAGAAAATGGAAATTTAAATTTGCTTTGGATTGGTTTAAAAGTAATACTTTTTCTTAACATTTCCAGACTTAGCACATTATAGGTTTTCCAGGCAAATTTCAGTGAAAAATATTGAATTTCATTTGAAAACTAATTCTCCCTTAAATCAGCATTCTGTCATCAAAAAAGTTCAAAGGAAGTTGTGCTGCAAGTAGTGTTGGCATTTAATTAAGTAACCAGTTCATTGTTCAAATAAATTGTTGATTAGCCATTTAATTAAACCATACCTCAAAATGTCACCTAAATGACCCAGTGTACACTTCACGGTCATACAGTGCAAAATCAACTTCTCTGTGTACCCCCTAGAGCCAGATCTGTTCTACCTGGGGCTTTTTCCAAACCTCAGCTTAGGCTCCGCCTCCCTCTTCGGCTCCAGACTATGTGTGATGTTAAAAACGCCGTGCAGATTGTACACTGCTCTAAAATTAATGACGTAGCCGGAGCCGGAGCTGGTTTGGAAAATGCCCCTGGCTCCTAGATCTGTCTCCAGGATATGGTTAAGTCACGTAATCATTCATTTAGTTTTGTTGGCCCTCTGAATGAGCTACATGTATACATGTTTATATGGAATGAAAAAAACCCATTAATTTAGTTTGATTAGAGAACAAATTTGTGGTTTGAGGCATGCGTGGCAGAGCGTTTCGGTTTACTGTAACACCGCATGTCCATGTGATTATATACAACAATGCACATGTACTTGGCTGTGTAGAACTGTTCTTAATAGAATTGAGATGTGTGGGTCTTAACATTTCAACTAGTCTTCTTTAATCACCGTCAGAAGACCGGTTTTTTTTTAATATTAGTTTTCTTGATTATAAGCCGCAGCACCAAAAAAACTTTGAAAAAGATTTAAGATGTTATGTTGGTGTATACAAACCCTTTTAAAATAAAACTGCAAGTAAATTATGCAACAGTACCAACGTTTCGCCGCGGAACATTCACATTTCCCCCATGGTTCGAGGCAGTGCACACAGTACACAGCTCGCTGTACAGCAACATCAGCCAATAGGAAATATGATACACACTTTGTGGGAATTCAACAGCCAGTAGAAATATTTGTTTCGTGCTATGTAAATTAGACAGTCGAGTTTGTGTCCAGTTTTCACGGGTATAGGCTAATGTCCTTTCTCAGTTACCGACGCAGGGTTGCATTGCTGGTCCATTAGGGTTCATCATGTATACTACTCCCATAGTTGACGTTATTCGTTAACCCAACATTTTTTCAAGTGATCATCAACACATGCTTCGCATTCTATCATCTTGCAGATCTGGTCAATGAATGGATGTCTCAAAATTTTACTGCAACTGAACCAGGATAATACTGAATTCTTTGTTTTTCCAATAATCGCACAATGTCTCTCTCACCCACCTTGAAATTTAAAAGTTTATAATATTCAGACTTCCACATCCATTAAAGATTTAGGCATAACCTGGGATTGTTCTTTGAACTACATTGGACAGGACTGGTCCTCTGCTGACCTGCTGGCAGAGCTAATCTGGCTCTCTGTTAAAGAAAGAACTTCTTTCAAAATGTTCACTGTTATTTACAAAATCCTGCATGTTATGTCCCTGATGTACACAAGCAACGACTCGACTCATCTTCAAACTTGACCTGGCTTTCCATTACAGTACAGATCTTAAATGTTTTTCCTTTTGTATTTTTGTCTTCCCTTTCTCTGTTATTGTAAGGCTCTTTGTTCTTTGAACAGTTAGCGCCATATAAATGCTTTGTATAGTATTTTTATGTTGATGAGTAGAAGGGCCTGTCGATCATTTTAATAAAACCTTAGTGAGACAAAAAAAAAGGAAGGGACAATTTTTACCAAACAGTTAAAAAGGGTTTTGTGAAAGCATTAAAACTACTCGTACACACTACATGTAGATAGAAATTAAATTACAGCACTTAATCTGCAGCTCAGAGTTAGTGATTTGGATTTTACTTAAATTCGTCTACATTTTGTTATTTGTACATTTGTGTATCTGTATTAGTTCTTGTAAAAGACATGGGTGTTACATGTACATGAACATGTGGACAATTTGCTGTCAGAAATTGTTTCTGTCCATTACAACCGCACTAACCATGATTCCCTACAATGACGTAATAAATTTAGTCCAAGATAGAAACATGCAAAATGCCTTTTTTTTGCAAACGTAAGTTGAAAAACTACCAGTGAGAGTTAACAAATTGTTATTTACTGTCAAATATAGAATGCTGTTTGGAGAATAAAGATCTTAAATGGGCATGTGAATGTACTCAAAAATATGTAGATGTACCAAATATACATGTATTTAATGAATTTCAACTTAAAACATTAAAGTAACGTTAACAAGTGTTTTTGAAGAACGACTATAAATCCTAAATTGACATTGATGAGTGAAGTTGGTAACAGGGTGTATCAGCATCACAGATCATATTGTGCACACTCAGGTGATGCATTCAACAGTGGCATGAATACAGCAGTGGTGTAGCACACATTAATAAACAAATACCCAACATTGATTTCTGTTGTTATGGTGATAGTTACTAAGAGAGTCAGGGTGGCCTTCTTATTGGCATTAAAGGGAAATTACTGCATGCGTGCATAGTTTAAAGCCTGTTAATTTATGTTTACATATAATGTGTACCTAAAGAAGTGGTTTCATCATCAAAAAAGAAGACGCGAACAATCAAATAAAAGCAAATTTACCATTGTGTCTCTGCCTGATCTACTGTGCTGAATGTGTGGCGCATTTAGCTGCAATGTAGAATATGTATTAAGTACAAAGACATGGTCCTAATGTCTTCAATGCTGACATGCTTTCCCATTGCATCCAACTTCCCACAGTACAATGCAAACTACATTGTAAACAGTATTTCAACTGGTCTTTTGAAAGAATAAACCACAGCACTGTACTATACGTGTGTACATGTATGATAACAGTTATAAGGCAGTTGTGCACCATGCAACTGTTTGAATGTAAGTAAAACCAATTAGACCTAATGTACATCACAGTATTATTTTGGGGTAAATGTATACGTACAGTAGTAGATAGAGAGAAATGCAGCTGACAAAGTCCATTAATTATGGTCAGACTGCTATGCTGCATTTTAAAATAACCACTTTTTGCCAGAATTTTAAAATACGTACATGTAGTGATGTTTCTATAATTTGCTTTAAATTTAAAAATTTGGGTGACCATAAAATGCCTCTTACATATGTACAAATAGGAGTATGTTTACATGTCCAATTCTGTGCTTTACCATTATGTATGATGCACGAATGAAAAAAGTAGGATGTCCAGATTTTACTCCATCACACAGAGAGAATATAAAAACCAGGTCATTCTCATAAGAACAAAGAAGAATTCACAAAAATAACAAACTGAATTACATGATACATTATTCAGTTAAGTGTAAATTATTGGATATTAGGGTGGATTCCTGATGTAAAAAATATGTGCCTCTTGATCACTTACATAGATGTACCAAATATATTATGTAACACTTGAAACTATGTGCTCACCAATCGAAGGAAAACAAAAAAACAAAAACACTTGATTTGAAATAAATTGAAGATTGCTGGATATGAAATGTAATGGTCAATGTCATTGTCACCTGCATTATACAGCCTGATACTCTTAATGGTCAATGTCATTGTCACCTGCTTTATGCAGCCCGATACTCTTAATGGCTGATAGCTACAATAGCTCTCTTGGCAATGACCCACTTTACCTATTTCAGTTTCCATGGTTTCTTCTGACGTACATATTTTTAAGGAGATGATTTTGAGTTATTATTATTCAAATCTTTGCCATGGAAACAGTGATTGTTATATCTTTGTACAATATAAGATGTATGTGTAGTCCATCACAGTTCCAATACCATTGTGCATTTAGCTGCACATTGTCCTCATATTATCAAATACAAAGGTGGTTATGTTGAAGCCGTACCAGTGAACATTATTCAGTAATATCATGTTCTTCATACATCACATACACTATTTATGCTACACCTTTAATGATGTATTGTACAATTTAAACCGTTTCTTGGTCAATTCACAATATTAAAGATTCTATTTCATAGATTCTTATTAATGTAGTTTTGAATAATTCTGGGCAGTTTTGGAATGAGACTATTTATCTCCTGTGATAACTCGAGAAGGACTCGGCATATCAACTTCAAACTTGGTGTGTGGATTGGTCTTGAGATCCCCCAAAAACCTAATATAGTTTTTGGACCTCCTCTTTTAAATGTCTTGAAGGTCATTATGGCTAAAACAAAAGAAATGTTGTCCAAGCGTTGAAGCATGAGATTAATCTTAGCAGGGCATTTTTGCTCAACATACCATTCTTGTTTACTTTAACTTCCTGTCAAATTGGGGTCATGTAAACATATTCAATATACATTTTGATTGACTTTTCAAGGCCTTTCATATGAAGTATAGATTGTGAAATTATATTATAGTTCAGAAGATACAATTTATTCAAAATTTTTAAATAATCAACTTTAATTTATGTTACTCGATACCTAATGACAGGAAGTCGTCATGATGTCACAACAACTTTTTCCTGTACATGTTATTATATATTACCATGTGTGAAGTGTTAAGGTAGTCGGTCTGGCAAATTTGTCTAACTAATTTTTTTTAAACAAACACATATTTCGACTGTGGCAAACTGCATGGCCTGCTCACAAGCTTCAGTCATATGGTGTGTTAGGAAGAATGTTACATATCTCTGCTTTCCTTTCCAAATGTAATTTGAAGGTAGTGTCCTTGAGGGTCAATCTTGTCCTATCCCTTCTATCAATTGCGGTGTTCCTCAAGGCTCAGTACTTGGTCCCACTCTCTTTTTTGTTTACATTAATGAATTGCCCGATGAAGTTTTGTCTCAGCTTGCCATGTATGCTGATGATTCAACCCTTTACTGTGTTTCCCCTAACTCTTCCAACACTTCTCGCTGTGAGGTGGGTGTCTCATTGAATAATGATTCAGAGAGCGTGCTGAAGTGGGGAAACGATTGGCTAGGAATCTTTAACGCAAAGAAAACTAAACTAATGTCTCTGTCTTGCTCTAGATACATTTCCATCCATTCATATGGGTCCATTGACTTTGCCTGAGGTACTGATATTCCTCTTAAAACAGTCTAGGTGCATGTTTCCCTCTTTCCTACAATCTAGACTGTTTTAAGAGGGATATCAGTTCCTACCTTCAGCTGAGTTATTTTCATCTTAAGTTTCTATTTCTTGTAGCTCCTTACCAAGAGTGACTTTTAGCCTTGGTTTGGGCAAACTTGCATAACAAAAACCAAGTAAATAAATAAAAAGCTGTTATCATTGGTTGCTCTTAAATACCACTACCATAATTTTTGGACCATAAGCTGCGACTTATGAATTGATTTTCAGGCCTTCAACGTGCTCAACAGCTTATATTCAAGGCAGCTTTGAACATCGATGTAAAGTGAGCTTTTTAAATTAAAATGGCAAAGTTCTCAAACTTCAATATATAATTTACCCAAATTTAAATATAATCGGGGAAAAAACACAAAACGATCACACATTCTCATTTCAGTTCTGTACTTGCCTGTGCAACACATAAATTTTTACAGTGCTACTCTGCAACAACATACATGTATAAAATATGACAACAATTGCAAATAATTTGCCTGGTTCCTTACTCATATGAACATAGACTGTGCAAGTCTCGCGCATTGAACTTCTGGAACCATTGTGGTCCAAATCATATGGAGATTTACATGGGCAAGATTTTGTTTTGTCAATTATTATTAATTTATATGTTGTTGGGAATGTAATACTTAGTTATAAAAAATAGGAAAGTAAAATCAATTCAACAATATAATAAAGAAAACCCAAGAGTTAGACTTGACCTCAGCTTCCGGTTGCTGCAAAAAAGTAAGAATTTTGTGCTCACCTCCGATCACAAAACTTATGTAAACGCTTGTTTTGGATGCCGATGATAATTGCAGATGTTCGTTGTAATTAAAACGCAAAGCCTTTTCATAGCAGCGTCCTCTATCAACTGCGTCAAGCATCAATTTTACGCCCGTGTGACCATCGCGAATCCACGTAAGTGGTTTCTGACTGTTGGACTTTGTACTTGCTTTGTATGTACTGTTTATCCACGGTTGTATGATGCAGATGGTCTACCCTCTATTGAGATTGCGTTTATTCCATACATTCACAGTATAATGCGGGGCACATAAGAATCTAACAAATAAAAAGACTTGTCGAACCATCTTACAAACTTCAAAATAATCTTGCTATTAGATTTTTCAACCGTACCCCTTATTTATTGTGACATACAAGGAACATTTTTGCCTCGCCCAGCAGACTACAAAGGGAAGGTTTTCACTCAACCCTACGCTATTTCAAACCCTGTCTTCTATTATGTACTTATGATATGCAAATTGGGCACTTTCTGATGCGGCTTATATTCCAAGCAGCTTATAGTCACAAAGTTACGATAATGTCTTTCTGATTGTGGAAAGAATTAGCACTTTCTTTTGGCCACAGCTTCCATTTCACATGCTCAATTCCATTGAAATTTCATAATTAAAGTTCTTTTGAAAATAAAGATGCATTGCCTGTGTTTGACCGAAAAGATTAAAAAAGTTATTTTCACACGCGATTTGATTTAGAAAGGTTACATGTACATGTACATGCTTGTGTACAAAAATACAACAAGTTTAGATTTCTGACATTGGGAACTGTAGATTCAAACGCTTTTGTTTTAAAGGGGGTTTGTTTCTGGCGACAATCAGAAGAATAAGAAAGTTAATGAATATTAATTATTCTTGTGACCTCATTGAGCTGTGAACAGGTCATGGCCACAACCAGTCAGTACATACACACACACACACACGCAACCTTACGGATCCGGTTTGTGGGGTCCTGCTATTATTCCCTTTTCTAAAGAATTCCCTTGTGGGGTCCAGGTTGAATGAAGACTTCCCTTGCGGCAAGCTAGTCTTAAGCTTGTGACAATCTTTTAAATCTTAAAATCTTAATGAGCTTGCTGCAAGCTCAAATGAGCTTGCAATCATTTCTGCAAGCTAGCTGCAAGCTTCTTGCAAGCTTGCGAGCTTGTGCAAGCTTGCAGCAAGCTTGCTGCAAGCTTATATGAAACACGTTTGTCTTCATGCAAGCTTGCATGGTTTCTTGGCAAGCTCGCAATCTTTTTAGCAAGTTGCTGCAAGCTTATATATGAAACACGTTTGTCTTCATGTAAGCTTGCAAGCTTGCATGTTTTTTTGGCAAGCTTGCAATCTTCTGTGCAAGCTTGCAAGCTTGCATGGTTTATTGGCAAGTTTGCTGCAAGCTTGCATGGTTTCTTTGCAAGCTCGCAATCCTTTTAGCAAGCTTGCATGTTTTTTTGGCAAGCTTGCAATCTTTGTGCAAGCTTCCAAGCTTGCATGGTTTCTTGGCAAGCTTGCTGCAAGCTTGAATGTTTTTTGTGACAAGCTTGCAAACTTTTTTGCAAGCTTGCAAGCTTGCATGGCTTCTGGGCAAGCTTGCAATTTTTAAGCAAGCTTGCATGGTTTGGTCACAAGCTTGCAATCTTAAGCTTGCCGCACACTTGCAAGCTTGCAAACTTGTTTGGATAACTAGAATGAAATGGGCGGGATCTAATTAATTATGCACAAAAATAGAACTTGATGTTTATTCAAAACCATTGTAGGTTTAACAGTATTTCATGCGCAGTAGTTTACACTTAAATGTGTGTAAGTTTATTATAGCTAGGCCCAGGTAGTTCAATGAAAAAATGTTTTTGTATCAGCATTTGAAAATTTCACACCATGGGTATACAGTAAAACCCAAAATTTTTATGATTGGAAAGAAGCAGTAGTCTGTAGGGTAGTTGTTTTCAGCATGACTGAAATCACCGTACCATTGCTTGTTTTCACTAATGTTTGTAAGAGTAAACAACTCGTAAACTCATTGTCTGCTGTGATTAAACGGGTACTCAAAAAGCGAATATATGTGGATAACGAGTACCCGATAGAAAATTACCCGTAAACGCACAGCACTACAAGCTTGCCATCCTGCCTGCGCAAGCTTGCCATCCTGCCTGCACAAGCTTGCCATCCTGCCTGCGTACATGCTTGCGCAAGCTTAAATCCGTCCAGCTAGGTGTTAACTGGCAAGCTTCATCCTCCCTGTTGTGCAAGCTTGCTTGCGCAATTAAGCTTGCAATAACTGGCCATTCATGCAAGCTTGCAGAGAGCTTGCTGCGAGCTTGCCGCAAGCTTGCAGAGAGCTTGCAGGGTTCCAAATATGCAAATTAGGGCAAGCTTGCGGCAAGCTTGCGGAAAGATAGCAATATAACATTTTAATCAAGTTTTGACCGTCAAATCAGCATAAAATTAGGCAATGCATTTTAAATAAACTGCGCCAATAAAGTATCTAAACACTTACAAATGGTCAGATTTATCGGAACCTGAAATAGTATGCAAAAAAATAATTAAATAATTTGATTCTCAGTTATCTTCTGCACATTTTGACACCTCTTTTGTTGCGCTAAGATGTTGTTTGGCGGATTTACGGGCACTTGAGTGGCTAAAGGTCGAATTTCAAAAGTTGCAAAAGCCCCTATTCACCCCAATTCCAGAAGGGAACTCGCACATAATACTGATGTTCATCGAAATCGATTTATCCAACGCGCGACAAACAAATCATTTATAAAGGCGGGCAAAATAATGCTGATCTTATTCGTCACAGTACAACGTTCTTTTGCAAATTTGAAATTCGAACTTAAGCCACTCAAGTACCCATAAATCCGCCAAACAACATCGTACCGCAACAAAAGAGGTGTCAAAATGCGCAGAAGATAACTGTGCATCGGATTAAATAATTTATTTTGTGCATACTATTTGAGGTCCCGATATATCTGACCATTTGTAAGTGTTTAGATACTTTATTGGCGCAGTTTATGTAATACTGTCGTCCACTTGGTGAATAATATGGTTTATCATACATTTTGAGGTCAAAAAATAATTAAATTTTCAGCTTGTCCCCAGAGGTTGCTGTCAAATATAATGACATCATCATTTACATATTTACAAAACAAAACTAAAATACCCATTAAGTAAAGAGTTGTTGATAATACCCGCACAGTGGATGTAGATTTTGTACACAATAATGTTGGTTCAGGGGCCAAGTATTCACTAGTTTACAGAGCCGGTATTTATATTACATATTGATACAATTCCATCATATGGAAATGTGGCTGGTCTGCTCAATCAGCCCTGCGTACTGTAGGCTGAAATAGCCTTTTTCCATGAAATATTGCACTTCATACAAAAAAATGTTCATTGTCAGCTTTGAGTGTCTTAAATAACCTTTCATCAATGCCATATGCCAAGAAATTAAAAAAAATGTTTTATACTTTTGTCGGAAAACATTTCGCTTCTGCAAAAATTACAAGTTTTTGTACAGGAGAGTCCCGGAAATGCATTTTTTCAATGTACCCGGTATGGTGCGTAAGCCCTCTCCCGATTCCCTAAAGCCAGGCATATTGAACATTCATTCTACATGTAAAAGGTTATTCTTAATCCATGTTTACAAATTGAATGTATTATTACGCTTCTTTATAACATTATAATGGCACACAATATGCAACAGAGGGTGCTGGTATAAAGCCAGTTCAGGTGCACAATGTAAGCACAAAACAATCTTACATTGCGCACAACAGGTTGAATATCGCATAGCAAGTGCGGCACATTGCACTCGCAGGCCGATTGCTGCATACATGTACTGTACAAATTAATGATAATCAATAGTTGATCAATCCACATGTATAATCAATACTCATTCATGTAATTTCACAATTCTTTCACTCATACACCCTGTACTTGGTTTTCTCATAGCTTATCAAAAAAAAATTTTTTCTATAGAAAGGTGTTCATCATCGTGACAGAAAAAAGTTGGTGCATGAGTTAACCCAAGATTTACAGCATTATGCCAGCCGTGTTCGGATTCTGCATGAAATGGCTGAATGTATTGCATCTCAGATACAGGCTGATGGGTTCACTCTCTACCTTGTCACAGAAAATGCAACGGTAAGTACATGTATGTCAAGTTTGTACTGATTTGACACCAAGCATCAACATTGTTTTAATGGCAAATGTACACTAAGCATGCTTTCATCACCAATCCAGCTCATGGATTATGGTGGATCTTGATCTTGACGATCACTGATCTGCCCATTTTGTTTTGCATATCCAAGATTTTTCTTTCAAGGTGGATTTATCAGATGGCTGGTTCCATTGCTTTAAATCAGTACTTACACAATTGAAATAAACTATGCTTTAATGTGTGGTTTTAACAAATGTTCCCTAGTAATAAAACAATAACAAACTAATACTAAACCTAGGACACAGTGATAACAAAACAATTATAGAAACAACTCAAAACACAGTGCCAAAGAAAATTTACAGATTAATATCAAAATTACTTTAAAACTTGTGTAAATAAACAAGCAAGACCTGACTGAATGGATACACAAACCGCCGAGAAAAATCACTGAATTAACATGTATAAAAACAGTACACCTTAGATTTGTGTGTGCTTTTCATCACTGCTTCCGACTCCATCAATTCATGGTTTCTACCTCCACGATTTAATGTTGCGATCTCTAAAAGCTGGTGCCTCGATTTTTATTTTTTATTTATTGCTCAAAATTGACATGAAATACACGTCCATGTAAATACGTTCACCTGACGTTTCCCCCTGACACGCAACGATTACTCAGCTTCGCTCCCACAGCAACATGCCGTACCTTGACCCCCCCACATGATAAAGTATTGCACGCTAGGAATCGTGCGACGGCGGGTAGCACATTCGCGAGATCGAGGTGATGGATAATATGGGATGGCAGCGCTGATCTCTTGATATTTGACCTCTGTTATATGGAAAATGTCATCAAGGTGTACTATAGCTGGTACATGTATTAATCATATCATATATCAAAGTCAAACCCCAAAAATGTTATGTGAAAAAATATCATTTCATAGAACTTTATAAGGGGGCTTCCAAATGAGCACATTCTTACACTGTTTGACACTTTGTTGTACAAGATATACATGTCTTACATAACTTGTTTTTCATTATTTTGTCAAATTTATGCCTGCTCACTCATTTCTATTTAATTAAATTGTTTTATTTGACCACATGAGATTGATAGTTTCCTTTATTTATTTATTTTGTTTATTTAGGAACTGTATGAATACAATCCGGACCATGATGGGTAAGTGATGTTGTCTGCCAGTTATAAAATATTTGCATTTACCAAGAAGGAACTTTCTTATCATAAAAATGTGAGCTAAATGAACTGATGCTTCATGGTCAATTATTACTTTGTAGTCAATCAGGAATGCCACACATATAACTTAAGTATTGTGACCACAAAGCTGGTACATTCATTTTGTGCAAAAGTTTGTAACCACCAACTCAATGTGTCAGCTTGTATGACTTTGTTTTTTATTGGGGGGGGGAGTTGTTTGGGGTGAAATTTCATACTTTCTCAATGCTTCAACGCAATTTGACCATAAGGATTGTGCAATTTATTACAGAAAATACATCACCTCTGATATCTGCAAATAAAAAACCAAATGGGCATGTCTGCTGAACAAAAACAACAAACATATTCACCCCCTACGCACTGCATATCCGAGTACCTGTACATAAAGTACGCCTTCTTTTGTCAAGAACGTGCCACAGTGCCAAGTCGCTTCACTCATTTTATCCGTAGATATGCACTAGTGCAAGAAGTCTATATTATGGTAACTTCCACAAACAAAACTACATGTCACTTCACTCTACTTACCTGTAAAGCGAATACTACATTTGCATTGTTCCCTATGCTGGCAGGCAAATTGCTAGGGGTTTTTACACACAATAGCGCCCTCGAGTGTCCTCATTATGGGAATGCCCCATTCGGGAGAATTACCAAAGTCACACATCCTTTTTGTGTTTACCAAGTCACACCTCTTATCTCTTAATCCCTTTGCCAAACACACAGTTTTAATCCTTTTAAAAAGACTTCCCAGTGTATACAGCCGGCACTACTTTTTAACCAGTGAAGTGTGCAGAGACTGGTCTCAGTATTTGAGGCCGTTTTATGACTCCCAGTATGCACAATTGTAGCTCTTTCAAAATTAACCACAACCATGGAGCTATAAAATACAACTAACTTCAGGGGTAGAAATAGACATCCGACATACCGGGGCCAAATTTAGCCCCTGGGTGAGCAAAAAAAAGACCGGCCCAGGGGCTGTCCTCCTGGGACTAGGGGCTTTTCCCGAATTACAGCTTTCGAGTTAAAAAAAATCGTTAACACAACCACGCATGGGATCAAAAACATTGCGTCTTCAACACAGCATTTTGACTTCGCGCAATCACCCCGCAAAATAAACCCCCCAAAACAACAAAACAAAATCAAGAAAAACAAATCTTACATTCAGTAAAATACTCTTTTTGTTCATACAGGGTATCCTAATTTGGTCATTTTTGTAGAATGAAGCCTACACATTCTGTAGTTTTTCGTAATCAAGCTAAAATTTCCACGGAAATGTGCTCTGTTGACCATGCTGTCGACAGAATGTGCGTGCCTACCAGCAACGACAATTTTGTATTAGGTTTTAGCATGCGCACCAGCGATGATGATATTGCACTTTCGGGGGAATAACCGCTTTTCCCGAGCATGCGCAGAAACGTTAAGTCTCTGGTCAAGGCGTTTGTAACTTGGTTTGTATGCTGTCGCATAATTTCACCAATAGAGGGCATTTACTCTCGCGCAATCAAATTGTTCTAAAACGCCCTCTAGCATTCAAAGTTTCTTTCATTTATTGTTGCACGCAATGTCGAAGACTACAAGCCTGTAAATTGGAAACGATATGCAAACGTGTGTCACATGGGATCATGCGTTGTGTACATCGTGATCGTTATGTGTTCAGTTTTTGTGAGAGCGTCTATCATGTCATTGTCAACCAAAGTTACCACCCGGAATATATCAACTTGAAATCAAGGTGAATGGATTTCTTCAGTTGATTTATTTAGTGTTGTAAATGCTTCAAATTGTGAGGAAATGTGTGACTTATTTCTTTTACACGTTCCTCTGCCGTTCACGATCACACAGTCAAAATTTTCAATTGTTGCACATACAAGCCTACCCCGTCTCCCTTTCCACACGGACGGACCTGACCAGAGAATAAACAGCAAAATATTTTCAAAAATAATTTAACAGTTTTTGTTTTCCTTATGAATGCTCTTTCCGTCCTCCATACTTGTATTGTATCTAGATCAAAGCTGCGACCTCTCTTTGTAGAGTATTAGTGCAATAATCTGCGCAGAACTGCCGTTCCCAATACTCCAATAATTCAGTCAGTGAACAGGCAACCCACCATACAAGTACATGTACAAAAGTAACAGTACGCTGGGCAAAAAAGTAGGCCGCATTGTACGTCACATAAGTCATTTAATTTTTGGGAACTCCATGAAAATATATAAAACATAGGGGGAAAAAGAACTGTAGGAGTGCAATCAAAATTGTCTGTACTCTTGTTCTCACTGTGGAGAATTAATTTTTTATCATTTTCAACAACACACCATACACAGAGATGCCAACATACACGATTTGGGCGTAGAAAATACGATTTTGAGCAGTGAATACGGCGCTACGATAATCTTCAATTAAATACGATAAACAAGCCGCCCAGTGTAAATGTATCATGATAAAAACTAAAACTAAAAGTATAAAATGAAAAAACTATAAAAAATGTTGACTGCTACCGCGTGGTTAAAAGTGATGAGCGGCGCCGAATTCACACGCGGTTTGGTGCTTATTTAGGAGGTACCAATCCCATAAACTATCGTATTCAGGATTTGCCTCCCTGACACACGCGTAGCACAGAGCACACACTGAGCCTCAAGTCTCCTTGTACAGCATACATTCTACAGTCGCTTTTGTAGAGACTGGTTCCGCAGTTTTTCTAACGCTTTACGGCTGTGGGATGCGGCGGCAAACAGACACTGTGATAACTTTTATCTAAAATGCAATTCGCAAGTTCAGCGCTCGCCGTCGTGGATTTCATTTGAAACATCGCGATCGCTGCAGCGATCAACTAAAATACCGGTGACAACAAGAAAATATTTCATCGATCGCAATCGAGGCCAAGATCTGATAAAAACTGTCGATAAAAAAGTTGTTAAGAATGCAGTGGGTGGAAATGGAATTGGTTGCAAAGGCCAATTGACGAAATTGCTCTTGCTGAAGTCGTTTGAAGACTTGACTGGCCTGCTGTGGTCAGGTGGTGTGTATTTTTTTACTATTTTGCTGTACAAACGTGAGCATTATTCATTTTAATAAACAATGGGACAGAAAAACAAAGCATTTTGTTGAGTTTAATTGGAAAGGGTTCTCTTCATGCACAAGCTAGTGCAAATTGCGGTCCGATACAAAAAAAACAATTTTTTTTTTTATTTTTTTTTTTTTTTTTTAAATCAAGCCTGAGAATACAATTCATAATTGTTTGACCTCTAGAGCAGGCCGCTTTGCAATAAGTGATTTTCGCTGAAAGTGTTAGTTTATATCATAAATGTCATAATTTTCCTCTTTTTACGGCTCGGTGAGTTTTATGCTTGACTTGAAACCGAAGTGCACGGCGGTGCTACTCTTTTTGGGAATTCAATGTTGGCATCTCTGCATACAACAATATCCATGCGCACACATCGTGGACGGACGTGGTCACACAAGTAAAATGACGTACGGAACGTTCTCGGCTCATACTTTATGTATTTTCATGATTGAAAGTTCAAAATATGATAACACTTTGTCAGTATCAACAATGTACGATATATAAAGAAGAAGAAAACATACTTCAAATAGATATCTATTGGTTGCTATTTCACAGCCAGGCAGCCAGCTGAACAAGATAGTGACTGTGTAGATTAACTTACGAATAAACTTACTAATCCAATTAGTTTCTGGACTCGGTAACTGGAATGTAAACACAAAAGGAGGCACTACTTTCTGAGTTTGGGGCTTCAAACTCGGAAAGTCTTGAATGGAGCATTCCCGTAATGCTTTCCCTGACGCCCTGTGACATGCGCACTAGGTTACCGTCCTCTTTTTTTCATAGCGCAGGTAACGTTGTTTTGTAAAAGCTCCAGATTTTATCTGATTTACAGGCGTTATTTTCTGCTTTGAGAAAGTTTCTTAATAAAATATTATTACATATATTATTGTAGAGTTGTGTGTTTTGTTGTGTTGTAGTTTGAGAAATAAGTAGAAAGTTGGGGAGAGCAGGGCCCGTCGGAACTGGAGGGACTTACATCCCTCCGGGACAGCCTGAGCTCTCAGGGGATTGCACCGGTGACACTACGTCGCCGCGGCAGTAATCCCCCAGTCAGCCCTCTCAGCCACTACCGGCTGCCAGGGTTGACAGACCCATTATCGGGCAAGGGACCTTACGGTTCCCCCGTCCCCGGTTAGTGTACATGGGTCCACCCAACCGAAGGGGAAGCGCCCCGGGCTATACCCAAAAGAGGGCAGGATGCCAAGCAAGGCTTTGTACAGAGCTCAACATGGCCACCCAGGCCCCTCTTCGGGGCACACACAGCCGGAGGAATTACCCCTCCACGGCTCAGTGCACCCAGGCATGTCTACAGGGCATATGCAGCCAGAGGGATTACCCCTCCACGGCTCGATGCACCCTGACCCTCTCTATGCTATGCCACCGTGGAAACCACCTTGACTGTGTATGGCCTCCTTGACCATGCAGCACCCGCCTACACCATCAGGCTCGGGGCGCTGTCGGCCGCTCAGGCCATTGGCCAAGGGGAGCATGCTCCATGGGGCCCCCTCGGCCCGCCCTCCACATCGAGTTTTACCCGCTGTTCGGGCCTCCCCGTCACCCAAGTGACGTTCATGCCATCTTCGGAGACCACTCGGGGTCATTCTTCCAAGAAGAAGGGGCAAAAGTCACGCCACTCAGAATCAACGGCGTCTACCGAACACGGCTAGCCGTGCTCTGGAATCCCCTCAAGGCTTGCAGCCCCGCCCGCCAGTCATCACGGCCAGGGCCGCGTGACTGCCTGCCAACGAACACCGCCACACACAGCTGCCCGTGTACTGGTGTCCCCGCCAGGTATAAGCCTGCACCCATCGCATCCTTCGAGTCAGACAACGACACACCGGGACACAGTGACGATGCTGTTGCGCCATCGGGGTATGGCTCCCCATACCTAGACCCCAATGCGTGGCAGATCGATGCACTTACGGTGAAATGGGACGGCCTGCTGGCCTTTGCATTCCTCCCCATCTCCCTCATTTCTCGGGTGCTTGCCAAGGTCAAGTAGGAGGACTGTCAAATTCTCCGTATAGCTTTATTCTGGCCCCGCCAGCCGTGGTTCCCCCGGCTCGTCAGGCTTTTGGTTCACCGCTTGGTGATTCTACAGAAGCGACCAGATCTCCTCTATCAACCCGGCTCGGGGATGATACATCGGGCTCCGGGGGATCTTCACCTGACCTGTTGGGTATTTTCACGCGATCCCTCTGCTCAGCAGGCCTTTCACAACGAGCTGCAACGATCGCAGCTCATTCACGTCGAGCCTCAACCAGAAAGGTATACGACAGTCGACTACGCCATTTCTTTCCATGGTGAAGACAGAAATCCCTCTGTCCTTCCAATACTTCTGTAGGGGAGGTAGGCGATATACCTTTTGGATAGCGGCCTCTTGACGGGCACAGTAACAAATTACCGGTCGATCCTCGCCGCAATCCATTTGGGCTTCCCAGACGGTTCTTCCGTCTCGGATAACCGGGCAATATCAGCCAACTTGTCAAGGAGATGTTTGTATCTCGTCCCCCAGTACGCAAACTGGTTCCGTCCTGGGACATTTTTGGCATACTGTCTACTTTGGCGAAGTCCCTTTCGAACCGATGGAATGTTCAACCCTGTTGCAACTCTCCATCAAGGTTGCTTTCCTCCTGGCCGTCGCTACATCCCGACGGCGCAGTGAGTTGCACTCTCTGTCGTTGGGGGCAGGACACATCCGGTGGGAACCAGGCTGTGTCTGCCTGGTCCCTATGGCTGGTTTTCTTACCAAAAACCAGTCGGATATTAAGTCCTTTTCGTCAGAACCAAATGACAAATTTTGGTGCCATAAATGGTACATAAGGCGTACGAGGTCTCTCCGTACCAGCGATGAAAAATTATTTATAACGACGACCCCACCCTTTCGGGCAGCGTCACGCGATACCATCTCGTGCTGGATTGTTAAGGCAATCCGCTCGGTACCGGGCGGCTGGCCTACGGCCGATGGTCCCATTCTGGCGCTAAGTCAGAGGGATAGCCGCTTCTTGGGCCTTTTTTAGGGGTGTGCCGCTAGCGGACATCACCAAGGCGGCCTGCTGGAAGAACCCTAGCACGTTCTCTGAGCGCTACCTGAAGGACGTCCTCCAAGCAGACGGCAGGGCAGGAAGGGAAGTTCTGAAGGCAGCCAATCAAGCCTCCCGGGATCACTAACCGGTGAGTTTACCCTCTCGTTGTCTCTCCTCATTTATATCTTTATGTACATTTGAGACCTATGTGACTGACCCATTATGTTTTTACTCCCATAATGGCAATACCCTCCTGACGCACGAGCCTGTGGACCCTTTGGCCACGCTCGTCTACCCCCATGTCGCAGTGTCTCGCTTCTGGGTAGATTTGTTAGTAAGCGTGGTCTTCCGCTGTCGAAGCCCGCTACTTAGCCTTAGGGGGTAGATCCTAGGCCTCCCGGGCTTTTTTTCCTGGGGCACGCCCTGTGTCCTACGCTCCTGCTGACATACAATAGCTCTTTGTATACCCACCGCCTTCTTGGTGCGAGTCTATGCAAATGTAGTATTCTTTCTACAGGTAAGTAGAGTGAAGTGGACTCCCTCCCCACAGTAGTGTGGTCTGGGTCTACGAACGAATACTTACCTGTAGAGACCCTCCCTCCTTCCCCACTATACTCGAATTCTTGGAGTGCTTACTCTCGTAACGCTCGAGAAAAAGAGGACGCTAACCTAGTGCGCATGTCAGGGACAGGACACTTGAGGGCGCTATTGTGTGTAAAACTCTTAGCAATTTGCCTGCCGACATAGGGAACAATGCAAATGTAGTATTTGCTCTACAGGTTAGTATTCGTTCGAGACCCAGCCCACACTACTGTGGGTTAGGAGTATGTCAGAAATAACTAAATTATTCAGGCAAAAATTTTTCCTGAAGGAAGAAAAAAGTACAGTGTAAGTCCTGCATCTTTTTACACATATATATCGTCGGCTCAGTGCTATAAGGTCGGGCATTTCAATTTCATATCCCTAACGATCAAAAGGGGGCATTAGTTGAAAATACGAATAAATTTGGAAAAAATAAAAATCACAGTTTCCTTATTCCTATTTTACTTGCATTGCTCTCTTTCTACATGATTTAAAATTTGAAAGGCCCTTCACACATTTGCAAAAGGAATGACTTCATTGTAAAATGTAGTTAATTACCGTTTTCAGCAAGGTGTTGCGAATACATTTAAACAGAACTTTTCAAAGTTTAATTTCATAGCTACATGATAGCTACATGTACCAACAGATCAGTCAGGGTGGGGGGGGGAGGAGGTTGGTTGGCAAAATTTAGACTTGAATGATTACATTGACATATCTGAGATTGGGATGAGGAAGCATCAAACTTAAAGTTAAAGATGCATGTATGAATTAAATGTGTAATGTTCCATCATTTATTAGGCAAAAAAAAAAATTAAGTTTCCGGTTACATGCCATTTTAAAATAGGGTCAGTACATGTAGGTCGGGAATTTTTATTTATTTTTTAAAGTTTTTTTTAAATTCTGATAATAGAATCGTTTGGCGAGTGTGTAAGATAAGATGCCCTACTTGCCCGATTCAATTCAACTAAAAAAACAGCGAGTGACAAAAAACTGCTCCAAAATCCATCAAAGACCCAAACAATTTACTTTTAACTCACATGAGGTACGTAGGAGATGTTGCTGGTTAATACGGAGGTACTATTGTGTCAGATATAAGCCTGGGCGACTAGTTTTGAAGTCGCTACTATTGATTGCTATGTCAAGTCGCGACTGCCGCTTTTCAACTACCCGGTTAACCGAGACGCCACGACTACTACAAAAATAGTCGCGACAATTCGCTGCATGAAAAAAATGTGCTCACGTCTATTCAAGACGACATAATGTTCTTACGAAACCTAGTCAGTGACACAACACAGTCCTTAACGACTAACACAACACAATCCTTCAAGACGACATAGTTGAAAAATGCACAGTGAACGGATCAGCATGACACGTGCGGAAGTGCTATATACATTATACATACACACACTCATCGATATGCAGTGCACTATCAGGCTCATCCATATTCATTAGTTACGTTGTGCGATTGTGTGGCTTTTGATTGGTCCGGATGCTCATGGGGGGTGGTGGTCTTCGACGAGCTAGAAAAATGGCTGCGGCAAGCATGCAGCAGAGGTTTTGCAGAACACATTATTTTGTATAAGGTCTAACTGCAGCGCTATGGGGATGTATCATGTTTTTTCCCAGTTTATAAGGGTTGCCGTTAGTTTGATGTGGGCCAATTGCCGAGTGCCGACTTGCTGTTAGTTTTTAATTGTGTTTATTAACAATACATTAATTCATCAGATAACCCATTAGCACTTACACGCAAATTCAACGTCAGTCATTACTCAATGAACAGGGCAGGGAAAAGTCACCGGACTAATGCAGAATCTATAAATCATAATATAACTTTCGTTGTATTATTTTGTGTTACAAATTTGATTTATTTTGTAGCTAGGATAAAATGATATTTCGATTGGTTCAAATGAATTTATTTGCTTCTACCAAATTGAAGCTTTGAGATTGAAAATATGACGACATATCAACTAAATTAGAAAACTTGAATGTACATGCAAATGGAGGGCGTTAGCGTTAGCGGCACACAACTTTTACAACGATACTGTCGTATCAAACCAGAACAAAATGTAAACAAAGTGATCGAAATATATCAAAATATAACTTTGGAAATGACCAATAATGTGTAAATATATTACTTACATAAAACAATTAAACTCCTTTACAACGTAAATTCCTTTCAATAATGTGTTTAAAATATGGCAAAGGCAAGCAAAAAAAATTGTTGTTGGTGTAGTATGAAAGTGCGTAAGCGTTGTACATACAATACGGTCTGCACTACATGGAGAAACCAATACACTTTGCATTAGATTTCCGAACCTTTTTAAAAAAAATTTCAATGGTGACCACATGATATTTTTGGACCACCGAAGTCTTTAGATCACGCTCTTTTGACGGCTATTTGGTGCGACCCGCTAGCATACTGTGTAAAAGCCAAGATACAAAATAAAAATTCTCGGGGGGTTTCGGGCGGTCCAGTGAGTAAATGGCCGGGCGGTTTCGGGTGGTACAGTGACTAAAGGTTAATCAATGAGCATCACAACATTCACGGTGTTTTCTTCTGCTGCCCTGTTTGCTGAAAATGAAATGTATGGAAAAAATTATTGCGTGCTGGACGGGACAGCTAACTTTTTGTAGGTAGATCTTCAGCAATCATTTTCTCCCAGTCAATTAAAATATAACAATAGACGCTAAGAGGTCAAACCTTTAAAGAATTCCAGTTCATTTAATTTTGATGAGATTACGATTATACATGTATATTTGAGGATTATATATAAAAATCATAAGACAAGTTTTGAATCTTCAATAAATCTGATAAAATTCGGCGAATGGGCAATTCTTCCTTTTGAATAATGGAATAACCCTGCACAATGAATTAACGAAGCTTGGCACGCTAAACTTGCTAGCGCCATGTCACCTCGAGCCCTCGATCTTGCTACCCTATTTTCCATACCTCCATGGTTCGTTCGTTTAGTGCTGCAAGGCACAATGTGGGGTGGTGCCTTTGGTAAGCATTTTGAAGCAAATGTTTTGTTATGAATTTGATACAATATGAATAAAATGATAGCAATTGTGATTGTCTGCTCTGTTAAATCGTTGCATCAAAAGAGTTCTTACTGCAATGGCGTCCATTGCAACGCATCCTTCATGTTTCAGCCAGAATTTTACCATCTTGCGCCTGCATCGATACACAATTAGAAATATACCGCAATGCATCTTGTGAAACAACAAATAGTTGCGACTAGTGTCATAGTCGCAATTAATTGGAGCGCGACTGGTCGAGTAGTAAATTTCACTAGTCGCCCAGGCCTTGAGTCAGATATGTTTCTAAAAAAGATAGATTTTTGGCTTACTGAAAAACGATTTCTCTGACCATGCTGCTGCCATAATAATGATAATACTGGTGCAAACAGAGACAACCCATGCTGCACACAACTATAGCACGCATACCAGTGACAAAATAGTCTTTTCTTATCAAGTCTTTTTTTTGCGTAATGAACTATTAGGTTTCGCCAACAGAGGGCATGCGCTCTCATTCTATTGCGATGTTGTGAAAATGCCTGCTAGCATTCGGTGGTTCTTGCATGTATTGTAGCACGCGAAATAGCAAAATAATGAAGACTAGCAGCCAATTGGGGAGGTGTGTGTGTTGTTTTAAAAAATTCAGCTAAAAAGTGATGTTTTTTGAAAAAAATCTTTAAAAACAAAAATGAAAAGAAATTAATTTTAAAACAGAAGCGATTTTTAACGCATTTTCATGATTACAAATTGATGATCTCTTTACATTATGATAAGTAATGTAAGTCATTTACCAACATAATGACCCCTGTATGTGGTGATGTACCACCAGTGAGTGGCACCTGTGGGCCTCTTTGTGAGCAGTCATGTTTCATCTTATACAGTGGTTTCGTCCTATAGTTGAGTCTTGTTTCGTTGATTTTAGGGTACTGCACCTAATAGGCAGAAAATACTGTAAGTGCAAGATTCTAGCATGCCATGGCTAGTAATCAGCTCTGGCATATGGCCAACAGACTGGCTGAGTCACAGTTAACAAAAATGGATTTCATTCAGATTGACTTTAAAGAGGAAAGTAAATCCTAGCTGTCTTTTTTTTAAGTCATGGTCTCGTTTTGACAACAATACATTAACAAAAGTTTCAGTCCGGGGAATTTCAAAATTTAATACAGTGAGTGGTACTGGAAACATTTCAGGAATCCCGGTTATCACTGGTCAAACATCAAAAGGAGAGGGAAAAAGAAAAGAAAAATTGAGTCAAAAGAAGAATATTTTTACCTATGCTCCCTGCGAGAATTCCACCAGTTGGACGACCAGGGGCAGACAGTTCTATATACAATAACCCTCGGAAAGGAATTTTACAAGGCAATTTTTCCAGAACCTGTTGTCCCTTTTTTGGGGGGTGCAAGAAATCATAGCACGGTAGGTGCCAAATCCATTTGTAGGTATCAGGTAAATATTTTCTCATGAGAATAGAAAATCCTTGGGGAGAGTTATGTTGTGAATTTACTGATGTGCATTTTTTGGACTGTTACCAGTTGTTTTTTGTTATGTTTATCGTTGAGAACCCCAAACCACCTGAACATGCTGAAGCAGATGTGCATTACATGTAAGTGTGTTGTGTGTACATGTATGTGGGAAATTTGTGTATTATTTGAAAGATAACCTCAGTGTATTTTATGTACTGTCTGCAGGCAGGAACCTAGTGTGACTTGGCCAATTGGTAAAGGCAAGTCTTTAGCAGGCTATGTGGCTCATTCTGCACTCTCCATCAATACCTCAGAGATTTATACGGTATGTATATCAAAACTGAAAGAATGGTGTAATTGGATTTATGTTGTGTATGAGTTCTGAATGAAATGAAGGTTACAATAGTGTTCCCGAAAAATTTAGGTAATTGAATCGAGTTGAGTCATCGTGTCTGTGCTCTCTTTAATCACTGCATTACTATGGTATTAATACAATTGCATTATGTGCACAATTCTTATCACATGTATTAATTAGAAACTAAGCCACTTCAACCTGTTTTACAGACTGAATACCCAGAAGGTATAGTAGCAGACAATATAGCTGTGTCTGCTGTACTTGCACTCCCAATTCTGCAAGCCAATGACGATGTGATAGGTAGGTGACCAACCAACTTTGTTAAGTGTTCAGGATTCAACTGAATAACTTTTGTTATTGTTCTGCATTGTTTTCCTTTCTTCTCCTTCTTCTGCTTCTCCTCTTTTCCATCTTTTCCTTCTTCCATCCAACTCTTCTGTACAGCATAACTCAATAATGAAACTGAATTGAGCCTTGAAACTCATCAGACAATTGAACCTCAATATGAACACGCCACAGTTGTCATGATGTCATTTGGTGTCCATTACAATTAAATCACAGTTTAATATTTGAAAAAAGCATAACTCCTAAACCAACTTTAGACTTTGACAATATTTAAGTCATCAAAAAGAATTTCAAACACTGAACAAACAAGTCACTCATATGACTCAAATTGAACCTTGTCTTTCGAACCGAAAAGCTAAAGCAAAAAAAACTATTAAAAAGCTGTAATTTCAGCTCTGCAGTCAATATGAGATGGAATTCGAACACATTTTAGTGCATGAAAAATAAATTTGCTCATGACCTTTTTAAATATAACAGTGGTGTGTGACCTCATAAAATATAGTTCATACAATATTATATATAATAAAGCCCACAGCTCTTGCCATTTTCGACAATCTTCTTCTACTTCCCATTTGTGCTTGTACCCTACACCCCTCATACATGTATATACGCACCAACGCTATGGAACACTTCCGTCTGCAGTTACCATCTCATGAATTCTTCAAAGCCCTGTTAAAAACTATTTTGCTTTATTTTAAGTTACCACACTTTTTGTTTATTCTTCATCGTTTTGTACAGCGCTTTGAAACCTTTGTGAATGGCTCTTAAATAATATCGTAATTTTGTATTACTATTCGCAGTTCCTTACGATGACAAGTTTTAAATTGTCTTAATTGTCCGTAATTTTGTATTACTATTCGCAGTTCCATACGATGACAAGTTTTAAATTGTCTTAATTATCTTTTTCAAAATTTCCTGAACCAAATTTCATCATCAAGTTTTCACTGATAAATAATATCAACAAACGCTTAATTGTGAAACTTAAACAAAATTGACCGTTGCATTCGGAAGTTGTGATAAAAAGAACTTGTGCCGTTTTTCACACGATCAGAACAGCACATGTTACGGTGTTCCGGAAAGACAATTGTGTTACGCTGTCATTGTTGTATTTCTTCAAACTCTTCTCTACAGCATAAATCAATAATGACAGTAAATTAAACCTTGAAACTCGTCAGACAATTGAACCTCAATATCAAGATGGAACCTGAATAATGATGTCATGAAGACGTCATTAAGTGTCAAATCATATTAATTAAAAGTTTAATATCTGAAACAAATCCTCACTTCTGAAAAATACAATAGATTTTGACATTCTATACATCTTCAGAAAGGTCATCAAAAACTAAGTAGAAGTGAAACAGGAACGACCCCAATTTGACCTTGTCTTTTGGTCAAACTGGAAGTTAAAGTGAATAAACAATCAACTTTAATTTCAGCTCTGTAGCCAACATGTAAGGGAATTGGAACATGGTTTATATGTATGAAATGGTCTTTTCAAATAATAATATCATCAATATATACAGAGCCCTCTGGTGACATTATTTTAAAAGTTATTGTTTCATAAAATAAAAAAATTCCTGCACAAAACACCCCAAAATTCACTATTTATTATACATTGACCTCAGAAGAAAGGTAAGGGACCTTGTCAAAATTAGTCCAGGACAACCTGCGTATTAAAACAGCTTTGGTTTTATAGTCCGTATACATAGCTGTTCAAATCTGCTGTTTAAAAAATGCATTGTTTCAATGCTCTGGGTATGTACCCCCCCCCCCCCCATTTTTTGTACAATTTAGTTAATTGTTTTAAAAATTAAAAAAGATTTATATTGTCAATACATGAAGACCACTTTTGTGATAGTGACTGTACAAATTGTACATTTTATGTGTTGAAAAAAATGGCTAAAAGTATAACCAGTTTGTCTCAACTGTCCGGTCTATGACTGTCGGGAGGATTGAGAGTTACAATTATCGCATTCCAACTGCTTTGGCTTTACTAGTGTAGTAGTATTCCTAGTACATGTAGTAAATTTATTGCCTTGGATTTATCATGCTTTTTGGGACTTTTTACTTGTTGTTTTATCATTTTGGGCTTGTTTCTTTGTGATGTTTGTGGGACGATCTTTGGATGTTGAAGGAATGTAGATTCGACTGACTTGTGTATTATGTCGGTTGTTAACACATGCCTTTGTGCTAGTTGGATATGTAGACTTGATCCTCATGCCTCGCTGTAGTTATAATATTGACATAGAGCACCAGTCTACTTGCAACATTGCGCATAAATGCCACATAAATTTGACACTTGCAACGGCTGGTAAAGTGAATACGCTTTTGTTTTTCCCGATCATTTCTCGTTTATTACTTGACTTTATTTTTATTTTTTATTTTTTTTTAAGAACCATCTTAACATTATTGTCTATGATTTCAATTCACTAAATATGTAAATGGTAATCTGGTTGCTCTTTAATGTAATTTTTGAATGTTTTTTCCTAAGATTCAATCTTGTATGTATTTTTTAGATTCTTAATATTTTTGCACTGTGCGGAACAAAGAATTTTATGTTGTTGATCAATATGACCAATAAATAAATGAATGAATGAGTGATGAATAAATCATGAGGTCATGCAGAATAAAGCTCAAGTCATGGATCGGCAACCCTAACACCTTGTTTTTATGATGTCACAAAAACTTAATTTCTAGTTAAGTCATTGGATTTTTGCCATAAGTATCATTGTTGTCAAATGTAGTGTGATACATGTTGAGATTCTGCCATTCATACCTGTTATACTTGTAGTAGTTGCCTTTATTTGAAAAGAGTATGCTCATACTGCATAATTAATTTATTTACTGGTTGTATGTATTAGGAGTGATGGAGTTTTATCTCGACAGTGATCATGGTCAAGAGGCATTCTCTGAAGATTCACAAGAGGTAAATGTACACAACTGGTTGTATTTAGGATTAAGATCTTCACTAATGTTTGATATTGAAGTAGTCAGTATGTGCAGGTGTACAAGAGGATCCGCCTGGTAGGGTTTGATAAGGACATGGATATTTATTAACCACTTCATGTAGAATGACGTACCAAACTTTTGCAAACTGCCTTATGGTGGACATTTTTATACGCCCACCCTGGAACAAATTCGGAGTGCCCTCTACTTTTTGAGGTCAGTTGACTGGCTGACGTGTATGTTCACCTGAACATTTCATTTTGTAGTGTGCGCAGCCAAGCACCTACCATGCTACCCTTCATTTTCCCCATACAAAGAGGGACAGATGGTACTGGAATTCATTCTCAAAATCTCCCTTTTTCCTGGGGTACTTGCAGACCTTTTTCCTTTTGTTATGCAAATGTGGCATACAAGAATGGCCAGGCTGCCACCATTGTTAGATGTTCGTGCAATACAAGCAGGAACACCTCCTGATTTTGTTAGGTGTTCGGCTATGGCCGGAAACCTATTGTTATTGTTCTGGGTTTTTTTTCCTCGTCTTTTTCCCTTTGAACCTTCTCATCAAGATTTGGCAAAAAGTATACTAAAACGTATCACGTACTTAGACCTTTGTGTATAGACGAAACCACAACTTGGGCCTTAACATGAAGACGTCATGATGACATCATCAGGTGTCGAATTACAAGGTTTTTAAAGTTAACAAATTACCATTTTCTTTGTGCTGTATTTCATTGAATTTGAAAGCTTTGATGTTTATAATTGAGCATCTGATAGATTAAGACTTGGGAAACATTTAAAAACTTTACGCCAAAATCGTATGACCTTTACTTCCGGTTGTACCGGAAGGTCAAAGTTTACCTTTGTTGTTTTTCTTTAAAAAATCTATTTCGGGGCATAACTCAAGATTAAAATTAAATTGAACATTGAAACTCTTCAGACAATTCGACCTCAATATCAAGACGACACAAACTTGAAGATGTCATGATGACGTCATCAGGTATTGAATTACAATGAATCAAAGTTTAATATCTGTAAAAAATCATAACTCATGAACCACATATCGGATTTTTACAATCTATACATCATAGGATAGGTCGTTAAAAGTTCAACAAAACACAAAGCATGACCCCATTGAAAAGTTCACAAAATTCATATCTCAAAACCATGTATTTTTTTATCAAATCTTTTGCATCAGGTTGATGATTGAGCCTGCTCAAACTTTTGCACACAGATGACAACATTTTTACTTTTACATCTGGTCAAAACCGGACGGTAAAGCCAACGTTGGTTAAAGTGCACGTGTCTCTTGACTCACGTGGACAACGCATGATAGTGTATTAACACATGTAGGCCCTACACACACGCTGAACATGTACATGTACATGTACATTGCACGTGTAGTTTAGTATTCATGTGTATGTATAGTCTTGGTTCCAAGATGCACCAGTTGAAGAGTAGTGTATGTACTGTACAGCTACATGTAAAAATACACTTGGCGTCCGTCGCATGGTGTTCATTGTACATTGCATACACAACATTTTAAAAATTCAATATTTGAAAAATTCAATTCCTGAATTACACATTGGATATTTACAATCCATACATCATCTGAAAGGTCTTAATGAACTACATGTAAACACGCGCTACACAAAGTGTGACCCCGTTTGACCTCGAATTCCGGTTCAAACCGGAAGTTGAAATTTAATATTTAAAAAAATCATAACTTTTGAACAACACATTGGATTTTTACAATCTATACATCATTGGGAAAGTATGTTACAACTTAAGAAACGATACACAGAATGCAACCCCATTTGACCTTTACTTCCGGTTCAAACCGGAAGATGAAATTTAATATTTGAAAAAATCAGAACTCCTGTACCACACATTGGATTGTTATTATCTATGCGTCTTCAGAAAAGGCTCTAAAAACTAAACAAATGCTACACACTGTGACCTCATTTGACCTTGACTTCCAGTTCAAACCGGAAGTTAAAAGTTAATGTTTCAAAAAAAACTTCTAAAGAACACATTGGATTTTTATAATCTATACATCATTGGGAAAGGATGTAACAACTTAATAAAAAATACACACAATGTGACCTCATTTGACCTTGACTTCCGGTTAAAACCTGAAGTTGAAGTTTAATATTGGAAAAAGTCTAACTCCTGCACCAAACATTGGATTGATAAGGTAAAATGTTGTCACCAATTCATTTAATCACATTTTGATGACATCACTCATGAACACCTTGTTTTTGTATTCAACAAAAACTTAATCTCTAGTTTATCATTGTATTAGGCTCAATAGGAAGTAGGTCCGAGTGGTTTTGAGATTCCAGCATACCGTGGCAGATTATCAGCCCTGGCTTACAGTCGAGGTTTTGCAATTCATGGTGATTGCGTACTCATAATTTCTAAAATAGAACAACAAATCCTGGTGCTTTATATTATTATGAGAATATTTGTTGCCTTTCCCTTTTCAAGTCAGGGTTTCATTGTGACAAGGATATAAAGAAAAAACATTTTTGGGAAGCTTTAAAAAGTTCTGAAAAATAATAACGCACAGAGGCACGGTAAAGATTGTTTATTGCTGACGCAAAGTGGTTAAAACCATCAGAATTACCTGATTTCATTTTAACTTTCCAAGTACCAACTTGTTAACATTTAGATTCTTATTTTGGGTTAAGACATGACAATGCTTGTTGCATCTCAATTTAATAGCTTGGCTGTGTAGATATCCACAGCTATTGAATTTGGCAAAGCTTTAACTACAAAAACAAGTACTGCGAGGACAATGCCTTCTTAATGAATAACACATGTGATGTTAAAATTATCTTATGTTTAATTAGCTGTTAACTGTCTTAAGGTTTTTTAATAAGAACTAACACTCAAACAAACCAATTTTAAATTAATTTAACTTATTTGGTTATTTGTATTAATCTTTTTGTTTATTTTCAGACGGCCAGTGCCTTCATTGTATGGGCAAGTATTGCTGTTCACTTTGCCCAGGTAAACAGAGATAAGTTATTTATCAGTGTGGCTTGCATGTATTTTTTTATGGCTAGAGCCCTGTTCGCATTGGACTTAATTTGGGTAAACTCACCGAGCAACTGGGTAACTTAACCATTTTAAGTCCAATGCGAACAGTCCAGGAAGTTTCCCTCCCAGGTAACTTACCCGACCCAAATGGGTAGTTTAACCGACCCACGACTGCCCGGTTAAATTGACCAGGTCAGTTTAACTGAGCCGAAAAGTCCAGTGCGAACGCGATCTGGGTAAAAGCCGTCCCGGTAAAAAGCCACATCCGGTCCCCCGACCCGCCCGCCGCGTCACGTGATCGTGAGGTGACACGTACACAGGTCCTCGTGCCATGATAACCAAACCAAAACAGGGCGACGCTTGTTCTTTTCTACCTGTGTGTTTTCACCATATTTTGCTCGTGAATTATTGTAAATTAAGTCCCGTAGAAACGCACATGTAATTTACACGGACGGAAGCTCCGTTGCACTCTATGGTCATGCATCCAGTCAAAGGTCACTGCGTCGCGCCCTCTTGTGTCTGCCTAGGTAAGTCGGTTAGTTTCACTGGTCGTGTCAGTTATTAGTTTACCCACGTCGTTAATCCAAGTGCGGACGCCGGTAAGTTTTACCTTTTGGAATGTTAACGACGGTCTCGGTAAAACATTAATCCAATGCGAACACGGCTTAATGCTCTGAAAAGAACCAGCAGTTCATACATATACATGATTGAATGTCTTCAGGGCAGCTTTTATGTAAAGAAAAACCACCATTTACATGTAGGTACAGGGTTAACTATAAGACAAGCATTGTTGAATTTAAAGGCTTCTGTACGATGATGTACACTGTACGGAGTGAACCATTTGTAAACATCTTGATGCTTATGACCCCTCATAAAGCAATTCATTGGTCCCTAGCCTTCAAACATTCATATAAACAGAAATTATAAAAATCTTACCATTAACTAAAAGATGTGCAACATCTATACACAGTGAATGGCTAAATTAAAAGGTGTGCAATCAAAATGGTAAAGTAAAAAAAACCCATCAACAACTCAAACTAATGACGTTAAAAAAGTATAATCCTTTACAAAATAATCCAGTCATTTCAACTGAAGTTGTCAATCTTTTCTTCTCAATCTTTGTAGCATCAAACGTACATTGGAAATGTTTGTTCTGTTAAGGGGCTGTCCAAATTGTTCACATTTTCAAGGTTGTAACAGAGACAATGACTTTTAAGACCCCCTCCACAGAGTCGTACTTATCAAGATTCCCCCCCCCAATGTTGATGCACATACATTGCGTAGTACCAATGTGTGCACCCTCTATAACTATCCAAAAGAGTCTTTATATGTATTCTGTATTATTAATTATTAAGCTAGTAAATATTATACAAATAGTGGATGAATATATATGAGTGCATTGTTGCAGAATAATAATCACAAGGTGAAATCTGGATTAAGTGAAATGGAAAAGCCAGATTTTTTCAAATTAGTATATTCCGCAACTTTTGAAAATTGTTCACAATAGACACAAAATAGACACAGAAACTTGGCACTCCCACACTCTGAAAAAAATAAATAAAAATTAAATAAATAACAATTACATCGGTGCAACGTCGTGGCGGTAAATACATGGTAAAATAATGGATGACATGGTGCAACATCGTGGCGGTAAATACATGGTAAAATAATGGATGACATGGTGCAACATCGTGGCGGTAAATACATGGTAAAATAATGGATGACATGGTGCAACATCGTGGCGGTAAATACATGGTAAAATAATGGATGACATGGTGCAACATCGTGGCGGTAAATACATGGTAAAATAATGGATGACATGGTGCAACATCGTGGCGGTAAATACATGGTAAAATAATGGATGACATGGTGCAACATCGTGGCGGTAAATACATGGTAAAATAATGGATGACATGGTGCAACATCGTGGCGGTAAATACATGGTAAAATAATGGATGACATGGTGCAACATCGTGGCGGTAAATACATGGTAAAATAATGGATGACATGGTGCAACATCGTGGCGGTAAATACATGGTAAAATAATGGATGACATGGTGCAACATCGTGGCGGTAAATACATGGTAAAATAATGGATGACATGGTGCAACATCGTGGCGGTAAATACATGGTAAAATAATGGATGACATGGTGCAACATCGTGGCGGTAAATACATGGTAAAATAATGGATGACATGGTGCAACATCGTGGCGGTAAATACATGGTAAAATAATGGATGACATGGTGCAACATCGTGGCGGTAAATACATGGTAAAATAATGGATGACATGGTGCAACATCGTGGCGGTAAATACATGGTAAAATAATGGATGACATGGTGCAACATCGTGGCGGTAAATACATGGTAAAATAATGGATGACATGGTGCAACATCGTGGCGGTAAATACATGGTAAAATAATGGATGACATGGTGCAACATCGTGGCGGTAAATACATGGTAAAATAATGGATGACATGGTGCAACATCGTGGCGGTAAATACATGGTAAAATAATGGATGACATGGTGCAACATCGTGGCGGTAAATACATGGTAAAATAATGGATGACATGGTGCAACATCGTGGCGGTAAATACATGGTAAAATAATGGATGACATGGTGCAACATCGTGGCGGTAAATACATGGTAAAATAATGGATGACATGGTGCAACATCGTGGCGGTAAATACATGGTAAAATAATGGATGACATGGTGCAACATCGTGGCGGTAAATACATGGTAAAATAATGGATGACATGGTGCAACATCGTGGCGGTAAATACATGGTAAAATAATGGATGACATGGTGCAACATCGTGGCGGTAAATACATGGTAAAATAATGGATGACATGGTGCAACATCGTGGCGGTAAATACATGGTAAAATAATGGATGACATGGTGCAACATCGTGGCGGTAAATACATGGTAAAATAATGGATGACATGGTGCAACATCGTGGCGGTAAATACATGGTAAAATAATGGATGACATGGTGCAACATCGTGGCGGTAAATACATGGTAAAATAATGGATGACATGGTGCAACATCGTGGCGGTAAATACATGGTAAAATAATGGATGACATGGTGCAACATCGTGGCGGTAAATACATGGTAAAATAATGGATGACATGGTGCAACATCGTGGCGGTAAATACATGGTAAAATAATGGATGACATGGTGCAACATCGTGGCGGTAAATACATGGTAAAATAATGGATGACATGGTGCAACATCGTGGCGGTAAATACATGGTAAAATAATGGATGACATGGTGCAACATCGTGGCGGTAAATACATGGTAAAATAATGGATGACATGGTGCAACATCGTGGCGGTAAATACATGGTAAAATAATGGATGACATGGTGCAACATCGTGGCGGTAAATACATGGTAAAATAATGGATGACATGGTGCAACATCGTGGCGGTAAATACATGGTAAAATAATGGATGACATGGTGCAACATCGTGGCGGTAAATACATGGTAAAATAATGGATGACATGGTGCAACATCGTGGCGGTAAATACATGGTAAAATAATGGATGACATGGTGCAACATCGTGGCGGTAAATACATGGTAAAATAATGGATGACATGGTGCAACATCGTGGCGGTAAATACATGGTAAAATAATGGATGACATGGTGCAACATCGTGGCGGTAAATACATGGTAAAATAATGGATGACATGAGATATCCACAATCCACAGTCGTAATTTGTCTTCCTCCTCAATGAGCCATGAGCTTGCTTTCTAGGCAAATAGGTGCTCTATAGAGTGTTTATTATTATTATTATTATTATTATTTATATAAGACCAAATATCTAACCCGCAAACCTGAAAATTGTACCAAAAAATTGAAGATTAATTCATGTTTCGTTTACTCTTCACATTGCTGTTAACAATCCATGATGCATTGCAAACCTAAATATTAATGATAGTTTCCATCTTCCTGTACAGGAAAATTGCATAAGATTTTTGTGATGCACACATAATATTGACTAACAAATTGCATTGATGAAATTTTGATTCACTTTTTATGGTGATTTATGGATTACTGAGTAAAAGTCTGATTGAAATACTTGCGTGCCACATCATTTGAGGCAGTCAGATTGCAACACAATGATTTTTTGGCAGTAACATTCTTGCACCAGAAATCCTTTGTGTGCAAATGCAACTACATGTTGTGTGGGTGGTAGAGTGTGGTGGGTTTGATATCAATGAATAAGTTGTTAAGACTTTTCTCCGCACAGCAGTAGTCCTTTGTACTGCCCGCATGTTGCAGCATGGTTATCTCAAAAACGTGGGCATTTAGAAAAATAGGTACCACCCGTGTGATGTCCATTTAAAATCAAGGTGGGCAGATGTTTTGCAAATTTATGTAGTGATGTAAATACTTTTTAATGTAGAAAAATGTGTGAATTTAATTTTTCCTCTGATGTTTTTTTGTATGAAATTCAATATTGTATTCACCTTTTAAAGTCGTACGCAGGCCCGAGCCCGCCCATGCTTTGTAAAACTTTGGATAGCCCTTATAGTCAATTCAGTTGAAGTATTATTGAGAAATGTTGCATACTTTGAGTGACCCATATCCTCTATGTAACATAGATACATTCATAATGCAAGTAATCCATCATTGAAATTGATTGTGTGTAACTGCATATTTTTCTGATTGTTATTTCTCTAGATGTATGTTACTATGAGCAAGCAGAGGAAACTAAATGACTTCCTATTGACTGTAACCAAGTAAGTTTGGGTGTCATAAAGAGAGCACTTGATGAAGTAATCATTTTTTATGTTGTGTGTTATATCCGCATAACATGGCTTCAATAAAAATGTATGCTATCTGATACTCTTGAAAAGTCCATGCAGCGAAAAGTTTGCTTTTCTTACCCCCGATATTATTTTTCAGAAGTTTTTGGAGCTTCTGGATTAATTCTTTTTCTTTGAAAATATCATTGCCACAATGAAACCCTGACGTAAAATAGGAAATACCAAACAAAATAAATAATAATAAAACAATGAAAACCTAAAAAAGCCAAGATTAAGTCTCCATTTCCTTTTTGAAAACAAGTTGACACCGGTCAAATGCATGCTTTTTAATTTCCTGCTCCCATGTGGACATCAGTTCATCAAATGATTTGTTTTTTTTATAATTAACTGTTGTTGTAGCTACTGGTCAGCAGCTTGCCATGGCAGCTTTCGCCAAGGTAACTTTCACTGCTCTGGTTTATTTACTTAACGAAATAAAACATTGAAAACTAGGCATTGGTACATGTACTTACCAAATGAAGGAGGTTACTTTGCTGGCCAAACAGTTCAATGATTAAAAACTTCTTCTTTTTTCTCTTTTTTTTGTGAGTTAGATGTTGTGTTTTCCTTTTTTCAGGTCTATTTTTCAAGATATAATCAGTATGGATACTGTAATCATGAAGATAATGGTAAGAGTTTTAAACTTGATTTATAACTAAAGGAGTAGAACTTGAACAAAATCTTTCATACTAAACGACTGTTGAATATTGTAGTTGTCTTTATTTGTTGTTTCTTTATCATTGGAATGGTTTTCTTCCCTGTAATATTTGATAAAAATACTAAATAAAAAAACCCACCCTGCCTAAGATTTTTGAATGAGCTATTTAATGGTTCCCCGCGAAGGCCCATACAACTGCAATACCAAAAAAAAAAGACAGACAATTTCTACATTCACATTGGGTTAACAAACAATTCTTGTCCGTGCTAAAACGTCAGGACCACTTTATGGATTATTCAGATTTCTGCTCTTTTTGCGAAAGCCTACTTTTCTGGGCCTTGAAACGCTGATCAAAATGATATTTGTTATTACATTCAGAAATTACTTTATAATTTATTCTTAATCATAAAAAAGTGATCATTACATACTACTCAAAAGCCTACAACATCAGAACTGGTGTTTTGTTCCCCGCTAAAGTTCTACCTTAATATTAAGTGAGTTTTTTGAGAAATAGTCATCATTACATGACACTTTACAATAATTAATAACCAAAATACAAAATGTCTATGGCATGAATGCCAAATGCAGTCTTCACAATTTGTCAGCAATCCTTGGAGTTCAGGGTAAACTCCAGAGGTTGAGTCAAGTGTCAAAGGTCCCCTTGTCTGCAGGAAGATAGCAGAGTCTTAACTCGCCTCTGAGTCTCAGAAATCTGGTTATTCTTCCTATAATTTATACCATCACACAGCTATCAGCCCTAAGCTAGTTTTTCCTTTAACTTGCACACTTAATTTGTTCTTCTTCTAATATTTCACATAATCTTTTAGCCATACAGGAGGATGTCTTTGTTTTGTACCTCTCCTTCTTTGTTCATTTCTGGTTTCCTTAGAAGTTTGCCCTAGATGCATGTGTAGTTCTGGAGTACATGTATATCAGTTACATCAAAATCAGTTTCTGATGAGTCTTTGCTTACAGTCTGTTGTTGTCCTCTTAATTTGTTCACATTCCACATTCATTAATCAATTACTTTATACAAGTGGGGACCAACTTTTTCAGAAATTTGAACTGGCTCAGTGCATTTCTTGTCCCCCTTTACACAGCAACATCAGCTTTCTTATCGGGCCAATTCACCTGACGTCATAACCACAATAGTCTTGGTTGGACCAAATCTTTACATGTAATTTAACTCCCAAACTGACAGACCATTGAGTAGGCAGTAGTCATATGTGACATCAGTGCAAGGTTCATTGAAGGCTATTACTCAAGCTGAGGTGAAGACACCCAAAACTAGAAACATGATTACATCTTCCAAGAAGCTCTCTCCCAAGGAGCCTGCTGGAAAAATCTTCCCTCTTAACATCGTGCTACTTACATGTTGTGCAAACTGAATGCACTACTGATGAACACATTCTTCAAATGTAGCAAAAACTACAGTCCAGAAGACACAAAGAGTATTCACACAATATCTAGACCGCCTTTCTAGAAAACTGTTGACCTTTTTAGACAAGCCTAATTAAGACTCATTATATACTCTCTGGGCCCCCACACTCCATGTCATGTCCAACCCCTATATCATTTCTACCAGTGCTACTCTGCATGTGGGTTATCAGATGTGACTTGGTCCCACATGTTGTGTAATGCACATAACAACAAACTTACAAGGTGTTACATAAATGAGTCTCATAATTCAAAGACTTCAAAAACCTATCTGAAAATAAATAATGATAAGCGCTTTGAGATGCCTGTAGACAAAGCGCTATATAAAAACTAGTTGTTATTATTAGGCGTTTTGGCCCTATAGTCGAAACGCCTATTGTTTTCGTCCAGATTATTATTTTATTTCTTCGCTATTAGTATTTTTTTCTCGACAGCCTTTTCCATAAGGTTTTGTACATTGAATCTTGAGACCACCATATCTCAAAAAGTATACGTCCAATCATCAAACTTTTTTCAATTCTATACTTGTGGAATACTGTAGATGTGTTGCTGGGCTAAAATGTTGTACCACGCCACCATGACGCGTTTTTGTATGTCTGTCCTCTAACAAATATTTTGTTCCCTCAAAATGTTATTTTGTTTCTTCAAAATAATATTTTGTACCTACGAATTGTTATTTAATTCGATCTAAATAATATTTTGTGTTCTTAAAATAATATTTTGTTCCATCAAAATGTTATTTTGTTTGATCACATTGATATTTCATGTCCTCAATTTCTTTTTTTTGTACCATCGAAATGTGATTTTGTTCAATCGTTGATCAAGATACATAATTAACATAAAAAGTTAAAAAGAGGTTGATTTTCTCATGTCTTTGTGTTCACAACCTTGTGCTGCCAGCGTCTCAGCAATGGCGACGCAGCGTACAGCACTTGCACTTATGGATTGGTGTCAATTTACCTCTCCACATGTACTGTGTACATTTGTCAAAGACAAACTAGTCTGGATGATTTTAAGTTAGAATGGGTTTAATAAACAAATTTGTAATTAAATATTTTGCCTCAGATCTTTGGTTTATTTATGCTTTTATGCAGCTATTTTCTTGGATTTAGTTAACACTACAATGTCCCAAAATTATCATGTGAGTTAGGATGGAGGTAACTGTGAGGTGAAATCTCGCAATGAAACAAATGGAATGATTACTGTAATAAGAGTCAGGTGGTGATACCAAGTATGTGTGTTTCAGCAAGGTATCATAATAAATGTGTTGGTATTAACCAATGGTCTTAATGTGTTTGATTACATCACAGAACTTTGCACAGAAGCTAGTATCAGCAGATCGGGCATCCCTCTTTCTCGTTGAGAATAAAACCAGAGAGTTGTATGCAAGGATATTTGATGTTGGTAATGGTGTAGGAATGCAGGTAGTTGAAAACCAACAGAAAGAGATCAGGTAATGAATCATTAACATTCTACTAAATGGAAACAAGGCTCATTGAAACAATTGGCTTCTACATTATTTCTTGATTGCATTGTTGGTTAAATCTCAGGGCGTACAATTTACTGCTCAAAAGGCAAGTGGCACACAGGCAGTCCCATGAATCCCCTGATTACCAATTACCATTAAGCCTTTTACAGGATTAATGCTTGATGGAGGCACTTGTGTTGACAGACCAACTGGTTCAATCTAGGTTGAAGTTAACGGCATTCAAACTTGTTTTTGAGTGAGAATTCTGATTAGATGTTTAATTGACAGACAAGGCATAAGCTTTGTCTTCCTTTTCTTTCTTATAAAGCCAAAGTGTGTTGATGCTCATTACTTGGAAAAGGTGGCGAGATTTGTTTCCTATCAAATTAATTTGTTTTTTGAGGTGCAATTTATTTGAAAAGCAATGATGAGTTGTATGTGTTCAAAATATATTTAAGATTTTCCATGGATAAAGGAGTTGCTGGTCATGTTGCATCTACTGGACAGGTACTTAATATTCCTGATGCTTACCTTGATGATCGTTTCAACAGGTCAGTCATCAATAGTGTCTTGCTTTTCATAACTCGGCATAATTATTGCATTCTTATAACAATTTTGTTTCCGTAATTTACACAGTTTTATTAACAAAGTACGTTTCTCTTATATGATTATGTTTAATTTCAGTACTTCAAGTCATTACAAATATACACATCTCTTTAGATGTGCCAAGAAATAAGAAGTTGACATGGTCTGTATGACCGTTTGTGTGTCATTAAATCTTCAAGTGAGTGCAGGTTCAAAAAATTGTAAACTTGTGTAAGTACTTAATATATTCAATGTTTTAATTGTACATTTTAACTGCATGACTTTTGAAATGAATTAATTTAGCTTTTTAATTTGTCCATAGGGAGGTTGATCAACAGACGGGCTATGTAACAAAAACCATTTTGTGTATGCCCATTTACAACAGAGGAAAGTAAGTTATGTAATGCAACTACATTACTGTCATAATGTTGTATACACAAGTAATGCTTATCACTTTGTGAAATTAATAATACAATAACTGTCAAATCACCAAAAGACAATGTTATACTCGGGAAACAACAAAAGACAATGGGAAACCAAAATTAAAGTAGATAAATTTAGGTTTGGTTCGGAAGGGGAAAAAGGAAGGACAACATATTGTGTACAATACATATGAGCAAATCTAATACTCAAGTATAGAAGCTTTCAATAATTAGGCAAAGTTCAAACCAAAAAATTAATAAGCATATATGGATGATTGCATAAAGTAAAAAGCAAATCATAAAATAAACCTGCTTTAATTGAATAAGGAAAATTAATTGCTTGCAAAAGAAAAAATTGACAGATGATCGTGAATTGGCAAAAACAATATATAATTTTGGGCTCTAATAAAAGAGAGCATAGTACTGACAGGATGTGGAGAACACCACTACAGTGAACCTCCTGGTTTAGTTCAAGGGAATGGGTAGTACACTAGGAACTGAATTCACACAGTGGTAATTGGAGGTAGTGGCAGTGCAGACATCCATCAGCCACTCTAGGCACACCTTTGTAAACCCTCCTCTTTCAATTGCTGCTGTTGCCCAATGCCTACCATGTTAATTGGTACACTACTGTACTTTCAGCTATTTCCCTTTTACACAATGTGTATTTGTTAATTTTACAGAAAAAAAAATGGATTAAAAATACTTAAGAACTTTCATTAAAATAACTATTCACTTACTAACACTGTTATATAACTTGATTTCTAGGAAACAAAACGCAAAGAAAACAGAAGAGAAAGCTTAATGTGGAACGCTAATACCAAGAATGTTTCTGATGTATAAAAAATGCAAACATGCTCATCGTTCTAATGACAACTATTAGAATCCCTTAATAAATTTTCCAAGTAGTTTTACCGACGGACTTAATTTTTTTGCGCAATAATAGAAGATTTATTTGAGTAAATTTACATCTGGCATCTAGTTTGCTGTTTTGTAGGCTAAGCAAAGTTTATATCTTCATTTCAATTGTCATTTTCACTTTGTTTTGCATGCCACACTGGCTAAATGTAGCAGTTTGTGTGCAGGTGGTTATGATCATTACATTGCACTCTCACAAGGTCTGTAAAACTAAAAGTTGTACAAGTAAAGCTTAAAAGCACACTTATGTTTATTTCCTTGTATTTAACTTGACAGTGTCATTGGTGTGGTACAGATGGTGAATAAAAAGCATGGTCTTTTCACAAAAGTAGATGAGCAGGCATTTGAGACATTTGCCGTTTTCTGTGGATTGGCTCTTCATCATGCTAAGGTAAGAAACAAGATTTTTTGTAACAACCAAATCTATTCTAAATGTTGGCTATTCATATATGTCATGGTAGCAAGTAGAATATTCATTGTGTAGATTGGCTATCATTCAATGTCAATTTATCAATCAGGGTTGATTCTTAAGTGGCTATCAATCACTGCTAGGGTAACATATCATCCTGTAGATGAACCATCAATTAATGTCCAGTAACTGTATGATTCATTCTAAAGCATTGCCATTAATAATTAACTTTGAGAGTTTACATATTTTGTCTTGTTATGCATTTACCCTATCGGTCAAAGATTCTGTCCCAGAAATTGTCTGACTCTGTAGGATACAGTAATGCAGTCCCAATTAACAATTGCTTATCACTGTAACAAACATACTAAGTCAAAACATGGGGTTGTTGATTTACAATAGAGTGGAGGATTTTGGAGGACATGGGAGGATCTCTATCCTACAACACTATGGGGTCCAAACATATTTGAGACATCATGGTACCAACTAGGATTCATTCTGTTGATGGGCTGTCATTGGTAATAACTAGGTTTCATTCTGTTGATGGGCTGTCATTGGTAATAACTAGGTTTCATTCTGTTGATGGGCTGTTATTGGTAATAACTAGTTTTCATTCTGTTGATGGGCTGTCATTGGTAATAACTAGGTTTCATTCTGTTGATGGGCTGTCATTGGTAATAACTAGTTTTCATTCTGTTGATGGGCTGTCATTGGTAATAACTAGGTTTCATTCTGTTGATGGGCTGTCATTGGTAATAACTAGTTTTCATTCTGTTGATGGGCTGTCATTGGTAATAACTAGGTTTCATTCTGTTGATGGGCTGTCATTGGTAATAACTAGTTTTCATTCTGTTGATGGGCTGTCATTGGCAATAACTAGGTTTCATTCTGTTGATGGGCTGTCATTGGTAATAACTAGTTTTCATTCTGTTGATGGGCTGTCATTGGTAATAACGAGGTTTCATTCTGTTGATGGGCTGTCATTGGTAATAACTAGTTTTCATTCTGTTGATGGGCTATCATTGGTAATAACGAGGATTCATTCTGTTGATGGGCTGTTATTGGTAATAACTAGGAGTCATTCTGTCGATGGGCTGTCATTGGTGGTAATTAGGATTCATTCTGTTGATAGGCTATCATTAGTAATAACTAGTTTTCATTCTGTTGATGGGCTGTCATTGGTAATAACTAGGTTTCATTCTGTTGATGGGCTGTCATTGGTAATAACTAGTTTTCATTCTGTTGATGGGCTGTCATTGGTAATAACTAGGTTTCATTCTGTTGATGGGCTGTCATTGGTAATAACTAGTTTTCATTCTGTTGATGGGCTGTCATTGGTAATAACTAGGTTTCATTCTGTTGATGGGCTGTCATTGGTAATAACTAGGTTTCATTCTGTTGATGGGCTGTCATTGGTAATAACTAGGTTTCATTCTGTTGATGGGCTGTCATTGGTAATAACTAGTTTTCATTCTGTTGATGGGCTGTCATTGGCAATAACTAGGTTTCATTCTGTTGATGGGCTGTCATTGGTAATAACTAGTTTTCATTCTGTTGATGGGCTGTCATTGGTAATAACTAGGTTTCATTCTGTTGATGGGCTGTCATTGGTAATAACTAGTTTTCATTCTGTTGATGGGCTATCATTGGTAATAATGAGGATTCATTCTGTTGATGGGCTGTTATTGGTAATAACTAGGAGTCATTCTGTCGATGGGCTGTCATTGGTGGTAATTAGGATTCATTCTGTTGATAGGCTATCATTACATCAACATCTCGCTGTCACAACCGAGATCCCATTTACAACATCACGCCAGGAGTTTTTATCCCTCATTATGTTTGGAAGGTCCTCAATTTCAGATTTATGTCTCTGCCAATCACGGCAATATAATTGAAATGTCTTCATCCACTATTTAGGACATGGAAGTCTCCATTATAATACATCAGGTATGACCTACTCTTTAGCACGATAGCAGTGGCCAGCAAAGCATACTCCGCATTAAGCAACAACAGCAGAGATGGGTGGAATGTCTCCGTAAATCTGTTCTTTGGTCTTGTGCTCACGCCATGACATGTTCTGCACTATCATAAGAAGCCTGGTGTATGTACCATCAAGAGAATCTTAAAAATCTTTGTTCATGGTCCAGGTTCCAGCTCTATAGAGAAGTTTGCTCTCTACACATAGCTTTGTTGACTTCACTTGATTGCCAGATGTGAAGTTTGTTACAAGCTGTCATTTGTGTGTCAGGAAGTTCTTTTTTAAAGTCAACAATATAGGACCCAAGGCACATGTACCTTAAGTCCTTGCCATTGGAACATCGCGGTAATAACTAGGAATCACTCTGCCAGTGAAGATATAGGTCATCAAATTTGTATTCCATCATTACGATTTTGTGTCGGCAGATACATCGTACATCTTAATTTGGGTGTTTTTTATTTAATTGCAGTTATATGACAAAATTCATCGTTCTGAGCAGAAACACAAAGTAGCATTGGAAGTGTTGAGTTATCATAGCCAGTGTCATGATGAAGACCTTGAGAATCTTAAGAAGGTTGCATTACCAGATCCTATGCCCCAACTTGCAAGGTATTGTACAAAATACATCATGTTGGCAGCCATGTTGAGAAAATCTCTCTTTTGGAAGAAGCAGTGGTTCTGAGAAGAACCGGAATTGAGATAGTCCAGACATTTGGAATAGTGTATACTCTGCTCATGTTCATTCTCCTCATGACAAGCTGTACACTGTTCCAAATGTCAGTTTTCTTTGTGTTCTTTAGCTTTTTCATGCTATAATTTCTCATATCTTACTGACCTATTTATTTTAGGAATCGGGCATGATATTATTCCTACTCAAGTCTGATTTCCGATTTTTTGGTCCTCAGAAAAATCAGCAAAATTGTTATTAGATAGCCTGAAAAGTCTATAAAAACCTATACCATGTGTACATGTATGTCAGTCCTTTTATGTACTAAATACAATTTTCCTACTTTTTTCCAAAGGCCAAATTTCATGCCTGAGGAATCATACCCTGATTTTTAAGGACACTTTGAACTTTTTCAAAAAATAGACCATTAAAGTCCATCAAATCTTGTTAAATATGCAGATGACATACATGTAGTTATTGGCAGTTACTTTGTTGCTGATAAAGTCATTGACTGCTGTGATTGCCTTAAGTAATCAAAACTGCAGAAACAGAAACTTTTCTGAGTATAAGTGCATATGTACACAGTAAAGAGTAATACAAGTAAAGAAAGTCTATTTCGATAAAAAGTTAAACCAGTTAATGCCGGGGATCTTCCAAGTTTTCCCTTCCACCCTAACTAGATTATTTTCTCGTAATTGCCGGAATCATTTTTCTTTGAGAGTACAGCTGGCATAAAGAAACCCTGATGTGACAAAGCCAAAAGAACAAAGGTTCTCTTGAAGCACTGGGATTTGTTATTTCTCTTTAGAAAAAATACCATATTCACGCACTGTGAAACCTGGGCCATGAGACACGCCCGCCAATTGGGTCCATGACCGAAACTAAGGCTGGAATCTTGATCCACTTGGATTTGCGTTCACTGAGCCGGAATACAATGAAGCACCCTGTAATTCTCGTTTCGCAGCAAAAGAATAAAGGCCTGGAATCGGGGATTACCCAGTGACCCCCAGTCAAAGGTAGAATTTAGCATTATTGCTAACTGCCATCTGAGCGGCCACTCTGTTGTTCTGGTCATCCAATGTGACAGTAAAATACAAAAGTCACATCTAATTTGTATGTTATCCGGTGTTAACTGGGTTACACGCTCAAGTGTATTGCATAACGATGTCATTCATATTGACTTTTCTCAATAAAAATATAGTTTTTATTTATTTCCATAAGTACCCCCTATGTATCATAAAGCAACACTTCAGACATGGACAATAGTTCAAGGTCTTAGTTGGTCATTATTTTAAAATATTTAATTGTGCATTTTTTCAGATTTGACTTTTCACCATGGGGACTAGATGAGGAGGCTAAACCACTCTATGTTCTCTGTATGTTTCAGGATATGTTCACACTCAGCGGGTAAATCATTTATTTATTTATTTCTGTAATTTTTCATGGTCACTAATATTTCATTTTAATTTTGTTTAATCAAAAACCCATTCTGATTTATATCTAAAAATGTTTACACACAGCTTTAACTGACCTCAGCAAACTCTGTAGAAGACTTTTGTTGGGTTTCAGATGTTAAGGGGTTGAGTGTGCAAAATAGGAAAGGTGTTAAGATGAACATAAATAGGTGATGTCAATCTTCTCTACCAAAACACAAACATTTTACATAACTGTAAAGACCCCCAAAATTAAGTTTGCTTTTTGTTAATGTTTCACTTTTCTCATAAAATGACTCCTCTGTAGAATAAGGAGAGTGCCAGTCACATCAAGCTTGATAGTGTAAATTTCATCACGTTAGGTTTTTAAATATGGTTAAGTCAACATTTATTTTTGGTTTCATCCACAGTGATAGTGACAACTTGTCAGAGAGGTTAGAACAATCATTCTATTATTCAATCCTGTTTTTACTTCCGTTTTCCCTATTTGTAGCATCCTTTTCTGTCTGGATTTCTGCTTATTTTGTTTTGCTGCACTTTTTTGAGTGGTTTCTTAATTAATATTTCTGTAGTGATCATGAAACCATGTAAAGAAAAACTTCACTCGAACTGATTTAATGGTATGCAGCTTAACATGTTACGGCAACCAGCCGCATCCACCAAATAAAACAGACTCTGACATCCTGTAGTGTTTTCGGCTTTAAATTGATGTGTTTGCTTTAAATTGATGGGTTGGATTATTTGTATAAATTTATTTGTGACAATTATTTGAATTTCAAAAATATATGTCCTACACAGCAAAATGCTGGTTAATTGCATAAAAATTAAATGAGGGAGAAAAATTATAAATAAAACACAAATTACTAAGATTTCAAAGCTTTTGGTTCAGTCAATGGAGGGCAACACAAACACGATTCTTTTTTTGCATAATAAATATGACACTGTAACCTGATATGGTAATTATGACATTGTTATCTGGCAAAGTACATGTAATTATTATGATAACCTAGTGGGGTTATGACTGTGACACAGTAAAGGCTGTTTTGTAGTTGGTCATTCAAAGATAATTTTTGATCACTGAAGACTGCTAGTACATAGCCATTGTTTACACAGGTTATGGTCATCTCGCAATGGGAGGCATACATCTAATGCACATTGTGCATGCTCTGGTGCTGCTGAGCCTAGCAGGTTTTGTTTGATTGATAGACTAATGCTTTATAAATAACTAAATAAATGCATTGGTATTACACAATTGTCAAAGAATTTGTTTTGCAACCCCTAATGTATATTATGTGCTTAATTTGTTGTCTTCAATGTTTGCATCTGATCTTTGTGTCTAACTTATTTTTTTGATTTTTTTCCCCCATGTTTATGTATGTTGTTGCAAAGCGCACGTAGATGAAGGCAATGTCAGTATGTTTAATAAGCGAAGCAGTATGCCTCCTAGAATGAGATGTACTCGGAGTGAAACTCATATTGAAATGTCTGGCATTTCATTCCAAATGATACAAAAATGATTGTGGGAACATAGAACAATTTAGATTTTGTCTTAATTGGTAAATCATAATCATCATAGTGGAACAAGATATGTGAACTGTCAAAATGAATGTAAAGTCGCACTGTGCTATTTCCCAGCAGATCAAAATGAATGTAAAGTCCACCATGGTTGTACCAAGTAGGAAGGAAAAAATAGCCAGGTTGATATGAAATATATTTTGATATGGTTAAAGGGATTGTATACGTTTGGTAATTGGAACCAACTGTTTGTTTCAATCATATATAGTTGTAGATGTATACCATAAAACTACCTGTGAAAATTTCATTGCAAAAGGTGGTAGCGTTTTTGAGATATTGCCAAAAATTTGAAGCGGTTATGTCCACGCAGGAAGATTAATCTGCAATTGGAATACACAATCTGAGAAACGTTTCTGACAGAAAGGCTTCTCAGATTCAATTTGTTTTTGGTAAGAACTTATTTCTTTTTCCATAACCACAATACTTCAAAGGGAAATGTTTCTCAAATTGCTTTATACTGTCAAAAGCTGCTGTACTTCTTACGAAGTAAGTTTTTATTGCCATTAATTTTATGAGTAATTACCAAACATATACAATAATAATAATAACAGACACTTATATTGTGCAATACCTATATGAATATACTCTACTGCGCATTACAAAAAAATACCACAACAAAAAATGTAAACATAAAAACCCTTTAAACACGGACAGACTAAGGAGTTCACTTAAATGATGCTCAGATTTTGGGGCTCTCTACTGCAATATTGTTGAGTTGTCAGACTCCATGAGCGAATCATCTTATTTTGAGTCTGAAGAAAATTTCATCGACGACAAAACTTGATAGAGTCTATGTGCATTGACACTAGTCATAGCAATGATGACACTGAATGTAGTCTCTTGAGTAAAATAGTATGGCCCTAGCTCGGCGCGCCATGAATTCCAACCACCTTCTGAACCAGAAGCGTCCAGATTTAAATCTTGTCGACCTTTCTCCCCATGTGGAAAGATCCTGCTAGCAACCACCCAACCAACCAAGACAAAAGCCCACTGGATAACCAGTAAGTGGTCCCACGAGTGGCATTCTACCGCATCCCCACTTTTTAGGTACATCCAAGACGTAACCTTAAGCTGCCCATCAGGCATTGACCTTTTGTGTGAGGGATGGGTGACACTCAACAGACTATGGACTGTTGTCCAGCGCTTCAATGCCATCATTTGTATGTGGAACATTGCTGAGAATCCAGCCTGTGACTTTGGGGTAGAGCAGCAGACAGCAGACCATATCATCTACATTGTACATGCATGATTGCCCACTCAATTGCCCACCAAATGGGGCCCCAGGCCTAAGAGAAGTTTATGCTGAACAAGAGAGTAGCTGTTCAACACTCACCTTGAGTTCTGACTGTTGTATTTTGGTTTCTCTCACAAGAAGAAAAGAAGATCAGTTTTCAAATAACATTAAATCAAAGTTTAGTATTTGGAAAAAATCATAACTCCTGAAATACACAATGGACCTTTACAATCTATACATCATCAGAGGGTTCTTGAAAAAAAAGCTGCATTGATGACCCCAATTGACTTTGTCTTCAAGCCAAAGCAGAAGTTTAAAAAGTTAAATAAATTTAAAAAGCCTTAATTTCAGTTCTGTAGCCAATATGAAAGGGAATTCAAACATAGTTTGTGGTCTGTTGAACTACAACAATGGTGAATTTATATTTTTTGACAGCACCATCTGGTGCTAAGTTAAAAGTTATGTTCTTTAAATTTCTGGGTCAATAGAGAGTACCATTTTCCGCTTGATCAAAAAGCATGTGTTGTGTCCCCAAATGAAGTTAACACAGCCAAACTTTTTGGGTTTTTTATTTTATTCAACTCTTTTCCCTCAAATAAAACTTTTTAAAAAAGTGAATTGAGATACTTTAACCACAACATAACACAAAACCAGGGGCGGATTGCACCAAGTGGTCTTAAACCGGTCTATGTGCTACAGCCGGCTAACTTGAGGTTGGTCTAAAATCTTAAGCCTGTGTTGAGCTGGCTATGATCGGTCTGTGTTGTTTTTAAACATGGCGCTCCATCTGTTAGTTGTTGATGATTTCATGCAAAGAGCCCTATGACGAGACCGTATATTGATAGCGTTTACGCGGTCTGTAATTTTGTCCCAGGCCTTTTGTTTTCCCTCCATTGTTGCCTAATGTTTGATCTTTGTTTACCTTTCAAAGCCATTGTCACTGTCACACTGTGCTAATGGACAATGGCGGCCATCGTAACTACCAAGCTTAGGAATGCTTGTTCGTACATGTAATTCACTACTGCTCACTGACTTATCTAAGACCGGCTTATTGCAACAGGCTTAATGACTGACTAAGCTAAGACCGTCTAAGGCAGATAGCTGGCTATAACTGACTGGTCTTAGACCGCTGACTAAGACCGTTTTATTGCAATCCGCCCCTGAACAATGACATGATGACGAACAATAACTCGTAGTTTATTATTTAAATAAAAAACATAACTCCTTAACAAAACAACAGATTTCAGAGCTGCCAACTCTCCCTGATTCTGCTGAAAGTTCCCTGAAAATAAACAAATCTTTCCATGTTCTGATTGACAAATTTGAAAATCTCCCTGATTATGGAAACTTTTTCCCTGTTACATTGAATGTAATTCTACATATCTCCCTGATTGTTGGACAAACTCTCTCTGATTGCAAGATGCAAATGTTAGCATCTCTTTGATTTCCTCAAATATCCACTTCTCTCTTGTCATTTGAAAAGAGCTTTAGCCTTCAATATTTTTACACCTAGACTATTGCTAGTGTTTTGCACATTACTGTTAACACTATTGTGTAGTTACTACCATAACACTGCATGTGTATTTGCCCGCATAAGTTCGGACCCAAGACCAAACCCTTAGAATTAAAGGTAAGGTATATCAAACAACATGTTTTATATATTTCATGGAAATCAGAATCAAGTTGCTTCCAGCCAGTGAACTTTATGTTCTCAAAAGCCTGTTTCACATGACCAAAAACCCGTAGATTCCTTGGGACAAATTTTTTGAGTGCAGATTGTTAATCTGACCACTTTTGCAAGCTTTTACATGACACAATGTAATAATTCGACCACCATTCCATGATATGCGAGTACAGATATAGCTGGGTACCACTGAACTATCAAATAATGAAACCTAATAATTGCTAGTACAAGTGAAATGATGACCTTATGTGCATGTCAGGTTCGGCCTGGGGTGCGTTTCACCGTGGTGAACACGCAAATGGTGGCCAACTTTATGTGCATACTTTAAAACTTGCATGCATTGGGCACAAAAAGCGTTTGCAAAATTCATTGAACTGTACAGAGGAGGAATTAATTTTTACTTGATTACAAATGCTTTTGCATGGAGGCTACTTTCACACGAGAGAGTGGACTACGCTCTATACAAAAAAATCAGCTAACATTCCATAATGTTTGTGAAAATTTGGCAAAGAATGTAGGACAGGAAACTCATTTCGTATTTTTCGCAAACATTAAGAATATTCAGCAAGAAATGTTGGGGGATTTTTTGTCATGTGAAAAGGACTAAGGATGACAACAAATCAAATGTCAAAAGGAATACCATTCTTGGTGAATTTAGTTCCAATTATAGTACATTCCCAAAGGGGTTTGGGTTTACTATTTTGAAATTTTGACGAGTGTGAGCAAACGTGAGGATTCATAGTTCATGTACATGTCAATGTCAGTTTCTGTACATCCAGTTCTTACAAGTATGTTACTTTTGCCATAGATATTTGTAAAGATTATATTTATTTTGAATGGTTCGATTTAATTTGAATTAACAGGTTTGAGTATGAGGATTTATGTCGATTCATATTGACAGTGCGCAAGAATTATCGCAAGGTTCCGTATCATAATTGGACACATGCATTCTCGGTTGCTCATAGTGTGTATACTATCATCAAGACATGCCAAAATCAAATCTTCACCCCACTGGAGGTAAGTTCTTAGTTTCTTCTATACAAACCACTTGATTTTTGCACATTTCAGTGTTTCCTCTGACTTTTTCTTTATCAAGTGTGATTAATTCATCTGTTAAGGCATAAATACGAGGTTGGTATAATTGAAGAAATAAATCAACAATTTTCAGAAAACTGAGGAACAATTCATCAATTTCAAATGTTTTGGGGTGAAATTTTTTCCAAACCATATTACTTCGAAGGGTCTCAAATTAGTTGTTACTATCAACAGCTGCAGAGCTTTACACAAGTAAGTTTTTATGGTCATTAATTTTTGGAGTATTTACCAATCTTTGACCCTACCTTTAAACACTACATCTTATTTAAAAGTTCTGACGTGGCATATAGACTGTTTATTTCATATCCTCACAGTCATTGGTGAAAGGAAACATTATATGTGTCAGTGGATGCATCTGGTATGTTGATGATCTAATAACTGAGGCATTGAAATGTTGTGTGGAGATTGTAGAACATTTTATAAAGATTCAAAGGTTGGATTTTAATTTAATGTTAAAATCAAGGTAGTTCTACCATAGAGATGGGCTCATGGAAAGAGTTTGAACCTGCTTGGCTGTAACCAACGAGATCAGTGGGCCACACTAACCCTCTGTTTAAGTGGTGCAATGCCGCATTTTACCCTGGTAAACCACTGCTCATTTGCGCCATGCAGTGAAGAATGCCGTGTCATATTTTCCGATGTCATTTCGCATGAAATAAGACTTGACATGCGCAGTCGAGTACAGTTCACCCTGGTTCATAAAGATTTTAATGACATCTGTCTGTCAATGTTTTGCTTTTTAAAATTAACCAAAGTTCAAGAAATTTACTTCAAAATCTCCAAAATTTATGAGTGTGAGAAATATGGCTTTTGTTAAAATTTACATAAATACAATTGTCATGAATTTTCTGGGTCGAAAAATTGGGCATCTCGTAGGTAATTTGTTTTTCTTTATAACCATCCTAATCAATTATAAGGCAACTGTAGCCAACTTAACAAAGTTTAAGACATGACAGAACTACTGGTTTGTGGTTTTTCGCACACTGATTACCCAAAATACACTGTGCCACGCCACCAAGTACAATTTGCTGACCACAAAGTAGATGTCTGTGTCAGCAGTCACAATGCGATTAGCACAATGACTGCAAGTTATCATGTTTTCTCTGAAATGGAAAAGTTGCAACTCCTTCTGGGGTCCTATCTCTATGGTTCTCCATATTTTAGAGATGCAATGTGTGAAGTAAAGTTTGGACATTTGTTTGTTTTTACACAGCCAGTCTCAGACTAGATGGAGTGCAAATTACTGGTTACAATGCTGATAATTTGATTCTATATTATTTTGTTATCTACCACAGTGTTTGGCACTATTTGTAGCATGTTTGTGTCATGATCTGGATCATAGAGGCAAGAATAATTCATTTATGGTGAACAATGCAACACCATTAGCAGCAGTGTATTCTACATCAACAATGGAACATCACCACTTCAATATGACTATCACAATACTGCAGGTATATCTGAGTTAACTATATTGTACTTCACTTGATTGTGCAAGTTCACCATTTAAAAATTAAGTGGGAATTCCAGTGGATTAAACCTGCTACTAATATAAGGCAATTGCTTTATCAACATGATGTGTAAAACTTAGCTATGTAGTCCAACAATCTTTGTGGTTGTTCATTCAATGGTTATAGGATTCTCAGGCTTCTGTTTATAACCTTTCTCCTGGAAAATTGAATATGTTTATTTTCTTATTAGTTCAAGAAGCTTAACGATGATGTACTGCATGTGTAATTATTCACAACACCCTGCATGTATGTTTTTATCTTCTTGCATAGAACGAAGGACATAATATTTTCAAGCATCTTTCATCAGAAGAATACAAGCAGGTATTGGGTGATGTTCGGCAGGCAATATTAGCAACTGACCTGGCTTTGTTCTTTGGTAACAAGGCTAAACTGAAGACCATTGTGGAGGCAAACAAATTTAATTGGGACAACCAAGAACACAGGTGGGGTAGAATGCAATGTGATGACATTGAGTTGTGTATTAATGGATGGAAAGTGATTGAAGAATACTGAGCAAATTTAACATTAATTTATAATATTGGCATGATCTTCATTACAAATTAATAGTGAAGACTTTTATGAAAGAGTTAATTTAAAATACTTGTATGTTTGCTATTGTTTGATACACTGATATGTTTGGATGTGTGATGATGTGTGGATAAAACATGTGACCTGTTTTTGTCAGAGAGAAGACACCAATGTAAAAGTGATTGTGCATTATTCAGTGATCTCATCATGTGAATATGCTCACATGAGTTATAACAACTTCAATATCAAGAATTATTGACTAGTTTGGAAAATAATTGACAGATATATCGCAGTGTGGTAATCTAGTCTTCACTAAGTGTGTAAGTGTGTAGGATGGGGCTGAAGATAAATGATTGTGGCAAAGAAGCAACATTAATGACTTTTCCAATCGTGAAAATATTAGGTCATCACACTCCCATTGTAATAAAGAAGTAACTCTATCGGTAGAAACAAATAAGTTTTGATATAAGTTGTAAAAGCTAAGCAGCAAAGGGAAAAATAAAATGCAAAATAAACTGAATGAAGTTTGCTTTTAGACATACGGCACTGTATCTGCTGAAATAGCATGGTGTGAATATTTCCTTTATGATTCTCTACAATGGGAAACAGGTCACATGTGTTTTTATATTGTTTTTTTGAAATGATTTTTACAATGCACATATATAACTATGCACATTACTAATTCACATTAGTTGACAATGATAATAAATTCTTGTGTATTTAAGCTAGTCATGGGCATTATCAATATTGCTTTGTTGAATGTTTTTGTAAATATTCAGAAAGCAGAATTGTTCAGTCAGGGGTCGTGACCGAATCCTTGTGAGAGAATGATGAATAACACCCCCACTCCTTGGTGGTGCTTATTGAGGTTGCCTTAATTATTTTCTACTAATACTTTTCTTGTGTGTGTGCGCTTTGATTAATCTAATTAACCAACTAACTAGCATTGTGACATGTTCCACTGTAATGGGGAATGTTTCCAATCAAACACGTGTCTCATAAACATTCCGAAAAAATATTATCACATACTTTTTACAGTTTGTTATGCTTTTTGTAGTTCTACACACAAGGCATGCAAAGTATTGTTTAAAATGTTTTCATTTTTCTACTTATAGAGTTAACCTAGCTGTAACAACATGTACATGTAGCTGTCATTAACAATGCCAAGGAAATACCCCCAGACTTACTCTTTGATTTCTCCAATGCAATCTACTGTGCCGTGCCAACACGAAAGGCTTTTATTATTATTATTATTAATTATTATTATCATTTGGTAATAAAACCTTGGATGCATCAAAAAACAAATCTAATCACCGAAGGTCTGAAACCTGAGGGAGCCTGTAAGCAACCAGGAATACCAGGGTGAATTCCTAATAGGTGTTCTGGCATCTTATTGTACAGTACACAGTGCATCAGAAATACTATAGTTGACATCATGTCAATGGCAAATATTCCTGGAAAGGTCAACCATCCAGTTACTGACCATAGCCCAAATTGCTTAACTTGACATACTGGATAAGCAGCATTTCAAGTTACTACTCATGAACACGTTTGATAATCAGACCATTTTTGTATTTTCTATTGTTGTATATTCTAATAGTTGGAGCATCACTGTTACTGCTACAATGAGGATTAAGATAGCTCTTAAAAGCAATAAAAAGTTGCTTCCCCAAACTGTTTTGATAACATAGTCAAATGGGTTGACAATGCACACCAACTGTTTACTATCCCATACTACTTACAGGTACACGTAACAACACTTAAGTTTTCAGGATATACCGTTACTGTATGTATGTGCTGAACATACAGAAGACACTTTTTCCATAAAAATATACTTCTGATACATTTACACAAGCTGCAGTGACCTATTGCTTATTGTGGCACATATTGAGAGATTTGGGATATCACATTTAGTATGAACTTGAGGAGAAAAATGAAAACATGTAAAACCTTTTTTGTATTTTGCTTCAAATGTGCAGTACATACTTTTTTTTAAATCCAGCTTTTTATTTTGAAAATATTGTGGAAAATAGTGTAAATTAACAAATTCAGTTATAATGCCTGTTGGGTCAGTACTATGGGAACATTCCTCTTTAGGGTGGAAAAGATCACATGTTTTAATTTGCATTGCTTCTCTTATATTTATTTTGCTTTTTTCTCCCTTATATTTTTCTCAATGTGTGTGTGGTCTGTTTTCTTGATATTTCACCATGACGATGTTTGTGGCATCTTGTGTCTGTGAAAACCCTGTTTCCATGACAACCATATTAGATCATTTGTGAGAGCACTGACAATGACTGCATGTGATTTGGCGGCCAACACAAAGCCATGGTTGATTCAACAACAAACCGTTAAGGTTATCTTTGACGAATTTTATCAACAGGTATGCATGTGGTTTATTTAGATTTGATTGGTCATGTCAGGCTTTCCAATTTTTGAGCATACTGCACATTTTTATTTCTCTAACTTGTATTGTATTCGATCAATGCAGATGTGTGTTGTCTACCTTGTTTAGGTTGACAGTGATTAACAATGGTGTTGCTATCCTGCACCTTGCAGCGCTCGTTACGGTCATGCATGTACAATGGCATATGGTTTACTCAATCTTCCAATGCACACATTTGCACTTTAACAATTTTTATAGCACCAAGTTGTGTATATCTTTAATTTTCTCTTAATTTAGTTCATATAAAGATCATTGTCATTTGATTGTGAAACAAATGTACAAAATAAAATAGTCCCCTACAGTTATTCCCAAATCTTCCACTTGCTCCACTATACATGTTGAGTCTATGAAACAATAGGCTTATCCACTTCACATCGGTTGACGTGTATAATACGCAAAATATTTGTAGATAGAAATACGGAGGTACCCAGAGCCAAATTCGTAGTTTCCTTTTTTGGTTGAGGTCAGTAGACCGGCTGACTTGTGTACACACCCCTACGAATTCATTGTGCACAGGCATTCACCTACATGTACAGTGCTTCACTTTATTTCCCCCGTACAAATAGGGACAATGGATACTGGAATTCAAGCTCGAAATTTAACTTTTTGCGGGAGTTATTGTGTAATCTACGATTCCAGACTTTCGTCCTTTTGTTGTACATAAGAGGATTACGAGAGATCGATAGCTGCAGGAGGCAAGTTCACAAATCCAGCATACCAGGGAAGATTATCGCCGGTTGCTTAAGGCCAAGGTTTGGGCCTATTTACTGTAAGACATTCCATAATTTCTTGAAAGAGCACGGAAACTTCTGGTGCATTTTATGAGAACATATGTTGTCTTTGCTTTAGTCATTGTGACAACAATATTCTCAAAAATTGCTTCTGAAGTTCGAAGAGTTTCACAAAAATAATACCCCACAGAGGCACAGAAATATTTGAAAGAATCGATGTGTAGTGGTTAAACGTAAAGGTTAGTCGATTGAATAAACTCAAACTCAAACAGGCATGTTTGCCTAATTCTGACAAAAATCTATAATGACAAGGATCTGTAAATGAGTGTCTGAGTTTGTAAATAGGATAAAACATCTCAAGTACAATCCAGACTAAATTATTATCTAAAGTACAATTTGGGGCTTTTTCCGAACCTCAGTTAAAGCTCTGTCTCTGGCTCCAGGCTCCAATGGAACCTAAGTCGAGGTTTGGGAAAAGGACCTAGACTGAATTCTAAATTTTGTATTGAACAAAGTTATACCTGGTAAGCGGAAGACTTGTGACCACACAATATTTGTATTTATACACATGTTCCTTTCTGATCACTGACACTCATCAAATGTTGCAAAGTAAGCAATAGACTTGGATTGTTGTTATGACTAAAGGTATAATAAGTTCAATGTCAAAGTTCTTGACAGGTTAGAATATTAATAGCTGAATGTATACATCCAAGGAATGTGTTGCAGTACCCTCTTGATTTAGTGACACTTTTGAGAGCTTGATAGTATGACAAACTATAAAACAAATTCCTGGTAAATTCATTTGTTGCTCACAGGAAGGCAACTATTTAGTATGTATTGGGCTTTGGCTGGCGGCTATGGCTGGCGGCTATGGCTGTTGGATGCAACAACAACATTGGAGAATAGGACTCCTCGGCATTGCGGTCATAGCCACTGCCTAAACCATCGATTCAGACACGGCCTTAAACAGTTGCTCTTGTTAAAGATGAGCTTGGAGGTTTTTTTGCCCTGTGCATTTTTGTATGTAATGAAATACAGAAGATACAAGCATGGTCCTAATAAGACATTATATGATACAAAGTTATCTTATTATTTTCATCAAGGCAAGAAAGCTTTGAATATTTTTGTGAGAACTATTTTCAGATCATCTTGTAATTGTACCACCCAATAAGAATTCCTTTGAGAAATGAAGTATTTGTTTTTAACTTGACAACAGATGTCGGCCATGATTTGGGGGGTTTTTTCTTCACATGAGTGGAACATTGAAGTCTGACACTTCTACAGTCATAATGTAAAATAATAATTGTATTTGTAAAACTGTTTTAATCCTTAAATAATTCAGTTGAAATCAATGATAATTACAGTTATGCATTGTTCTATTGTGGCGTGTCATGGCCGAGCGGATAAGAACACCGAACTCAAGCTCTGGTGTTTCTGATCAGCAGAGTGTGGGTTCGAATCCCAGTCGTGACACTTGTGTCCTTAAGCAAGACACTTAACCACATGCTTCGTCCTTCGGATCGGACGTTAAGCCGTAGGTCCCGTGTGTTGTGTAATGCATGTAAAAGAACCCAGTGCACTTATCGAAAAGAGAAGGGGTTCGCCCCGGTGTTCCTGGTTTGATTGGCTGCATATTGCGCCACAGCACCTTGTAAACCATTACATGGTGCTATGTAAAGGAGTAGGTCTCATACTTACGTAGCCCCACTTACCTTGCAGGAAAATACTGAATGTTGAAGCGCCTTGAGTGTCACTAAGTGACGGATATGAGCGCTATATAAGAAGCCATTATTATTATTATTTATTATTATTGAACATTGTACATGTGCATCCTTGTCTACAATGTGCAATGTTATATGCATTGATGCCGTGAGACAATATTGGATGATTCAAAGAAAAGGCACAGCCTAAAACATACTAAACTTATGGACCTATACTAATGAGAGTTGACTGTACATATTAGGGACGAGAAATTTCAGACTTTTACCTTAATTTAAACTTTTTATCTGTCTGGTGGAAAAAAAGGTGCTATTTTTTCAGTTTCTTTGCTTACAAAAAAATCATGCTCTTTGATATATTTCTTAAGTACTGAATATACTGTTCTAGGAAGTTCATAATTTGAGATCCCTTTCAGACCTGTGACAGTGACTCTCATCCTAATACACCTAAATACAGAGTCTGGGATTGATCAAGATGGGACTACTGTAGAGTAGGGTTCAGGGAGGGCTCCTTGCTTTATTTCATAAGGTTTACGGTAGTATATGGAACATGGTGCTAACAGTCTGCAGTTTTCAGGTATGAAAATGCATGCAAAATTACTCATGGGTTTTCATTCATTCATAATGGTTTAGTATTATCTTGCATCTCAGGCAAAAGCTGAATTGTACATGATTTACAGTAAAAACAGCTACAAGATCACATAGACAATAATAATCGCTGAAACTGCAGAAATACAATATACAGAATTACAATATAATTTGAAAATTAGATAGAAACATCCAGATACAAGATGGAGACATGATATAAAAGAATATAAAATATAAAATGAAATTGTCTGAACAAATGAAAGGTGAGTTAAAACTGGGCAAAGTGTACATTAAAAAGCAATAGACATGAATAGATTAAAATGGAGGGGAGGAACACAAAAAACCAGAATGGGGATTTTTAGGCCACCTATAGACTGCAAGTCTCGCGCGTATCGGAATGAGAAAACACGTTAAACGAAGAACATTCTTTTTCTGAAATCAAATCTTTTAAATTATATCTTATGACAAAATCTGAACAACAAAAATACTCATTACAGTTTTTATAAAATTAGTTTTAGCTTGTATAATTTATAAACAAATAATGTGTTGATTATTATTCAAACAAAATTAAAACTCTGGGACAAGGATGCTTATTTGATCTTAACTTTTTAGAAACCCCTTACGCAGGTTCACGATAGAGGACGCTGACGCCTCAACAACCATAGACTGCAATGAAAAGGCTTCGCGTTGCAATTACAGCATCTGGCAATTATCATCGCGCATCCAAAACAAGCGTTTACATATGTTTTGTGATCGGAGGTGAGCACAAAATCTTAATTTTTTGCAGTAACTGGAAGCTGAGGTCAAGTTTAATTCTCGGGTTTTCTTCTTTATACTGTTGAATTGATTCTACTTTCATATTTTGTATCACTAAATATTACATTCCTAACAACATGAATAGTCATAAACTACGTCAAACTTAAATAATTGACGAAACTAAATCTCGCCCACGTAAAACTCCATAAGTTGGGACCACAATGGTCCCGGAAGTTCGAATGCGCGCGAGACTTGCACAGTTGCACAGGGAATCATGGCAACAAGGAGTGTATTCTCCCATGCAGTCCCAGTGAACCCACCATCAGAAGCACACTCTACATGTATATAATTCAAGTTGTTTATTATAAGTTTGGTTAGGTAGGGGTTTGGACTATCTTGATAGCGTTTTATTCTGCTCGGTTTTCAGTTTATTTGAGTTGCATAGTTGCATACCAGCTCAGAGCTGGTTCCTCCTCTCTGTTAATAATAAAAGGTTACAAGATGTAAGGGCTTCATCGTAGGTAGAATACTTGGACCCCAGGATGATCTTATAGGTGTGCTTTTGGACACGTTCAATACATGTTTGCTGCATGACTGTGATGCCAGAGTTCCATACTGGGATGGCGTATTCAACCAGTGGTCTGGTGTAGCCGTTATAAATTGTAACTAAGTCTTCTACAGGCATGTCAAATCGCTTCAAGACTTTCAACATTTGTAGCCTGCCATTGGCTTTTTTGTGCATCTTATCCACATGTGCAGACCATTTCAAATCTGAGGAAAATTGGACTCCCAAGATCTTGGTGGTATTGAATTTCCGGAGCAGGAACCTTCATTGAAGGGTTTTTGGAGAAGGAGATGGTCATGTAAGCGCGTTTATCTGGGTTGAGTTTCATCCTGCTCTCATTCGACCTTTAGGCAAATTCATTCAGTTATCTTTGCATGATACTCGGCTTGTTTTTGTCTGTAGCATCATGTCATTGACATACTTGAGGACATGTTGGCGAAGGCGTGTTAGTAAGGAATTCATTGATCATCACAAGGAACCTATTGGGGCCAAATAGGGTACCTTGGCGTAAGCCTCCATTTGGTGAGATCCACTTACGGAAGCAGGGAATTTAGTGCTTAAGTCAAGCGTATATCACAGGTTAGCAGGGAATTTTTGCTTGTGCGCAAGCGTACTCTACATTTCTAATTACTAGGCATTGTTCACCTACCCAGCTAGTGCAGAAATTCGGCGCTTGCCCTGTAAGCCAAGAATGGTGATCGCAAGCGCAGAATTTGGCGATGAGCAGAGCCATGAAATTGGACCCTGAGCTCATCATTTTCTTTTAATCTTCAAACAGTGGAAGATGAAATCTGTGCTTGCTCCTGATTGGGCGGCACAATGATGACAATATAATGCCTTCCAAAAAAACCATTTAGTTGGATGCAAATATCTTTTACTTCTCATTATTTTAATTGCTGCTGTGAAAAACAGGGGGGGGGGACACACAAAGTGGAAGGCCAGAGTCGGTTTAGCTGATGGCGGATCCTTTTCTGTCTCAGTTAAAAGTAAAGCATCAAAAGTCATCGATCCAATATTCAAAACTCAAAATACAATAGGCTTTGACTACATTTTCATATGCTCCAGTGTGTGGTACATCAAGGTTGCAACATTAGTTCCAAATTCAAACAGGCGTTTGCTCAACTACTACGAATAGATTGCCTGGTACCCACAGCTTTGAGCATGTAACAGGCAATATCGGCCGCTTGTCAACAAATGGTCGTTTTTTTGGAACTTGGCCAGATTCTTTGATTAACCTTAAATGGAATAGATATTTTATGAAAACAAAACTACTTTTAAAGATGCAATTAATTAAACAATTTGAAAAGTAAATCTCCCTCTGAAAGTAAAATATAGTAATAGAATTTAATACACCAACAAAACGCTTAATTAGTAATTTTTCCAATTCCTATTTACCTCTATGGCTCAATGTACATATATGCAAAAGGAACAACTTTGCGGTAAGAGCGGGGTATCACCATTTTCAGCAAAGTCTCAAAAGCCAATTTAAAATGTCCAAGTTTATCTTCACCACTTTCACAAGATCAGTTTGGGAGGGGGGCATGGTTAGTTGTTAATGCAACTTTCATTTCCTCAAATGCACAAGGCCCATGGCGAAATGTCCGCTTCAGTGAATCGTTGACAGGCACATTCGAACTTGAGAAAGATATGAATCAAATGGACCCTATTACATGTTTAATGAGGGAGTAACTGTATGAGCACCCATTCTTCATGTATGGTAGTGATTGGGTTGGTGGCTGGCCGTTGTCAATGGACCAAGCCGAAGGCAAGGTCTATTCCTGCTACGAAGCTCATGGATTGAATGCCCTTGGTTTCTGAAAATATATGCTGTCGTTAATTTAGGTTTCCTCTTACTTGTTGTCTGACTGTTTATTACACATGTACATGCAGCCATTTTTATGAGAAGAGAAACTTTGGTTTATAAAAAAGGTTTTGCAACATTTAAAACAAAGGTCTAACTTAAGAATCCAAACCAAATGGTTTTGATTTTGGTAATTTTTCTTAAATGTTTTGTTGGTTAGTGTTTTATAAATGCACTGATCAAATTCAACTAATGCATGTTAGAAACGACTTTGATAATATTGTTGGCATTGTTAAATATGTAAAGCATGCAAAAATGTTAATTTATGCACTTTCCAATTTACATATGCACGTTATCAATAATATATCATTTGAATCATACATAATGTTCAAGATATGTAGTAATAGATGCATAGCCCAATTTTGGCATAGATATTTTTCTGAAGTGAAGGAAGTTTAAACTTACATTTCATTTGTTGACGAGGGGAAAACATCAATCATAATTTAAAGAAAAAAAACAATTACAAAAATAAGTTTTGGTTTTGTTATTTCCAAAATCTTCAGCTCATAAACAAACAATGTACTTCATTACAACATGTCAATTTTGGATGGCATATATACATATAGATTGCAGTGCTGGTAATATCTTCGTGCATGGGTATGCGCACGCACTTTCTTGTATGTGCACACACATATTTGCACCAGTTTTACATCAACTTCCTGTATAAATTTATATTTTGGTTATTCAAAGGTTTTTCAAGTTCAAGCATTCTTGTCAAATTATTTTTCTTTGGATTTTAAACCTCAAAAACTCATGTTTTATAACCATTTTGAAACAATGTCATCTTTCAAAATTCATTTGAAGAAAACAATTTGTAAATTTCTATATTCTTTCGGCATAAAAAACAGGCTATGTTTTCATTAAAGCACTTGACATAACTATATTATCAGATATTCTTTCACACCAGTCTCTAGGCCCAGCCCATCCTTGCCAGTACATATTTTTCATATGGGCCAATTGTACTTGTCATTAAACCTAGTGGAAGTGTTTTAACCTAATGTCAAAGTTTACATGTATGATTCTCAAGAGACGACATTCAAATTGATTAATAGAAATATCTTGTCTGTAGAAATCTGTAGAAATCTCAAATTAAGCCATATTCTCTATTGTGAAGACGTTCTTGGAATATGCCAAGTAAGCTAAGGGCCTAATACATGATTGTTATTTCACCAAGAACTTTACTACATTTGTTTGTATTGTTCAAATATTATTTATGATCTTTTGAAGATTACACAGTAAAAACACTTAAAAATTATTGTACAAATACTGGATGTTTATGAGTGCGTCACAGAATATAATCACAAGGTGAAATCTGGACTGTTCCATTTCACAAGGCAGGCCGATTGAAATGGAAAAAGCCAAATTTCATCCAGTGATTATATTCTTCAACAACGCATGAACGAAATGCATTCGATATTTGTTTTAAATTCACTCGCACCTAGATCCTAGTATTTGGACAATTTTTCACAATAAACTCAAAATAGAAAAGAAAACTTGTCTACCCCACACTCTGAAAATTCTGAAAACCCCTTCTGAACATTGTGGACTCCATGTAGACACCAACCTTGTCCGCCATGACACGACATTGCCTCGTTTAGACACACAGGCGGGGAACGATTATTTTTGGAACAAGGCTGCTAAGCGTCCAATAATCATCCATATTGGACTCCAATATTAAGTTGTGGAGTGTCGCGGTAGTAAATACATGGCCAAATAATGGATTAAACATGACACATAACGCGTGTTCCACCAATCAAATGAAAAAGATCTCTGTGTGTGGTATATAACAACAACTAGTTGAAAACAGAAAGTGTTTGTTTAGGTTTGTGAGACTTCAGCTTTTTATTTTCTTTGGCATAAATTGATGTCTTAAAAAAGGAAATCTGTAATAATTTAGAATACAAAAGTATACTTTTTTTTTGTAACACCACCCCCTCCAAAAAAAAAAACCCAACAACAATTAAAATAAATAAATAAATAATTTAATATATAAATTATGAGCTCATTGGACGACATTTTGTCTCATGTAACCAATATATCCAATACTAACTATGGATACCTAGTGATTGTGCCATTCAACTGTTTAACTTCAAGTCTGCAAGGTTTCTGTAGCTTTCTCATAATGATTGCCAGCTCAATCAATCCTGTATTTAAGCTCTCTTTGTTATGTTGTATTATTTTTATTCCAAAGCCAAAACCTAATTTATTTAACAGAAAGCTGTTGAGAGCCATTGCTATGACTGCGTGTGACCTGTGTGCAGTATGTAAACCATTTGAAATTCAGCGGCAAGTGGCAAATGAGTGCTTCGAGGAATTTTATAGCCAGGTAGAGATGCCAGTCTGGAAGATACTTACAAAACTCTTTATTTGATACCTGTTTCATGGTCTGTTAACTTGAACTTATTCTTCTTAAAAACAATGCACTCCATTATTGATATACATTTATTTGCCATGGCTGTTTTGCCTAAAATGAGTAAACTTAATATAGCTATAACCTGTTTCACAAGAACAGTTTTAGATTTTGTCCTTGATCAGTTCAGATGTAACCTCAAAACTAATCCTCCAACTTTTACTGACAAAGAGCTGTTTCACAAGAAAAGTTTTAGACTTTGTCCCCCCCCCCCTCTTTACCTCATGAATAGCTATCTCAATTGCTGAGCAAAAGCAACAGCATTCACTGTTTACAAAAATCATTCTCTACTAAATGCCCCCTTAAGGATTGTTCACACTGAAGTGTATTGAATATCACAAGTATCTGCTGACTAAATATTGGCCATCAATAAATATAAAAAAAGCTCTTTGACAGAATCAGTAAAAGTTGGAGGATTAGTTTTGAGGTTACATCTGAACTGATCCATTTTGCGACGAAGTTGAGTGAATTCCCGTGCAGTGCACGCTCACATATTTGTACTATTTGCTGTAAATATCGGTCTGTGTTTTTCTGAATCTAATACAACCTATACCTGTCATAATTATTACATAATTATTTATTGACAGTATGTATAACCTTTGCAGAAATCCCAATATAAAAACTCTCTTGCCAAAATGTATTACTATGCTCTGCTGTTGACAAAGTCAGTTCAGATAATTTGTCTAGTCATGACCTGGTAACATGCGAGTGGGTCACCTTCTTGTCTCTGCCAAACATATTTGTTGCAGCTTGAAAGAACTTCATGGTATCATTTATTTGAAATTATTCACTTGTGGTCATACCTACATATGGTCAGATGTTAATTTGTAAACTGGAATTAACTTTGTTGGGTCATATTTTGTTTGAAAATGGTGAGGACATGAATATAACAGTTACCCCAAAAAAGTAATGGATATTGGATAAGTGCTTGTAGGAAATGCATTAAATTACCTGTTGAATAAGTTCCAAATATTCCATGGATTTGCGAAAGAATTATGTATGTTTAATATTGTTTTATTTTTCTGTAGTTTGGTAGAAAGTAACTAAATCTGTATACAACCCACAGTAAGAATGGTGTTTCCTTAAAACCAGTTTACTTTCAGTGTATTTGACAGTACAAAAGGATGCATCCAAGACATCATTGCGAAAGAGCTTCTTGGCTTGAAGTCATTACGACCAATTCCTTCACTAATATAGCTTGTCTTAACTAAATCTTGACTAATTTCATCACTGAGCCCTCTTAACAAATTGGTAACATGCAATAACTCAAAAAACTAACTGTTAAGTTCAGAGTAATTTTAATAGGGCAATTAGTAAGTTAAAATACGATATGCCTTATTCACATATTATTGATTTATGACACACTCATTTCTATGTGTCAATAGGGAGATGAGGAAAAGGCCCAAGGGAGAAATCCTATTCCAATGATGGATCGAGAGAAAGCACACCAACTGCCCACAAATCAGGTAAATAACCCATGAAGTATGAGGCATCCACCACTATCGTTTTAGTCGCCCCAATCATCAAGGTTGATCAACACATGGAGTACTATTCACCACTATCGTTTTAATAACCCCAATCATAAAGGTTGATCACCACATGGAGTACTAGGTATCTACCACTATCGTTTTAGTCGCCCCAATCATCAAGGTTGATCAACACATGGAGTACTATTCACCACTATCGTTTTAATAACCCCAATCATAAAGGTTGATCACCACATGGAGTACTAGGTATCTACCACTATCCTTTTAGTAACCCCAATCATCAAGGTTGATCACCACATGGAGTACTAGGTATCTACCACTATCCTTTTAGTAACCCCAATCATCAAGGTTGATCACCACATGGAGTACTAGGTACCCACCACTATCGTTTTAGTAACCCCAATCATCAAGGTTGATCACCACATGGAGTACTAGGTATCTACCACTATCCTTTAAGTAACCCTAATCATAAAGGTTGATCACCACATGGAGTACTAGGTATCTACCACTATCGTTTTAGTAACCCCAGTCATCAAGGTTGATCACCACATGGAGTACTAGGTATCTACCACTATCCTTTTAGTAACCCCAGTCATCAAGGTTGATCAACACATGGAGTACTAGGTATCCACCACTATCGTTTTAGTAACCCCAATCATCAAGGTTGATCACCACATGGAGTACGAGGTATCTACCACTATCCTTTAAGTAACCCTAATCATCAAGGTTGATCAACACATGGAGTACTAGGTATCCACCACTATCGTTTTAGTAACCCCAATCATCAAGGTTGATCACCACATGGAGTACGAGGTATCTACCACTATCCTTTAAGTAACCCTAATCATAAAGGTTGATCACCACATGGAGTACTAGGTATCTACCACTATCCTTTTAGTAACCCCAGTCATCAAGGTTGATCAACACATGGAGTACTAGGTATCCACCACTATCGTTTTAGTAACCCCAATCATCAAGGTTATTCAACACATGGAGTACAAGGTGTCCACCACTATCAGTTCAGTAACCCCAAACATCAAGGTTGATCAATACATGGAGTACTAGGTATCTACCACTGTCCTTTTAGTAACCCTAATCATCAAGGTTGATCACCACATGGAGTACTAGGTATCTACCACTGTCCTTTTAGTAACCCTAATCATAAAGGTTGATCACCACATGGAGTACTAGGTATCTACCACTATCGTTTAAGTAACCCCAATCATCAAGGTTGATCAACACATGGAGTACTAGGTATCCACCACTATCCGTTCAGTAACCCAAAACATCAAGGTTGATCACCACATGGAGTACTAGGTATCTACCACTATCGTTTTAGTAACCCCAATCATCAAGGTTGATCACCACATGGAGTACTAGGTATCCACCACTTTCCTTTTAGTAACCCCAATCATCAAGGTTGATCAATACATGGAGAACTAGGTATCTACCACTATCGTTTAAGTAACCCCAATCATCAAGGTTGATCAACACATGGAGTACTAGGTATCCACCACTATCCGTTCAGTAACCCAAAACATCAAGGTTGATCACCACATGGAGTACTAGGTATCTACCACTATCGTTTTAGTAACCCCAATCATCAAGGTCGATCAACACATGGAGTACTAGGTATCTACCACTATCGTTTAAGTAACCCCAATCATCAAGGTTGATCACCACATGGAGTACTAGGTATCTACCACTATCGTTTTAGTAACCCCAATCATCAAGGTTGATCAACACATGGAGTACTAGGTATCCACCACTATCGTTTTAGTCGCCCCAATCATCAAGGTTGATCAACACATGGAGTACTAGGTATCCACCACTATCGTTTTAGTAACCCCAATCATCAAGGTTGATCAATACATGGAGAACTAGGTATCTACCACTATTGTTTTAGTAACCCCAATTATCAAGGTTGATCACCAAATGGATTACTAGGTATCTACCACTATCGTTTTAGTAACCCCAATCATCAAGGTTGATCAACACATGGAGAACTAGGTATCCACCACTGTCCTTTTAGTAACCCCAATCATCAAGGTTGATCACCACATGGAGTACTAGGTATCCACCACTATCGTTAAAGTAACCCCAATCATCAAGGTTGATCAACACATGGAGAACTAGGTATCCACCACTGTCCTTTTAGTAACCCCAATCATCAAGGTTGATCAACACATGGAGAACTAGGTATCCACCACTGTCCTTTTAGTAACCCCAATCATCAAGGTTGATCACCACATGGAGTACTAGGTATCCACCACTATCGTTTAAGTAACCCCAATCATCAAGGTCGATCAACACATGGAGTACTAGGTATCTACCACTATCCTTTTAGTAACCCCAATCATCAAGGTTAATCAACACATGGAGTACAAGGTGTCCACCACTATACATTCAGTAACCCCAAACATCGAGCTTGATCACCACATGGAGTACTAGGTATCCACCACTTTCCTTTTAGTAACCCCAATCATCAAGGTTGATCACCACATGGAGTACTAGGTATCTACCACTATTGTTTTAGTAACCCCAATCATCAAGGTTGATCACCACATGGAGTACTAGGTATCCACCACTATCGTTTTAGTAACCCCAATCATCAAGGTTGATCAATACATGGAGAACTAGGTATCTACCACTATTGTTTTAGTAACCCCAATTATCAAGGTTGATCACCAAATGGATTACTAGGTATCTACCACTATCGTTTTAGTAACCCCAATCATCAAGGTTGATCAACACATGGAGAACTAGGTATCCACCACTGTCCTTTTAGTAACCCCAATCATCAAGGTTGATCACCACATGGAGTACTAGGTATCCACCACTATCGTTTAAGTAACCCCAATCATCAAGGTCGATCAACACATGGAGTACTAGGTATCTACCACTATCCTTTTAGTAACCCCAATCATCAAGGTTAATCAACACATGGAGTACAAGGTGTCCACCACTATACATTCAGTAACCCCAAACATCGAGCTTGATCACCACATGGAGTACTAGGTATCCACCACTTTCCTTTTAGTAACCCCAATCATCAAGGTTAATCAACACATGGAGTACAAGGTGTCCACCACTATCCGTTCAGTAACCCCAAACATCGAGCTTGATCACCACATGGAGTACTAGGTATCCACCACTTTCCTTTTAGTAACCCCAATCATCAAGGTTGATCATTACATGGAGTTCTAGGTATCCACCAATTGTTTTAGTAACCCCAATCATCAAGGTTAATCACCACATGGAGTACGGTACTAGGTATCCACCACTATCCACTGCTTAATCTCATTCATCAAGAAATAGTTGATCACCCCCTTGGTTTACCAGAAATCCACCACTATCCACTTAATAATCTTAGTAATCCAGATATAGTTGATCACCCCATGAGTTACTACATGTCCACCACTATCCACTTATTAATCTCAATCATCCAGACATAACAGTTGATCACCCAATGAGTTTCCAAGTATCCACCAAGCATGTTACAGTTCATTGAATTATTTCCCAAAGTTTTCTCTCAGGTAACGTAATGATTTAGTGTCGACAGCAATTTAGAAAATTGTGATTTTATGGTATAAACTAATTGCATTTTTTTTGTTTTTCATTTCAAGGTATCTTTTATTGTTGGTATCTGCCTTCCGTGTTATGATCTGTTAAGTGCACTCCTTCCTAGTGCAAAACCAATGTATGATGGAGCAGCGTAAGTCTATATTTTCTTGTAATATGTCATGTCATACACAGCCATTGTCAGGAATACAATATAAACTGGATGCATTGCAAGACATTGTACAAACTCAATTATAAATTTGTATATTAAATTGACAGTCATTCTAGGACAAACAGAAAATCATGACATCATTTTGCTGTAACAACTGGAGACTCAGAAGATTGTGTCTGATTCACTTATTTTATTTTTATTACAAAACTGCGATTTGTATTTTTTAGAGTCTCAAAAATTAGTGTTTTGTATAGATTCCAGAGATGCTTTTTTCAATGGTGATAATTATTATCAGTATTTGATTGGCATACATGTATTTAATAAACAACATCATTTCATATTCATCTCTTTTAATAATATGGACAAGCGTTAGTTATTTACAGATGTGGTTTTTGGGGGTTTACCTTTTATAACCGACTCTATAAGTATTCTTAAATAGTTGTGGCTCGTATCTCTGTAAGCTTCAGACTCTTACTGTCTGTAGGGTCTATGTTGGAATTGTTTTGCAGCCAGACACAAAAGAGACCCCAAGTACATGTTGCATACCTTGTTCTGCAAGATTATTTACTGCAAAAATATTCAGCATATTTTCTGTACTTAAATTTAAATAATACATATTTTCCTTTCAGTATTTGCTACAACTACTGTTGAGGATTTACCCACATAACGTTTTCCTTGTGCTATAACGATTGCATATTTGAACATACACAATCATAATTGCATGTTTGACTTGTGGTGGATTAGCTGCATGATAAAATGGCATTGGCTCTCTGTGTTTATGGGATGCAGAAGTTGGCATATTTTGCTGAAACTTGTGCTTGCTTGAAATTTGTTAGCTACATGACCAAAGTTTTTAAATCATTTTCAGCGTGACAAATTGCATTTTAATGACTTAAAATACTCAATTACAGGAGGAATTTACAGAATTGGTCAGCCATTGTTGCCAAACAAAAAGCTGAGGAGGAACAGAAATTAAGAAAAGAACACACTGAGGAGGAGGACGTTGACGCTCAGGCTCCTCAGACATCACCAAGTACATCCTCATCTTTGGAAATTAAATCTAACACCAACAAAGAAATGATTAAAAGCAAAGATACTCAAGGAAGAGGTCGAGCACACAGTGACACCAGCAAAGCCAGAAAGAAGCAAGAAAATAAATCAATGGATGGTGTTAAACAAGGAGTTGATGTCATTAGGAAAGATGAGAAGGTTAACTAAGCTGTTAAGTTGAGTGATAGAAATCAATAATACTGTTAATTAATTTGGTCAAATGTCAACAGATAACCATGTAGCTAGAATTGGTTCTATTGTGAGAATAGGTTTTTCTAGTGTGTGACATTAAAAATGTGACAATTTTGCAATGCCAAGTACAGAATGGTTTCTGGGAAAGGTAACTCTGCACTTTGTAGCATTTGTAAGTCATCAAGGTATCAGGTGTACAAGTAAATTGCACTGCCCTATGGGAACTTTATGGAATTTATTAACAGTACAATTATTAAAATATTGGTCTGCATTCATTTTATGTAGACTTGCAAAAGCTAATGTATTTGGTCAGTGTCATTCTAAAAATCCGCAGCAGAATGCAATACAGAATTTTGAAAATTGCTGTTGTTTTTTAGTATGGAAGTCATTCCAGACCACATGCCCATAGCTACAAATACTTTGTTAACTTAATGTAATGAAAGTGGTGTGGTGTTTTGGTGTATTTTGTTCAAATTTTGTTGAAAGTGTTAATCACTTCACGTCGGATGGCGTGTTTATCTGCAAATCTTTTTTGGACAGATTTTTCTAATTTTGTTGCTGACTGCCGGAGGGCCATCCGGACTTTCCAGTGTGTAGTGTATTGAGGCAGGCACCTACATGTACCGTGATACACTTTGTTTCATCCGTACAAAGAGCAACAACTTAGTTAGGAAAGAGAGGTTTGCATCTACAAGTTTAAGACATCCAATATTTGTTACACTTTGGAAAACTCAGACTTTTATAGGAATACAGACAACTGGACATGAGAGAACAGCTGAAGATGCTTGAAAAATGCTGGAATATGTTTGCCCATTGATTAACATTGATGCCTGATCAACTCCTACAGCCAGTGCAGATGAAATTTAATGAACATTTCAATACCTCTTATTTGAATGCATCTTGACAGGGATGACTGAAGCTAAAGAAGATATAATACCAACAAAGACAAATACAATGAGAAAGATTAACAGATGAAATGATGTGAATGACGATTTGCGAGGTCTTTCAATCTTAATCTAAGTTGAATGAGCAAGGCGACAAACTGAATGGAAACTTACAAATGTGTTTTATCTAAAACATTAAATTGCCAATAGTAATAACTTAAAGTAAATAACTAATTATGTAATGTCCTTGCTGGGAATGTACATGGCGAGATATTGATAATAGACCAAACAAATGCCTGCCAATAAATTGCTTTTGTTATACCACATATAATTTTACACTGAAAGCAGTGGCCACAAAATAATGATCAGTTATGATGAATGCTTGCCTACTTGCAAAGTAACTAATCCATGTTTGAAAGCATTCCTCATTCACCCAGTGAATGGCATGTTCAAACCTTTATGTGCATTCTACAGAATACATTCTACCACACAAGAACTTTTACAATGGATAACAAAAGGTAACAGATAATGTAAGTCTTACAATGAGGTCAGAGCTTTTACTGTGTAAGGCGGTGAGAGTGTCTGCCATACTAAAGTGCGACTTCAAATTATCATAATAAGCATGAAACCATTGTGGTGTCCACCAGTCCAATCACTCATCAGTGTGTCAGTTGCCTGTGAAATAGCACTCTTAATAGCATCAGTCAGTTTGATGGGTGTCAGTTGGTCCAGTGAAATAGCTGTCCTCTGTTGGGTTTTCATTCAGTCAAATAAACTAATTGGTAAATTGATGATCCCGTGATACAAGATTGTTAATTTTAGTCAACGGTTTACTTGTATTTCTTCCAAAGTTATAAAAAAAATTGTACAGCTAAAATATGGTAACCAGGTAACCTGCATGGTAACCAGTTTTCCTCACACTTGTTTTCTACTGAAACTGCCAATCTCTGATAATTATTGGACTATTTGTTAATGATGCAATGCTGTACATTGTTTATTTTGTATTGTCTTTACTCTATTTGTTACAGATGCATGAGCAATAAAATTATTGTTTGGTGATATGAAACATTGGAAAGTAAGATGTTTATTTTTAATCATACATGGAATTGTAATAGACTAAATGGTGATTTTGACTTTGTAGATATAAGGCTACTTAAAGGGTCTGTATACATTTGGTAATGACTCTGAAAATTTATGGCAATAAGAACTTACTTGGTAAGAAGTACAGCAGTTTTGGATAGTATAATGCATTTTGAGTTTCCTTCTGTCACCTTTTTTATTGTTAGGTGAAACTTCTTGTCACAGTTCAGTTTTATTTTTGAGAAACTTTTCACTTACAAGTACTGGGGTTATGGAAAAAGATATCACTTTTTATCCCAAAAAATTTCAATCTGAGCAGCGTTACTGACAGTAACGTTTCTCAGATTGTGTATTCCAATTGCAGATTATTCTTCCTGCAAGGACATAACCGCTCCAGATTTTCGGCAATATCTCAAAAACCTTTTGAAATGAAATTTTCACAGGTTAGTTTTATGGTATATATCTACAACTATATAGGATTGAAACAAACAGTGGGTTCCAATTACCAAACGTATACAATCTCTTTAAGTACTTAGAAAAAAATAGCTAATTTGCAGATCATTTTATTTACATAAATGTTCTATGGTCTTTTATCCAGTGTCGACACTTGGATATTGATGCAAACTATGGAGAATGTGTACCAAGTAGACGAACAGGTTATGTGCAATACTACATTTGTAGAACCTTATGCTGAATTTGAATATGGTACCCTTTGTCATTCATGTCAATATGGTACCCTTTGTCATTCATGTCTGATGACGTTTTCATCACTATGGTACCCTTTGTCATTCATGTCTGATGATGTTGAACAAAGAATACTCATCTGACAGTTAATGTATGTACATGTATGTGGTTTAAATTGAATAACTAATGGACTGTTAATAGTTCATGTTTGTAGATCTGAATTGCAAATAAATTATTTTAGATATCGATAGTGTGTCTTGTATAACTTTATGTTGCTTGTGTACATATTTTCCTTGTGTGTCTCAGATGTCAACAGACAACCTAATGACCCACAATGTATAGCTTCTCTGTTAATTCCAATGAATATTTCGCAATTCAGACATCTTTAAGAACAGACATGTTTTTAAATCAAAATAAAAGGGATTTGTGAAGAAGAAATAACTAACCCCTCCCAAAAAACATAATAATAATAATAATAATAATAATAATAATAATAATTAATAATAATAATAATAACAACAACAACAACAACAACAACAACAACAACAACAACAACAACAACAACAACAACAACAGCAACAGCAACAGCAACAGCAACAGCAACAGCAACAGCAACAGCAACAGCAACAGCAACAGCAACAGCAACAGCAACAGCAACAGCAACAGCAACAGCAACAGAACAGCAACAGCAACCACAACCACAACCACAACAACCACAACAACCACAACAACCACAACAACCACAACAACCACAACAACCACAACAACCACAACAACCACAACAACCACCACCACCACCACCACAACCACCACAACCACCACAACCACCACCACCACCACAACCACCACCACCACCACCACCACCACCACCACCACCACCCCCACCCCAACGGCCAACGGCCGACGGCTGACGGCCGACGGCCGACGGCCGACGCCCACCGCCCACCGCCCACCGCCCACCGCCCACCGCCCACCGCCCACCGCCCACCGCCCACCGCCCACCGCCCACCGCCCACCGCCCACCGCCCACCGCCCACCGCCCACCGCCCACCGACCACCGACCACCGACCACCGACCACCGACCACCGACCACCGACCACCGACCACCGACCACCGACCACCGACCACCGACCACCGACCACCGACCACCGACCACCGACCACCGACCACCGACCACCGACCACCGACCACCGACCACCGACCACCGACCACCGACCACCGACCACCGACCACCGACCACCGACAACCGACAACAGACAACAGACAACAGACAACAAACAACAAACAACAACAATTAATAATTAATAATAATAATAATAATATCAAATTAAATAAAAAAATCCCTGTGAATCTGCACAGCAAGTTAGTTATTGTTGAATGATCTGAAAATTACTGACCATTAATTTTGATTACACCGGGGCTTTGTTTTCCCGTGCGTCCCTTTGCATGGGATCACACTCCTCAAGCATATTGTAAAGTTGAATACCAGCACCAGGAAAGAAGCCAAAGAACCTCATTGTGTTCTATGCCAACCCTCTCTCCGCCTCCTTCAATTTGATCTTCAACACTTTTATCGTACACTGTCCAGAATCTTTTGGTTTATCGTCAACTTTACCCGGGTCTGTCCAGTAACCCTCAAAAATGTTTTCGTTCGTCCAGATTTTCTGATAGACTTTGTTCCTTCAATTGACACTAATGGACTTTCCACATTGTTAAAACACATGTACGCCATCTTCAATACCCAAGTCAACCCGCACCCTCTCGACACCAATACCTAATGGCACGAATATGGACATTTTCGATATTTAGCAATCCCTCCCATGGAAAGAAATATACATTATCAGCTTCCTACTTCAAAAGGGAAGGGAAACAAAGTTAAACTGCTCGCCCAAATTCTTCCCTCTCTTTCATCATCTCAACCTTGAAATATGTTCTTCCTGCGACTGGTTTGGAGAGTGGAGAATGCTTCTTCATCTCTCTGACCTGCTGTCAGGCTGTACTACGATCTATGACAACATAGCTATGTCATTGTCTGGATTGAGAGTGATCAACTATTCATATCCCCAGTTTTTAGCCAATAAGAAAGGGTTATGGTTTCTGTGTATGAAATAATATGTGAATCTTGACTCGGAATCCACAATATGCTCGGGCAATGTGCAGAGTCTCCAGTTCAGCCCACATCAAACAGCCCATGTTATACATGCACAAGCTTGATTCTTGACCCTGCCGACGACTATGGGCCAACACCCTACATGGTTAATACCCTACATGTACATCAGGTTATGCATGTACACTGTACAATTCCATTCACAAGTTTATTAAGCAAGCACAGGTGAAGATGAAAGCCGAGTTGTTTTAAGAACCAAAATATGTGATCATAACAACCATCATCTTCATCCAAACACAATGGAATTTCTCATATATTGTAATAGTGTTTTAAAAATCTGATCAAAATTAACATCAGTGTTTTTTATACGATACTACAAAATGCTGTTGAATTTAATTTCTTTTACCACTGTTTCATTTGCAAGCTTATCTTTAAATTTTGCAAATATATTATTTGAAGTGTGGTCTATTCATGTAGATTTGGTAACATTTTTGTGAAGAATTTGTTTCAGATTGAAAAAAAGTTGAATTTTAAACCAATCACGAGAGGGTGCTCTCACTTATGATGATGTCGTCATGCAGATATTTGGAAAGGTCAAGGGCCACTTGAGTCATTTCATCAATGGGAACTCCGTCCCTGTCTGCAGACCCCATATGAGGCTCACAAATTTTTCAACTTTCAGTTTGAATCAACCAAAAACAAGGAAAAGTTTGGTCATATCAATGTAACTTTTGGTCAGATTTTCAAGACCTTACATATGACATAAAGGTTGTGAAAACATCTCATGTATTCTAGCATATACAAATCCATGTTCAAATAATTTATTACATTGCTACAATTTATAATGCTTACCGAATCTCCATGTCAAATGAGGGACCAAACGCTTACTGATAAAGCATTCAACTCTATGAACAAAGTAAAAGAGCCACGATGACCAGTACACATGCCTCGGGGCAACAGACCACAAGGGTGTGTGCCTTATGGGTTTTATATTTCAAAAAGTATTCAATTATGTAATAAAACATTCCAACTTAACTGGTGAGGTTCGGCACTCGATAGTCATTAATTGAATGAAACTATTACAGTACATCACAATATTAAACTTTGATTTCATGGAATTAGATACCGGACGACATCATCATGACATCATTGTTTAGGTTCGTTGATGTTGAGGTTCAAGGTTTAAGTCAGTTTCATTTTAGAGTTAATAGAGCCTGTATAGAAGAGTTTGAAGGAATACCACTGTAGCAGTGTGAAACAATGGTGTTTCCGGGACACTGTAACATGTGATTTTCCAATCTCGCTAAAAACGGCACCAAAGTTCACAATATTAAGCTTTTAATGATATTATCTATCAGTGAGATTTTAAGAATGAAATTTTGAAAATTAAAACAATTTTAAATGTGTCATTGTTTGGCACTGCATATTTTGATGACATCACCACTGTTCATTTTAAAAGGTCAAGAACAAAATGTAATTTCACGCTCTGAAAATGTCAAAATTCTATTCAAGCAGAATTGAAACTATACAGGGTTTTTTAACAGTTTTTTTCCTACAACTTCCGGTTTGACCCGGAAGACAAGGTCAATTTGGGGTCACATGTGTAATGCATTTGTTAAGTTTTTGAAGACCTTGATATAATGTTATTTGACACCTGACACCGTCATCATGACATCATTGTCCAGGTGCCATCATGGTATTGCGGTTCAAGGTTCAGTTGAGTTAAATTTCAAAGTTATGAGTTTGTGAATAATTGAGGTTGTTTTCGTTTATAGGATTTGAGGCATTGTTTTGGTTTGCATTTGACAATTTTTGGGTGGTCAATAAACAAAGTAATAGCGATGTTGAAAGCATTCATACATGTACATGTACGTGGTACATGTAGAGTAAACCATAGAGGAAAGAAATAGACATGTACATGTGTTAATACCATAGAGCTGTAATGAGTAATGAGCGAAAGTACGAGTAGGCACAATGATCTCCAACCTGATGCAAAAATTGTGATGAAATAGATATGAATTGTTGATATGTTCAACTTCCGGTTTGAACTGGAAGTCAAGGTCTAACTGGGTCACACTATGTGTAGCGTTTGTTTAATTTTTGAAGACCTTTCCGATGATGTATAGATTGTAACCATCCATATGGTTCAGGAGTTATAGAATAACTTTGATTTAATGTAATTCGATACCTGATGACGTCCATCATGACGTCATCAAGTTTGTGCTGTCTTGATGTTGAGGTTCAATTGTCAATTCAATTTTAATCTTGAGTTTTGCTGTAGAGAAGAGTTCTGTGGAAAAAGATGAAGAAGAAGAAAGAACAAAACCAATAAGAACCAAACCTTAAGTAATATGATTTATCCACAATTTATTTTAAAACCTTGAAGTATTTATCTACAATTAATGTCTCTTCTAAATATTAATTACATCTGTTAACGTGTTCATTTCACATTGCTGCCAATCTGTCCTTTTCTTCATTCACATTACAATTTTATACATGTACAGTACCATAAATGTACATAACTTATGCATTTTGCATCATTAAACCTTCACCAAATTTACAAGTAATAATTGACGTAGATGTATCATACACATGCATCTCTTGATGTATTAATCAATAGTCTCAATGTAATAAATAGTTGTTATAGTTTTAGTTTTTGTATTAGTCGTCGAAAGAGGGACTTGGACAACTCTATCAATCTTGCTCAAAACTAGAGTCTTGACGTATTTGGTACAGGGACCAAGCAAATTTCAGGCAGATCAAAATGAGGCTAATTTACATATTTTATGTTGATGCTTTCAGCAACAGAATCTAATTGACAGGGGAGACAGGGGAGACAGGGGAACAGTCTAGGTCTGCTCACCATTTGTGCGTGCATTTCATTTCATGAATATTCAAATCATGGTCAGAAAAACAAGTGTGGGCTGGTCCAAGTGCCAAAAGCGTTAAGACGTTACAGATACCTCTTTTACAGCAATTCGTTACCAATGTTAACAAAATGAAGGTTGACAATCAATATTGTTTGAAAGACAAACAATATTGTTTGAAATACATGTACTTTTGGTCACCTGATTAAACTTACCTAGTGCTTGTTATAATATATCTTGTACTTGTACAATGCCAAATTATTAAGACCAGTGACACCGTTTCAAAAATTATACTTAAAGAAACATTACAGAATTGGTTTTTGCTAACAAAACAGTGTAAGCACTCTATATAATCCACCATATACATAAACTGACAAACCTGTAAAAGTTTGAGATCAATCGGCCATCTGGGTCACGAGAAAATAGTGAAAAACCGATTACACTTTTGCATGTGTTATACAATCCATGAATAAAACGCTCATGAGCGATAAACTCCAATCGGAAATTAGTTTTATTTATTTCTCATCAAATATGGCATTTCAGACAGAAATATTTCTAGGGATGTTTTCTACTATCATCATCATTAGACCGTGTAAGTTTTATGTAAATCTGTGATGTTAAAGAAAATTTTAATTACCAGTTCTGTAACATTCCTTTAATATCTTATTCATGAACCCTAGCTGCTCAAATCAGTTTTGATTAATGAACTGTGTTATCCTTTCTTTCTTTCTTTCTTTTTTTTTTTTTTGGGGGGGGGGGTCTTTCTCAAATCTAAAAACAAAAAATCTTCCCCTTCATTAAAGATGTCATTTATTGTTAACTTTTAAGTACCATTTATAACACACCTCTTGCTGTTTCTCAATCCTGGTTGGCTGAATTATGGTTATTCTCACATGAAAATATGGACTACCCCATTTCATGAGCCAGGACATTCAAATCTTCAATTGTATAAGCTTTGATTTAAATGTTTCTTTGTATAGATTTCAGTTTACTCTTCTATTTGTATTTTTGAATAGGCTTAACATACATGTGATCAGTAGTTGAACTTTTGACCTGGTGAATTGTGTTTGAACTTGGCCTGGTAGGTCTATGAACAAATTGGATTGTTGTAGAACACAAAGTTCAAAGAAAATTGTTCTAGAAAATACAAGTCTTTACATACAAGTATGATCAAAGCTTTTGAGCAGGATTTACTCTGAACTGTTTTTGTGTTCTTAAAAATTAATCATGCCTGACATGGTTTTCAATACTTTTCTATGACATAAGTTGAATCAAGTCTTGTGATTCATGCTGGTCTAATTAAAAATCTTCAGATTATTGGGGAGTAGCTGTGCTCAAATTTGATTGAGGAAAGCTATCATACTCTTCTGTTACATACAATATTTGAAGTGCCATCACAATTTCTTGAAGTTTTGTTCTACACTTGTTCCAAAGCTGCTTCATGGATCAACCCCACATGGGAAAACAACACACTGAAGGGAAGGATATAACCATATAAACAACAGTGGAACCATTTCCAAACCAAATAAGGATCTGTGTATCAGTTCTCAAAACATCACAAATCATTATATGTAAAGCATAACAGCAAAAGCAAACTATTACAAAATGAAGCCAATTTGACTTTAGTTTGGTAGTGATGGTAGAGGTCAATCAGTATGTTATTAACCAGTGAACGCCTTTCATGAACCAGCAAATGGATGCCTCATAAACCCGTCATAAAATTGTACATGGGATGCTGTTGGCAGACGTGTATACATGCAGGAACTATTTTTGGGGTACGAGGCCAACAGACTTGTAAACATGTCTGGACATTCCATTGTGTAGAGTGCACCATGCTTGCGCTCATGGTGTTAAGCTTTGTTTAACTCATACAATGAGACAAAAGGTACTGGAATTAATGCTCAGAACCTCCCTTTTTCTGAAATTATTGTATAATCCCCAATTCCAGACCTTCAACTTTTTGTTGTACAAACAAGGATTACAAGAGAATAGACTGCCATAATTGTTTATCATTGTACATTGTATGGGAGGTAAGTTTGAGATTCCAGCATGCCCATGGCTTACAGCCAAAATCCCAGTGGATTTTATGAGAACCTTGTTGTCTTTGCTTGGTTTAGTCATGATTTCATTGCGGCAACAATATTCTCAACAACAAAATTATTCCTGAATTTCTAAAAAATAATCCCACGGGACCTACATGTATTGTGAGTTAACATTATACTTGCCTTCTGTAGGTTTAACCTTATGGAAAGCTGAACAGAAACACCGACAGAGCTTCACAAACATAGTAATTAGACAATCATTAATATTAAAGGAACATGAACATGCCAAAGGATGGAGTTTATTACAATGACACCTATTCCCAGCTTTCCCAATCATCAAGATCAACTTCCTCGTTGATATTGCCAGTCTGATTGACTGCTACTGCAAGATCTTCCTCCGTTACATCGATGTCATCAAAATCCTTCTCCCAATCATCACTGAGACTAGAACCTGGAGACAAAAAAAATTAAAATCATCAAGTTACAAGTCTACAATAATAAAAAAAATTATATATTAGCATTAATAAATACCTGGAATTCATAGACTCTTATTGGTCAATTGTGTTAACATGTGATAAAAATAACTGGCCCCTGAACCAGGGTAGATTGTGTAAAAGTTGTGTATAGTATGCACTGCTAATACTTGGAGAAAGGCTATTCCTCAAAAGAATCAGTTTTGTGAGGGCATACATAAGAGTTTGATCCAGTTTTAACAAACTTATTTGCACATATTATGTGCTCCACATTTCTTAATGGTAAAAATGCATGCTTTTTTGTTTTAGTTTGGTTAGTTGTTGTAGTTTCATGCACCTGCATATATGTACGCACACACAATGTATCAATTTCAAGTAGCTGGTGTGAAACAACAAAGAATGTAATGTATAAAGTTGGACACAAACATGTTGTTAATGTTCAGAACTCAATTTCCCGGTTCTAAAACATAGTATGCATGACAATAGACGATGTGACCTCTGTTTACATTCAAACCGCCCTCTGTTCACAAAAGTCATGTTTCCGCTGGGCAAGAAGACGCGTACTCATGGTAACATTGCGTGTCCTTTATAGTTGGCTGTCAGTACACAAAGGTTTTGCCCGGCGACATGCGCGCGCATCATGTTATGATTTTCGAATGACGTCAGAGGTCACATCGTCTATACTAGATCATATGATAGAGACAGCCTTAAATATGGCCATTGAACATGGATACATTACACGTGCGAATGAAACAATTTGCAAAAGAAAATTCACAAATTTTGACTGTTTCTTAAATTATGAGCCTTCAACAACTTTTGTTCCATGAACAGCCAAGTCAACACCACACGGGGAAGAACTGGTCCTCATACTATAACTCTCATTATCTTCAAGCAGGCCTGAATATTCTATTCTGATTGGTCGATCCATAGCAACAATGAGTGTGATATAAACTTATATTGCACGGCCATATCACACCCTGTGTATTGTGTGTTCTAACTGCGCATCAAGTTTGCTTCGGCCTAGTTGGATATGGGACGCAGAAGCGCTATATTTTTCCGTATACCACTCGTGCTTGTGTGATAACTTATAATATCAAAACATCAAAATGCTATAGGACTTTTATTTACAAACGCAAACTTTGCTTCTCAACACTTACTTGCTTCCCATACGTGTTTAACTTGATTTTGTTTCATTGACATCTTTAAAATCTTTAAAATTATCAAATGCCCTGGCCTTATTTAACTACCATACTTGATGACAATGTACCTTTATTACTTGTTTCTGATACAGTTGGTGAAGCCTTATTTGATTGTTGATTGGTACTTTCTTGGGTTGATAACACCAATGGTTCCATCTTATCCTGAAGGTCTTGATGGCATGTTAAATGTTCATCACATTTTGCAGTATCTGTCTCCAATCTACCTTCTTCATCCCTACTAGTATCACATTTTTCATCTTTTTTAGTTTCTTCTGTAGCTGTAGATACCAAAGGCATTTCATCTGGGGCTGTTCTCACTTGAATCTGTGAATCATTTAGTTGTTCAACACTGGTATTAGTCATGCTTTGTATCCCCTTCTCTTCATTGTTTGATTGTTTTATTTGATTTTGATGAATCACAGATGATTCCGAATCATGACAATGCACAGATTCCTTTTCCCCATCTTCCCCATCTTCCTCATCTTCCTCATCAAGTCGTTTATCAATGTTGGATTCTGCTATTACATTGTTATCGTCTGCTTTCAATCGTTCACTCGCCCTCTTACAAGTTGTTGTCGTTTGGATGTTGCTGCTGTGATGATGACATGAGATTGAAGAGTCATCTGCAGTGAAAATTAATAAATGATTGATTAGTTATCATATATATTCATTATTTCCAACTCATTAGAAACCAGGGCTCTGAAGGGCAACTTACGTTCACAGGGTTACTTTTAAATTCCCCGTACCACCAGAAAATCAGGAGACTAGAGCATTTTCAATTGCAGGCCCTAGGATGTGGAATTTCACTCCACACTCCATCATGAATTCTAGCTCTGTGGCCAAGTTCAAAGGGTCACTAAACACATACTTGTTAAATCTGTAATTCTTTGCCCGGCTTGGCCTGCACGTACACGTCATAGAAAGCCCAGTATTAGCTGGACTCTCTCACTCCTCTTGTCTGAGTGCTGCAGGCTGGGACTGGCAGTGGTTTTTCCACTTGGTTTCTGATACCGTTTCCATTGGGGTTTTTTCTTGGTCATTCTCTGAGTGCTTTGCAACCCTAGGAAAAAGCACTTTATAGCCTAAATGTTAATATTATTATTAATATTGATATTATACAACACAAGTAACTTTTTAAAAAAAACCAAGGCCATAAAATGGTATTAAGCGCAGGATCAAATCACTGTAACTGTATCAACTGAATCAGAACATTTTATATAGTCCAAAGTTTTACAAGCATATTTCAAACTGTAGCAAAGAATATTTACTTGTACAATACTAGTGTTGGTTCCAAGACACAAAAAAGAAATCGCTACCAACAAAGAAATCATCGCCAACAGAGGGTGCTAGTATCCCTTGAATTGCTATCACACCACAAACCACTATCATAGGAGCATCTTGGGAATTTTGCATATCATCATGCAGGTAAAAAAACTTATTGTAACAATGCAAGCTTGCGCATTACATTTTTGACACATTATATGTGCACTGCACTGAGCTAGCTTGCATGCAACCGAGAAAAGAACGAACATGTGAAAGATGATAATGACACGTGTTTTGGAAATCCACGACAATTAGGGTAGCTTGAAATATCACACATTTCCCAAATCTTGTGAGTTGGCAATTGATATTAAAGTCATAACCCTGTGCATATTGCTGATTTATCGGCAAAATTATCAAGAAAGATACAGTAAAAGTCAACTGTGAAAGTCTCAGCTGAATACAGTGTCTACTGAAAACAGCACAAACCTGTCACATTGTTTTCATCAAGAATCGAATCCATCCACATTTAGGGATTTAGGTGATAGCAGGTACCAACCCCATCTCTGGCCGCTGCAATCACAAACGGACTCTTAATCTTATGGACATTTTAATCCCCAAAACTCGCCTTGAGGTGAGTTTTGGAGATTGAAATTTTTGACAGCCTTTTATTAATTTCTTATCAATGAAGGCAATTAAGACGAAATAATTTCGCAGGATGCTTACTAACATTATTATCATTATCACAATGAGGTTTCAGATAGCAATTACACAAATAGTTTTTGGGTTCATTACCAAAGTATGATCCTACCTTTAAAGTAATACACATTTAACCGACAAAAAGCACCAAACAATATTTTAACAAGATCACGCCCTCATGTGACTGTTTTTACACTAACAAGCTTCATTTAACTTTGGGGAGAGAAATGATTAGCAATCATTTCAATTGTAGTTGCTATTTAGTATTTGATTTGCCGAGGTCAATAAAACTTTTGTTTGTAAAGCTCAGTTGTTTGTTACTCCACCAAATATATGAAATTTGTTTTATTTTCATCAAAATCAACCTCATGTTATGAAATGAAATTAATTGAACTGTGGACACTCAAATTTCCCTAGCTTCTACTTTCATCTAACACTTTGCTTGTTTGTCTGAACTGCTGACTCGGGCCCACTTTGTCTCTTGGAATAATTCTTTGGCAATCAAACAGAGTATCTTTAACTTCAGCTTCAGACTCTTTTTTATTTCCTTGATAAACTCACAGCAACTAAAAAAGAAATGTTTAGGTCTTTTTACCTTCATAATATTTATAAAAGGTTTGTCTGAGAATTTTTCCTTGGCTCTTGAGTGAGATGGGAATTGTTTAAATTTCATGTTTTTGTCTTTCTGTGTTTTTATCTGCCATTAAATTTTCCTCTCTTCCGTAAAATTGTTCCTTTAAGTCATAATTGCTAATCATTTCTCTCGCCAAAGTTAAATGAAGCTTGGCTTGTTGTGGTCTCCCTATCTCTCTTTAGGTCATTTATTGCAAATCTCCGGATTTGAAGGCAGGTTCTTAAACTGTTCCATGTTTTCCTGCAGCAGCCATTGTCAATGGAGCAAAACAATATGTCAAACCACAAACAAAACTTGGAAGTATCTTGGCTTAGAAAAACATGTGTTATAGGCATGCTGCCTTTACTTGAGGATTGATTAGTTTGGGGGTTTTCCATCTTCTTTTTCTGTCCTCTATCTCCTGGTAAAGATCATTTTCATGTAGTTAACTTCGGAAAACTTTTTTGCTAAAGGTTTTGCAAAAAATGTTTTGCTGTTATACTTTTCAAGACTTATCTTTAACTATTTAATACAACAAATAGTTAATAGTCTTAACTTCTACAAGAGATTTAGGAATAAGGCAGTCATAATCCAACAGTTTTGTTAACTTGTGTCTCATACAGACAGAGTGATTTCAGTCAGCAGAGATGCTATTTTGCAGCGCAAAAATGCTGGATTTTTTTTTTCATCATGATTGGTTTGAAAATCGTGTTTTGGGGAGAAAAATGGGCTTGGCGCTAATTAAATACAGAGTGAATTTCTATCTTTAAATCTATTATTACAAAGTTGTTAAATTTCATCCAGGCCGTTAATGGCTTATTTTGAAAATGTGCGACTGTAAATTCATTTAAATATTTCAGCATCCTCCAATGTTTGATCTATATCATGCTGTATACCATTTGAAAGGCTGTATACAGGTAGTAGGCAACATCTAAAGCAATACATGTTTGTATATGTTTTTTAAACCAAGTAATACTATGCCTTCTCAAATATTTTATGAAACAAGAAAAGTTGTGTTTGGTAAACAGAAATGCCCCGCAAGCCAGGGATCCCCAAACCAATCCACACACAAAGTTTGGAGATAATATGCCAAGTCTTTTTCAAGTTATTGCCCAGACAACATTTCGTTTGTTTTTGCCATAATATAATGACCTTGACATTTGGACTAGGGGTCCAAAAGCAATAGGCTTCTGGGGGATCCCGAGACCAATCCACTGTCACACCAAGTTTGGAGTTGACATGCCAAGTCCTTCTCAAGTTATTGTTCGGACAACGCTTCTTTTGTTTTAGCCATAATGACCTTTACAATTGACCTACATGTAGGTGGTCCAAAAGCAATGGGTTTCTGGGGGATCCCAAGACCAGCCCAGACACAAAAATTGGAGTTGATATGCCAAGTCCTTCTCAAGTTATCACACAGACAACATTTCTTTTGTTTTAGCCATAATGACCTTGACTTTTGACTTATGGGAGTTCCAAAAACAACAAAGTTCTGAGGGATACCAAGACCAATCCACCACCAAGTTTTGAGTTGATATGCCAAGTCCTTCTCAAATTATCACTCACAACACACACACACACACGTGTGTAAACACCGGCAATCGTGGACCCTCCTTTGTTCAACTCTTTGTGTTAGCAACCGTGGACCACAATGATTTCCTTTGTGATAGCAACCGTGGACCTATTATCCCTTTTGTTATAGGTCCACGGTTTGAATGTGGATACCTACCCACACACACACACGTGTGTAAACACCTGCAATCGTGCACCCTCCTTTGTTCAACTCTTTGTGATAGCAACCATGGACCACAATGTTTTCCTTTGTGATAGCAACTGTGGACCTCTTGTCCCTTTTGTTATACGTCCACAGTTTGATTGTGGATACCTACCCACACATACTACGGATCAGGTTTGTAGGGTCCTGCTATTGTTGTTCTATTGTTCCTTTTTCTAAAGAATTCCTCTGTAGGGTCCAAGTTGAACAACTACAAACTTGTTGGGGTCCATTGTTCCATTGTGTAAAAGACCCCACAAGGGCCCTTCATGGAAGGACATGTAGGAAACAATATGCCTCCAGAAACAATTTTGTTTGTCATTGTATGCTCCGGTGTTGGACCGCAGAGCATACACACACAAAATGTGTTTTGTTTTTCTTATAAGTATGAACTACAATTTCTTAAACACAGAGTACATAAGTTTTTCTAATTTTAAAAAGAGTTCTTCACACTCCAATGACGTTTAAAAAACAGTTTTCTAAGTGGTAATAAAGAGTTGGGATACAGGACTTCTAAGAGACTGTGAAAATGCAAGATACCACTTGAGCAACCTGAAGTAGACACCTTTATCCTCTGCCACTAAGAAAAAGGATTTAATATCCAGATCAAAAATATCTTGAGAGTGTAGGATGGTGATTGTTTTTTAGCTAGAAATATTTGGGACAAGGCAGACATCACCTGGAACCCATCTGATATAGCTAATATTGAATGATAAGGCATGAATCTCGCTCCCTTTTCTACTAATGGCAATAGCCACAAGGAAGACAGAGGCACAAGGGAATGCAATGATAGAGTATGTAGGACCTGTGAGTAGCATGAATAGAGAATGAAAACACCTGTAGAAGGTGAAGAAGCCTCTGAAACCAATTGTCTTTTAAGGCAAAAACACCTCCAGCTGAACAAAAAAATTAGTGGGTACATGTAAGCTAACATGGTTGTCCAGTTGATTAAGAAAGCAATTGATGCCCAAGCACGAGGGATGAAGCAAACAGGTCTATGTGGGGGAAATCACACGACCTTGCCCCTGGAAAGGTGTTAGCCTTCAAGGCCAGGTTGGATGCCATCAGAGACACTTTGTTTGTTATGCAAAGCAAAGAACGTCCCATGTTTGTATGCACAGAGGTAAAGACCAAGTGTGTGTGTGTGTGTGAGATTCACTACCCAGCAAGTTTAGTAGTAGGAACAATGGGGGTTCTGGACCACCTTGCTTGGGGGTATATACAAATAGAGCACATGGGGTTTGCTCCCAGCTTTTTTGATAGGGCTCGCCCCGCTCTCTTGGTGGGCTGCTGGTTCTAGACCACTTTTGGGTTGGGGTATATATACAAATAGAGCACATGGGGTTCTACTAAATTTTCGTATACGAAAATTAGGTTTTAATAGGGCTCGCCCCGCTCTCTTGACGGGCACGACCCACAGCCAGCGACCCCCAACCTTAACGCTTCAACTTTCGTCTATGAAAGTTGAACACGATGGAGTGTAGCACGGTATACACAATGAGTGAACCTAACTGTAGACGTTTACGTTTGTGAATAACTGGGTGGAGGTTCGTTAAGTTTGCTACCACGGCTGAATTTAAAACTGGCAAAGCAACCGCACTTTATTTCAGTGTCGTTGCCGCAAGCTCTTTCATTATTGAAGCTCGGGCTTCGGCCATCAGCTCTTTTTTTGCTACTTCGTTGGTTTGAGCTGCGTATACTTTGCGGCTTTTTTTCTGAATATCAGCTTTTATTTGTCGATATTTATTTATTTCGTTAATTACGAGCTTGAACTCTTCAGGGGAGATGTGCCCATCTTGAAGCGCTTGTGAGATCACATCTGAAACGCTGTTGAGCTTAGATAGAGCGAGAACACGAATCTCATTGTGTTTTTTAGCTTTTACAAGGAGCCGCCGAGAGACGAACTTGCCGGCAATACCGGCAAGACCACAAACACCTGCAGCTGCTTCAAGTGCAATGACAATAGGCGCAGCTATAATTGTGGAGAGCAATCCTACACCAGTAGCTCCCATTCCAAGGCATGATAGAATCAACACTGTGTCAATACCATCAACGATATTGATAGATCTACGGTACTTTTTGTACAGCTTACTTCTGTCTTCTATCTCTTTTTCAAGTTTGCGTTCGAGGTTGCGGATTTCAGTCAGGCGATAATTAGAGCCTGTGTTGTTGTCCTCGGGCTGAAGAACGGGATACAATCGCTCAGTTGTTTCGATGGTAGGAGCTGTTGGTATCTTAGGCATTTTCTCGAATTTCAAGCACAACAGTTATGGGTTTGCTATGGTTTTGTAGCAACAGGTTATGTATATCTAACGCGCGAAGGTTCAATTGATGTATGTGCCCAACTTCAAGTTTTTTGTACATAGGACAAATAGGATTAATGTTTATAACACCTTTGGGTGCGGCTGGGGTTATGGCTAGTAGTGTTGAAGGAGCGCCATCAACGATGTTGGAGGTTGTAGAAAGTTGATCGAGGTGTATGTATACCCACTTGTGAATATCGAAGTTAGAGGGTCTGTCTCCCTCGTATTTCCCATCAATCCAACCTTTATCGCTGATACCCAACAGGCGGCGTATATCAGAGGGTATTTTTAAGGCTCCGCCCGTTGGAATGCTGAACATGACTAGATTTGTTGCTTTATCTATCTCGACCGATACTTGGGGCAGCTCTTTTGTGAACAGATTTTGTAGGTATTCAAAGGTATATAATCCAGCAGGGATCATAATCTTTCGAGGTTTATCATCCAAGTTAGAACGCCACAAAATTCCAGCTGAATGCCCAATATTTCGATGGCTAACCTCATAATGCAAACCTCTGAGGGCAGCATAGAGCTTGCCATCTGTATTATCGATTACAGTCTGGAGATGCGACGCTTCTTCATTTTGAATATCGGTTAGTGTCACAAACATAACTAATCTTTTGTCTACGAAAGATTGTTAATGCAGTTATACCAAACAAAGCTTATAGCTTCAACACAGACGCATCTACTAGACAGGCTTAATCTCAAGTACTGCAGTCATAGAGATAGGATTGTCACGCATATCTTCACCATATTCATCTAACACGAGAAAGTTTAGTTTATATATGTGTCCTGTTTTAAGTTTTTTGTACATAGGGTAAGCAAGGTTAACGTTTACACTGCTTTCAGATTTGAACGGGGTTATGGTTAGCAGCGACGAGGGGGCGCCATCAATAATATTAGAAGCCGCATAAAGTTGATTGAGGTGTATAGAAACCAGGTTAGGGGTATGGAACCTTGAGGGTCTAATTCCATCTACTCTTCCTTGGAACCAATGACCGCCAAAAAGATTAGAGAGAATGCCCAATAGTGAACACATTGTATCATCAAATTTAAAAAACATAGAAACACTCCTGACATTGACACTGACAAACCCCGTTGTTTTGTTCATTTGGAGTCCTATTTGGGGTATATTTGCTTTGAAAAACTGTTGTATATCTTCAAAGGTGTACATTCCTCGAATAACTTTAATCGAGGTATAACTAAGATTATTATTACTGTCAAACTTAAGATCAACAGTAGAGTCAACATCAAGAGTGTTAGTTTTTTTAAAATGCAACTCTCTTAGGGCAACACAGAGTTTACCATTTACATTGTTAATTGCGGGTTGGAGGAGCGGCGCTTCTCTCTTTTGAATATTGGTTTGTGTAACAAACATAGCGAACTTTGCAAATAATCTTTTGAACTTATACGAGTATAACTTAAACTTTGCAAGCAAAGTTTGTGCAGTTATGTCTAACCAAGCTTATAGCTTTAACACAGATGCATCTTACCAAACAGGTGGGGTATACTCCGCAAAATCTCAACTCGTATTGCAAAATGTTACAATACAGGTTGATACGGGGGCGGCGAGCTTTGACACCGTCTTTCCGGATATATTGTCGGCGGAGCGGTATAGGCTGCCACACGTACAAAGTGATGATGTAGTGGACACGTGGAGCTCAAACCCGACGAAATTTTGGCAAAATAAGATTAACTTTGCAGTGTGGTGTGCTACCACAGGTTGCGGTGTCTCTGCAGAAGACCATCTTAGCTCTAAAGTCCCGATGGTGCGATCAGTCTACCGCTTTCACGTATACTACCAGGTGCGAAGGATTCTTGAAGGGATGCAGGTGCCACTCCCACAGGATGACACTTGGGATGCCTTTGATACCCCATACAACCAGAGGGTATATGAGCAAATAGGCAAAAGATTTTCTTCCTCAGTAGGCGGCTTAGATGACATACTAATAACTAAATCATCTAAAACATTAACTGTCTGATCTAGTACATCACCATCTGCTTGTGTTGCATTTTGTGCTTTATCAGCAACCTTTTCTAACTCGCGAAGGGTAGGTCGAGAATGACGACGCAGTGTACTGTCGTACCCAGGCAGGTTGAGAAAATCTCGAATAGCTCTGGAGCCCCCAGAGCCAAAACTTTGGGCAATAGTACCCAATCCTAAAAACTTTTTAGGGCCTTTAGTAGCGCTCATCCGAACCTTTTTATCACCTTCTACCCAGTAAAGTGTTTTACCATCTTCGCCGACCTGAAACCGTTTGTATTCTATGATCGTAGGTCGAGGGCCATTGTTTAGACCTATCTCCTCATAGAAAGCATTTACTAAACGGTCTCGCTGTTCTCGCAACTCGTCTGTACGGATGTCGCGCGCTTGGTTGATGCGGTCGCCGTATTCATTAGCCGATAGCCCATCTAAGGGTGCCCGATAGGAGGTTCAGGGAAATAAAACTGGTTTCTTCTTCGACTTCTGGTTGTTTTTCGGGTGCATCAAAATCATTCATTTCAAAGCCACCTTCTGCCATATTGAATACAAAGGTTGGCTTTACTTATATTGAACACTCGCCAAGGTTTAATAGACAAAAGATAAAGTTTGGTTTGAATGGCATCGTCAAAGTACGGACGCAAACTGAATCCTCTTAGAAGCCTGCGGGATCCACTCGGGATCAAAGGCATACGGCAGAGCGTGGTTGTAACCAACAACCCCTCCACTATCGACCAAAATCAGCAGCTCTTGGTCCGCTTTCCCAACCTTGGCGCCCAGGATGTGATTGTTCCTGGAACAGCCCGCCTCGCATTTACCATCGCCCTCACCTCGACCGACGACAATCGAACAGTGGTTCAAAACCTTGGCCAAGCCGTTGTGAAGAAAAAGACAATCAGGATCAGTGGTAATGAGGTCATGTCTATAGATGACAGCGATGTTATCGGCTGCTACACCGACCTTTGGAAAACGTTGGGAGAGCGCCGGTCTCAGGTCTACCAGGGTATTGATGTGGCGGAAGACGCTAACATGCTTAAACTGAGGGTGGGCGCCGGAGATGGTGATAGTTCTACGGCGCAAGACAAGGCTGTTGCAGATGCATACAGCAACAGATTTAGCATTCCACTAGACTTTGAACTGTTGGAGAGCCACATGCCGTTCTTCCAGTCAGGCCTTGGTGACCGATTGAGTACGAGCTTACCTTTAATGACTACAGCCGCGTTATAATGGCAACAGGTGATACAGATGCTAGCTACGTCATCGACAACATCTCTCTCGAGTTTGAAATTATGAGCGAGCCAAACTTAGCCCGAATGATTCGCAACCAGTATACTGCGCGAGTTGCCATCTTGTATGACCGCATTTTGCGCCACCGAAAGGTCACCCTCAACAAGAGTGATACGCTGTGGAACGTCAATCTTAATATTCCAGCCCGAAGCTTTAAGGGAATACTCATGCTCTTCGAGGATGCTGGAGCGGCGACCGCGTTTAACCGAAATACAGAATCGTTCTATAACCCCAAGATCGAAAAAGTTGAGGTCATAGTCGAGGGGAAGCCAAACCAGTTGTATGCCCAGGGTATGCGCGGGTACCAACAGTGGGATGAAGTTCGAAAGTACTTCGCTAGCAGCCCTTCAACCAAGCGCCACCCCACGTCTGCAATGGTCACCAAAGACTTAGCATTAGCTGATGTAACGGTAGGAGAGTATTTGACAACAAAGTACGGCCTATGGCTGGACTTGAGAAGCAACGATGATGACTCACTGCACGGCAGCGGCAGGCGCATAGAAAATGCAAGTGAGGGGGTCACAGTCCAGATCACCAAAAAGGCAGAAACGGCGGGCACATTGAACATGTATTTGTATGTTATCATGGATGCTCAGCTCAACATCGAAAATGGTCGATATATCAGTGCGCTCTACTAAACCAAACTTTTGTAAACAAAAGTTTTCGTCAACGAAAGTTCAAAGTATAAGTAAAAACTTATACGAGGATAAGTTTTTACCCCACTCGGCCATCATCTGTGGCCAGACTGGCTGTGGGAAAACAGTCTTTATCTTAAACCTTCTCGAAGATCACTACTGCGGCGAATTTTCGCACATCGTTATACTCTGCCCCACAATTCGTTGGAACAAAACGTACCACGAACGATCCTGGGTGTGGACAGACCCAGAGGTCTATATCGTCGACCCTGGCGATCAGCTTCAAAAGTGGTTGCGAGCTTTTTACTCGATTTTTGCTGGCGAGCCGACATTGTACATCATCGACGACTGCTCAGCTAGTAAAGCTCTGACCAAAAAGAAAGACATGCTGTCTGAGCTTGCGTTCTCGGGGCGCCACGCCTCTCAATCTGTGTGGGTTTTGACGCAAAAGTATAACTCGGTTCTTAAAGATCTCCGCGAGCAGACTAAGTGGATAGGGCTCTTCCACTGCAAGGACAGGGACTCTTTTGAAGATTGCCTGCGAGAAAACAGCGTTGATCAACCAATTGTTGCAAGAGGTTCCCGATGAAAGCACCGATACCACCGTCTCGACGCTAAACAAAACTTTTGTAGACAAAAGTTTGAGCTGCACCTCGTCTACAAAAGATTTGCCAGCAAAAGATTACAAAAGTTTGGATCGTTTGCAAGAACAAAAACGGACCCGGCTGGCGGCAATTGTGGCTGGCGGCACAGCCCAAAAATACATAGGAACCCGACTAACCCTTGCACAACTTGATGTGATGAGTGATGACGAGATTTCTAAGCACTATAGCCGCTATGAGGCACGACTAGGGGCCTCAATGACAAAAACTCTCGGGCGTCTGCGCTGCAGATGTATGCACTAGCGGCTAGCACATTTCTACCAATTCCACCCGAAAATAAGCCTCAGCTCGTCATAGACCTCGAGGAGGACCCCTTTGTCGGACATGCGCTGACGACAGCCTGCTGCGAGCTGTATTATCGCTATGGTATGTACTTAGCCCCGCTTACAGCAGCGATGACAACTGCTAAGCACTGTCAATTTAAAGACAAAACTTATACGAGTATAAGTAAAACTTTCGTACACGAAAGTTTAGATGACAGAAAACTTGGAAACGACATCGACAGAAGCAGCACAAGCTCTGGAGATGACAGCAGCGCAAGACCTAGAGACGACATCGACGCAGTTAAAAGTCAAGAGAGTGACTAATAAAGATCCACAAAAGTTGAGGCTGGCCGCAAGGTGCAGCAGCTAGAAAAGCAAAACAAGAAGCGCTGAAAGAGCAGCTGCGAAAGGCCAAACAGAGTCTCAAGTCTAACTTTCCTGAAGATAATCTTAATCCTTCATCTACAAAAGACCGCGAACATAAAAGTGAAATCTCATCGCAATCAGAAACTAATCTTTTGCCTACAAAAGATAATCTTTTGCAGGCAAAAGATTGTTTGCTCCTTGCAGGGGCTGTTATAGCTGTTGGAGCTGTGGTATATGCTAAGTTTTCGTATACGCCTGCAAAACAATTACCAAATGTATCTCAAAAATCAAAGACAAACATATTAGACAAACAAACTAATCCTCATTATATGCAATAATAATCTCCTACTTGCATAACAAAAATGACTACCCCCAGTACTGATGGTAAACAGCTTGCTAATTTGGTGTACCACTCCGCCGTAGTAAGTGGACTTGCCGTGGGATACGCTACTCTTGGTAAAAAATCATAAAGGTGTTACGCCAAAGTTAGACTTTGCGCCGTATGATGTTGGCATGGTCATACTAGATGTTGGCCTAGCTATGGCCACTAAAGACATGCTTGTCAAGCAGGGATACTCCTGCAGACATATTAAAGTAAAGATGTATAAGTTTTCTCTTTTGAATACAAAAGATTATACAAATATAAGTTAAACTAAACTTATATAAATATAAGTTTGATGGCTTCTATTGTAATGCTTGTTGGCGGAGCGGTCGTGAACGCACTTGCGTTCTCTGGGTCAAATTTTCTGTTCTCGATGATGCGTGATCCAGGTGACGATGAAGAGCGAAAACGACATGACAAGGCTGTAGAACAACTTCAAGCTGCGCAGTCTGAATGGTCACGCAAGAGGGCCGAACACCTAGACTGGATTAATGAAGAGCTTCGCCGCCAAGGACATGCCGTGCACACTTTCCGCAATGTTGATGAAGCTATTCGCCAGTACAATCTTATAAACTTTTCTACAGAAAAGTTTGGCAGTGATTCAATGGCCCCCACGCTAGAAGAACCAAAACCCAAACTCTCAGATTTCTACTTGCCGTCCCCAGAGCAACGTGATCGCGAAATTGCTTTCGTTATCATGGGGCTTGGAGTTACTTCCTTCGCAGCCTATAAACTTTCGTAGACGAAAGTTTGGATTGTTAAGTAAACTAATCTTTTGCCTGCAAAAGATTATCTTTTGCTTGAAAACTTTTCTGTAGAAAAGTTTGATTAGGTTTAGTTTAGTTATTTTTTGCAATCACAAACTAATCTTTGCAGGCAAAAGATTTTTTTTTCTACAGATAATCTTTTGATTGCAAAAGATTAGTTAGACTTTTGCAGGCGTAAACTTATATGGATACTAAACTGTCTGCATTGTACTACAGCCCCCAAGGATACTGGAAGGGACTTGCGGCCATACAAAAACTAGCCGAGGCTGCAAAAGTCACTCAAGATGTGAGTAAAGATTGGCTCAAGAGACAAGCTATATGGCAGATATATCTCCCATCCCCTCGCCATGTGCCTCGCCCAAAATTTGATATTTCAGTGCCTAACGAAGTCCACCAAGCTGACCTATTGTTTCTTCCACACGATCGCCTGCCCAGGGGCCGAAAGATTTACAAATACGCCCTGACTGTGGTTGATGTTGCCAGCCGCTACAAAGAAGCTGAACCACTGACTTCAAAGGAATCCACCGAGGTGGCTACTGCTTTGTCCCGCATTTACAAGCGGGGACCTTTAAAGTGGCCGAAGGTGCTGCAGGTTGACCCTGGGCGTGAGTTTATGGGCTCCGTATCCCAAACTCTGGAGAAACATGGTGTCAAAGTCCGACGGGGTGAAAAAGATTTGCATCGAGCACAGGGCATCGTGGAAAGATTCAACCGAACTCTAGCAGAAAAGCTCTTTGGGCATCAGTATGCGGTAGAGCTGCGTCTCCCAGATGATGAGAGGTCAACTGAGTGGGTAGCACAACTTCCCGCCGTTGTCTTAGCTCTGAACACAGAGGTTACCAGATTGACGGAAAAAAAGCCCTCAGAAGCCATCAAGGCAAAATCGGTAAAACAAAAGCCCTCTACCATTGCAGACCGCCCTGTTGGTCTCAACGAGCAAAAGCTCCCCTCGGGCGTGGGCGTTCGGTACCTCTACCAGCCAGGTGAGCTAGAGGGTGGGCGTCGTCGCACAACTGACCCAGTATGGTCCCTCCGGGTGCACCGGCTTGGGCGTTCAGTCACTAAACCCGGAGAGCCTGTTCTTTATTATCTTATGAAAGATCGTGGGGTACCAGCTCGTGGGTTTGTACGAGAAGAGCTACTTGTGGTGCCTCCCAACACCCAGGTGCCACCTGTTAAACTTTTGCTTAAACAATCTCGTTGATAAACTAAACTAATCTTTGCAAGCAAAAGATAATCTTTGCAGGCAAAAGATTAGTTTTTATGCAGGCAAAAGATAATCTTTTGCAGGCAAAAGATTAGGCATAATATCTTTGTGCCCATAGGCTAGTGTGGTGACACCGTCTTCAGCTATCCACCTCTTTGTGTCCAAGGGGGAGAGTGATACCTTGTTCAGATGCTGACCGTAAATTCTATGTCTCTCAGAACGCAGCACATCCATCCCGTGGCGGAAGGTCTTTTTTTGTGATAGAGCCTCTTTATACTGCTCATGTCGAATTTGTTTCTTCACAACAGACTTTTTCACACCTTTGGCTTTTTTGATGTTATTCCCGCCAGCCTCGAAGATAGAGTACATCTTAGGCCGCAGCCCCACATACTCGGCGATGGGGCGCCCGGCGCACTCGTCCTTCATCTTTCCCAATACCTTCTTGTTTACCGTGTTGTGGAGGTAGTGCTCTTTGGGGTAGTCAGATGTGTCGTAGAGGTTCTGGTCTTCGGCTATGTCTTTGTACACATCCTCGGTTTGGATATCAAGGAGGAGAGAGTCTGTGTCTGTGTAAAGGAGCTGACACCGATCACCATACCGAGCCTTTACCTGATTATAGTAGAAGTCGTACATAAGGTGCTTTGAAAGGTCGAGTATGCTCATACCCACGTAGGCGGGCCGGTTGAGTACCAGGCGGCTCTTATGAACCTGGATCGCCGCGAGGTTGTCATCAAAGATGTTTGCCCGAGCAAAGGCCGGCTGGCAATAAGTCTCCTTAGCTTATCTTCTTCATCACTGCGCACCAGCTTAACGTCGACCAGCTTGCGTAGGTTCTCCATCGTTTTCCCAAATACACTATTGTTCATGAGTTTGTAGAGGTTCTTTTCGAAGTCGCTGGTTGCCTCCTTCCGGTGCTCCGTGTTCATCCGGATGTAGGGTTCCATCCAAGGGCTCTGCTCAAAGCGAAGAGCCCGGTGGATCTTCTTCAAGCGCATGCCGAGAGAGAGGTACAGCTGTAGGTTGCGATAGTGTAGCACATATCGTTCTTTATCACGGAGATTGGGTACCAGCTTTTCAACCTCTGTTGAAACTAATCTTTTGCCTGAAAACTTTTCTGTAGAAATAATCTTTTGCTTGCAAAAGATTAGGTTGTGCTGATACTCGGACATCCACTCTCTCTGAACGACCATGCGCTCTGGCGCTAATGGATAGGCGTTGTGTGCGTCGTGGAGCTCTACAGGGTACTCTAGGTCTACCTCCAAGATGTAGCCCTCTGGGCTGTCTGCCGGATGCTCCGTTAAAACTTTTGTAGACAACAGCTCCTCCACCCACTCAAAGCCGCCTGTAGGCAGCGACTGGCTCATTGCCCACCCATATAGGTTGTTAGCATCCAGGTAAGAAATGTAGCTGTTCGGCTCGGAGGGGTTAAAGCCCTTAACCAAAGGGTTGTTAGCTCTCGCAAAGCGCTTAGATACCATGGAGATACCACCTTGCATCCCCTTCTCGATGAAAAGGTGCTGGTCATAGTCTGTGAGCAGTTTGAGTTCTACACCCGTCTTTTTGAGCAACGCGTCCCAAGAGAGGCCAGGACTGGTGTAGTAATGTGCGGGGTCCAAGCCGTACTGCCGCATGCAGGTCTTCCGGAAAGTCTCGAAGACATCTGCCAAAAGGAGCACATCTGTGCGGTTGTAGAGGTCGTGGTAGTCTCCCATAGTGTGGCATCTAAAGGTCTCCCACACCTTTTGTGCATGAACGTAGTCGGCCTCGCTAATGTACTCGTCTTTCAGCTTGCTGTAGAAGGCTTCCTTCGGAGGGAGACCTGGCTCTGCAAACCTTTCCCAAGAGTCCATGTACTCGTACGGGTAGACGCCCTTGCGCAACAAAAGATTGCGCCTTTCTTTACATGGCTCGTACTGGCCCGTTATTTGGAAAGCCTCGGGCAGGTTGGCTGCTACTAACTCGTCAAGAGAGGACGGCAAGAACTGGACGCTGTCGATAAATCGGAGCTGACCGAGGAGAAGCTAATGTATTTCTCGGTGTTGTTCGGGATGCAAGAAATCTTACCCTCTACCTTGGAAATAGCCTGCATCAGGAGGTGAGAATCGTAGCCGCAAATTGTGGAAGACCACAGGTATGGTTGTGGTTTTAGGGCTCAGGCGCAGCTTCAAGTTGCAAGCGTTGTGTGCAGCACCTCTGAATTTTCCAGTGATATGACAGTGGTCGCGGACAGTATCTCCCTCAAGTGGCTTCTCACACACGTGGCAGGTGGTGGCTGCCTTAAAGGCTCGCCGGTCATTAGCGGTCATCTTCATTGCTTTAGGGTTGGCTAGCACCTCCTTGATCTTTCGCTCCTCATACTGGATCGCTTTTAAGAAGTGCTCCGCCGCGTCGTGTCCACGGTATTCTACAGGTGTTTTTGTCCGTCCATCGCAGCGAACGACTACATAGCAATAGCCACAAGTCTCGTGGTGCTACGTCTTCCGAGTGTTGCTCTTCGTGGGGTCCAGCTCGGGCCCCTCTACCTTTGTAGTTAGAGCCTCAAAGTCGGCGTAGATGATGAAAGGGGCGGGAAACTGCTTGTGGTGGTTTTGAAAGGTCAGCTTATTTTTTCCCTCTTCTGGCATCTCTACCCTCAACGCCGTCTGACCGATCCCACAACATTCAGGCTTGTGAGCTTCTAGGAGGTCTTCTCTCGAGTACCCATGGAGACATCTCTCACAAAAGTGCGTACGCTCCCGGTGCTTGTTTTCTTGGTAGAGAAGACGGTTTAGGTTTTTGACCCAGGTGTAGTGAAACTTGCCTGCCTTCTCGATCAGCAAGAGGTTAATCCTGGGCATGTCCATGGGCTTTTTGCTTAGCCCGTGAACGATAACACCCTTATCCCAGCCAAATATGTTGATAGCTAGGTTGTTTTGTTTTTCAACCTTCAGGATCTGAGAGTAGGGAGTAGGAGCCTCGATCCCCGTGAAGTCTAGGCCATCATCAGTGGGATATTGGGAAGGCCTATCTGTGTGGGCTCTGGCGGGGAAGAGAGCAGACCGTAAGGACCATCTCAGGCAGTGATCATCATTGTTCTTCACGTTGATGACCGCCTTCTTGCTTTTCACCGCTGCGGGTAGTGGAATGTATGAGCCGCCTCTCAAGGGCTGGTACCGAGCAATGTCAAGCCACAGCATCTCTACGTGGTCAACCGTCCACCCCGAGCCTCTTTGAGTAAATTTTTCAAGCGTCTCCTGGATGCGGGAAAGGCCCTGTCTAGTGCATCATTAATATCGTTAGCCTGCAAAACAGACTCTTGTTTGTGGCGGAGCACGGGATCTGTGTATTCTTCACTCTCATCAGGGTTGTCTTTCCGAAGTTGAAGCTTGAGAGCCAGCTGAAACTTAATACCGTTAAAAGCTTTAAGCTCTTCCTCAAGTTTTTGGTAAATCTGAGAGCGCACGTCGTCCAGAAAGGCTCTGGGGTCTGCGCTAAGGAGATGCCCTTTGGGCACAACCATCTGCCAACCCCGCAGATATTTCCCGATCACCCGTGGGGTCTGCCTAAAGACTAGCTCATCCGTCTCTTTATATTCAAACTGCTCTAGAATCTCATTTTGGTAGTCTTGTACCGTTCTAAACGTTTTTGAAGTACTTGTCATTTATATTGGTTACAGTATAAGCTACGACGTATTTCTCTAATAGAGAGTCATTAACACACAAAACCCAACAGTAGAGGGCATGAGGTTTGCTGGTGATAGCATAACCTACAACACACATATCTCTAATTGAAGTGTTCATTTTACAAAACTTAGGGAATTTCCCATGCACATTGCGCAATAAATTAGGGATTCCCCTAATGATAAAAAACCATTTAGACATAAATGTATACCTAAGATATTCAATCTGCGAAATGAAAGGACACAATGTTTGTGCTTGGGTTAAAGTTGGTGAAGTTGATCTTTGTAATAGGAGCTGCTGCGGTAAATATTGTAAGTACCACTTAGTAAAGATCCATAAAGGCAGAAATATTTCAATACCCTGTAAATCCTGTGGTATTGGGGTTCAGAGTGAAATACAGCTATGCCGAGACTGTGGCCGAGATAAAATAAGACATAGGAACATATCTCAAGAAAAAAAAGCTAAACAACAGTTTTCGTTGGTGTTGTCACAGCTCTTAGCTCGTGTTCAACTTTCGTAGACGAAAACTTTGCCTGCAAAAGTTTGTTATATCACAATTTTTGTTCTGCGGTGTGCCGGGCAAATCTTCTTGTGCCTCCACAAGGAGGAGCTACAGCTCAGCTCCCCACCACAATCCACACATATGTATTGCCGGGGTTCTTGTAAGCAAGGTGTCTTACGGTTCTCCAGGTGTCTCTTCAGGTTGTAGTACCTCTCAAAAAATCGGTGGCACTTATCACACTCCATCGTGTATACAGGTGCGGTATATATGTCTAATTGTATATACCAAATGAGGCGTTAAGGTTGAAAGTCGCTGGCTGTGGGTCGAGCCCGCCAAGAGAGCGGGGCGAGCCCTATTAAAACCTAATTTTCGTATACGAAAATTTAGTAGAACCCCATGTGCTCTATTTGTATATATACCCCAACCCAAAAGTGGTCTAGAACCAGCAGCCCACCAAGAGAGCGGGGCGAGCCCTATCAAAAAAGCTGGGAGCAAACCCCATGTGCTCTATTTGTATATACCCCAAAGCAAGGTGGTCCAGAACCCCCATTGTTCCTACTACTAGTTTCCTTTATTGAATTGTATACTATGAGCAAATCACCCAAGTAGACAAAGATCTGCACATGGCATTGTCGAAGTGCAGTTGTGAAAATTTGTCCAAGACACTCAATGGGTAGACATTCAGGACTATGTGCACGGCAACCATTATGAACCGTCAAAGTTCAAAATAGGACGCCATTCCTGGTGTTCATCTTTGAGGTGAGAAAAAAATGTCGAAAAATAATCAGGGTTCGTAATTAGCAGTCACATGGTTAACAAATTTGAATAAAATGATCCCTGGCTACACGGCAGGTAAAGGTTGTATGGCTTTTGACTGGCACCCTGAACAAAGATATTGACAACCAACATAGGGCTATATAGCTCAGTTGGAAGAGCGCCGGCACGTTAATCCGAAGGTCGATGGTGCAAGTCGTATTGGTATTCGTATTTGTAGATTTCTCCAAGACATTTGATAGTGTCAACAGAAAAATCATGCTGCACAGTATACTCTTGAGTTACGGTGCCCCCGATGAGATTGTCAAAGCTATCGCTATCACGTACGACAACCCATCAAGCTTTGTTCTAAGCACGGACGGCCCAACAAGTTCCGATAACAAGTTCCGACAACCCATCAAGCTTTGTTCTAAGCACGGACGGCCCAACAAGTTCCTAACACTGGCAAGAATCCTTCAGAGGGACACACAAGCTCCATTCCTCTTTGTGATAGCGGTGGACTATATCCTCAGGAAAAGTCTTGACTGCATTCATGAAAAAGGCCCTACCATCAAGCATAACAATCAAAATGCGATGGCAGTAAGATAGTCTGTTCAAAATCGCTCCGAGAATATCTCGTAAAATCTTCAAATTTATAGCGGGATCGTCAGTTTGGTAATCATCAGTTGTTAGATCTTACTGTTTGGAACCCACTGGAAAGACATCATTCAAATATGAGACCTAAGAGAGGGAGAAATCAGTCAAAAACCAACGGATCTGAGCTTGAATCTTCTGATCAAATTCAACCTGAACAATCACCATGCACAGAACGAAGGTGTACAACTAGATCCCCTGACAGTGGTGTTGACCAACAAAAGGATGACGTAACCAAACAACAGGAGTGCGTCACCAAACACAAAGGTAACCCTGCAACCGCCCCGTTGCCTACGACGCCAATTAACCCCAGTGGCCCGCTCCATGATGAACTAGAACTCAAGGAAATGATAGCTTAAGTTATATCTACCGATCCAGCGATCATGAGCTCTATCGTCGAACCAATTGCCAAGCTGATAGCAGACAAGATTATGACTTCGAGCTGTGATGTACTCATTGGTAAGGTGGCCGACAATCTTGTAAATAACACTGTGTTTACCAACTCACTTGCATCTACTGTCCATGATCAAGTTGCACAAGAGATTTACGAGTCAACATCCATGGACATTGGTCAGCTCAGTGATGATTTGACCGACCTCAACCGTAAGTACCAAGATTTGTACAAACTCAACAATCAGCTCAAAACCAACCTAGATGACCTCGAGCAGTACAGTAGACGAAACTGCCTCCTACTTCATGGTATCCCTGAATCCGCTAATGACAACGCTGACACTGTTGTCTTAGCCACCTTGAATAGTAAACTCAAACTAAACCTCACTAAAGATGACATAGACCGATCTCATCGCATCGGTCAATCTAAGAAGAATCCGGGTGCCCCCAACAGTAAACCCAAGCCATGCCCCTTCATAATCAAGTTTGTCAGCTACAGAACAAGGTCAAGTGTTCAAGAACAAGCATCTTCTTAAAGGATCCGGCCTCCTCCTGACTGAAAACCTTACCAGGCAGAGAAACGAGCTCCTTCAAGAGGCAAAACGAAGATCTTCAGTTGACTCAGTGTGGACCCAGGATGGGAAAATCATTTTGCTGCTTCAAAGCAAGAGGAAAGTGACCATCACAACACTGACCGAACTGAACAAATTTGCCTCTTAATCAGCCTCCGGACATTAGCCTCATTGCTGCCTTGTTTTGTGGTAACAATGATTACATCTACACTTCTGCATTCTAGCCTCGTTTTGATTGTTTTGATTTACATAGAAGAAAACATGATGGCTGTGTATGGTTATTATTATCTTAAATACCGTTTTCTTCATATTTTCACTGTTATGGTTTTGTGCTTTTCTGTATATTTCTACAATTTGTTTACTTTTGTTTACTGGTTATTTTTAGTTCACCCTTAATCTCCTTTTTTCACATACTATTATTCTTTACGAGATATTTCTTGTTGATTTATTATTATTATTATTTTTTTCCGTGTTGTTATACATTGTCTTTTTTGTAAGTAATTCCTAATTGATTTTGTTACATTGTTCTTTTGTAAAGTTTGTTTTTTGTGTATATACGTCATCTGTTTATTGTTGCCTTTCTGGAGATGTTTGAATATGATATTGAAGACGATGTGAATGTAAATGATACTGCCTGTCCTTACCTTGGTAGTAATGATTTTAATAATCTTCAGCTCAACCTATCTTCACATGATTTTTCCATGTTTTATATGAATGCTAGGAGTCTCTGTAAACATTTCCACGACATTGAACATTACTTGTGTTCTATTAACCACCTTTTCTCCATCTACACTTTTACAGTGACTTGGTTTAAAGGGGCTCCTCCTCCATATGTCCACAAAGACAACTACCATCTTGTTCATTCTTCTCGTCAAAACAAACTTGGGGGAGGAGCAGCCATGTTCATCAGTGACTCTCTTAAATATCATACAAGAGAGGATCTCATGACTTCCTGTTCTGATTATGAATCTATCTTCATTGAGATTGAGCGTGATCATGCTAGTAATATCATTGTTTGAAATGTTTACAGAGCTCCTAATACCTGTATTGACAACTTCAATAATTCATTTGATGCCTGTCTTAGTGTTATTAATAGTGAAAAGAAACTGTGTTACATAGTGGGAGATTTTAACTTGAACCTGATTGACTATTCTAACAACAAGCTCACACAGGATTTTGTCAATACAATTTATTCTCATGGTCTCCGTTCTTTGATCGACAAACCAACTCGCATCACACCACACTCTGCAACACTTATTGACAATATTCTGACTAACAATGACAACCATGTCATTCCTGGTATTCTCTTTGCTGATATTTCTGATCATTTGCCTCTTTTCCAGATTACCCCTTCTTGTTTTCAACATCAACATACCTCTAAAAAGACTTTCGTCAAAAGGAACATCACAAGCACCACTCTTCAAGCCTTCACCGAAGATCTTAGACATACAGACTGGAGTAACATTTATCGAATGGAGGACTCTGAATTAGCGTACAGTACCTTTCTTACTTTTTTCACTGATCTTTACAACCTTCACTTTCCTTTCATTTCTAAAACTGTGTCTAAGTCTAGAAACAATTATCCGTGGATGTCTCCAGATCTCATCAGTTCTTGTAACCACAAGAATAAGCTGTATAAACGGTTCCTCCGCAACCCAACCAATGCCAACGAACTCCGATATAAACAGTTTCGGAATCGACTGACTTCTCTGATTCGTAAAGCCAAAAAAGATCACTATGCCTCCAAATTCAGCACCAACGAAGGTAACGCTAAGAGCACTTGGAGAGAAATTAATATAATCTTGGGCAAGAACAAGAAAGTTGAGCTTCCTGATGAAATTATCGACGGCCATAATGTTGCTTCTAACCCATCAGATATCGCTGATTCTTTCATCAACTACTTTTCCAGCATCGGTTCCTCCCTTTCAAGCAAGATTCCTTCCCCTATCAGTCAATTTTCTGATCATCTTCACAATCCTAATACGTCTTCCTTCTTCTTCATGCCAACTTGTCCCAATGAAATCGTTGAAGTCGGTAAAAGTCTCAAGAGTGTTTCTAGTTGTGGCTTTGATGGCATTAATTCTTCTGTTATCAAGTCAGTAATTCCTCTTATTTCTTCACCCCTCGCTCACATTTTCAACCTCTCGCTTTCTACTGGCTCTGTTCCTTTTCAACTGAAAATTGCTAAAGTGATTCCTGTATTCAAAAATGGCAGCTCCAAGGAAATCTCTAACTACTGTCCCATCTCTGTCCTTCCCTGTTTCTCTAAAATCTTAGAACGTCTTGTCTATAAACGTCTCTTCAAATTCCTATCTGACCTCAACCTCTTGTTTGACCATCAGTTTGGTTTTCGCAGCAGCTATTCTACAGATCTTGCTCTCACTCATCTCACCGATTCTCTCATCTCTTCACTTAATGATGGTTTGATTTCTGCCGGTGTCTTCATTGACTTATCCAAAGCTTTTGACACCATCGACCATAAAATCATGCTAGCTAAGCTCCACCATTACGGCATCCGAGGTATCGCCCTTTCATGGTTTGAAGACTACCTTAGCAACCGGAAACAGTTCACTGCATGTAAACAGAAGGATTCTTCCATGAATGATATCACCCACGGCGTTCCTCAGGGTTCTATTCTTGGTCCTCTCCTTTTTCTTATTTATGTCAACGATCTTCACCATTGTTCTTCCAAATTGTCTTTTACTCTCTTTGTGGATGACACCACTATTCTTTTTTCTCATTCTGACTTGCCTACTTTGGCTGAAGAGCTGAACAGTGAACTAGTGAAAGTTTCCTCCTGGTTCAGTACAAACAAACTCTCTCTTAACTCTCAAAAAACTAAATACATGATCTTTTCCAAATCAAAGTCTACCATCAATGACGCCAATATCAGCATTAACCATGTTCCTATTGAAAGGGTACATTCAACCAAATTCCTTGGCGTTGTTATCGATGACAAACTTTCCTGGACTCAGCACATTTCACACATCTCGAAAATTACTTCCCGCAATACTGGCATCATGTCAAAGCTTCGCTCCTTTCTACCCTCTGTTGCCATGGTCTCTCTTTACAACACTTTAGTTCTTCCTTATCTCAATTACTGTAATATTGTTTGGGCACGCACTAGCACCAGTAAACTCCACTCTCTTATGATCATTCAAAAAAGAGCCATCCGGCTGGCAACACTCTCCAAACCACGTGATCACACATTACCTCTTTTTATCAAGTTACACACCCTTACACTTTCCGACATTAATAAATCTCAAACAGGCACCTTCATGTACAAATACACTCATAACCTCCTTCCTCGCCTTTTCACGTCTTACTTCACCTTTAATAAAGACGTCCATAACCACAACACTAGATCTAGTAACAACATGCATGTCCCTTTCGCACGCACATCATACACATCAAATACTCTCCGTCACTATGGTCCTCGTCTTTGGAATTCGGTTGACCAGACTATCAAAACCTCATCCTCTGTGGCTAGGTTCAAAATATCTTATAAAAAGTTCCTTATTTCCCAGTATGTGACATAGTTTCTATACCTTTCTATACCTTTATTCTCATTGTAGTTTTTGCTTACTTTGTCATTGTCATTTTCTCCAGTAGTTCGTTCGTATGTATATATGTCTGTCCGTCTGTCTGTCTGTGCTTACAAGAGCTACATTGAGGGGCTACTTGTAAGTAGGATCTGTACTTGTGGGCTTTTCTCGTGTTGTGGGCTCATGCCCACAATGTTTAAAACAGAAAAGATTAAAGAAAAGGGATCATAGTCACAACCTGTGGAATGCCCACTATGTCTGTCTGTCTGTCTGTCTGTTTCGTCTGTGTTTTGTCCTATGCATTTACCTTTAGTTTATCTATTTTGTTATGTAAAGGCAAGCCACTACAAGCTACCTGGCTTATTTTGGGCCTTGCCTCCACGCGTTTTCCGCCAGTTTATTTTTTTTCTATCATTTATATATACCTGTATGTATTACTATAATAGTGTGGAAATGTTTTGTGGAAATAAAAATGTATATTGAGAAGCAATCCAGACATCATCAGGGACTGCACCTCACCGATCTTTAATACACGGATGATATTAACCACATCGCAGATCAAATGTGTGATGCACAGGCCCTCTTAACATTCAAGAATGCTGCAGCCAAGGCCGGTCTGTTTCTCAACGTAAAGAAGACCAAGTACATGACTATCATCGGCAACCACCTGCCAATATGCTCCAGTGATGGCACACAACTCGAAATGTCAGCGACTTCAGGTACCTTGGGTCCTATGTTGCCGAGTAAGAAAGAATTCCTGATACGCAAAAAGTGGCAATCAAACATACATAGCAAAGTCAACAAAGCTGGTCTTCTTCAGAGCCAGTGTAGAGAGCATTCTTCTATATGGAGCTGAAACCTGGACCATGAAGAAAGAGCTTCAAGATCGCCTTGATGGTACATACACCAGGCTTCTTATGAGGGTGCAGAACATGTCATGGCGTGAGCACAAGACCAAAGAACAGATATACAAAGACATTCCACCAATTTCTGCTGTTGTTGCTCAACTCAGAGTACCCTTTACTGGCCACTGCTATCAGGCTGAAGACCATACCTAATGTATTATATTGGAGACTTCTGTGCCCCAATAGAGGAGGAAGACGTTTCAACTACATTGACGTGATTGGCAGAGACACGGAATCTGAAATTGAGGACCTTCCAAATTGATGAGGGATAAAGACTCCTGGCGTGACGTTCTGAATGGATTCTCGGCTGCGACGGCTACATGATGATGATGATGGTTCAAATCCCGCTCTAATCAATTTGTCTATGTTCAACCCCAAATTATTTAAAATTTACCCGCTCAGTTTCCCTTGTGGTTTATTACTTGATATTTTTTATTTGTTTTTACTTTTAAGCAAGGGGCTACAAAAAGAACCTTTCAGATGAAAATACATGTAACTCATGTAGATTGTAGGATGGAGGGAAACATGCACCAGGTAAAGAGTTCAAAAGAGATGCAGTATATAGAAAAAACAGTTGGAATGGCTCTTTGTTCAATATCTCCGCAAAGCAAGAGTGTATGGGTGAGAACAAGCAGAAAGCCTGGTTTCACGCCCAAACATCCTGATAGGAGGAACCAGGTTGGACACACTGGTGGCACATTTACCATTAAAATATCTGTAGAAAAGACAAAGGTTGGCTACAGACCTATGGAGGGAAAGAGGTTGTAACGTTCATCCCAACCCTTCACCAACAAGATTAACAAAACACTTCTGCACTCTATCTGATAAAGATAAATGAAAGACTCCTTCTTAAAAAAATGGTTACGATGGGCAATTACGATGGTCAATTGCTGCAGCACAGGCTGTAGTGTACCAAGGTTGAGAATGGGTAGGTAAGGGGATTTCTGGGATAACTGGTCTGCTGCCAATAGACTGTGCAAGTCTCGCGCATATTTGAACTTCCGGGCCATTGTGGTCCCAACCATATGGAGATTTACGTGGGCAAGATTTTGTTTTGTCAATTATTTTAGTTTAACATGGTTTATGACCATGAAAAATATATATGTTGTTGGGAATGTAATACTTAGTGATACAAAATATGAAAGTAAAATTAATTCAACAATATAACGAAGAAACCTGAAAACTAAACTTCACCTCAGCTTCCGGTTGCTGCAAAAAATTAAGAATTTTGTGCTCACCTCCGATCACAAAACTTATGTAAAAGCTTGTTTTGGATGCGCGATGATAATCGCCAGAAGCTGTAATTGCAACGCGAAGCCTTTTCATAGCAGTCTATGGTTGAGGCGTCAGCGACCTCTATAAACTGCGTCAAGCATTAATTTACCGCCCGTGTGACCTTCGCAAATCCGCGGAAGGGGTTTCTGAAAAGTTAAGATCAAATAAGCATCCTTGTCCCAGAGTTTTAATTTTGTTTCAATAATAATAAACACTATTTGTGTATTTATTATAAAAGCTTAAACTAATTATAAACCATTTTTTGTTGTTCAGATTGGATATAATTTAAAACAAAGATTTGATTTTAGAAGAAAACAAAGTTCTTCGTTTGACGTGTTTTCTCGTTCCGATACGCGCGAGGCTTGCACAGTCTATTGAGGACCAAGTCTTAGAATCGATGACAAGGGCTCATCAGCAAAAAAAAGATCGAAAACCATCCAAGTCAATCTTTCCAAACTGAGAAACAGTACGGTGAAAAGGCAGGATGTAGTTGTGAGAGAAAAATATGACACTGAAACAGAGACAATTGAGTGATCTGAGTTACCAATGGGAGGCAAGACCTTGGCAACACAGTCATCTGAGTTAGAACACAAGGAGAGGTCCAGCAGGTACAACCATCGGAAGCACAATCCGGAATATATGAAGGGGAGGAAAAAATCTGAGTAAGATCTTGGGAGACTGAAATAATTATATGTTGCAATACCAGAAATGTCAATATTACGAGAATGGGTCAGCCCTCCTTGTGGTGAAATACCAAGACTTGAACAGAAGGGTTCTGAGAAATAGCAGAATCAATGCTATCAGAGATGGCATCTGCCAAGAGGCTTTGAACTCTGTGCAAATAATCTACCCAATCAGAAGTACTTTGACATCCGTCAACTTTTCTTTTGATTTCATACTAATGTCTTCTGAAGATTTGGGCAATCTATATTTGGAATGTTGTTTTTCTAAAAACATACATGTACAGCACCCTTTACTGTCGATACTGATAATTTGCGCATTATCTCTATAATTTGGAATGATTGTTTTCAAATTGTCCGTCCATTTTTAAATTTAATTTTGGGTTGAAAAATTTATTAGAGTGGGACTTGAACCTGTGCCTCTGGATTAACGCGCCAGCGCTCCACCAACTGAGCTATCTAGCCCTATGTTGGCAGTCTCCCTACTTTGTAAATATCTTTGTTCATGGGAAATGTTACAGGCAAATCACTTTATTATAATTATAAAAATACCTTCATCATCATCCCATTGAAGCTCTTCATCATCAAGTGTTTGTGAAGATGTCATATCAGCACGTTCCTTCAGTGCAGCTCTCCTTGCTTCATCTTGCTTCAACTGATGAACTTTATAAAAGTAACGTCCCCAAAAATCAGCATTAGATACAACTGCAGGTACCTGAATGAGATAAAAAACATTCAATGACAGAAGAAAATTGGACTAGTTCAAAAAAGTATAGTTTTTGCCAGTATTAAAATTTCACTAAATTTACCATAACAGATTTCACTAAATTTACCATAACAGATTGCACTAACAGAATTTTATATTTAAAATTTCAAGAAATTAAGGCAAGGTCTAAGGAGCCGTCCAAAGTTTTCATATTTAATATTTTCAAGGTCATACAGAGAATTTGACATTTCAAGAACCAACCCCCCCCCCTCCCAAAAGTTATACTCATTTGGGGCAAACTGACTGCAAAGCAATGATTTTTGGCAGTAACAACCTTGGGCTAAAATCAGATGTGACACCAATTAATTAGCTGTAGTATGCTATTGTCAAAGGTCACAATCCTTACTTCATACACTCATTCCAGTGTTCTCCACAGACTTTTTTCTTGGGAGGGCGGCATGACGTAATCAAAATGGCGCCCGTCGATATGACGTAATCAAAATGGCGCCCATTTGTATATGACGTCATCGGACGTGAAAGCAAAAAAACACTTGAGATAATCCTTTTCTTAAAAATATAGTTATTAATCCCCGGCCCACCTAATCACCGACACTACCTAAGGAGAATAATTAACATCCATTTCGGGCGGAACAACCTTATTTGAAACCTACAATTTGTTATACATTTTACTTTGTGCGCCGCGCCAAAAACATCAAAGGGATGATATGCCGCACAGTGTGGGGTTTTAGAAAGCTGGTGATCGAATAGCCTACACATGCAATTTTCAAAACGAAAAAAAAACGAAAAAAAAAAACACGTTTTTGGACGATCTTATCCCTTAATTTCTGCCCTTAATAATACTTTTTTCATCAACAACCATTTTCATGAATTAGTGCTGAAAGGTTCCGTTGTTATAAACTTCGTTTGCAATAAAATCATCATCATTCAACGATCCGTTAACAACAAACATTGAGAACAAATTCAATGAACTTTGCCCCCCATCGCCCTCTATCGGCAAAAGTTATCAATGTTTGAATATCCTTCAAGGCTGTACATTGTACCAATCTGCAGTCGTGCGGCACACTGTGTGGCAATTCTTTCTCGGCTCGTAAACGTGTACTGCGTTGGAGTCTAGCAAGCTCTCTTATGAATATGGTAATTATCAACGACAATCTACGGCCAATCGCAGCGTGCGGAATGTTGGTTAGCCTGGACTTTGGACCGTGGTGTTGTGTATGCGCTACTGCATGGCCTGCCGACGTTGGGCGAACGAACGTTGATGGGCTGATGCACGTGCGGTGTGTGGTGGATATACTCAGCAGTAGGAACCATGTGGTTGTGTGTGCATCGTGTTTAACGTTTGTATACTGAAATGAACGATCGCAATTCCGATGCTGCAGTTTGGAAGTCGGGTTTGGCTCATCGGTTACTCGTTTGATCGCAGTAAATGCAGGCTAAAAATAGTCTGTTTGTCATTTTTTGGCAGGGCGGCCAATCATTTTAGCAGGGCGGCCAATTCTTTGGCAGGGCGGCCTTAAGCTTTGGGAGGGCGGCCCGCCCTCCCAAAATACGCGTGTGGAGAACACTGCATTCTCAGATCACTGAACAACTACAGGTACAATTTACGCAGTACATGCATGCGCATGAGGGTTACAAACTTCAAACTTTTGCCCATGCAGTAGTCTGCAAACTGGCTGCATTTTAAATAGAGGTGGGCAGATTTTTGCAAATTTATTTAGTTTTGTATATAGTTTTTGTTATGGAAATATGTGTGAATTTATATTTTTCCTCCATTGATTCTGCGGAATAAAAATTGAAAATGTTGATACTTTGGACGGTCCCCTTAATGGGAAGGTTTATGTTTAAACATCAGCAATAGCACTGGTGTATGATCAGTGTAATTTAATTTCATGTTTATTTCTTTCTGAGAAGTAAATTACTTTTAATCTAAAGCTCACTTTTAATAAATTTCAAGTAATAAACCACAAGAGGAAACTGACTTGTTAATCATAAATCAATTTTGGGGTGAACAAAGAAAAATTGTATTTGGACAAGTAATGTTCCGTTAAAGGCAAAATATACTTTTGATGTTTGGAACCGTTTGATTTTTAATCCTACAGTGTATAGATGTAGATATTTACAATAAAACTAACCTGTGATTTTATTTCAAAATGTGGTATTGAGATATTGCTGAAACTTTGGAGCGGTTACATCCATGCAGGAAGAATAATCCGTACTTGGAATACACTGAGATACGTTTCATGCAGGAAAGTTTCTCAGATTAAATGTTTTTGAATCTCTCTCTCTAAAACCAAGTTCCTTTGAAGGGAATTGTTTCTAAAAATGCTATACATTATCAACAGTTGCAGTGCTTCTTACCAAGGAAGTTTTTAAAGTCAATATTTGTTGAGTAATTACAAAAAATAAAATTCTAAAATTCTTTTTTAGACTGAAAACAAATTTAACTGTAAATGCTGTCATTATTTCAACATCAAACTTTTGAAGAAGAAAAGAGTCTCTTAAAAAAGTTCCTTCTTACCAACTTAGTGTAGATTGCCCTTACATCGGTGTTGGCCACCAGCAAATCAGAGATGTCCCCTTTGTATTCCTCTGTATCAAATAAAGCCAACCAGTCTTCATACAAACATGGTGGTCCATCAGGATCATTACAATATGTGCCTGGAGAAACTTGAATAGCATAAAGACGAGCCTGTATTAAAAAATAAATCAATACAAAATAAGAAATATTAAGGAAAAAATGATAATTTGGGATTGAACAAAACAAAATTGACTGGAGCGGGATTTGAACCAACGACCTCTGTTTTAACATGCCGGTGCTCTACCAACTGAGCTATCTAGCCCTACATTGTATGTTGGCGGTCTCCCTATTTTGTAAATATCTTTGTTCGCGGTGCAAACAAAATCAAAATACAACTAACCAACTTCAAGAGCTGTTCTGTAACTAAAATCTCCCTAGTGTCAAGATCGTATGTTGTAAATTTCCATTTAAAACCCCTGAAGACAAAATGGTTATTTTTTGCCAATTAGGCAACAGACCATTGAAAAGCACTTCAATCTTGATTAGATTAAGCTTGCAGCCACTAAAAAGATTTTTAACTAGTTTGGTCTCTGAAGCAGTCCTTTCAGTTGCCACAGTAAACTAAAAAATGTACCGACCATGGTTATTGATCTGATCACACGCTTTGTCTAAACAGACCAACATTCAGATTCTTTCAATCTTGTCTATTCAGCCACATTCTCAAGGCCCACTTGGTGGTCTAGAGGTTAAACTATCTACTCTAGAATGAGGGGGTCATGGGGTCAAATCCCACCTGTGCAGCATACCTATGGGGGTTTTCTGTAGGTCTCGGGAAAGAAATGACTTGACAGTGCTTATCACATATCAGTGTATGGTAAAACCAAAACATTATTCTTTATCCCTCGATGTTGTTTGAGGTAATTGCTGCTAATTACAGGATTCAAACTGGCCGCTTTCTACAGGGCAAAACCAGTGGTCTAGTGGTGAAGATATCTGCACTAGAATGCAGGAGTCATGGGTTCAAATCCCAACGGATTTCTTTCTACAGGACTCAGGAAAGCACTTAGTATACAGTGCTTGTCACACATCACTGTACAACGCTCAGCCTAGTTACTGTGGATTTAAATTTGTGAGTTGCACTTGTTTGTATATTGGAATGACTTCATCAAAAGGAAATTAAACTTTCTTTAAAAAAGAACAAGACTGGAGGAAATGTTTGTTGTTAAAACAGCAGCGCTGATATCCATCAGTAAAACCTTACACTTACAATACAGGCCAATCCACCAATAACACTACTACTAATGATAATAACAATGATGGCATCGAGACATGAAGCACTGCTAAACATTGGATTACCATGGTACTAAGCATGTTTCTTGATCACACACAAAAAAAATCAGTAATCTGTGCAAAGTGTCCATTTATTATTGTTGATTAAGTATTACTTTCTACTTAAAAAAAACCCTAAGAATCAAATGTTCATAAAAACAAACACAGAGGAGTTTCGGTTACTGGAACAAAAAAGATTAAGATATCATGATTTCAGACTGATTTCAAATGTGATATCCAAATTATTTGTTAAGCTTGGCTGTAAACCCTACAAGAGGTCTATGATACACATGTATTTGTTTTGTATTTGAACATCCTGTTCAAACCAGAAGGAAGGGTCAATTAGGGCCATGAATATAAGAAACAGGTGACATTGGTTATCAATTACTTCATAATGACACAAAGAATAAAGATTGTCAGTTTATCCTTTGTCGTTCAGGAAATATGAAATGTCGCATATAACATTAATTCAACAGTAATTCACAGTAATTCAATCCATGATGACATCATGCAGACCCTACATGTAAATGCTTTGAACAATTGTGATTTTCAACTACAATTTATCCCAAATGTGATTTTAAAAAGTAGACAAATTTAACACATTGCCTTTTAAAAACCCATCGCTACGGGTGCTCTGACATACGATGACGTCATCAAACCTACATTCTGATAAAGTACACAATACTTACAATTCCACTCACAGAAAACCATATCAAAATTCTGAACCATGCTTTAGACCCCTAACAGTACTTTTTTAATTTTTTAACTTTTTTAATTTCAACTTCCAGTTGTGATCTACATAATAGTGCAAATTATAAATTCATGTCATGTGGTTGCGGAGACAAATAATTTGTAATAAAAATCTCTGATTAAGTGTTTTTTAATACCGATGATGTCATGAAAATGTGTTCAAAAACCTAAATTAACCCTTTTGCTATAGAATTGTTTGGACATAAACAACCGCTGGTGACCGCATTGTTTGACCACTCAAGCGTGAAGCACTACACATTCCTACACAACAAAAAGCTTTCGTTCAAAGGTCATTTTTACATACTCTATTATCTCCTTGAAGATATTGTTTTACAGCAAAATAATAAAAACTTCTTACTTCTTGAACTCCCTCTCGTAAAATTAAAAAAACATTGAGATCGGCCAATAAATGTCAATTTTGTTTACCTTTCTTTCCTCAGTGTGATCTGTAAACTCAAACACTTTTTTGTACACAACAATAGTGCGCTCCGTGTTTCGCATTTCGGATTTCCTTTCCAATTTTAGGAGATTGCATATTAGCAACCTTATTTTAATTTACCATCATTAGAAAGATCTGATCTTTCTCTTTCCAATGATGGTAGGCTTGGGTATGGAGGGTGAACATGGATAAAACTACAGCTTTATAGACTGTGCAAGTCTCCCGCATATTTGAACTTCCGGGACCAGTGTGGTCCCAACCATATGGAGATTTACGTGGGCAAGATTTTGTTTTGTCAATTATTTTAGTTTAGCTTGGTTTATGACCATGAAAAATATATATGTTGTTGGGAATGTAATACATGTACTTAGTGATAACAAATAGGAAAGTAAAATCAATTCAACAATATAACAAAGAAAACCCGAGAATTAAACTTGACCTCAGCTTCCGGTAGCTGCAAAAAATTCAGAATTTTGTGCTCACCTCCGATCACAAAACTTATGTAAACGCTTGTTTTGGATGGGCGATGATAATCGCCAGATGCTGTAATTAAAACGCAGAGCCTTTTCATAGCAGTCTATTTGTTGAACTTCAGCGTCCTCTATAAACTGCGTCAAGCGTTAATTTTATGCCCATGTGACCATCACGAATCCACGTAAATGGTTTCTGAAAAGTTAAGATCAGATAAGCATCCTTGTCCCAGAGTTTTAATTTTGCTTCAATAAAAATTAACACATTATTTGTGTATTATTATTATTAAAACTAAAACTGATTTTATAAACATGTAATGAGTATTTTTGTTAATCACATTTTATCATTGAATATAATTTAAAACAAAGATTTGATTTCAGAGAAAAAAATGTTGTTCGTTTGACATGTTTTCTCGTTCCAATACGCGCGAGACTTGCACAGTCTATTACAAATGACCGTTGTGCTCAGGCTTGAATGCTTTTTTGGTGTTAGGTAAAAAAGAGGGGGGAAACTGCAGTAGACCAAAGTCGCCTATGGTAAGGAAAGGGGTAAGTTATAAGCACAACTTGTACTGTGATAATGTTAAGTTAAAGTTTATCCGATAAAAAAACCTAGAGTTCTGGTTAAAATACACGTGTTACATTGGTCATTTATTATGACCATTTGGTTGTTGACCTCCAACAATATCTTTTCATTCTAACTTTGGTCATGTGTTAGCATGAAAAATGACACTTGTAATGAGCTAAATGCCGCAAAAAACTATACATTTAAGTAAAGCGTCTTTAAAAAAAAGGGTTCTCTTGGAAACTGTTGCTGAAGGGCGGTATTCAGCTTTACCGTTGCTCTTTCTTGCAGGTTTCGTTCTTGCAGGTTTCGTTCAGATCCCTTTTCTCGGATCCCTTTCTCACACTCCGTTTTCACATAACTTAGTTAAGTTATAAGCTACAATATGATATGTAATTTGTACCGATCGGATAAGATTATCTGATAACAAATTTTGTTTACAAAACCTATGGCAGGCCTGGAATTACATGGAGGCCACAGAGGCCATGGCCTCTTTTGCCCCTGGTCTTGGCCTTGGTGCCCCTTCAAAAGTCTCCCATAGACTTTCAGATTTTACAATGGAAGTGCCCTTTGCAAAATGAAAATGGCCTTGCCCTCTCAAAGATGAAATTCCAGGCCTGCTATGGGAATAGTGCCATTAAGAAAAATAATACAAAGAAACTAGAAATGAGTTTGTTACGAACAAAAACTGGGGTTTCGGTTTATTTTGAATAATAAATTTTGAATGATAATTTGACACCTGATGACATCACGATGACGAAAACTTTGTTATAAGCTACAAGATGGCACAGAGATTGTGACTGTATGACTTGTGGTTAAGAAATGTATTTTTGTATTTGAATTTTCTGTTTGGACCAGAAAAAAGATCAGAGTGGGGTCATGTTTTTAATAATAACAAATGTTAGGAATTTTTGACTTTATAACAAGTGGTTCACAAGATATGGATTTTAAATTTTTGAGCTTCATGTTTGTACCGGAAGTAAAGGTCAAACAGGGTCGTTAGTTACAAGATAAGTTACAAGATGGCCATAAGTATTATTATTTTTTTTTTTTTTTTACACTTCTTCATTGGCACATATTACTATAAAAATTACAGGGAATAAATAGAATATATATATATTTTCTAAATGTGTTAAAAACAATAACAGACAGTAAATAAAGAATGTTAAAAAAAAACAAGTCGCCAGAGAGTGGCAAGATGGAACAGGTGACCAGCACCTCTATAGAGCCATCCTACCACAGTTATAGGGGAGGGGAAAGGGTTGGGGAAGGGAAATGGGAAGGGGAAAGAGGGAGGGGAGGAAAAAAGAAGAAAAAAAAGGACCCTAGAAGAAAAAAAAGGGACCCCAAAACTCTTTGACTATGGTTCAGACAATTTAAAATTTTTAATAATAAACTACCACGCCAAGGCTGAAGTTATTATTAAACTACATCGCACAGACCTTGAAATGAATTGTGGTGGGATAATTCATTGAATTTACGTGGGGATTATAAACCACTACTAATATCCCCTTAACGCTTCCGTATTTAATTATTTGTATAATTTTTGTCTAAATATTCCTATAACGCATCCGTATTTAATTGTCGTAACTTATCTTCATATCCCAAAGCGCTTCTGTGCTTAATAGTCCGAGGACTATCCACGAGCAAGAGGGTGCTATACAAGTCCACCATTGTTTGTACGCAAGTGTACGGTACGATTACATAAACCATAGAAGCGAAGCAGTGAATCAAAATAATACATGAAAGAAAGGTCCAAAGGTCGGAATGATGCCATGCGTGTGAGTATTGCTCTCTGTGTGGGTACAGACAGATGTAGTTTACAGTGTGTTTTACTTGTAATGTACACACCTTGACGGGCGTTTTTAAATCGGTAATATCGTCAAGAAATGAATGAAAAACGCTCGAAACAACTGCTGTTGGATCTAAGTTAGAGCACAGGCTTTCATTTGATGTATCGTTTGTGTCTTATAAGCCTGTAGTTCCTGAGATCGAGCCTTAACAAATTTTACGTGTAAATGCTATGAGAACTGTTCGAATGGAAAAATAATAATAATAAAAAAAATTAAAAATCTTGACGAAAACAAAGGTGGTTTTGGCAGATGGCCGAAACCCCCCAAAAACTAGGATGTTTGTAAAAACGAACGGTTACACCCCTATGTTCTGACACCCCTATGTTCCGAAACCCCCAGTATATTTTCCTAATCCTAACCCTTACCCTAACCCTAACCCTAACCCCAGCGTGTAAACCACACTGGGTTTTCGGAACATAGGGATGTTGGAAAATAGGGGTGTCGGAATATAGAGCAGTCACCAAAACGAACACAGAGGGGTTTCCATTGGTGGAACAAAAAGATAAAATATCATGATTTCATACTGAAAATCACATGTCATATCCAATATTATGCTAAGTTTGGTCGTAAACCGTTTGAACTCGCTGTCCAGTCTCTAAGGACAAATGTAATAAAGGCAAGAATAGAGAAAGCAAATGTCTCTCCTAGGTGTAGAATGTGCAATAAAGCAGAGGAGACTGTATTTCATATTGTCCTCAAATGTAGTATGATGGCCCAGACGGAGTACAAAGGAAGACATGACAAATTGGCCATGGTGAATTACTGGGATTTGTGTAAGAAGAATGGTGTCCTACATGTATGAAAGGCTTTCTTGTCAAATACTGCACAGATTATTACACAATTGATGAAAAAGTCAGCAAGAATTGTTGTTTTAATCAATAAAGCTTACCTCGGACATGTATTAGTCTACTGTTGATTTTGTTATTTTTTTTATGTTGATGATCCTACATGATCGCGATCGGCCTTTGCTTTTATGATGTGCGTATGTACGTATCGGACGTATTAGACAACCGGTCCTGCATGGTCTGAGATGGCCATGTGACACAGAATTGGTTGGTATTCGGCGAGTTGTGTAGTAATTGTTATGGAGAATGCAATCAGAGACCATCGCAGCATGAAATTAGACTCATTTAAAGGCTGTGTGTGCATTACACCTTCGGTCACTATGCAAACTTCCTAAAAACACGTCGGCAGGGTGTTTGCGTGCTACACCTCGAACTTAACTCTTTCGCTCCGGAATTTAATTTTTGACTTTTGCGCCTTTGTACGTAATTAATTTCTGGAAATTCAGCAAAAACACAGAAATGAAGGTAAAGCAGTTATTATTTAACATCCATATCATCTGCTGAATCACTAGCATTACCTGCACTATCGCTGTCATCGAGGGTATCATCGACAGTATCACTATCCCACTGTGCAAGCCTCTGAAGTGCCTGTAATGCAGTAACATTCTTCGTGGTCGACGCACGGTTCGTTGATGTGGATGCCGCCATCTTTAAATGCCACCGTGTACAACGCGTAACGACCTGTGTAAATAATACCCTGCATACGCCCCTTTGGCGCAAAGGAAAGCCAATGGTAGCGACTCAAAGTCGCTGAAGCTAGGGTCAGAGGTCATCCAGATGGCAATACGGCATAAATTATGTAAAAAAGGCCCACGTCATGGGGATGCCCCGAATTATCTACAGTGACGTCAACGAGCCGCTGTGAGCGGCTTTCCGTAGGGAACGGGACATTTCTGTGAGCCGCTGTGAGCGGCTCGCCGTAGCGAAAGAGTTAAGGATACTTATATTGCCCAATCGTGTGCGCTCGGAGAAAAAAAAAATGTTGCTGTTTGTTTCTCTCTCCAGTCTTTTAATAAATGGACGGCCTGGCAAAAATGGAACTTGAGGTGTGGTTTTTTAAAACCAGAAATCCGGGTAAATCCGGAAAAGTGGCATCTCTGTATCAGTCTTTTTTATTTGTCTTTGTACCTTTTAAAGCCTGAATTAATAAATAGGCTCCGCATATTAAATACATATGTTTACAAATTTTGAAAAGGGTTTTTATAACACAGTTATTTTCTTTTATTTGGATGATGAAATGTACACGTAGTTTGATTACATTACCTTTGCCTTATCAAAGATGTGTTGGTCACTCTTATGTGACACAACATGTGGGTCGGACTCTTTTCTAGGATCTTTGGGAGCAAACGTCTGTGATAATTCGCCCAGCATATTGGAGAATCCCTGCTTGACACGACTGGTTGTTGAAGACTCATTAGGGTCAGTCTTTATCAAATGAATGAACAAAACAACAACAAAAGTATGAAAGTCATACAATTCTTGCAATGGTGTTCTCTGTCGATGCTTCAATGAACAGCTAAAAAGTTTATGTGTACAGTGAGGCAAAAGAACAGACTTACATATACATGTACATTCAATTCTTGTTAACGCGATATCTTAAAGAGGAAGGGAACTGTCAAATTCAATTTTGTTATTTACTCATTTTCCAATAGATAGAGTCCGCATGTGAGTGAGGAAAAAATTACAAGTCTCTAACATCACGTTAAAATGGTTTAAATTGATATTGCAATCGATACCCTTCCAGCATGTCCAGAGCAAAATCTGTCATCATCCAAAACATCCGATGACATCATTCTGAGAAAGATGGGTCAGTACATTTTTGTACCGGGATGTTTTGGTTCACTCCTGACTTTTTCAGAGTAAAATTTGAAACATGACGTCATTGAATTTCAACAACTAATGGGTCTCTACATTCCAAGGAGGAATATTTCGTCAATCAAAATGTCAAGTTCAAGGCTGTTTTGATTGAATATCATTGAAGTCAGGAATGAACCAAAACATCCCTCTACTAATGTACAGGCCCGTCTTTCTCAGAATTATGTCATCGTATGTTTTGGATATTGACAAATTTTGCCCCGGAAGGGTATTGAATACAATGGCAATTTACACCACTTTAACGTGAGGTTAGAGACTTGTAATTTGTTTCACACTCAAATTAGTACATCACAAAATTCAATTTGACACTTCCCTTCCTCTTTTAGTGTTGAATGATGTAGTACTGAACAGTGTAGTACAAACACAGGATACCAGCAAAATCTCACTTACTTTAATCATAGAAATTGATACCACAATTGTTTTGAACAAATGAAAATGATTTTATTTTTATTTTTTATTGCAGCCTATATGTTTAACTTTCTTCTAATTTGTTTTTCTTCTTTTAGTAAAGTAGTGTATGATTGACAGAATGTATGCTAAATGTTTTGCTGTGTATCAAAGCTGTTTCTTTTAAAGTGCTGAGTGGTTCTTTTTTGGTCAAAAATGAAAAATGGATCAGTACCTTGTTTGAGCATGTGAAATTGATTTTTGAATGTTGTTTATAATTCCTATCCTGCTTTGAAACACAGTGATCTAATCCTACCATTGTCCAATGTTTGGGATTAAAAACACAGCAGCAACTAGTGGTTGGTAACACTAACAGTCATCTCTGTTGATAATCTATCAAGCTATAAATCAAGATTCTCAGGCTGACCATTTGGCATTTAATTTTTCTCACTATAAAAGAATAACAAACCATCTTTGGCTCACAACAGGGCTACAAATTTACCTGATATCATTTGTGATCTTGTTCTGACCATTCTTGCATCTTCTGTATTTCAATACATGGAACCAAGCACAAGGTGATTCAAGATCGGTGGAAAACCTTGTATCAACCAATTATCTCGAAACTTCCTAGCTCGTCTTAACGAGAATCGACTGTACATTTAACTCAAATAAGCTCAATTAAGTCATATGTAAAAAATTTGTATACCAGGTTAAAAAAGAAGAATAATTTGAACAGTTTAAAGCCGTATCATAATCAAATAAATCATCATGGTCTTTACTTTAAGATTGTGTTGGATAACTCCTGCCGATGTAGCAACAGCAGATGACGTATCTCTTTGTATAGTGCTACCAAACTCACTCAAGTCCCTCTTCATTTGCTCTAAGGCAAACGTAGACTGCAATGAAAACAACATTGAAAACATCATCAAATGAGTTTGTTACTGTTTTTGTAAACTTTAACATTACACTTGTATTAAAGTGATCAAATGTCCTTAAAATAGAGGACACATGACTGGATAGATACATTGTACTAGGAAATAACCGTGTGATGACCAGGCTTCACTGCAGGGTAATGACCGGGTTGGTGGCTACTGTAGCCTGTTAAATAACAGTGGCCAGCCACCAACTAAGGTCATAACCATGCAGTTGAAGACCGGGTCCCATACTGTTATTCCCATTAATAAATACATTTACCTTTAATTAAATAATATGTTAAAAATCATCACAATTTGTGATTTTTCTTCTTTCGCCACTATTTTTAGAAACATTCTACTCATTATCAAGGGCCATTCCTTAGGCTGTTCAACTTTTGCATGGCACCTAATCTCTCAAACATAAATAACTATTTATGAATATATTTTCACGAACCAGACTATGAGCTTTGAAAGTTAACAGCACCATAAATAGAAATACTTTTGTTGGTGTTCGGCTTTATGCTTTGCATTATGTTGGTTTCATGCCTGGCGCGTTCACGCCTACGCATGGTATGCACGTGCATACGGAACCATCTGTCCTTGCCAAAATAAAAACAATTAAAAACACAATTCGCACAAATAGAATAGTTGATTTCATAGTTCCCGCACAACAAGCACATAGTGCATACAGAACTTTTTAACAACAATGTGCTTGTTTAGGGGCCATTTATGTGCTAGTTCACAGAGCCGGTCTTTATGTCACATGTCAATACAACCCCACGTGACCAGTCTTCGACCAATCAGAGGGCATAAACTCTCTGAGGTGTTGATTAGTGTAACTTTAAGTACAATTTGTTTAAGTCTTGAACAGACCAACAACAAAATGTTTGCAAACATGTACATGTACCTTCTCCTTGGCTGCTTTGACCCATCCTCCCCACCAGGAATTTCCATCTTCACTGTTATCACTGAGGAATATAAATGACAAGAAATTAAATAGTAAAATGCTTTCATTGAAAATTATTGAGAATTGATTCAATTGAATGAGTCTGAATAAGCTTACTACGTTTGTTTAGCATCATAACTGATCATTATACACAGCTTCCATTTTCCCTAGAGCTGTTATTACAATGTAAAACTATGTCAAAAGCAAAGGATCCATCTGTCACTGTGGATGTCTCATTTAGTTCTGGAAGGTACATGTGTTATCAACTAATCAGCAATTCCACAGGGGGGGTAAAGCTTGAATCTTGAAGACAACACAAAGAGGCATTTCCAAGAATTTCAGATTTTAAGTCATTTAGAGGTCATGTTGGTTTCGTGCCATTGGACTGGATAATGTTTTTGATGGGATGTGTGTAAGGTACAAATGTACATGCCCAAATCTTAGTACCCTACATACCCAGGGAGTCGCCCCCCCCCCTTATAAAAACAGTAACCCACAAAGGGAAAATATGACCAACCTACATGTACAGTGTATGTAACATTGACCATTAATACAGTTTTATCATAGAATAAGGATAACAAGCTTTCCTTTGATATGTTGGATGCATTTTCTTGGCATGCATCACTGATCACTGACTTCCTTTGTCTGGGCAGTTAGGTGTAAAATAATTTAAAAATCTATGAAATTAACGGTAAACTTGTATAGCTCCCTCCCATGAGAACTCACCACGGGAGGGCACTAAACAAGATCACCATTACTTTCACAGATTTCTTTGGGCCGACGCGTCGACTAGGGAACGCCTTTAAAAGTCGACCAGTAACTGAGAGGTGACCAAAAAAACATTTTGAAAATCAAAAGGTGCAAAAACACTTCATCAAACTACTGTTTATTTTAAGATAGGGCTTATTTGTTCAAGTTGTCATTTTTAACTGGATTGGAAATTACATGAATTCCGTGCGTGACTGAAGGCATGTAAACATGAACAAATGGAGTCTTTACCAAGTCGATCGATTCGCCACAAATTTTAAAACATCTACAATACAGCTTTCAGTGATGCAATGTTGACGTCATGTTGTTTAATCTAAGTTAGGGTATGTAGGCCTACAGGTATGCTCCAAATACTATTTATTTGGGAGGGATAATGTCCCAGAACTCTCTTTGAGTATTGTTTTGTCTTTAAAAAAATCTTTTTGTAAGAGAAATATTGTAATTTTTAGGGCTACATGTAGTTGAATCAAGTATTTTATTACTTTATTTACTATATTGACTCAGTAACATGAATAACAAAAATTGACAGTCTGGGCAATACTTCTACCTTTTTGAGACATTTTGCTTGCTATACAAATGTCTTAAGTTGATATTAATGATAATAGCTAGCGGGAAATCTGCGCATAGCGCAGGTCCTGCTAGTTGAGTTGTAAAATATTGCGTAGGCCTTAGGCTACATGTACAAGGCCTACATAATATTTTACAACATTTCACCCCTGGTCTCTTCAATGCTTTCTCGAGGATCTGATGATGATTTACACAATGATCGAGTGACAACCGCCGAGTCGTGATGTTATCAGATCACCATAGGTCAAACGATGTATGTATTATGATGTTATTATTGAAAGTTGGTGAGCAAAACCGTGTAACATTTGAAAATCGCAGAAATGAAGCATAAGAAGAAATAGGCCCTTAGAAGGGTACTGATTCCTAAATATGAGTACATGTACACACACACCATTCGGCACTTATACACACCCATGTTTGTCGGCCCTGTAAATTGAAGACTTCTTTGTTCTGCAATTGTTCGGACTTAGTTTCTAAGCGATGTCTCAATTGGTTTTGTGAATAAAGTGTAGCAAGGACGTCCTCCCTTTTTATTAAAATCCTCTGGGTTTCAACAGCTGTAGACACCAACATACACACACTAAAAATACACTGCAGGCAGCAACAGAGCAACACGCAACCCATCAAAAATGCAAACAATGGCTTTGGTTTACACTGCACACAGCAACGTACGCCATGTAACAATGGAAAAAGGGCCGCAACATCCATTTCTTGCGAGGTTTTCTATTCATACTGTATCTTGGTCAATTCTGAACAAATTTTGTTCATTGTTTGTCGAGGTTGAAGAAGAAAATCCAAGACACCTGGGCCCAATTTCATAAAGCCTGTAGGGTAAGCACAAAAAAATGCTACATGTACGCACAGAAAAATATTGCTTAGCTGAAATAGGCAGACACCATACAATTTACACTGCTGCGACTGGTACCTTACTCATCTTAGCGTTGAATTTTGCTGATGCAGAATTTTCAGCTTCATTAAAATTTGGCCCAATGATAATAATAAATTCTTATAAAGCGCTATTTCATACATTTGAAGATCACAGCGCTGTGACACGTAAGCATGTCAAACCTCATAGAACAATCCAGAAAAAGGATGACCTAACATTAATTTCAAAAAACAAAAATACTACAACAGTTGAAAATAAGTGTTCCTTAAAGTCAGGCCTGTAACCAGGAATTATTTAAACCAGGAATTATTACGGTGGGGGGGGGAAAATGAAGAAAAAAAAATTGGGGGCGGGGGATGAATATAAAAGAAAAGTACGGCGCATATGTTTTGAAAATGAAGGCCCAATTCAAGCCAATAGGTCCATTTTTGAGCTTATTTTTTGTGTGCGCACCATTTTTTGGGGGGTGGACTTTTTCTTCTTCCTTTTTTGTTTTTGGGGGACTTTTTTTTGGGGGGGGGGGCTTGCTGCTTTTGGGGGCCCCACCCCCCCACCTGCTTTAAAGGTATCGTACATGTCTGGTAATAATGACTCTGAAAATTAAGGCAATAAAAACTTACTTGGTTAGAAGTTTAGCAGCTTTGGAATGAATTTTGAGAAACTTTTCACTTCGAAGTACTGCGGTTATGGAAAAAGATATCACTTTTTATCCCAACTAATTTGAATAGAAGCGTTACTGCCGCGGATTATTCTGCGTGGACATAACAGCTCCAGATTTTCGGCAAAATCTCAAAAACGCTAGCACCTTTTTCACAGGTTTGATTTATGGTAGGCCTATATCTACAACTATAGTATTGAAACAAACAGTGGGTTCTAATTAACAAACGTAAACAGCACCTTTAATTTAAGTGCTTCCCAAGTCTGAAAGTCTGATTTGAGATGGCAGTGCATTCCGAAGTCTGGGAGCTGCATTAGTGAAAGCTTTGTCACCAGAAGCATTTACAGTCCTACATTGTATGTTCAGCCAGAACAGTGCAGTCAGACTCAGGTTGGGTTGGTCAGGTTGCTCAGGAATAATAATAATAGCCAGTTTCTTTGCCAACACAAGCTGTTTTTAAGTAAACTTTATAAAGCTGGAACAGCATTGAACTAGCGCAGTGGCTATTTTTGGGGGACTTAATAAATTTGCTGTTGCTTAAATAAGAAAATAGAAAATTTGCTGTTGCAGACTGATTTACCAACCAAACAAAAGGACCTAGGTAATGCAAAAGTAGTTATTTAGTGGCCTGAAGTTTCGACCCTATTTCTAGCACTAGCAGAGTCTTTCTCGAAGTCTTAAAAAGTTTTCTCTTTCTCCTTCATTACGCATTGAAGATTAAATCTGTGTTCTTGATGTGAGTCATGATTTTTGAAAGTGATAAAAATGGGCAATTCTGGTCACAAGTCTGACAAAAATGGTCGAAATTGCACATACGGTGATTCCTAAGTTGTCTCGTAACCCTCTGGTCTGCGACCGTCGGGAGGATGTAGGATTACGATTATTGCAAGCTTTTGAATTGATAATTTTTGTATTTAACAAACGGGACCTACGCCACAGCTTTACGTCCCATCGGAATCCGAAGGGCAAACAATACGGTTGCTTTAAATTAAATAAAGTGTCAAGACCGGGTCTCGAACCCACATCATGCACACCAGAAACACCAGAGCTTGAGTTTGGCGCTCAAGCAAATTTCTGAAGTTTTGTCATACATTGTACACTGCATACAATACCATGAAATTGGAAATACTTCTACTTCTACTTCGTTACTCGGCAGGATCCATAAGTTAGGATATAAACGCCAAGGAGCAATTATAGTTAAGTGTCTTGCTCAACAAGTGCTGGGACCGAGATTCGAACCCACATTGTGATGACTCAGCCACAACTTGAATTCGGTGTGCTAGACCGCTCGGCCACGAAACGCTATTGACTATTGTCAATGGGGGCCCAAAGATTCGCCAATAAATGTCATTAATTAACAGCATACAATACCACAAAAAGTCTGACCTTTTCAATCATTCACATTTGTGAACAAAAACATACATTACATGTCTTGGTCTGTTGGTGAACAAAAAGAAGAAAACTATTGATCAGAAGCAGTCTCGAAAAATGTCCGTATCCGGCCACCACTTTTTCACTCATTATGTAGGCCTATGAATGATTATAAACTAAAATAATAGTATCATTCTAGGCCTATCTAGATGTAATTTACTCAAAATCAAATGAGATATTATTAACTTTTATTTTTAGGTAGGCCTAACAAATTATTAGTGAAAAAGTGGTGGCCGGATACAGACATTTTTCCTGCAGTCTTTTCTCTTTTTGAATTTGTTTTACCTGGACGCCATCATTTTTTTGAAGCTGTCCTTGCTCTATGCTGGTTGCTGAAACGGTATGATCATAATTCATATCAAAATTATTGACGACATGTCGTCGGTCGATATCGAGAGGCTGTTCCACATCCAACTTCCAACGTCCTTGTTCCAACCCAAATATAGAATCAACCCAAATATAGAATCAACCCAACTGTAGTTGGGCCCGGCCCAGCGTTTGCGCCTCTGCTCTCTGTTTAGAGTGGAACTGCTCCTCCTGCCTGCTGGACGTCTCGAGCTCCGGCCGGCCAAGCTATAGTTGGGCCGTGTCTGTAGTTAAGTGCTTGACGTTTCTCCTCAGGTTGGTCGGATAATAACGTCGGATGTGCGTGTAAACATAAACTTGACACAAGTCTTGTCATTATAATAGAAACTGCAACCTAGGCGTCCGTCCGTGCGGTCCAGCTATTCGTCCTGCACACACCCTGGCCCTAACCATAATGCCCCGTTTATGTGCTAAGCGCAATCTACGGATTTGCTCAATTTTGAGATTGAGTTACCCAATCTCGAGATTGGGCTGCTCAATACACCAACTGAAATTTGTGCACTGTGTATGTATTTGTACATGTACCTGTACATGTTAACCTTGCATGTAATGGAATGGCGCGCGCTAGCAGCACACCGCACAAACCCCTGACAGTTGTGGTGACACAGCTCAGCTAGCTCAGACTAGCCCCGTGCAATAGCCGGCCAGGGATATATCGGGGGAACAGAAAGCGCACTACTAGTAAAACACTAACAACGCAAGAACGTTAGTCGTCAGTGATCACTCAATCCACTTACTATTTTTAAGTCAAGTGATCCAGGTTACTACTGTACTGTACCGACTGGCAGCTTCAACGACAATTCTAATCAAAGCAGATGAAAGTTCTGCCCTCTTGAGCCATGAAATTTGCTGCTCAGTCTTTGTGACTTTGAGGCTTGTCCACCTAGTCCCAAAGTAAGCACTTACAGTCACTAGCTTGCACACATACAAAACAGGTAGGGTTCTTTTTTAACCAACTGTCATAAAATTAAAGACTTCTTAAGCCCGGTTCATACTTCCTGCGAATGCTAATGCGAAGCGAATATTGAAGTCACAAATTCGCAACGAATAATTCACAAGAGTTGAGCCGTGTTCAACTTTTGCGAATATTCGCAGCGAAAACGGAGTTGTGACGTCAAATTCGCTTCGCATTCACTGTGACATTCGCAGGAAGTATGAACCGGGCTTTAGCCCTAGGTAGGACGTCGTCGTCATGACTCAATGGCAGTACAACGGAGACTGACGTCCCACCACCACCACCAGGGCTATAAGAGTAAAAGACTATGAGTAGACTAAATAAGGGTCTATTTTATTTAGTAAGACCATGGAGGTAGAGGAGCAGAATCTAGTGTAATGATGATATGTTGTAACGTTTTAGCTCTTGTTTATGTATATCACACCCTTTTTTTAATTTTAAAAGATGTTTTTGTGGGGTACCGATCACTTTGCATGCTCGGCACCTAACAAACTCGGCACCGGCTTAATTTTGACCTACAAACTTGGCACTAGGCAATCTCAGCACCTGTTCTTTTATAAAAACTTGATGTCATTGTCAGGCCTGGAATTACACGGAGGCCATGGCCTCTGTTGGCCTGGTCTTGGCCTTGTAAGTTGGTGCCCATAGACTTTAAGATTTTCAAATGAGAAAGTGCCTTTTGTTAAACGAAAATGGCCTTGCAAATGATGAAATTCCAGGCCTGTCTTGTGTTGGGCGCGTTCGTAGCCCAGGTTGGACTCCTCCGTTGCATACAACGCGACGGAGTCCAGGGTATAAAGGTCTTGTACCATTGCGAAAAAAATTTATAACCATTTTTTATCATATTTTTTGCCTTTTTGAGGAAGCTGAAACTTGACTCACATGTTCCTTGTGTCCTGAACCTTACGCCTGCTCTATTCAGAATTGCCAATTTTATCCTTGGATGACACTATTGTGAAAATAAAATGGAAATTTATGCATTCTCGGCGACAGGCCGAAACTGACAAGACGTGAATGCTTCAGCGCATGTGCGTCCTTTGCATAGCAACCACGATAGAGGGCGCAGTCTTACTTAGAGGGGGCGTCGGTCAGGTTGCTATGCATGTCGCGCATGCGCGCCTGAGCCTACACAGTCAATTGGTACACGATGATAAAAACGGTAGTGCACAACTCGGACTTATTTGCTAGAATAATGTCATTCGTGGACGAAATTGTTATTGTTGGACCCATCAATAGTGAGTTACTGACATAAAGAATATATGAATGGAATTTCAGCTTCTTAAATCAGGTAAAATTATGAAAAAATATTACTTCAAAATATGTTCGCATTGTAGAGGCGCTTTATACCCAGAACGTCAGTGTACACTGACTGACGTCCTACCAGGGCTAGGCGCGTTCGGTCGATCCCGGGTGATCGTCGATCACCTGATCACATTGCGTGATCAGTCGATTCTGTGGGATATCTCGCACCTTACTTTATAAAAAGAAAAAACCTCCGGAGTTGAGAATAATTAAAAATTTAAGATGTTCAACTGGTGGCGGCAAGATTGACCGATAATTAATCGACTGATTGTGCAATGCAATCGGCCGATAAAGCAGATCGACCAATGTGCCCAACATGTATACTTTTCCAAAGTGGCTTACAGTAGACATAATGCCCGCAATAACTTTGAAGCATCCATTTTTGGCGCACCGGTCAATCAGACATTCCGTCGTTTAGCGTGCACAGGCACACCAACCATGCTATGCTTCATTTCCCCAGTACAAAGACGGACAGAAGGTACTGGAATTCATGCTGGAAATTTCCCTCTTTCTGGGGGTTATCATAGTTATTGTGTAATCCCAGATTCCAGACCTTTGTCCTTTTCTGTATAAATGTGGCTTACAAGATGGACAGGCTGCCACCATTGTTTATCATTGTATTCAGATCAATGTGTGGCTTACACTCTTGCGATTCACGTTGAACGCAAGAAGGCCTGATACTTTAATTTTGTAGGGCAAGGCAGTTTTCCTATTAAAGGGTACTGCAAAAAGGGAAAAGGAAATTTCTACTGGAACATTTCAAGGGAGGGGCACCAAGGTTATGACCAAGGGCATGGAGGCAGTTGTCTCTGTTATCTCCATGATGTACGTATGTATTAGACATTCGCATACTATATTCATTTTTTCTCGGAAGAGAACAACAACTCTTGGTGCATATGATGAGAACCTTTGTTGTCTCTCCCTTGTCCAGTCAGGGTTTTCTTTGTGGAAATGATATTTTCAAAGGAAAACGATTACTCCAATATCTCCACAAAGTTCTGAAAAATAATTGAAATTAGGTGGTTAAGATGTCTTTATTTGTTCGGACCTATTTCAAAGGTCGGCTTGGCCTGGCACTAGTCAGCCTTCCTCAGAGGCTGACTTGGACAGCCGTCATTGTTATTGTAACACATCTAAAATTCTAGTGAAATGATGCATTTTTATTATACAAGCAGTCACGCAGCAGACTCTGAACATTTTTTGGTAATCATTGTTTTGGACTGGTTACGTAGTTTGTATACGTGTATTTGCCGAGTTTGTGGGTCACAATTTGGAAGGTGATGAGTTTGCTATAATGTGCCGAAGTGACTGGCATTTTTATGTATCAAGTACTTCACAAAATTAAAACTTGATGAGGAGGAGTCAGTGGATCAATGTTAACATTTTTGTAGGCCTTTAAAGTTTGTACAATTTTGATCGTTAACAATACTTGTGCTACCAATTGTTTTTCAATTTGATAGCCCTTTTCTTAAATTGTTCAAATTAACTGTAATATAAAGCTTACAAAAATGTGTCTGTCTCTCGGATCAAGGTTTCCGGGCAAAGAAATGTCAAAATGTTCATGAGTCTGTTCCCCCATCAAAATCGTAATTTATGTAGCTGATCACTTATTGGTGTATAGATTTAGAGGGAACCCATAGGGCCTAAAGAAAGGTTTGCAAGTTCAAATTAAGTGGACATTGCAAAAACAAACTCATGTAGGTTATGGTTTTTTAAGTAAATTTTTGTCCACTAGCAAATTCCAAGTCTGGATCTAGGCCTAAAAACTCTATTGGCAAGTTTGCTTTGACCTTATCATTAGGTAAGAGTACCAATTCAATGAACAGATCAGCACAAAGTCTGATTGTAAATGAACTACATGTACATTGTAGGGCGAAGGATACAAATTTGATTGGCACTCTGGGGCAAGACATTTAAGCACTTAGGCCTATCGTACCATATTTCACAAAAATAATGTCAAGTTACATCTTATGCCGCCCTCAGGTCGACCTGCAATTTGCTTTAAATTGACGGAACTGTCAGCTTTAAGCAGAAAATTCACGCTCAGATCACTAGGCCTATATGAGGAATTGTGTAAATGTTGTAGATCAGAACAAGCGTCACCTCGACAAAACCATGCGCATGTCACCCACGATCGACCAACGCGATGATTCCGTGATGTAGACACAATTGTGATCACCTGACTTTTTCAATATGAGGGCAACCATTTTGATGGAAAGTTTAGAGGAAAGCCTGTACTTACAAGTTACAGGGTTGTTCATTTGTAATGTGATTTGCTTAAAGTCCATTCAGCGGCCACCAATGCTTACTTTTCCGCACACTGGTTGGCTAAGGGCAACTGATATGGGTGCATGATGTCACAACTGCACACAGGTCAACTAAGATTGATTCGCACATTGCAGAAGTTTGAATAGTTCTACTTGATATTTTTTGAATGGCGACTGAGTACATGTACATGTACTCGGGTCATAAACATCGGCGACTGATATGTTCCTGGCAGTCTTAGCCCAGTCGCAGTATCATCCTAAAAAGTTAGTCTTTGACTGTTTCTGTGTCATCTTAAGGTCGATCTGAGTGCGGCTTTAAATTGAAGTTCTGAATAAGAGTATGCTATTTTTGGAAATGCATACATTTGTAGCAACCCCGCTACCATGACAGTTTCTATCTTGACAATGACAATAACAATTGTAACAATGCTATAGCCCTTTTACTTGGCCTGGGCTTGGACTTGGGCTCCATGCAGGGACTTGGGACTTCAAACAGGCAGACAGAGCCTAAGTCAGAGCTGAAGCCGAAGTCGTGAAAAAGGCCACAATCCCAAAGGTTTTTCCTCTTCACTCATGTTATTGGAAAGAGAAAAGTCACAAAAGGTTTCGTTCTAACAGACAATATCAATGGAATTTTTAGACACTAATGAGTGCGTTCGATTAGCTTGCATGGGTCGACACGTTGTGCTCATCCGGGTTAGCCCCCCCGACAAGAGCTAATTGAAAATCAGCTTCCCCTACTTTCATTATGTCTGAAACTGTTCAGGGATTTTTTGCAATTTTTTTTTTTAAATATTTATCCTCGTAGTAAAACAGCATCAGTAAATTATTTTACAAGCTCAGTTACATACATGTACATGTAGTGTACATATGTACAGCGTACATGTAGGCCTATATGTCTTTGATCAAAAAATGATTCAATGCTCATGAAGTCACTGGTGAGCCTGTGTGTCAACCTCCCTGGAATTGTCCGTCTGAATAACAAAAAAATGACAGCCATTAAGAACACCAAGGTCAAACCCAAGTAATAATAATAATAATAATAAAAATAATAACTAGTTCGTATCTAGCGCATTTTACAATAAACGTCTCAATGCGCTTTACATTAGTGCCCTGGTCATTGGGCCAATAACATTCCTTTAATCTTTCTCAGCTCCCTGGGGAGTATACAGCCCCGAGCTTCCATGGCGCTTCGGAGGCTTTTTCAAACGCAATATCAACCTCTACCCTAGCCGTCCAAGGCTCTTTACGCAAGCACCCCGCTTTGAATTCACCAGGTAGCATTTACTGGCACGGTACTACTGCAGCACTTGATATACAGTATACCGTGGGGTGGAAGCATGGTTTTTCAACCTCGTACCAAAAAAAAAACGAAGCCGAAACAGAGCCTTGTTCCCACTGTAAAAAGGTCAGATTGTGGGCGGAGTTGCTTTATGCTAATATTTCCCGAAGGTGTATGCTCATTGGTTAATGTCTCGTTGATAAACATTAAGGGAATAAAAGAGTGGGACAAGGTCTTTGAACGTTTGTTTTTAAAAAACTGGCAGGGTCGTGGCCGTGCAATAAATGACCGAGCCGAAGGCGAGGTCCTTTATCGCACGGCCACGACCCTGCCACGACCCCTCCACGACCCAAACGAACGTTCAAGACCGAGTCATCACTCTTTTATTCCCATCAATAAATGCCCTTTTGTTATTAAAGTGTAATTATGTTATTTAATTACGTCCTCAGGCTCCGTTTCACGAAGGGTCAATTAGCGCGCGATGCTCAACGGTTTTGCGTACGCGCGCGCACTAATAGATTGTACATTCAGTGCTGGTATGTATTGATTGCGTTACGAGTAAATTAGCGCTCGCGTAAGCTTGCGCGCCATGCGTAAACACTTCTAGCCGTGTGATTGGACGATTATCCGCCCAGCACAGGAAATGAATATTCAATATCCGATTCCAGCATACGTAATTTGCGCTGGAATCCCGGCGCAATGATAAAGAAAAACATTAGCTGCCGTTTACAGTGGGAACAAGGCTCTGTTTCGGCTTCATTTTTTGGTACGAGGTTGAAAAACCATGCTTTGACCCCACGGTATACTGTATATCAAGTGCTGTGTAGTACCGTGCCAGTATTGTTATGCTACCTGGTGAATTCAAAGGGGGGTGCTTACGTAAAGAGCCTCCCGGTTGAAGAGAAGCAATTATAGTAAAGCATCTTGCTCAAGGACATAAGTGTCACGACCGGGACTTGAACCCACACACTGATGACTTCACCACCAGAACTTGAATTCGATGCTCTAAACCGCTTGGCCATGACACCCTGCTCCATGAGCAGGCTACTTAGGTCTGGCCCACATGAGCCATGTCAATGATGTAAAAGCTACTCAAACATACTGGGGTCAGACCTGGATCAACCCAGGGCATGCAGGGAAGCTAATCGAATGCACCCAATATCTTGAAGTGATCAAACTTATTTGTGCTACTAATTACCTTGAGGTTAGTTGATGAAAAACTACTGCATTTTGGGTGTGAATAATAAAGGGCAAGTTGCTGTGGATTGTTTCAGTTGTAGAGTCTGGTGGTACTAATTGGATCAATGGGAAATCCATATCTAATCCACAGCTGGAAGCTGTAGCCAGTTTCTTGGGGACTTCATAGTACAAGGTTGTCACTAAACTGCTAAAGGGAGTTCTCTGCTAAACAGAGTTCTCCACTGATGTGCTCTCTGATGGACTGGTTATGTGCTGGAAAATATTCTTGGCAATTGAACTTGTACCTTGTGAGTTGAGGTGCATGCCCCTCTGAGACGAGGTGGTCTGATTCAGCAGATCATTGGAGTCATCTGCCTTTCAGCATTGGGACACTAATTGGTTTTTGTGATGGATGACTGATGAAGCTGTTACTGTTCTTGGTTGTAGAATTTTGCCTAGGACATGATCTTTGAAGGACCAGTTTCTACACTATAGGTTGTCTGAAGTGCTACAAATGTATTTATTTCGCCATAATGAATAGTTTCAGAAACAGCGTTCTTTGTTGACAAGTGTTTGGCATTCTAGATAATTTTAGCTTTATGCATTGTTTACAAGGTGCTGTGGCGCAATACATGTATGCAGCCAATCAAACCAGGAACACCGGGGCGAACCCCTTCTCTTTACGATAAGTGCACTGGGTTCTTTTGTGTGCATTACACAACACGTGGGTCCTACGGCTTAACGGCTTAACGTCCCATCCGAAGGACGAAGCATGTGGTTCATTGTCTTGCTTAAGGACACACGTATGTACGTGTATGTCGGCGCGCACCGGTGAGTTGTGTTCTGTTGTTGCGTTGTGCTGCACATGTACATATATTGTGATTACAAAATAATTTGATCTTTGAACTTGGTCTTGAACTTCATTTTACAATAACAATAACAAATAAAAAACAGATATTTCTCAATAATCTGACACATTTTCGATATAATTTATCAATATGGAAATTTTCAATAGTTCGATAGTGACACCGGTGGTATTGATGTCAAAATAGTATAAAGTATTCGAGTAATCGACGGTCCTTATTATTGTACATGTGCATGTACAACCAATATCGGCCCATCTACCGCAAAGAACTACATGATGTTCCTCCAGTGTCCATAATCTTGTACTCCTCTGTCTTCTAAGTGTGTTGGAGTTTTGAGTGTCACTGCAAATGCGAGGTCCTCACAATATACGTAATTCTCCTCCCAATTTATTGCTTAGTATATATGCAATTATTACACAGCCATTTCCTGACCACTTACATGTACATTTACCTTTCAGATTTTGTTCTGAGCAGGCTTCAGAGAAAATGATATTACTCTTTTTTTAACATAAAGTAGAAAATTGCAATATTTTGTGACAGTAACTCAAAAAAAAACTTAGGCTATGAAAAGTTTATGTTATGAGCCACGGTTAAATTTTTTATTTTTGCTCATACATTGTAAGCTTATAATGTGTACAATATTTGTAATGCTTTCAATGTACTGTTCCGCCAGCTATGCATACATTTATGCCTATTTATCAGTCAAATAATCAAATTAAAATGTGATTAAAATATTTTGTTCGCACAGATGCTGCAAATGGATAGTGTGAAGGAGAGCAAAGACGAGAAGCTGATTTCAAATTCTGTATGGATTCCAATACAATGGTAAATCTTATTCAATATATTTATTACAAAGGTTTTGCTCAGATGTTTTTTTTATATACTTTTCTTGATTGTAAACCATACAAAGTTTAGAATCCTACTTGGCATATCCAGAGTTTCTTTTTGGGTCCAAACACAGACAAAACAAGCACAATGTGATAGTTTATTTTAACCATTGTTTTACCACTGACTCTTGTCATGAACACATAAGTCACTAAACTAGTTCTACAACAATGTAAAATAAACATTGTTACTATAAGCCCTGTACCTTTCACTACAATGTGATTGTGGCAGTTTATTTCAATTTTGTTAAAATGAAGTCAATAATTTAATTGCAGTATTTGCTGAAAAAGCAATTTATCAATTTTCAAATTGTAAATAGCTTAGATTGCAAAAGAGAGCTTGTTATGTTAAAAAATTCTTAGGGCTTTGAGCAGGCCCCAGAACCCCATGCCATAATCATGGCTTCCCGCTCACAGACACAGGATCAACTCACTTTTATATGGTCTTTCTTGTACTCAAATTGAAGGTCTTAAGCGAATTCAGAACTCTGCTGCTCGTATTATTACCTTGACTAAAAAGTCCTCCCATATTACGCCTTAATAAAAGAGTTACACATGTACACTGGTTACCAGTAAGCAGTAGGATTAAGTACAAGCTCTGCTAACAATGCCCAGACTGCATATTGATGATCTTCTCAAACCATTTGATCTGTCTCGCAAACTCCGGTCTTACAATTTTAACCTCCTTATTGAGCCCATATGCAATCATTTATGGGGAGACCTATCTTTCTTACATGCTGCGCCATGCCATGGAACAAATTGCCATCACAAATAGAAATCATGTTTCACATAGCCAAATAAAAAATATAAAAAAAGACTCACCTTTTCAATCAAGTATGTGAGGTAATGGTTTGTTTTTGTTTTTTCCTGTGTTTAATTTTGTATTTCTTTACTACATGTTTTGTATTCCGGATTTTTTAAGGTTAGGCCTAAGTTACTATTTTAATTATTTTATTATTAGCTGTTTCGTCGCGCAGCGAAACAGCTCTTGTTTTGTTAAAGGTTTTTTGTTTGTTTTTTTGTTTTTTTTAGCTGTTTCGTCACGCAGCGAACAGCTCTTGTTTTTGTTAAAGTTTTTTTTGTTTTTTTTGTTTTTTTTAGCTGTTTCGTCGCGCAGCGAAACAGCTCTTGTTTTTGTTAAAGTTTTTTGTTTTTTTTGTCATCTTCAGAACTTTTTTTTATAAGTGCTGATTTGCAAGGTTCCCAATGAGCAATTGCAATGAAACTTTCAGTGATGAAAGGCATTGGTGCAAGGAAGTGTCTAAAAGAAATTCGTCATGATGACGTCATCACCTGTCACGTGACGTCATCTTAAATGTTTCTATTTTAAATATTTAAAAATCCGTATCAAATCAACCACAAGAGACCGTAGGTTTCTGTTTGCGGGATTGGGTAGGGATAAATTAGGTCTTCAATTTATTCAGTGTGCGTGACCTCACATGACCTCTACTTCTGGTCGAAACCGGAAGTGCCTCGTAATTCAAAAGTGGCAAAAGTTATGAACTTGCTTTTAACGATTTTAGTGTCTGGCATGGGTGGGCAATTAAAAAAAAATAGCGATGACGTCACGATACACAAGAACGCCCTCTAGCGGCAGGTTGAAAACTGTTCAAAATGGACTTTTTGAAGATGTGTGTGGTGAAGTTTTGTGCAATCACTTCAAAATTTATACACATGTTGATCGTCAGGCACCCATCATATGTGTGAAGTTTCAGATCAATGACGTCATCAGGGGTCACGTGACGCGGCATTAAAGGTGCACTTTTTTAAGTTGTATATCTCCCCAAGTATTAGTGCGATCATGTTGAAACTTGGCAAGTCGTTAGATAATGGCAAGTTCCTGTTAAACTTGTAATGACGTCATGATGACGTCATCACCCGATTTGTTATGATTTTTTCATTTTTGCCCCTTTAAGTCAGAAATTGCTTACGGAACGTGCTTTACATGTAATCCAAATTCTTTTTTAAACAGGCTTGATATGTCATTACTGATTCGAAAAATATTTCACGTCATCATGACGTCATCATTTCTCAGGTTATGTTATCTTAAAGGTACAGTTTTACAAGATATATAGACAATAAATTCGATCTAAATTCGAAGGCATTAGATATATTGTATTATTTTAGTTGATTATGTACACACTACAAGACTTTCATATTCACTTGATTAATTTGAAAAAAATATAAACGAAACAGCTGTGCATTTGTTCACAAATGCAATTGTGTCTCGTTTTTGTTGTCATCTTAAGAATTTTTATTTTATAAGTGCTGATTTGCAATGTTCCTAAAGAGCAATTGCAATGAAACTTTCAGTGATGAAAGGCATTGGTGCAAGGAAGTGTCTAAAAGAAATTTGTCATGATGACGTCATCACCTGTCACGTGACGTCATCTTAAATGTTTCTATTTTAAATATTTAAAAATCCGTATCAAATCAACCACAAGAGACCGTAGGTTTCTGTTTGCGGGATTGGGTAGGGATAAATTAGGTCTTCAATTTATTCAGTGTGCGTGACCTCACATGACCTCTACTTCCGGTCGAAACCGGAAGTGCCTCGTAATTCAAAAGTGGCAAAAGTTATGAACTTGCTTTTAACGATGTTAGTGTCTGGCATGGGTGGGCAATTAAAAAAAAATAGCGATGACGTCACGATACACAAGAACGCCCTCTAGCGGCAGGTTGAAAACTGTTCAAAATGGACTTTTTGAAGATGTGTGTGGTGAAGTTTTGTGCAATCACTTCAAAATTTACACACATGTTGATCGTCAGGCAGCCATCATATGTGTGAAGTTTCAGATCAATGACGTCATCGGGGGTCACGTGACGCGGCATTAAAGGTGCACTTTTTTAAGTCGTATATCTCCCCAAGTATTAGTGCGATCATGTTGAAACTTGGCAAGTCGTTAGATAATGGCAAGTTCCTGTTAAACTTGTAATGGCGTCATGATGACGTCATCACCCGATTTGTTATGATTTTTTCATTTTTGCCCCTTTAAGTCAGAAATTGCTTACGGAACATGCTTTAATCCAAATTCTTTTTTAAACAGGCTTGATATGTCATTACTGATTCGAAAAATATTTCACGTCATCATGACGTCATCATTTCTCAGGTTATGTTATCTTAAAGGTACAGTTTTACAAGATATATAGACAATAAATTCGATCTAAATTCGAAGGCATTAGATATTGTATTATTTTAGTTGATTATGTACACACTACAAGACTTTCATATTCACTTGATTAATTTGAAAAAAATATAAACGAAACAGCTGTGCATTTGTTCACAAATGCAATTGTGTCTAGTTATTTAATTATTTTTATGTTATTTTTGTATTAGCACCATGAGCACTTTTGTGGATTTGTGCGCTTTTTAAGTTTTCGTTATTAATATTATTATTGTTATTGTTATTACACAAATGTCCCTACAAATAGCATCCCTGTACATGTACTGTACATTCCTAGCTAGAACACTGATCATTACTGTATCACCATCCGTGCAGATGAAGCTCAATCTTATCAGCCTTGAATTAACAATTGGTACAGCTTCAACTACATGTACATGATGTACATGTATTGACTACAAAACAACTTCAATTTGGGTGATTTCAATTTGAACACATGTTCAGACAGTCAGCAAGATTATTTTATATTATTCACAATTTATACATGTACAAGTAAGCTGATTTCATTATAGGGAACAGAGAATCGTGTCTCATGGTTTTTTGTAACCATATGATTATTTATGTCATACACAACGATTTCCGAGACCCGTCAATTGAACAGCTACTTCAGTAAGGCCATTTAAACTTGTTTATCGTGTTTTTTAGTATTTTTGATATGTTTTACACTTTTGAATGTTTTCGTAATTATCAATTAAAAATTAGGCCCCAACCGTAAGGCTTTGAAAAACTAGAAATATTTCTGCTGTTGGCGGTGCACGTCTTTGGTTCCCGACATGAAATCAACAAAAAGCAATGCTACCCACGTTTACCAGCCCATAGTTTAACATTAGTGTGGGAGTTAGCTTCACTTTTAAACAAATAGGACATCATTGATTGTGGATGGGGATTTGATCGTTTGCAAAAGAAATCTGTTTTGAAATCGATTTTACAAAGTTTCTCGGGTGAGAGGATATTATGCCAGCATCCTGTGTCATTGGTGGGTGTATGTGGAATACATCTGAATCTGCGGCAGGCACATTTTTTCTGATTCCTGATGCAGGGAATGGGATACATTTCGATGACGTCACTCAATTCAATTTGAAGCTGACCAAATGTTTTGCAGCACACATTTCACAGATGACTGTGTAGGGATGATTTTTCCCAACTAGATGCAATAATTATTGGCGTCAGGGTCTCATGTGTTAAGTCACATGTGCACCTGTTTAAGGACAGGTAAAATTCAGCTGTCTGCTCTGTAAAAAGCCTGTTTTTAGTGTTTACCTGAATCCAAACAGGTTTGAATCAAGACTTTTTTGACACTTTGAAGCTATGAAGATTGCAACCAGGATTGTCATCAAGTTTTCAATACCTAAGTAGATGTTAATAAATGTAGGTCAAAATCAGTTAACAAACTCTTGAGAATTAAAACCAAATGAAGTCCATGCTGCAGCATGCTTGATTCGTAACTGTATTTAAAAAAAAAAAAAAATTGTAATATTAATTGACGAATTATTGGTTTAACCGTGGCGTGTCGTGGCCGAGCGGATAAGAACACCTCCGGTGTTTCTGATCAGCAGAGTGTGGGTTCGAATCCCAGTCGTGACACTTGTGTCCTTAAGCAAGAAAACCACATGCTTTGTCCTTCGGATGGGACGTAAAGCCGTTGGTCCCGTGTGTTGTGTAATGCACGTAAAAGAACCCAGTGCACTTATCGTAAAGAGAAGGGGTTCGAGTATAAACCGTGAGTTGAAATTTTAAAAAAAATCATACCTCAAGAAAGTCTACAAATTATTTTATCACAATTTTTACATAAAATTGGAGATCCTTGAGCATGCTTAAAACTTTGCACAGAGATTGCAATACATGTAGATTGACCTTTACTTCTGGTCAAAACCGCACTATAAAGTGTCTGTATGTGTTGACCCGCATTGATAACGCATAAAAGTGTCATAACACACATCAGTTTACTGTACATGTACATGTACCGCGTATGAATGCATTCAACATCGCTGGTGTACATTGTATATTGAACATCCAAAAATTTATAAACTAAAACACCCTCCTCAACTATTTACAAATTCGTAACTTTGAAATACAACTCAACGGAACCTTCAAACTCATTGGACAATTGAACCTCAATATAAAGACGGCACCTAAACAATGATGTCATGATGACGCCATCAGGTGTCAAAAGACATTAAATTAAAGTTCAATATTTTAAAAAATTATAACTTTTGAACCGCACATTGAATTTTTACAATCTATACATCAACAGAAAGGTCTTAAAAACTGAACAAATGCTTGAAACATGTGACCCCAATTTGACTTTAGCTTTCGGGTCAAACCGAAAGTTGAGGCAAAACAATCTAAATAAAAAAATATGATTTCAGCTCTGTTGTCAATGAAATGGAATTTGGACATTTTCACTGTATAAAATGACATTTTGTTCATGACCTTTTAAAAAACAACAGTGGTGACGTCATCAAAATATGCAAACATGTAGTGCCCTGCAACGACATTTTAAAATTGTTTTAATTTTCATATTCAAAATTTCTTTCTTAAAATTTAACTGATAGCTAATACCAATGAAAGCTTGACTGTGAAATTTTGTGCCGTTTTTAGCGTGTTTGGAAAAGCACATGTTACAGTTTCCCAGAAACACGTTGTTTCACACTGCCACTGTGGTATTCCTTCAAACTCTTCTCTACAGGCTCTATTAACTCTAAAATGAAACTAACTTGAACCTTGAAATTCATGAGACAATTGAACTTCAACATCAAGACGGCACCTGAACAATGACGCCATGATGTGGTCATCAGGTATCTACATGTAATTCCATGAAATCATGGAATAAAACCCATTGGGCACACACCCTCGTGGTCTATCCTTCAGAGGCGTGTGTTTTGGTCATCGTGGTCATCATCATAGGGTCATTGTCAATTGTTACAAAAAGTAAGACCCCAATTAATATGGAAAGCCAAAGACACAAATAATCCGATCAACACATCGATCAGACTTTTCTATCGATCGGACTTTTTTATCGATCGATCGGACTTTTCCACCGATCGATCGGACTTTTCCACCGATCGATCGGACTTTCCATCGATCGATCGGACTTTTGCATTGATCGATCGGTCTTTTGCATCGATCGATCGATGCTGTCAACCGATCGATCGGTGCTGTCAACCGATCGATCGGTGCTTTCAACCGATCGATCGATGAAAAAAGAGCGGCCGAAAAAGAGCAATTTAAAAAGAGCGATCGGTTGAAAAAGAGCGATCAGTTGAAAGCACTGGTCGATCGGTTGAAAACACCGATCGGTTGAAAAGTGCGATCGGTCGGTTGAAAAAAGAGATTGAAAGACCGATGTGCCTACATCGATGCGTATACGCCTCACACATACATGTAGCGGACCGCCGTGCACGTAGACCGCATATACCGCGTGTGTAGACCGACATTCCTTTTCCTCTCCGAAGGACACAGTTCAGCCAATCATTGGTAAGATGTATCATGAAGAAGATATTTTATTTGCCAACGTTGTACCATGGAGCAATAAAGCAGCACGGATGGAGTCCTGCCAATTTTTACAACCAAAGATTTTGAGAAGTATACATGTAAGAATGTATGTTTTTTCAGAGGGGAGTTGTAACTTGATAGGGGTGATTTACAGTTTGAATTACATATGATTTTTAAAATGCTCGCCGACATTTCCGCTGAGAGCCTGATTTCCTTTTTTCTTTCAGAAATGAGATTATTTGGCTATAAAATAAAAGGTTTGATAATTTGCGGTACCTCAATACTGTTTCATCAAGTTGTCAACCATAATATGAACAACAATGGACTAATTAAATTTGTCAGTAAATACCATTGGTGGTCCTATCACTATCAGCTTTCAGGTATACGCTGCTGATGATGACAGTTCATATCAAGTACAACCATATGACACAACTAAATGTGACTGTCACACAATTATCAAAAAGGGAATTAGGTTGAGAAAGTGTTTAGAGGGGGTGGGATGTCACTGTTGGTTGCTTATTACTTCGCCCATGCCCCGAGTCCTTATTTCTGTCAATATTGCTGTCAATATTAACCTCAACTTGTTGTGGCAAGGAGTGTCGTGATAAGTATCAGAAATATTGGCGTCATTATTCATGACTTGGTGCACTAGTGGTTAATTTTGTGAGCCACGAATATTTCTACTCAATATTTCTGATCGGTGTCCCTTTTGAATAAACAATGAACGATCCGAGTAATAATCAGATTAATTTGAATAAACACTAATACGTACGCGAAACATTCATGCCTTTAAGTGCATGTGGATCGAACAGTAGGTAAAGTATATAATTTATGAATTTGTGAAACTAAGTCCCACATGGTGAAAAAGACATAGTCGTTTCAAGAAATGAATGAACAGTTATGTGATTGAAACGGGTGTAGAGAGACTAATGCTCTATGGAAAGACCCAGTGATTTGAGTGTTGATATGGGGCCATTCATAACAGTCAATGTTAAACAATGTCAAAAAAATTTCTAAATTGTTTTGACCCACCCAACCACCCCAAATTTCGATTTTTAAATGTTGATTTACTTAACAATATAATCCATACACTGAAAAACAAAGTAATACCTCAAATGATGCAGATATTTTAGGTCAAAGGTCTCCAACATCAGTAGTTTTCAATGGCTGTTCCTGGCTTAAACAAACAACTTTGTAGTTAAATCAGAAATGAAATTGGCAAGCACATTAAACTTTGTACAACAGCTTTTAGTTTGATATGACCCTATCATTTACAAAAGACAATAAAGCAAAGTAAAAAAAGGAATCATGTTCCTTCTTATTATCATTCGTTAATTTTTTTCCAATTATTTATCAATAGGGGCCTACAAACTGAATTTTGATTTTCAGTTATTTCTTTTGACCCACCAACCCACAATTTCGGAAAAAACATCAATTTTTGTTAACATTGACTATTCTGAATGGCCCCTAAACAGCTAAACTACACTGTTTATATTTTCTCTGTAGTACACTGGTAAAGTTTACTATGCCCATTTATGTTAAATGCCCACATTCGTCCTGGGAAAAAAAAATGCACGACCAGGAATGGTCTCCTCCGGGCCGCGCATTTTTTTTCCCAGCACGAACGTGGGCTATTATTCCCTCGGTTGGACCCCCCCCCCTCTGAAGACCGATAGGTTTGTTAAAGTTCATGTATATGTTTGGTCACATCAAGTGCCATGGGTCTATGACAATTATCAATGTTGTATTCACCCTTTAAAAGTCTGCCTGTAAAGCATCAGTCGTTTAAACTTTTAACCCTTTCATGCACCATTTATTTTAGTGATAAATTAATCAAATTTACACATTAATTGTTTACTCATTTTTTGCAAATGGCGACCCCCCAAAAAACAGGTCACAATAGCACCCTCAAGAGTCCTCTTTCCCATTCTGAAAACTGTGCGATCGTGTGATCTTTATTTTTTTTTTTACAACTATTTTTCTGAAGGGATTTAAACCAGTCGTTAGCGACCGGTCGGCGCGTGAAGGAGTTAAATAACCAGATTAGTATTTTCTAGGTTTGGTGTCTTTAAAAAAAATACTATGCATTTTTAAAACAACTTTGTAAAAAGTATATAAGCTGGGCCCCATGGGAGACCAGTGATTACCACTGAATGGGCCACCCAGTTGAACTAATAAGTAAATAAATAAATAAATAAACAAATCCAAAGTACCCCCCCCCCCAAAGCGGTGGGAGTCAAGTCATGAAGAATAACCAATGGGCCACAGCTATTCCAGTCAAGTGGGTAAACTATAGTGCCCAAAACTTATCATCTGTTAATCTATAAATATGCATTGTTTACATCAGCACACTGGAATTTGTACCATAACCAATAAATGATAAACATCTGATAGTTGAACTGAAATGACAGATCATAGACACTGAAGTAAAAGTGGTGTCTAATTTCTTTAATTTTTATACGGTTATTAATAATGTGTTAAGACAGATTAGGTGCAATCGATAGAACTGTTACTCCTCCCTGATACAAACAGCGTTCTCTTAATTAAAATTCACCAGTAGGACTACCTTCAGTGTGCTGTTTCTTATTAGCAGTTACTTTAAGATTGACCATACAAATTTGACAGGACTCCATACGTGCTGCTTCGTGTACAACGGTGGCAAATGAAATATGTTTGTCATGAATATATGCATCTTACCAATGATTGGCTGAACTGTGTCCTTCGGAGAGGAAAATGGAATGTCGGTCTACACACACGGTATACGCGGTCTACGTGCACGGCGGTCCGCTGTGTGTGAGGCATATACGCATCGATGTAGGCACATCGGTCTTTCAATCGCTCTTTTTCAACCGATCACTCTTTTTCGGCCGCTCTTTTTTCATTGATCGATCGGTTGAAAGCACCGATCGATTGGTTGACAGCATCAATCGATCGATGGAAAAGACCGATCGATCGATGCAAAAGTCCGATCGATCGATGTAAAAGTCTGATCAATCGATGGAAAAGTCCGATGGATGTGGTGATCGGATTATTTGCGTCTTTGGCGTTCCATAAATTAACCCTTACTTCTGGTCAAAACCGAAGTTAACATTTCATTATTAAAAAATACATATCTCATTAACCAAAACAGGTTCAGACTTGAACTTTTTCGGGATGATGATGTCATCAATGACGTCATAACATTAAATCAATGTTTATATCTAAAAAATTCATATCTGGAGAACCATAATTGCTATGCAAGACCTTTGCAACATATGAAAGCTCTTGAAGTATAGATCAAATCTTACACGAAGTGTGACTCCATGTGACATCTACTTCCGGTCGAAATCGGAAGCTGGAGTGAAAGTGAATATTCCCAGGCTACGTTTTGAGGTCTGCGAACAATGCTATCTAGAATTGGGACATAAAGTTTTACCCCTAGGCCTTCCAATTTAAAGAGTAATGACATCATTATCTTCATGACGAGTTTAAAAATATACTATTTTGCTAAAAACCTGTTGGAAGTTCAAAAAAGTTCAAACTTTAAGAAGCTAAATTTCCAAAAGGACGTTAAATGGTTAAATGTCTTACTGATAGGAGGGACAAATGCAAAAACACTACCAGACATGTTTTTATTGGTGTGTTACTTATTAAGTAGTGTATTATAACGCCCCTTAGAAAGATCCTGCCTTTTGATTGGTTTAGAGCGCATCACATGATATGTCTTATTTTTACTAGAAATCGCGCAAACGCGATGCACAAAAACACGCAGCAAACAATGTACTATAACTGTAGCAACCAATGTACAGTGCTATAAAATATATACATGTATTGACTACTTTTACACGTGCTATGGTTAAAACTACGACTCCCTCGGTGATCCTCAGAGCGGTCTATTTTTCCCGCGGCGAAAATAGAATGCGCCGAGGATCACCTCGCGAATCGTAGCTTTAACCTATCGACACTGGAAGCAGTCAATATTTGCATACCATGTGACTCTGTGCTCAATGTATGTTTCATTATTACTTTTTTCAGGGAGTAGTGTTGACTGCCATAGAGTTGTTCAATAGCCATGGGCAGAGAGCCCTTATGTAAGTACAGGATCAATCTGTTACATGTAGTCGGCAGTATCTCTCCGAAGATCATGCTGATTAACATCATGCTTTTACCTCTTTCCTGAATTGATCAGATTATGAGACTGATAAGGATTTATCACTTTTCTCAATAATGGAAAGTCATTAAAATAAAAAAGAGAATTAGGTTGACTTTGTTCACTATCTTTCACCTCTTTGGACCAAGTTTGAATCTAGCCTTGGACCTTGTACAGTTGTGGAATCTGATTTCACTCCTTATCTGATCGCATTTAGTTTTCTCCATCTGTAGTTTTTGTCGCAAATCTCAAACTGGACATAATCTCCTAGATGTATTGAATGTGTTGTAAAATAAATGGTTTTCATTGTTGGTCTAATTTTTATTTTTAAAAATCTAAAAATCCAACAAGCAAATTCTCTGTGGATGTCAACAAGCTCAGGAGAAGTATTTGCTCCTTTTCCCTTAGATATGAGGTGTATGTTACATGTTTAAAGCAAGATGGATAAAAACAACACTTCAAAATGTTTTACAATGAATACTGGGAACAATTCCCATGTGTAAGAAGATAAAAAAGGTTGAAACTATGCTTTTTGCAAGGTCTATTGGTGAGACTTGCTGATTGCCCACGGTGGAGCAAAAGTCCTTGTATTGTTCTTGTTTTGCACTGCCACTTAGCTGACCTTAGTGTACAACTTAAGATGTTCCTATTTCTGATATAGCAATGTTGGCAGGTATGCCACTGGTGTACAACTCAATGATCAGAGTGTTGGGTCCATCATGAATTTACTATGGTTCTAGCTGAATCTTTGTTAAAGAAGAATCAAGACTATAAGTCAATTTTTAGTACAAGATTTGAACTTCCGGATAAACGTGCCGACGGTCTACTAACAGAGCTACAGAGCTATCTACATGTACATGTAGCACTGACATTTCCCCCCCCCCCCTCCACCAGTGGATCTCCTTTGATGGGACTCTGACCCCAAAATTTTGCTCACGTTCCCACACATCCACAGCCACTCAGTACTCAAGCAGCATGCAGCACAAGAGACAAGCTTTTCTCAAGAAGAAGACCAGAGTATGCTTATTGAAACATTGAGTTTTAATCCTCAGCCCCCTTAGGCCGAAGCGGTATTGTCATTGCCTACGGCAACCCCCTGATGTCCGTCCGTCCGGATGTACAGCTGGGTACTTTCGTTTCCAGACTATAAGTTGAGTTAGAAGGGACATTTGGACTTGTGACTCTGGTGGGGGTTGCCCTTGGGGAAAGAAAAGATAGGATTGAATTGGGGTGAAAAGGTCAAAGTTCAAGGTCATGGAAGTGAGTTACAGGTATAGCTAAATGGTTTCCTGACTGTAACTCCAGTTAGATGTGAAATTTTGTCTTTTAACCAGTTGGTTTTTGCGGGAAATCCTTTTCCCGTTTCCCCTTGCAGGATTATTTTCAGTCAAAAAAGCAACTTTTATTTCTAGCCATTAATCATGTTAATAATTTGTTCTGTCAATGAAACTCTGTTTGGACACGGGTCCATACACTGTATAATGACATTATTCATAGACATTTAAAGATTTTAATGGCTCAAATGTGTTTTTTACGTTTATGTGTCTGAAGCACAATCAGACTGTTGGAAAGGCATTATGTATTAAAATGTGAAAGGGAAAGGTCTTTGATGAAGGCATTAGACAGAAATCCATGCAAAGAGTTAATCCGTTCATTGTTTGCAGTGCCTTTTGCCCTTGGCCTCTGAACCATGACCCCATGGACTCCTGGAAGCAGTTGCCTGTGTACACAGTACATGCAATCCGCTAAAGTGTATCAACACACCTGATGTCAGCGGCCTAGCCAGGATTTTTCTCGGGGATGGGGGGGGGGACTGGTTTAGAAAAACAACGTGCTGTGGTCATCAACCCATACAATGTAGTTCATGTACTCGAAAATCCAAAGCCTATGATGCAACCTCAAACCCTGAATGTCCTTGAGAAAGGAAACCTCTCAACTCCTGTGTGTGGTACAGCCTAAAAACATATATATATTGAGCTCCTTATATAATGAGCTCTTTATTACATTGTGTAGTTCATAGTAAATATCAACAAACCTCTATTTTTGAAAGTTCCCACGTTTCATAGAGAAACTAGGATAAAGATAGACATACAAAATCGAGAAGAAAAACATTCCGATGGACCAAATCGTCGCGTGAGAACTATAAGGTCCTTAACAAACGTGATGGACAAAAGGTCCTTAACAACATTTTTTTTTTAAGGTTATAAAACAGTAAATAAAATATAAAAACCACAAATTAGTGTTTCCTTATAACAATCTATTTTCAGATTTTCATAAGGAAACATTAATTTCTGATAGTTGTATTTTATTATATTGTTTTATAGGCTTTAAAAAATGTTTTGTTAACAACCTTTTGTCCATCACGTTTGTTAAGGACCTTATAGTTCTCACGCGACGAAATGCTTTGTTTTTGTGGAGGATTATAGCACCATTTGATCTTTGATGAACACTCTACTTTCATTTTCATGTCACCACGGAAAAACCGTGATTGACCCTGCTGGAAACCATCCAAAGGAAGATTTTCCCAGCATGGCAAGACAACCAGAGTCAATTTACAGTATAGACTCCCAGCCAAACCAGTTCTGCTAATACATGTAGGAGGCATCTTCTACATAGGCCTTCCACAGCCCCAACTACCCCCAACAGGGTCTTTCCTCATCAGGCAGACTCCCGTATCTATAGACAGTTTCTTTAGCATAGTGGTTGCAGTTTCCCATTTCCCCTCCATCTCTGAGCCAATCTCTGCAGAAATTACCTTTAGTTACGTCTGATCTCTCTTCTTAGGTCCCTAAAGAAGTAAATTCTTGCTCTGTTATGATCGTAGGACCTCCTGTATACACGCTAACTGGTTATCATTGCGCGCGATGTAAACAACCCTAGATACGAAGCTACTTTTTCTACTTGCCAAACATCGAGTCTCCTCCTAGTTGACCAAAACTTGGAGACAGGTAATGCTCCACCGGTAAGTTGTACTTGTAATACAAAAAGTTGGAGTATTAAGGCCTATTCTACTACAAGGTACAAAAATATGTCATACTGTCAGGGCCATAAATATTTTTTGTGGCTGCTTAAAAAGTTTCAAGAAACACTATTTCAATTTACAATTCACGATGATCAAATCACATGACCAAGCTTTCAGCTGAGCATTCTGTGAAAAAATTACAGAGGCCCAAAGAAGCCATAAGCCTTAGCTTTTTCTCACAGTTTGGAAAAATTAGTGTAACCCTCACAACAGGAGGGATGAATAAACATACTGCGATGGTTATTAATATGGTAATGAGAAATCTATGTAATTATACAAACGTGTTCATGAAAGGTATTTTAACCTTTTGTGTGTGGGTAGGCACCACATTCAAACTGTACACCTATAACAAAAGGGACAATAAGTTCACGGTTGCTATCACAAAGGAAAACGTTGTAGTTCATGGTTGCTATCACAAAGAGCTGAACAAAGGAGGGTCCACGATTGCCGGTGTTTACACACATGTGTGTGAGCGTGTCTATCCATTCAAACCGAGGACTTTAACAAAAGGGATCCGGGTGTTTGACAGAGCGAGGACGTCCTCTCCTTTTCGTGTACAAACCCAATGGGGACGTCGCTAAAAAACAAACAATGGGAGAACAAAGAGAAGTCCTCGATTAGCGGGATTCACAAACGTGGGTGTGTGTGTGTTTGTTTTTTTGTGTTTTTATTCTTCATTGTTTTAAACTAAATAATCACCTGCCTCCGAAAAAAAACCAGCAGATATGTTTGCTGTTTTTTTGTTTTGTTTTGTTTTATTAAGGTTCATAGAAAACTAAAATTACTACAAAATATTTTAACTATTGTCCAATAATTATTTTTAAGGGCATCACAACACCCAACTTTAAAATTGGAAATTTTTGTTTAACCTGCAGAACATTTGCACAATGGATGGAGGTGGCATCTTGAAATTGATGACATTAAGTTCAACGAGTGCTGTGTTCCACCATGGTTTCACTGATACCACTCCAAGTATATATAATGTTAGACAAATAAATAAAAACCTGTTAAACTTAAAGCACTAAATCAAAGGTAGTCTTGGTGCTATCATATCCACAAACTGCTCTCACACACGAACCGCTCCAAGAGAAGGTCTTGGGAAACTCTCATTCGTCAGGTCATGTGTGCGCATAGTGTTTAGCATAATTTATTGAATATGGAAACTAATATGACGTATTGAATTTCATATGTAAGAGCAGTCTAATACCCTGACGTCACCTGCAGAAGTACATAATGCTCTACATGTAATTGTACATGTATGATAACATAGACAGTACGTTGTATACTAGTACTACTTTTAGAGTGCATGAAAACTGAATACATGTGCGTGTCATTGTTTGTGTATTTCGCGTGGGGGTATGCTAGCTAGCGTAGAAAATGGCTAACCATTAGGATGAGCGTACAGCATGCGTGCGACAGCCTGAAGTGAGTGCACAAAGGCAAGGAGACTCTTTAATACGCCTGTTCAAGAATGCTTGAACATTCCTCATAAGGCAGGAATAATAGTAAATAGGGCGAAGGATAAGGGAGTTATGTTATAATTGTTGTAGGATAGTCTCTCTGCCAAGTAAAACTAAATATTGGCAATGAAACACTTATACCATGCATTTGTTTATTTTTGGCCTACACATACATGAATTATGAATTTTGTGTAGCAATAATATTAATTTTCTGTAGGGGGATAATTTACTGCATGTTATATAGGCCCGATTCACTGAGATAAAGAGATAAGAGGTGAACTCAAGACTGTGTTCGCAGCACTCCAACATGCTGCTTTTAACAGTATTTTATAAGTTGCTGCATATATAATGAGCGTTTCAAATACCCCATGCCCTGTACATAGGCCTACATGCAGTTTCTCTATTGCAAGGTCAAAATGCATAAATAAATGTAAAACAATTTTACTCAAGGTACTGTAGCCAGCCTACTTACTGTTTGTAACCTGTACGTAGTGTGGAAATCTTCCTGTCTGTTCAACAATGCATTATCGTTTAAAGGGCCGGGCTGTGTAATCACTATTAAAATTATTGGCTATAAAAACTTTCTTTGTGTTTCCAACTTCTTGTGGTCAGACCAGTTCCCTCCCTCCAATCCCCCCCCCCCCTTCGGTCTCCCTATTCATTGTTTATCCCTTGCCTTGTCTGTTTGCTCTCTGTCTCTATTCATGTATTTCCACGTGAATGCTTTTAATACACTTATATACCTGTTCATGTGTGTTGCTTGTCATTTAGCCTTTGAGAAAAACTCTGCTAGGGTTGAAACGTCAGGCCATTAACTATTTTTTGCATTAAAAACTTATTGGTTAGAAGTACAGCAACGTTCGACAGTATAAAGCATTTTGAGAAACATTTAACTTTGAAGTAATGTGGTTATTGAAAAAGATATTAGTTTTGATCCCCAAAAATTTAAATCTGAGAAAAGTTACTGCAAAAACGTTTTTCACGACCAGTCTATTCTGTGTGCACTCAAGAGTTGTTGTGCGCGTGCGCCCTAATTAGCTGTTCCGACGTAGTAGTCGGAACAGCTATTGTTCTTGTCGAGATTTTTATTATTTTTATTATTATTATTATTATTATTATTATTATTATTATTATTATTATTATTATTATTATTATTATTATTATTATTATTATTTCTATCTGCCTAAATCCCCATAGCATTTGTACACAATTTTATTTAATTCCTTAAAAAACTTATGAATATGAAAGACTTAAATCTTATATCATATTGAAGCTTATGTCATGAAGTTGTTGTAAAATCTAAGTAGCTTAAATTAATTAATTAGTGTACTTAGTTATAATGACATGAATATTTAATTAGCCAATCTTATTACCACAATATCTCAAAAATATACCCCCGATCGTCAAACTTTTTTCAGTTTTAGACTTCTGGGATAATGTAGATGAGTTTGCCGGCCTAAAATGCAGAACGACGTCATCATGACGTCATTTATTGGGCATTTTCACCCATGTACAAAACACATAGGAGAAAGTGAAAAACAAATCCGACTTCCAGAAACATAATTTTTCAATTAAGTTAAATTTTAGTGACCTAAAAGAAAGAAATCTTTTTTTAAAACACAAATGCTTTCACTAAGAGTTATTCCAGACCATTAAAACTAATCAAGGTACAATGAATTTCCAAGATAATTAACGATGAATGGACAAATCGGACCCAATGGCTAGCTGGCAAATTGTGTCGTGATTGCGCAATCACGGCTAGGCGTCAAAGACTGCCGTGATATTGGAATCCTAACCGAGAGAGGATATACGTACGTTCTAATAGGGTTTTCGTTAAAAGGCATTGGATTGGGATAAGTTACATACCATCGTGTAAATTATCAAATTTATTAGTACGAAAAACACATTTTTGTTACTGTGACGTCATCAGGTGTCAAATTACGGTAATTCAAAGTTTTAATTAGTTAATTTTTGCAGCACCATATCTCAAGAAGTACACAGCCGATTTTCAAACTGTTTTCAGTTATAGACTCCTTGGGCATTGGAGATTAGCCTTGGGTTATCGTGGTACAGTGTACCATGTTGACCTTTAGTTCCGGGTCAACCGGAAGTGGGACCATATCTCAAGAACTACACAACAGATTTTCAATTTCTTTTCTGTTAGAGATCCTTTGAGCATTAATCATTGAACTTCGGTTACCATGAACCCATGTTGACCTTTACTTCCGGGTCAACTGGAAGTGGGACCATATCTCAAGAACTACACAGCAAGTTTTCAAATTTATTTCAGTTTTAAACCTATTGAGCATGTAAAAAAACACGGAACAGCTTTGTGTTTGTTCACAAACACCTAATGTCTATAAAGCTTAGTCATCATCAAACTAACACATGCGCAGTGGTTTGCTACCAGTTTCGGTAGCGGCGAATGAGAGTTTCCCAAGTTTCTTGGAGCGGTTCGTGTGTGAGAGCAGTTCGTGGATATGATAGTGTCCTCTATTTGAGAAAGTTTTGACAAATCAACAAGAGAAGGGCTTGCACGAAGACTAAATCTAAGGGGATTCAATTATTACTGTTTGTTTGGTGTAATCTTGCTTGAAAAATTGGCTGAGAAAGTTGAAAAACAGTAAAAAAAATCTTCCCAAAATCCTTTTTCTTGGGCTATATTTCCTTGTGAAAAAGATTTAGGCTTGTCAGTAGAACATGCTCTTTCAGATAGTATCAAGTTCAGACTGCCTTACCCTGCTAAAAACAGCAACAAGGAAGAAATGTTGTAAATGTAGATCTTGTTCTGAAAAAGACTAGCTAAAGTGACTGGTAACAGCAAACACTGATCCACAAGAACTTGCAGCTGTTTTATGACTAAGACGACTGTCTAGTACTCTGAAACACTGTTGCCATCACCTCGACAACCAATGATGAGGTTTGGTAGCAGCTACACTTGAACTTTTTAAGAAGTACACTGACCTTGTTGCATTGGGGGGTTTTTTTGGGGGGGGTCCTTTTTTTTTTCAATTGTTAAGTTTGTAGATCTCCAATTATTTGAAAGTACCAGGGAGTGGTGGGGCTGAGAATGTCTGTCACTCTATTTACCTGTAGAGCCACTACATTAGCAAATTTCCTCTGCTGACGATAGGCGCAGCACAAAGAAATTTTCCACACAATAGCGTCCTCTGTTGCTTTCCCCCACAGTGCCCTGTGGCATAGCACCACGATAGCTAATCCTCTTTTTCTCTTAGTGGTGGTGGAGTCCACACATGTTTGAGTCTACTAAGCCTTTTGTGTGCTCTTCTTGCAATGTTAACAATTTCTGTTGTAAGTTGTATTAATAAAAATAAAGTTATTTTTCAAGTAAATCTTTCAGTGTAGAGTTTGTGTTCTTCAAATTATTTTATTTGTAATATTGTGGCAAACTTTTTGCAGTCCTCCTTAAAGATTTTTTCAGATTCCTCCCGGGCCCGTTCCTTGAAAGGTCACCGCCTTGGAACATAAAACCTTTAAACAGCACACGGGCCCTGCAGAAGCTTGCAACACCCCGCCCTTCCCATAGTTACCCCTCGAACAGATGTGTGTGTAGCGCATGAAGGCCATTACAATTGAGTTGCCCTGGAGGCCCTTTGTGAAGCATGAATTGTCCTACTTCCGTTAGGCGGATATTGACAAAATTGTCACACTGCCGATCCACCAAACTCCGCCAAAAATAGGTTGGTAGCCAACCGTGGATCCTCATTGGCCAAATCTGCCCTCTCAGAACACCCGGAGCAAGCTCGAGGACACTTTAAAGAAAGTAGACTCGGCCTCTCGCTTCGGGATGCGCTCGTCAGCGTTCCTCCTTCTCCTCACAAATTACCTTCTGTCTGGGTGTGAGGAGGACTCTTCCATTCCAACTGACTTACTGACAGCGGCACACCACTGCCTTAACCTCGGATGCATCACCCTTTTTATGTCTGTCCCAGGGGCTCCAGCACAGGCCTGTCTCAAGCTACTGGGTCTCATAATCACCATGGTGGACCTTTTTAGACCTCTGCAGACTGCAGATACACCCGATTCAGCTCCATCTACTTGCCCACTTTAAAACCAACCAGCACCAAATCAACCATCTGGTACTTACCTCAGCTTGGCTCGGTTCCACACCTTTATTGGTGGATGGACCCCTCCGACTTCATTTGGGGCTGCACTCTCTATCAGCCCCAGCCATCCAGCACAATCACAACCGACGCATTGCTGTCACTTTGCCCCCCTCCCACCCCCCACATCCCCCCTCCCACCCCCCACATCCCCCCCACGAGATTTGTAAACCGAACACTGCACCTTTCATATGAACATCCTTGAAATGCTAGTGGTGTCAAAAGCTCTCGAACACTTCCTGCCCTCAATTTCTGGTTGGGCAGACCGTGTTCGCTGCGACAATAAGATGGTGGTGGCATCAATCACCAGGGAGGCACCCGGTCGGCATGCCTGTGCACGCTGACCTGGGAGCTCCTACATGTACACATCAACATCCTCAAAATGCTATTGGTGTCAAAAGCTCTCAAACACTTCCTGCCCTCAATCTCCAGTCAGGATTTGCTGGGACCATTTGACGATAGGACGGCTTTTAAAAACGCATGTAAACTATCGACCTACATATTAAAATCTTTGTAGAAAAGTACACACTCACCATCTGAGATTATTACTGTTTTAGATTATTTTTTGTGTTTTAAATACATTCCACGGCAATTTTTGCTGTGCTCTTATCAAAACCTCCTATTATCCTTTGATTGTTAGGGCCATTGCTTTCGTCGGCTGATGATGGATTGTTGTAGTAATATATGCACATCGAGACAGCGTCAGGCAAATCGCCAGACACGCGATGTAAAAACTGTCGAGGATCCTTCTCGAAACAGCAAAAGAATACACCAACCTTTGGCACTACCATCACTTCTCTCAGCCGCCATTGTGAAAGTGCAGTGAATGTGCGCTTCGGCGCTAGTGCTAAGCCCAATTTTGCACAGTGGCCATTTGTTGATAGAAGCAGTCGATATTGCATGAGTTTTGGTCTTGAGTGCCTTTGACACCAAATGGTCTTTTTGGTAACAAATAAATAAACTTGCCTTACTTGCAATGAGTCCAAACAGCTGCAAATAACAACAGAGGTAAAGCAGTAAACATAAATGAAAATAGTATTATTTATCCTTTAACATACAATGGCAATCACATTCATTGTATGATACTTTCAAAAATAAATTACAAAGTAAATAATAATCACAAATTTTTCAGTCAAGTTTACTCATTTCAACTTAAGGTTATATATAAATCTAATTCTGACATTTGCAATTCTTGTATGCCCTATATTTTATACTTATAAATAAACTTTTCATTTTGGAATAGCAGTAGTAATAGTAGGTTGTCCGTCGTATCCGACGCTGACGTCTTTGCACATTCAGTGTGTCCTCATGTGGCTGTATAGTCCAATTCGAGAGCGGCACAGCCGCCCACAGTTAGGGCATGGAAACTGTCCAGGTACAGCTGGCACAGCTGCAGCTGCAGCCTTTCTCTTCTCTCGGGCGGTGATCAGGCCAGCTCTTCTCTGCTCCTCGAAGCTGACAAGGGCCTGATGTGTGAGGGTGCGCCAATCTGTGCGATCCTGAGCACACTGTTCCAACTCTTTGGGAGGGATACCAGCATGTGTGATGTTGTCTTTCACGCTATCCTTGTATCTCTTGCGAGGTCTTCCTCTATTTCTCCTACCAAGAGAGAGTTCTCCATAGAACAGATGCTCTGGGAGCCTGGAATCTTCCATTCAGATGACGTGACCAGTCCATCTGAGCTGGGCTTTCAGGATGATGGCTTCGATGCTTTGGCTCTCTGACTTTTCAAGGATCTCGAGGTTTGTGACTCGATCTTGCCACCGTACACCAAGGATTAATCTCAGGCTGCGCATGTGGAAGCGTTCCAGCATTTTCAGGTGTCTTCTGTACAAGGTCCAAGTTTCACATCCATACAGCAGACTTGTGAGGACGATTGCCTTGTACACCTTTAATTTTGTAGACGGCTTTATGCTGTGTTGGTTCAGAACCCGTGCTCGCAGGCGTCCAAGGGCTCGGCTACCCATGCAGATCCTGGTGCTGATTTCTTTGTCAAGAGAGCCATCATTAGAGATAACGCTGCCCAGATACTTGAAGCTTTCCACTGTCTTGAGCTTTGTACCTTCAATGGAAATTGAAGGTGGAGGGACAGCTACCGAAGCAGGTTGGTACAGCACCTCTGTCTTTCCAAGGCTGATGGTAAGGCCAAAAAGTTGCGAGGCTTCTGCAAACTTGTCAACAATCAGCTGAAGGTCAGATTCCTTGTGCGCCATTAATGCACAGTCATCGGCAAAAAGTGCCTCAGTGATGTTCTTCTCGGTTGTCTTTGTCTTGGCATTCAGACGCCGAAGGTCAAAAAGAGATCCATCAAGCCTATACTTCAGGTACACTCCAAGCTCGAGGTCGCGTACAGCATGGTTGAGCATACTGGAGAAGAAGAGGTTGAAGAGCACAGGTGCCAGTACGCAGCCCTGCTTTACACCATTAGAGATCTTGAATGGCTGGGAAGTTTCCCCCTTCGAGAGTACAAGACCATTCATGTTATCATGGAAGAGGCGAATCATTTTGACAAACTTTCGAGGACACCCAAGTTTTGAAAGTATAGACCAGAGCGCTTCTCTGCTGACTGTATCGAAAGCCTTGGTCAGATCTATGAAGACCATGAAGAGGTCCAGGTTATGTTCGATGCACTTTTCCTGAACCTGACGCACAGTGAAGCAATAGCAGTAGTGTTCAGATAATAGCGTGGCGGTAGTCATTTAACTGCATTCCACTCAGGATTCAAGGCTCCCAATACAACAATACCTGATCATGAATTGTCTCTACTGTAGTTTGGACACAGACCTTGAAATAACTTGATGTGCAGTGCAGCGTTTCAAATAATACTTACATTTACGTAATCAATAATGTTGTGCTTTTAGTGTAGAGATTGCGATGCAAGATGTTTGACAATGTGGAGCTCTTACCTCTGTGTCCTCTCCATAGGGTTTGTGTACTACGTTAATGTTTTTGTTACATCCACTTCTTTGATTTTCACCTCTTAATTTCTTTAGATCATCTTTCATTCTTTCGGATGATCAGTATCAAAAGCTCAATAAGTACAGTGCTCAAAAGCAATGACTTTCACCCTCACTGAAAATACTTTCTTTCCTAAAACAGGGTGTGAGGACTGTGGACAAAGCCATATGGGGGATTGCCCAGTACATGGACCTTTGTTAAAGGTTAGGGATAAAGTGATACCTACAAGAGCAAGACTGACATTACCCCACTACCTCATGTTAAAAGAGCTGGAACTACGCACTGCAAACCAACAAGGTAAATATTGAGTTATGATAGCCAATTTTATTTTTCGCTTGGAAAAAGAACATTTTTTAATGTGTAAAAGAAAGTGTGAGAGTGTACATACTTGCAAACATCTATTACAATTTTACAGATTAGATTAATCAATTAAATGTAGTCCTGCTAAGACGGCAGCACCATGTCACAGCCCTGATTTGTCGGCTTCAAAGGGGCAAGGTAGTTTTGCCATGAATATTTGAAAAAAATCCAGGGCACAAAGGCAATTGTAAACGTTGCAAAGGGCTTTGAGGCAATTTAAAAAAAATACACTTAATTACAACAACAAAATTCCCATATGCCTTGCAAATTTGTTTGTGTGCTTCCTGTAACATGCTGTAAAGAAGAGGGTTGGTAGGTATGAAAAAAAAATTATTTTAGGGAAAGAAGTTCACATGTGCACACCAAGAACAATGTTCATTGACCAAGAGGAAATTGAGATGGGATACAAAAGAATTCTTTCATTTTTATGCAATCAGATTTGATCGAATATTGAAATATATAAAATAAAATTGTAATCAAATTATTGATTTTTTTTGTGGTTGGCAGGTTTTTGAATAGTCTGTTCAGGCCTAAGTCGTATTAAATTTAAACATTAATCACATGATATCATAATAAACAGAGAAAACAAAAATAAAAATGTGAATAAGATCAAATAAATGTGTAAACATGTAACATTTTAAGGCTAGCACCATCATCTGGACAAGTACATGTATGTTGTGAAAGTATCCTGACATTAGGGACTGAACTGAACCAAGAAAAACAAATTTTTGGGCCAACCAAAATGATATAATACGCAGTTCTGTTATAGCGCTTTATGACACTGGAGGGCGTCTTAAAGTGCTCATTATTTTCTCTGCAAGGTATGTAGAGCTATGTTTGAAATTTAAGACCCATTTTTTTACATAGTACCTTGTAATAGTTCACAAGGTGCTGTAGCCGATCTGCAGCCAACCATACCAGAAAACACCAGGGTGAACCCCTTCTCTTAACAATAAGTATACTGGGTTCTTTTACATGCATCACAACACACAGGACCTACGACTTAACGTCCCATCCGAAAGACGAAGAAAAAACGGTTAAGTGTCTTGCTTAAGGACACAAGTGTGAAGACCTGGAGTCAAATCCACACTCTGCTGACCAGAAACACCAAAAGCACCAGCTGCTCTATACCCAGAATAAGATTATGAACACACAAGATACTCCAGGTTTACCATTAGAACTCTATTCTCGGAGAAACAACTTTCTCTTTTGTTGGGGTTACATGTACCATCTAGGAAAATCCTTCCTCCATTGGTTATTAACACAATGGACCAGTGGTGTTATGGTGCCTGTGAACAGTCAAGGCCAGCTGTCTACATTCGGAAGGAAACATTGCAATTTAGAAAACTGATCCACACTGGTTTCGTTCATCTGATCAAACTATAAATTTAAAGGCATTATTTATTTAGGTCCAGGTTGAAATTTTGATGGAAATTTTGATTGTGTTTTTCATTATGATTAGAGCTCCAGGTCATACCACTTTCAAGGAATTTTATCCACTGGAAAGTGGAATGATAGATGCTGATGTGCAGGATGTGAAATTTGTTTGCAGAATGGTAAATCAATGCAGGATTATCATCCTCATTGAAAATATGACAGAGATCACAAATACATGTATGCCATCTCAATTTGTAGATTGAAAATACAAAATTTAAGGCTGTACATGTACCAACAAATAGTCAACAAATATTCCAAATGGACCATCTTGAAGAACATATTAAAATTGGGGGAGTGAAGCCCAGATTATGGCTTTCTCTATGTATATAAGTTCCTTGTGACACGATGAACATAAAACACAATAGTAAAGTATTTATTAGCCTGACTGACTGTTATGATTTTCACTTTCTGTTATATGCATGCTTTTATCTGCATATAAAATGAAAATTGTTCATGTGTAAAGGTTTGGTTTGTTTTGAAACATGTATATTTAATACCGCTGTAAATCGTAATGGTTGTGACATTTTACTCTGTAAAGTAAGTGTTCTGTGCTTTTCTCTTTACAGTATTGGGAGTATTTGCTCGTAAGCTTATTCAACAAAGAACACAGTTTGGTCCATTTATCGCCCCAAGAGTTCCCAAATTGGAGACCATACCACCTGATAATAAACTCATCTTCAAGGTAGTATTTTTGTGCAAAATTGGAAAAACAGTAAATTTGCTTTGTCCTTCTGACAAATTGTGTGAGTGAACATGTCTACGCATTCAAACCGAGGTCATCGATGATTGGTTTGTTTTACAGAAGAAAAAAACAATGGGGATGTTGATAAACAAAACTATGGATTTATTGGATTGAATAAGGTGTTTTTCTGTTCATAAAACCTGAAGTTTTAAAATAGAATGGAATGCTGTGTCTTTATAGTCTATTTGGGCATGTGTGGCTGTGGAGTCATGTACATCTCCCAGACTGGATTTGACCTGACATACTGTCTAAGTGAAGGATTGGTAATTATCAAATTAGATTCAGCTGGAAATCTCACTGATTTTAAAGTACACCAGTACCAATCGTTGTGAGAATTATTCCCATCTGAAATACTGTTGAAGTACTGTCGCCAGCATTTGCAGATATCCTCCCTCCCTGCCCCAGTGTTGACGTGTCAATTCCTAGCTTTTTGAAACAGTCAGTCTTCTTTACTACTTTTACACTGATCCACCACTAATGCATTTTCCCCTAACCACTAGTTCTATTCTACTAAGAGTTTTTATAAGTTATAGTACCCATTGTACATTGCCCCGCTGCATGGCTGCCATCTTAGTCGTCCTCTTTTTTCTTAAAACTAGTAAAGCTAGGATTTACTTCACCAAGCTCTCAATGAAGAGTTCTTTCAGACTTTTTCAAAAAGATTTGTTTTTAGAGTTTCATTGTTATTATTATGAACTAAAGCCTGACAAAGGGCATGTTGGTTCATAATGGGTTGCAGGAAGCTCCTTGGAACCAACTACCTCTTCATGAAAATGTCATTGGGACATGAGCTTGTCCCAAATGGTGTCCTCTGATAGGACCACATTTGTCCCAGCCCGGCTGAAGCAAAGGCTTTGGAGAACCCGCTGGCAGTAGGATTAGCCGGAGCAAGGGCGAGGCCAATCTGACCGCTAAGGGCATGTTTATACCCAGAACTAAACCAACCTTTGAGGCCCCACATAGGGGAAAAATGCTATGGCAAGCCCTGGATCCCATATGGAGCGCCCGGCCTCTTCCACCAGACCAGCTGCTCTCGAGAGCAAACCAGAACCAGTGGATTTGCGCCCCTGAACTGTTGACGGGTTTTCCAACCACGGGTCTGGTATAAAAGACAAACCATTTCATGCCTGCCCCCCATAGTAATGTCTAATGGAAAGCACATGGCACCACCATTGCTGCGGGCGAAGGACAGGCAAGTGACTGGACTAACCTTTCTAATGGTCGTTCTGGGTTAGATGCGTGCAAGTCAGCGTAACCATCTTGCAGATGACAACACGAGCGACCATGCGAATGAGTCTGTACATTGCAAGGCCATTGCATGTGCAATCGCGAGGCTCACACAGATTTAAATATTGCTTGGCGATAACTCCACAGATTCCGAGGACACATAGACACCCATCAGCTATTGGATATAGAGAATCAAATAAGGCTAGTTCAGCAAAATATGATCAGAGTCCTTGAGCCTCTGTGGAACCTCTAGTTGTGGAGTACCAATCATTTAAGCGACGTACGGGGCCAGTGGAACCAAGCATCTGGTGTTTTCAAACCACGTGCAGGACTCAATGTGCGTGAATGCCATTAATAGTGTCGTGCAAACCAAGAATTGGAAACCAGCTGTACATTGGCTTATGGCACGTTTTCAACATTAGTTATTGTCAAGACCAGTATCCACACTTTTTGTGAACCAGCAATATGCATGAAATAACAAACCTGTGAAAGTTTAAGCTCAATCAGTCGTCAGAGTCATTAGGAAATAGTGGGAAAAACTCTTTTATGTTTGGTTTAGGGTTTTTTTTCTTACATTGAGTTTCGGAACCACAAGATCAAAACTAACTGTTTTACTAAGGGAATTATTCCACCATGACAATCTTTACCGTGTATTAGTTTTGTGCAAATCTGTGACAATTTATATTTTAACGCTTACCAATGTTGTGCACATCTTTTAAAAGTTTCTTTCCCACAGTTGCAATATGATACATGTAAGTAAAGTTGCAGTCTTAGTTTAACAGGAATCTGAGGCCTGATAAAGCCAGGTTTAAAGTGTCCTTTTGTGCTCTGAAAGTTGACGTGATAACATGCCGGTTAACTTGATATCATGCCCGAACAATTTTTATGTAACTTGCACTTTGCATACACTCACAGTGTTAAATGCTTTTTTTGCCCCATACAAAGGCGGACAAAATGTACTGTTATTCATGCTTAAAATCCCAGTTTCCCTGGGGATTATTGTTGTGTAAACTCCAATTTCGGACCTTTGTCCTTTATTAGACAAGAGATCAATAGCAGCTTGCAGTTTATGGATAAAGGCAACATAGCTGCTCTGATTCTTTTGGATGTATCATCCGCTTTTGATACAGTCAAACACTCCATCTTGATTGATTGCCTCCAGTCATTTGGTGTGACGTCGCTTGCACTTAAATGGTTTGCATCATATCTGGGCAATTGCTCTCAATGTATATCATTTGATGGCACAAAGACACAATCCACACCTCTTTCTTTTGGTGTACCACAGGGATCTGTCGGTGGTCCACTTTTGTTCTCAATATGTTCAACCACTTGGTCAGCTCATTCAGAATCACAACGTGGGCTATCACTCATATGCCGATGACATTAAATTATATCTCTCCTTCCACCCAACCGACGACGACTAGTTACCACCATAACTTGCTTAGAAAACTGCATCACTGATATTCAGCTATGGATGGCACAGAACAATGTCAAATTAAATTAACAGAAATCTGAGTTAATACTCCTTGGATCTAAGGAAAAACTGAGTAGAATATCCACACGTCCAATCTCAATTGGGAGGTCACAAATTGAACCATCCCGGAAATGTTGTGATCTTGGTGTCGTCATAGACTCAAATTTGAACTTCAATCAGCACATATCTACAATATCAAGATCTATCAGATATCACCTTTGTAACTTGTCTCATATTCACAAATCTCTGACCCTGAAAGCTTCTGAAATATTGGTTCCTGCACTCATGTCTTCATGTTTTGGATTTCTGTGTTGCTCTCCTTATCAACCTTCCTGACAACCAAATAAATTGTCTTTACAACATCTGTAAAACCAGATTGTACCAGAATCTGGATTCTACCAGATTGTTTACACTTACTAAACATATGTCACACATCTCTTCAATCTTACAAGCACTCTATTGGCTCCCGGTACATGAGCGCATCAATTTCAAGGTCTACTCCTTATCTTTAATTCTGTTCATGGCACATCTACTAGATACATTCAGGATTCAGTAGAAGTGTTTCAACAAGATGGCTTCCCGCTACAAACACCATGCTACTCAACATCCCTCGTTTTTAACGTACTTGGTACTTGGGGAGATCGTTTCTTTTTGACATGCTGGCCCATTTCATTGGAATGCTCTTCAACTGAACCTCGGACTAGTAGACACTCTCTCCAGCTTCAAAACTAACTTGAAAACACACTTGTTCAGTCCAGGCTTTAAGTATCGTCATTAACAGAGTTCCTTTTCTATACGCCAGGAGTATCTTTCTGACAGACATGGAGCACTACAAATGTCCATTATTATTATTATTAATAAGCTGCCGTGGTAGTTTTCCATTGTTGTTAGATTCTAGCTTGCGTTGGCCAATTATCAGCCATGGCTGATAAGCTGAGAGTCTGGCCGAGTCTCTGAACAAATAACAAACTTTCTTAAAAGAGAAAAATAAATCCTTCTCCGAACAAATTTCTGGAGCGTCCATGTCGTCCTGCCCTATGCCTACACAGGTACCAACCTATACGGGGATGGTGCTTACCAACCTATACGGGGATGGTGCTTACCAACCTATACGGGGATGGTGCTTACCAACCTATACGGGGATGGTGCTCAACCTAAGGGAGGGCATCGCCCGCCCGACAGACAACCGAACAGAAAACCTATATGAGTTTGTGTGTCTCTTTCTCAGAACTTCATTAGCCCCAGCCCAAGCCTGGCTAAGGCTACTGGGACTAATGGTAAGCATGGTCAATCTGGTGGACTTTTGCAGGCTATGGATTTGCCCATTCCAGCTCCACCTGATTTGCTGGACACTTTCAAAGAATCCCTCATTGGGGTAGGCCTTTCATAAGGCGCCGATGAGCCCGAAGGCAATCAACTCGAGATAAGCATAGCAGCTGGATATGCCATTTCTCAAAGCAGATTTCCTACCACCATTTGCTGGAGCAAACTTAATACACTGACAATTGAGCCCGGACACATCATGCCTTTTGAGGTATCATAATTTGTTTTACTTCGACCTGTGATAATTTTTTTCAATGTGACCACGAGTCAAATCAGGGTCATGTCAATGAAATGTTTGTTCATTGTTTTGGCCTTTGCATATTAAGTATTGATTGTAAAAAACAATTGTGTAGTTGAGGATTTATGTTTTTTTGAAACAAAAAACTTTGTTTTACTGTAATTCAACACCTGATGACATTATCATGACATCACAAGATTAGTAATTTGTACTAGTTATGTTCTGTATGTGTATGAAGCTTTTATGAGCTTTGTAAGGGTTTCTTTGTTACCTGATAATCAACAGTGAGAAGAAGAAGAAGAAGAGGAAAAGAAGAAAAATTAAAAAACAGTGCAAAAACACCCAAACACTAATGTACATGTATAGCCCTCTTGCCACAAGAACGGGATCATTTTCCTCACATCGCATTCATGTACTTAGTGTATAATCCCATTCAGTTGTCTTTACACTGCAGGATGTTAACCAATAACAATTTCTGTCTCTACTTTTAAAATTTAAAGGTGTTCAAGAATAAAACTGAAGTCTCCAGTCTAGACCTCAGCAATGAAAATGCCTGCAGTTGGATGATGTTTGTGAGAACTGCGACAACATTTGAGGAACAAAATTTGGTTGCCTATCAGTTCAACCAGGAAATCTACTTTGCTACTTGTAAAGTAAGTCACTCTGATTTCTTTTGAAAACTAGACGACCGTGTCTTTTCAAAAATTTCAAAAAGTTGGTAATTACCATGAATCAAATGCACCCCATCCTCAAATTCACTTGTGAGATCTCAACCTGCTCAATAAACTATCTTGATTTGACAATACTCAAAGGTAATAGGTTCCAGGAAACAGGTTACTATAAGGTCTTTACCGAGCCCACTGAAACCTACCAATACCTATACAAATCTTCTTGTAATCCGCAACACGTGTTCAACGCATTCATTTATGTGGAAACCCTCCATTTTGCAAGAAACACAAACAACAAAGAGGATTTCACCGAAAAAGTCAGGATTTCCAAAAACAAATCGCAAGAGGATAAACCACAATGAAGCAAACATGCTAAGGATACAAAAAGTATCACATCGTTAATGGAATCATCAGAAACTGGAAGCAAAGCAAAATTCCAAAACACCTCTCGTTTTTACGACAACCTACAACCCAGCATTATTCCATGAGGATATATCACGGGCAATCAACCAATTCTGTCCTCTAATTGTAATTCAGAGCGATGAGATGACACACTTTCGGAAATATTTCCGAATCCAC